>JBAMNC010000640.1:1072500-2277269 GCA_037902135.1 Cetoscarus ocellatus | reverse complement strand
GTAATCGCAAGTCACTAGCACTGAAGAATTACTCTAATTGTTTAATGAAGACCTACAACCTAATCATCTCCTCTTGTGCCTTCAGTGCTCAACGACTTTTTTATTAAAATTTCCACTGTTCAGGCAAGGCAAGTGTATTTGTGTGGTACATTTTGGCATCAAGGCAATTCACACGCACAAAATCAGAACATTATGACATAGGAAAAGGAAGGGGAAAATAAAAATGAAATGTTGAACCAAAGGTCAATAAAACCCACAAAAGATTACAAAAATAAAGACAAAGAATAAATGACAGGGGGCAGGTGAGCAAAAGAGGAAGCTGAAATGTAGAAATAAAATGTTTAAAGATTTTTAAAGACACAGTGCAGCATTGTAATTAAAATAGTAACTCAAATATGTAAAATATAGTTTAAAGCAACAGTTAACAGGTCAGTTGTCAGCCTTCAGAGTTTCAGCAGTCCTGCAGATTTTTGTAAGTAGTTAGTAGTCTCAGGTTTTATGTGTTAAAAACAACATTATTGGGGCTTGTAGTGAACATTCATCATGGATTACCAGCTGGATGTGCGTTGGGTTTTTTTTGTTCACACAAACCCAAGCCCACAGAAATGGCTGCCCCCTGAGTGGACTGGTAAATGGGCCCCCTTAGACATAATTTGATAATATTGAGAGCCTCATCTGAAGACCCAAAGTATAGGCTATCGTTCTTGGAGTGACTGGACCAGTTTAGATGTTGCCTGTGGCTCCTTTACCTCATGTCATGCCACAGTCTCTCTCCCCAACTTTCAATACAACCCTCTGTCCTGTCACTCGAATAAATCATAACAAAGCCCTTGATTAAGATAGTTAAAAAGAGAACAGTATTAAAATGTAAAAGACAAAAAGTGATCTAAAATAAAAATGATTTAAATAATGATTTTTGTAGTCAAAGTACAGTATTGATGTTGTTAAAGTAATTAAATAGCCATCTTAGTCAGGGATGGGAAACTTTGATTACAAGGATGGCGACTTTAAGGTTATTTCTAGGGCCAAATTGTTGCAAATGAAAGGGTGCTATCTATATGACAATTAAATATACCTGTAATTTAACAAAACAACAAATATCTAGCCTTTGTCTGAATGCAGGTGAACATCTTTAAGCTCAAAAGCTAACAGTAAAGCAAAACTGAATGAACCAAATATGAAATTAGATTTAATTAAAAGGTAAACTAGCACAAACTGCTTTTATTATGTACCTTACCTTTATTTAACCTGTAAATCCCATTGAGTATAAAAATGTTACACCAGAGTAACGTGGCAAAGGTGACATTTAAAATCCTTGTTATCAAGCACATTTAACCTACTTTTTTCCCCAAAAAATACACTAATATTGCTTCACAGGAGATCTTTACAGAGACCCTTATTGCAAATAATGTCTAACATTTCCCTTTCCAAAAATGTTGTGCTGTTCATGGCATTTGTCCTTTTGTTCGTTTGTTTGTCCATTTGTCCAACTGTGAGCAAGGTAGCTCAGAAAATTCTCAAAGGATTTTGGTGAAATTTTCAGAAAATGTGGGTCATGGCTCCAGGAAGAAGTGATTAGATCTTAGTGGTGATCTGAATACAAATGTGTATCCAGAAGTATATTAAATTGATTTTTTTAACATTGGGCAATAGGGCAGTTTTCCACATTTTTGATAATATCTGCGAAAAATGTCTTTGTACTCTTGGACCACTTCAAGTTCTTGTTAGGCATAAAGTGAAAAAAATAAAATAAAATGAAACCTTCTTCATGTTTATGGTAATGATGAATAGATTTGAGCTTAACCCATTCACTCACTGGTGGTCTAGGGTTCTGTGTGATTTGTTAACCAATATTTGCCAACACACCCACACCCCTTCGCAACCATTTACACACCATTAATGCAGCAGTAGGAGCAACTTGGGGTTAAGTGTCTTGCCCAAGGACACAGAGACATGACAGCCAAAGCTGGGCTTGAACACATAACCCTCTGGTTGTTGGTAAAGGGCAGTACCAGGCAGAGCCACGACTCTCCGAATGTTTTAATGAAGTTTTCCTGTGCACTGTACATGGGGTCATTGTGGCAAATCAGACTTCCATACCCTAGGGCAGATTTTTTCACTTCAGGGCTGCTGTTTTTAGAAGTTCGAAACTGTCTGGCAGGCTGTATTGAGTGAGGTGGAGGGCCGCATGTAGCCCTCGGCTGCCAGTTGCCCACCCCAGATCCAAGTAATCTATTTAAAGGCAGATGTAGACTGATGATTCCTTGATTTTGAAGACCTGAGGGCAGATGAAGACTGATGATTCCTTGATTTTGAAGACCTGAGAGTTGAGTTAGACTTGTGTGAGCTTTCCAACAAGTTTATTTCAGAGTTCTCTTCTCCACATCGTCCGCCATACCGAGGGTGTGAAGGCAGCCAAAGAAACTATCTGACACACTGAACAGACAGGACAGCTTCATGTTTTCCCCCGTCTCCCTTTCTCTTGCTTTTTGTGCCACTTCTGTGCCTTGCTCATTGGTGGGGGGATGGAGATTATTCAGGATCTGGTTAGATATGGGCTTCCCTAATCATAGCCCGCTGCTGCCGTTACTGTCATTCAGTCACTAAATAGAAGTGGGGGGGGAAATGGCTTGTTGACAGGGACAGCCAGACAGCCATGCAAGTATTGAGGAGAAAAGGGAACTCTGAAGGCATCTGTAGACATGTCGCTAGTCCCTGTCGTTTATTGTGGAGCATCTTTATCAGCAGCAGCCGCTCACCCACTTGCAAAACTGGAGGGCCAGTCGCCTCTTAACTTAAACATAAGATCTTTGTGGTTTGAAGCACTCGGCTGCTCTGCACCCAGTGTGGATCTGAAAGGCAAACACAACTCCTGTGTCGCCGCTACCCATCACAAAATCACACCTCATGAAAAACTTGTTTCTGCTGTATTAGCTCAAATCAAAATGCACTCAAACAGACTGTTGCACTGGAGCGAGATTCCATCCATCCCAGCCCCCCGCTAAAGAGAAAAAAAGGGGAGAGAGATGATGGAGAAAGGGAAAGGACAGAGAGAGGGAGAGTAGGAAAGTGATGAAGATGGAGGAGAGGGAAGGAGGAGTGAGAGAGGGGGAGAAAAAAGTCAAAACCTCCACATAACAATGCCGAAGAAAAATCAGAACATTTTCCACCGAAAGATGGGCCATTTCCAAATCCTTGTGCCCTATCAGACAAATTAAAGTAAATCAAGCATGAAATGAAGCAGAAGAGCCTGGAGATAAGGCTCCTTTAAGTCGTTTACAGATTAGGACAGAGAGAGAGAGAGAGGGAGAGGTGCATCTGGTCTTTGGCAGTGAAGGAGGCTAGTTTCTCATTTCACAATAGCAGCCTGTGTATAGGATTACTCTCCCCTGTCACCGACATGAGGAGCAGTGGGGGAATAGACATCTGCAAAAATGTGTCTAAATATGTCCCCCCATAAATGTTACCAATCAGAAACCTCTCAGTGTCAACCTGATGTGACATGTGATAAACAAACATGTCTGCTGCAGCGTTCGACCCGGTGTATCGTTTTGATTTATTTGTTATTTCGGTCGCCTCTTCACCTTTTCTTATGCTTAAGTGGCTTCATCACAGCGTGGCTTAAGAATTCAAATCTATTCAAGATTGGCTGAGCGGCGTCACGTGACTGTACGGCTGTCAGCTCCGATGTTGCTCCCATGTTTGCATGCTTCAGATCAGGTCTGAAAGAGGTGGGGAGAGGAGCTGATGGAGGTGGTGAAGGGGTGTGTTAAAAATCGTTTGCTCTTTTGTTTTGATTGTGCTCTGACCTGTGAACTAAGTTATCACATAAGTGCCACCTGCTGTACTCACCATCCTGAACCCCCTGAATGTCGCAGCGAGACAACAGTGAAGAAAAAATGTTCCCAGAAAACAGTGTTTGTTTTTTTGATCAGGCTTATATTCATTTTTTTTTTTATCTAAACCAATTGGTTAAGATGGCAGTTTATGTTAATAAGTACCAATAAAAAGGTAACATTTATATTTATCAGAGGGACTTTTTTATATTTTAAGAAATAAACACCTACTTAACTTTATGGAGCACACATTTACATTAAAGCCATTTATTATTTTCCATTGTAAAACAATCAATCGCATTGGTAAAATATAAAACATGGAATTTCTGATCATGTCAATCAATTGTATATAATCAGAACAAAATTGTGTTTTTAAATGTACAAAAAATAACATTCTGGTTAGTGTTCAAAAATCAAAGTAACACTAGAAGTGCTCCAATAGTTCAACACTCTGCCAAGAAATATCTAGCATTCTCAGCTGAGTTATTAGCAAAAATGTGGAAAACTGCACCTTGCGATGTCAAAAAATCATTTAAAAAAAATCCTGGATCTGCATGAACGTTTGGATCACAGCCCAAATCTGATCTCTTCTTCCTTGTGACCAACATTCATGAAAATTTTCATTGAAATCTGTTGAGAAATTTTGAGTTATCTCCCACATGGTCGGATGGACAAACTAACAAATCGTAATCTTCTTGGTGGTGCAGCAGGTAATGCTCATTGCACAAGATGGTTGCTGGTTTGACACCCTGACTCGATCAGACCTACTGTGTGGAGTTTGCATGTATTCCTGTGCATGTATGCTTTTCTCCCGGTGCTTCTGTTTCCTCCCACAGACTAAAAACATAATTGTTAGTTAACCAGTGACTAAATTTGTTAAGCACTCTTTGTCATCTCACATTTCAAAGTTTTTTTTCTTTTACAAACCCCAAAAATAATGCATGATATTTACATTTCTGGTTTTCTGATGTAAGGGAGGCTTTATAGCAGCCTTACAGAGATTAAGAATTTCAAACCTGTATAATATCTTGGCCCAAAAAAGCCCTTATATAATAATATCATGAGCTACATGGCATGTATAAATAAACTGATGATTTCAGCAATATGATACATAAATCCAGAATTCCATTTGCAATATACTGTTTTAAGTATTGTGACCTCTATTGTCTGTAACGTCAAAATATTGGACATCAATTATATATATTATATTACATATTCATTTTTCATTATATAAAGGTAAGTGGCATTGTTAGATATTTAACAGAGTGGCACCACTTTATTAAGCAGCAGTTAAACTGGCACTGGTTTTCTATCAGACATAATCAGTGATTTTTTAAAAAGACCTAGTGTGTAAGTCAAATGTTGGATGTTTTGTTTGTTCAGGAAACAAAATAAATGTTAACAAGTATTTTTATGATATTTTAGAGTGTGTCTCACCTGCAGTATCAATTAGGACCACCAGGAGGCCAAGGCTCACACTTTGGGAAGCATAGTTTAAAGCCTCACACTTTTAAAGACAGTAATATCTTGTGTTTTTGCTCAATATAATTCTCACAGCCAAATGAAAGAGAAGGTGTCTGATCAGGTTTATGCAAGTTCAACACTTTCATTAAAAGAGTGACTAAAAGTGTGATCTACCAAATGGTTGAGCCAAAAGTTAAAGCATTAAAAAAATAATTTTTATTTTATTACTGACCAAATTACCTACAAATAAACAAAAAGAAAAGAACCAAGTCCCTCGTGTAAGGCTGATATTTAAAGTTCACACAGCCACACAGACACACCAATACCGCTCTATCTTATTCATGCATGCAGGCGAATGTTAGCCGGCTCCAAATAACCCCCTCCACACGCAGGCACCCACACAAGGCAAGGGTGCTCTGCACTTTGATGCTGCCTGTCGAGCTCTCACTGGATTTTGTTTCATTCCTTTCGTGTATCCTTTCTGGGTGCGATGAAAGGTGGCCTGGTTGCGGGGCTCAGCTCGCTCTGAGAAAGAGACCGGAGCTGTGGCCCCTGTCTCCCGGTTGCTGCTCTCCAAAGCCGCGACCTTGACCTTCTCTGCCCAAGTCTTAGGTTTAGCTCTTTTATCGCGCTATCTCCAGGCATTTAAAAATACTCCTGAAACTCAATGATTTAACCCGCTTTTACGCTGTTCACATCAAAACTGGATGAAAAAAAAGCCTAATCCATCTTATCTGTTTACTGTCAAACTGCTCTGGCTAAAACCTACTCACAAAAGACAAGTAGGTCACCCAGGAAAAAAAAAAACAGAATTCCCCTTACCCAAGGGAAGTTGCAGGCGGGTAATTGACTTGCTTGGAAATTCAGGAGTACTATAAATACAGTCTTGAAATAACTCAAAAGGTGGTGATGTTTCATGTGCTCTCTCCTCTGAAGGATTTGTTTTACAGCAGTGTCATATGAGGATTTCTCAAACCAATCTTCACCCATATTTCCTTCTTAAGTAACTTCTTCAGAACAGGCTGCATTTACCTTTATTTATGGCAGCACTGAACAAACAACATTGTAACTCCCTATGTGCGACTAAAGTCTCAGCATTGTCACACATTTGTTTTAAATTCATGATCAGTTTACAGACTATCAATTACTCATCCCTGCTGACGTCCTCGGTGGAGGTAATATCCCGTTGATGGCTCAGAAATTTTCAGAAATGTCTTTAAAATAATCAGATTCCAGCTGAAGTGGTGTGTGTCCTCTAGATGTTTTCAGCGATACAGAGATATCTCCGCGTGAGGACAGTCATTCTTTAAGTTTTGCTGTCTCCCTTTACATACCAGCAATAGAAATTGCAGTGCTTCACCAAAGATGGATGTCTTGCAGATCGTTGTCAGCGAGCCTGCGACTGACTGGGCCAGGCTACTGATGAAACGGCGTGCTGACAGCAAGTATATTTCAATTGTTCAATGACACCTTACAACAGTCTCTGAGTTTGTAATGAACTGCAGGGCTGAGTTTATTTGTTGTATTTACTCATTTATGGGAGGCTCCATTACCTCACATACCTTCTTTTTTATTTGGTCCACGTCAGCAAGGCCAAAGGCTTCATGTTTTGTGATGTCAACTTGTACGTAGAAGTCCGTTGATCCATCCAATACGGCAAAAGTTGATTCTTGTTGACTTGATGTCTCAGAAACTCTTTGAAGGAATTCCTTTAAACTTTGACTAAACATCCAGTAAAAGGTCAAAAGTCTTGAGCTTTGTCTCTGAATGCAATATCTCTTAATGTTTGCACAAGTTTCTACGGAAAAATGATTCAAGAACACTCTGGAGATCCTTGGTCAGAAACCAAGGCCATGGGGCCTCTTTGTCATCCTTTACTTAAAGATGGAGTATCTCTTACTTATTTTTTTTGTTTGTTTGTTTGTTTTTATTGAAGTACACAACAATAGCAACAACCAACATGATATACATTGACAGTAACTAACTAATGGACAACAGATTTGGGGGCGGGAGGGGGATGTTAGCACTGGTATAGGTCATCATTATTAAGGTTGTTTTTAGGGATGCATGATATTATTGGGGCAACATTGGCATTAGCAGACAACTGCCTATATGCACCACAATAGCCCAACTTATCATCACTGAATGTCCACTTCTAGAAATCAAAAGTAACATCAATTAAATATTTTAAGATTACTGTAAGTAGAGTTCAGGGCTGGAAGCCTCAGGGCCACATCAGCCCCCCAAAACAAGCTTCCTGACCAGCCTCAAGAACATTATCATGTAGAGAAAAATATGAGCACAAATGTGTTGAAGTTTAAGACCATTTGTCTTTTTTTGCTCAACCCTCAAAGCTATTGAGCAACACTTTTTAAAGAGAGGAGCTGTATATCAGTCAGGTTTGACTTAAACACAACAAGAGGGTTAAAGCAACCCAGAGAAAACAGTTTTATTATTTGATAAAAGTCTTAAAAGTGACAGGAATTTGAATTGAAAAACAATGTGTAGAGAACATCTTTCAGGTTCAGCTCCTTTTAACGCTAGAAATCATCAAATTCTCCTCTCCCTTACAGAATCAAGTAAACCAATTTAGTTTCCATTAATCAAAATGAGCCCCAAATCACAGCCACTCCATGCTGCGTCTCTTTCACTTTTGCAGTGTTTTATTTTTTTTACACAATATACATGTAAAAATGCATTGTTTTGAATTGAAATGTTTAAAAATTGCATCTGAAGTATTTGCAGTTTTGTGCCATTTCTTTGTTTCTCCCTTGGCGTGTAAAGGCCTTTAACATCCTGTTCTGAGCAGGGCTAAAACTGCGGGGTTTAAAGTCATGTCAAAAAAATATGAATTAGATTGATTTTATGGAAGAAACTCTTTAAATATGTTATTAGGAAACCTGGACCAAGGTTAAATTACTGAATAGGAGAAATATATGACTCCTTTAATCAGTTTCTTACTCTTCATCGTCATAATTCCTCCCTTCATTTTTGGTCAAACTCCTGTTGCAATAAACGGTTTACTTTTCTGTCATTTTCCGGACCAGAGACGGTTACACCCAAGCTTGTTTGAGGGATGGAAGAGGTGCTTTAAGAGGAGACAATGTGGTTCTTCTGGTGTTGGCGGCCCTCCTCTGTTTAAAAGCAGCTTTCTCAGAGATAATAGCGAGGGTTGTGGGTTATAAATGATGTATTTTGCTCAGTAGGACCTGATAATAGCGATTTGGGTTGGGGGTGGGAAAGTTCATCCCTCTCTTATCAAAGCTTTGCGACATTTCTCCTTCAGCTGTAAAATTTCATATCACATATCTGCTTTAAAGATGTGGCACCTTTTGTTGAACCGATACAGTGCATCCCATTTCACCCCACATGCCTCCCTCATGGTATATTAATTTATGGCCCATTTGGTGGCTCTATAACACTGGCTGTCAGTGGAGATGGCTGGGATTCAGTAAGACATCTGTAAATTGCCACACACAGGTTATTGAACTTTGAACAGCAGTTATTTATTTGCTTTGATTCAAGTGTGCTGCGTGATATCAGAGGGGATCATAACACTGGGGCGTATTTTCACACTAGTCTCTGCTCCTGCCTTTCTTTATTACCTTGTAGCAGCCAACCTCACTGTTTATTTACTTAGGAAACTGGGATAATATCAGGTAAAAGATGAAACTGGTTAATAAGAGGGAATTTGTGGACTTTAAGTTTGTTTGTTTTTTTTAAGATGATTCAATCAAATATGGAGATCGACAAAGAAAACGTCTTGTACTTCATATCTCTTGACTTGATGAACAATAGAGGCAAGTTGATTCTTCCCTTTCATGTAAAATAATATAAAAGAGGGTGAGAAGAAGTGGAATGCATCCATTTCAAAAGACTTGAGGGGATGCTTCAATTTTTAAAGTAGGGTTTTATGGGGTTCATATTAAAAGTAAATAAATTAGCCATAGTTACAACAAGTTAAATGGTGAACACAGAAGCCAGGCGATACATTGCTGCAGTGAGTGCCAAGCGGTCAAAGTAATTCAGGGTGCTTTCACACCTTGATCGTTTGGGATAGTTGTTCTCACACAGGTGACTTGGTTTGTTTGGTCACTTTTTCAGTTCCCAGAATTTTGTCCAGTTTGAAAAGTGGAGGAGTTATTCTTTTCATCACTTGAACCTCCACTTTTGCATAGTTGCTCTTTATTTTCCATATCACATAGCCTGGTAGCACTCTCTGCCATCAATCGGAAGGTCAAAGGTTGGAGCACTGTGTTTGGATAAGCACAAAAATCTAGTCACTTTTTATTGTACCATGACTAACAATCATTAAATTTGATCAAAATCTCTTTATGACTTATTGAGTTATCATGTTCACAGTCAAATAACAAAAACATTAATTCATTCATACAACCTTTATTTAATTGCCAAGAATCATCAAGGGCCCTCATTTTCATTAATGTTGAGAGAACAACAATTAAATAAATATGCATCTAGTATATGAAGAGGGTGCAAACATATTTTAAAACATCCATCTATCCATCCATTATTAATACTGCTTATCCCTTTTGGTGTCATGGAGGGCTGGAGCCTATCCCAGCTGACATACGGCAAGAGGCGCAGTAAAGTCTGAACTGGTCACCAGCTGCTCTCAGACGACCATTCACTTCCACACTCACCAAGACCAGTTTAGAGTCACCATTTACCTAATGAGGATGTTTTTGATCTGTGGGAGGAAAAGGCTCTGACCGATACGGGGATCAAACCAGCAGCCTCCTTGCTGTAGGGCACTAGCACCACTGCACCAATATGCTGCCATATTTAAAAACAGTAACACTGAAACACAGAATAGTTTATTATCCTCTTTTGTGGTGGTAATGTACAAAATAACAGTGCTTCACTTTGCTCTACCAAGCCCCGGTGCCTCACTTTACATAGTTGTTCATCAGTTGCTCAGGTGGTCAAGGGTTCAAGCTTAGCTCCTGATGTCATGTTGATGTGTCCTTGGGCAAACCAGGGAAGTTTCTTGGGTTTACTGGATATTTTCTAGGAAATATTGTGGGTGCATGTGTGAAGAAGGCATTACAAAAAACTTTATATAAAATCATATGTGTGAATGATGCTAGTAAAAAGTGCTGTAAGTAGACAGGTGAGATTAAGATTTACATAAAGATGTTGTAGAGTTTACCACATCAGTATATAACACTATCAGTCATTTAAGTTCCCCAAAGGTCACTGGAGGCTCTCTTAGGTTTTGTATCAGTTTGCGAAAAGCCCACATCAATTTATTCTCTGAATCACACCAGGCTGGCACCACGCCACTGAGAAACTCTTTAGTATTCCGTCTTATTCTATTAGAGAAGAGATGACGTCTCCTTAACAAAGCACCGTGACACAAAGGGAAGAAAAGACACATGCACACAAATTTAAAAAAGACAATGCCAGCATGGAGCATCCTGGGTCCTATCTGAGGAGAATCTCTCCATACAAAGGGACATTCATTGCTCTGCCAAGGATCTGTGGAGTGCAGTAACAGACCCCAGAGTCAAGCGACAGATGATGATCTTATCAGGAGGACGGGGTGAGCAGTAGGGGTGTAGGCACTGTTAGTGGGTTTAGAGGGTAAAGGTGGCATAGGTTTGGTTTGGATTTAGGAGAGGGGGTACAGCGATGAGCCGTATAATGAGCTTAGTCAAGGGTGTGGCATTTATAAAAATAATGAGAATCAGGTTCTTGAATTTTTCTCAAGCTGTATGCAATTTGACAGCTCAAGGCAGAAAAGTGCTTATGCAAAGAATGTTGTGGGTAAAAAAAGATGAAATGCTTATTATAAAGCTTAAAAACAAACAATAAGAAGTTAAGTTGTTCAATCAATAACAGACTACATTCTTAAGTTTATTTTTGGGATGTTCCTAAAACCTTAAATCCTCATAGATATACCAGAAAAGATAGCTCATTCTTTGTACATGGCTGTTTTTGTGGAGATCTTCCACTACTATCTGCAACAGCTGTGACAAGCCATCTGTGGGCCAAGGTCCTCAGGCAACATTTGGTGTGAGATGCACACAACTGGCACCTAAACACTGTGGACCACAAGCCGCACAAATTGAATCATACCCCTCCTTCTTGCAACTACTACCCATTACCCCCATTTTATTCCAAGTATCTCACCCAAAAAAAAGGGAAAAAAGGTGGGCAAAAGAAATCAGAATCGCTGGCTGCTGAGAGCGAGCTTTTTTGTCAGCCTGTCTGAACAACAACTTGCATCCAAGCAGTTAAAGGCCGTGGGTCTTATCTGAGGACAAACAGAATGCATCAAGCAGTGGCTGTTGCTCTCAGTGATGATGACCAGCTGTGCACCAATGTTTAATTATTTTTCCATAATGAGCTTACCCACCTTCCACCGCAGCTCCAGGAGGACAGCGTGCAGAAGCTGGGACTCAGGAGGGGAGGCAGAGGAAAAGGGAAATTAAGATAATGCTTTCATATCAACCTATTTTCAGGCCTTCTCTAACTATACTTGTGTGTTTTTAAAAACATTTAACAAGGTGTGTGCATCATGTTTTCACAATTCAGCTTTGAATTCATCTTAAATAAAAATTTGTTTTGTTTAGTCAGTTGTAATCACCTTTCTTTAAAGTAGCTATTTAGGGTTACCATAGTAGTTCCTATAATGACAACAAGATGTTGTGTGTAACATGTTAAAAGCTTGCACATGCTGCTGACACAATTAATATTAATACATGCAGAGTAGATGTGAATTATTCTCTTTTTTTACAGAACAAAACCTTATATTTAAGTTATTGATTTAATTTAAGTCTTTGCATGTATATAAACATATGTATTTCTAATTGATGTTGAAAGTAAAGTTTTAGTAGGACTTTCTATGAATTTATAATGCATTATAAGCATAATTATAAAGGTTCTAATGTTCCTACAATGCTATATTATCATAGGTAAAAGCACTCATAGATAAAGAAATCAATAGATGTACTTTATTTATCCCAGACTGAAAAAAATGTGGTGTTACAGCAACTGGACTTGACAATAATTACACATTAAACAGGTATTTGAAATATAAACAATATATAGAAATATGAACTAACAAGGTGCTGAGAATACTGAAGATCTAACTCATGCAACTGAGTGTCTGCGTAGCAAGCCTGCCTTGAGCTCTACGTTGGGTTGTCTTTGACAACAGCAGTGGTCATATAAAGCCATAAGAGGCAGCTGTTAGACAAATATTTATTGATAATTAGTCATAGCAATGAAAATACAGGCTGTTTAAATCTCCTTTTAACAACACAGAAGTGTCTGCATTATATTCTTCAGGTCATATGACTAATTGTGAGTTCTACCTCAATATTTGGATGAATATCCTCACGGCATGTTGTGCTCTCGGTTGCTGGATAGTGTCCAGACTTGGGAACTCTGAGGGTAGAGATCTAAAAGATTGAAGTGAGATGGAATGGATTCTTGAGAAAGATGATTGCTGGAGGACATGCCCTAAAAAAAAATACCACCTAAAAGCAAGAGGGAAAAAGGGCATCGATCCTGCCTCCTAACTTGAAGGACAGCTGGATAATAAACTGAACTACATCCAACATGTCTGCTGAATGAGTGATGATTCTATCCAAAAGCAAGCGCTCTTCCATGGGAGGAGAAGCTGGAGGAAACTAGAGAATGTTTTAGAAATTGATGAACAACAGGCCCAAAAAACCTCACTAAATTAAGAAGACTTCACCCAACTGCTGAAACAGACTCCTTCAAAGCAGTTGAAACCCAAGGCCGTCCACGTGCCAAGTGGGTAACAATGAAGATGATGATGATGATGATGATGTGTCTCTTTAAATGCAAATGAGCTCCTTCTGACCCTGCGCTGGGGGTGTGCTGAAATAAGTACAGCTGTGTGCTTTCACAGCTATGTGACAAGATCTATGGGTGAAGCTATCACGTTAGCACAATAAGCCCAGATTCTGAACAGACCCTCAGATTTAATGTGTTTAGATAGATGTGGACCACAAACTCAAGACTGGGTTGGCTCATTCTGCATATTTTGGATCAGTCGCTACACGGTTGCCCAAATATGTGGACACTTGAAAGTGTTTGTTTTATTTATGGTGTGGCCCCTTTTAAATGTGTTCAATAAGTAGCCCAGAGAAAGGACACATAAATATGGGTTGTGAAACATCAAAATTTCATATCTTTAGATAATTTGGCTCAAAATACGATATTAAATGATTGTTTTAACCTATGCTATGCCTCCTCGGTGCCTGGTGACCCGTCTTGGGATAAGGACCCATACTTTAAGAAAAAAAAAAACACCCAGTTAAGACAGTTAAGATTGATTTTCATGATGTTACTTGTTGCTAATATTAACTTATTCTCCATTAACCTTTGCATTAAGAGTCTGAGACCAGTGATGACAATTATAGAAGTCAGATCTCTCATCTTCCCAGACATATCAAGTGGTCATATATGGATGTAACCTGACACACCATATGGACTATTCAATATATTCTACTAGTTCATCCGGGAAAGAGGCCACAGAAAGTGTTTGGGAATGGGCAGAATCTTTCAAACTCATATCTGGTAGATGACTAGACGATTAGTCCATCAATCACATTTATTAAGGGCCAATCAGATAATGTAGTTGGCGGATACAACAGTCACATTGTATAGGAAATAATGTGAGTCCTTTTGGGAGACAAACTCTTGCCAAAACGTACGCTTTCTATAGAAAAGTTTATTTAATTTAATAGAGAAACGTGGTCCAGATCTGATAAAACTGCTACTGAAGCTGTTAGCATCTATGATAATCTCAGTACGAGCAGTTGCTTGGTGCTGTTGGCTTGATTGTAGCTCCCACCTCTTCCTGCCATGAAGGATGCTGATTGGGCTGCCGTACTCTTGGCCACAGTCTAGTTGCAGACTGGAGCTTGGCGAGATGGATCTGTCTAATTACAGACACTGAATTAGGCTGGTCCATCTACCCGGAAAGGTTAATATGCTTGTCATAAAAAGGTAAAACTGAACATGATCTGTTGCTTCATCAAAAGGCCTTTACATGTGCTTGCAGAACTACCTGTAAAGAGATTGTTCACTGAAATAAGTAGGCTCTTTCAGGGATAAATGCATGGGTCTGAGAACTTCCTTTAACAATATTTCTTCAGGTTATTGAGGCAGCCATCTGGAAGTGCAAAAATCAGAGCTGTAAAATATCCCTCTGTGGACAACACACACTCTCAAGAAAAACATCCTCTTAGGTAAATTATGTCACAGCCTGATATGAAGCTTATCGCTGGTATTTGATTTATCACCTTTATGAAAAAGTACACTGAATCTTAAAGATAAGATAAACGGGAGGGGGGTAGTGGCTCTTCAGTTCCAGCCTTAATTAACTAGAGACCTGCACAGCACTAACAAGATCCCTGCCTTCCTGGAACAACAAAATTAGACCTGACGCTATGGCTGCTCTCACCAACCAGTGAGCCTGCACTGTCTCACAGAGATTATCTCACACTAGACACATTTCAAGTAAGGTTAGTGCACCGTGTGTCTGAGAAACACCATCAGATGGATGCTGTTTGATTTGATATCCATATTGGTGCTGCATGGTTTTAACCCTTTGTGGGTTATTCTTAGATTCAGGCTATGTTGCTAATAACCATGTTAGTTTAAGGGGAAAGTACAATAAGAGGATGTGAATTTTGGAACAATATCGCTAAAAGCATTTGGGTTTTGTGTGTTTTTAGGGGAGCTGGATGTCTTTCTCAAAGAGGGCGAGCGGCGGATCCACAGCCGGCAGCAGCTCCCCGTGGGGACAACATGGGGACCCTTTGAGGGGAAGATCGAGATGAACACTGACACCACTGCACTGGTACGTCTTTGTTTTTGTCTGGTGTTTTGTAATTTCAGTTACTAGATACTACCTCTTCATCGACAGTGTTGAAAAAACAATCCATTTCTGTACAGTCAAATCAGATATTTTGGACAGCAGAGGGACTCGAGCCAGTCCCAGCTTTCATTTTCAACGGTTCTTTGTAAAGAGATCACCAGTCTATCATAGGGCAAACACATACAAAAAAGTAGTCCACTCACACCTAAAGGCAATTTGCAGTCAACAAGTAACATAAAGTTTTTTGGACTGTGAAGAGAATCTGTAACATCTGGATGCACAAGAACAACATGAAAACCCTACAAAGACAGGTGCACAACAAGCAACTTGGTTTCAACCACTACATCAGTGCACAGCCAACATCATGAAATGGAAATTAATGAATTAAATACAATCACCTTAAAGCTGTAAAGCACTAGTTGAGAAAGGACTTGTTATTGTAGATAAAAAACATCTTTCTATCTATCTATCTATCTATCTATCTATCTATCTATTTGTCTATCTATCTATCTATCTATCTATCTATCTATCTATCTATCTATCTGTCTGTCTGTTTGTCTATCTATCTGTCTGTCTGTTTGTCTGTCTGTCTATATATAGAGAGAGAGCTTAAGTAACTAAAAACAGGCAAAGCTATTCAATGAAACTGTACATTTGAAAAATTAGAATTAGAATCTGCCACCTGTCAAATGTGGGTGTCTCTGTCAAGTGTCTGGTAAATATGGCCAGCCTACCAACCGTGTTTTTTTTTTTTTGTTTTTTGTTTTTTTTGTGCACTGATTACAGATTTGTTGGCCACACAGTGCATCAGCTGCAGTACTGTGTGCTGTGAATGGAGATGTTGATCTTCAATGTCAAAGATGTTAGATTAAGACAGAGTCTCACTTTGTTTAAAATCATCTAAATTAGAATTAAAAATTTTTAAAAATTGATAAATGGAGTAAAATTGATGTTGATATTGAAGTGTACTCTACTAAAGGTTTCATATTCCATCAGCCTTCAATAAATGTAATAAATGAATGTAAAATCATTTCCTAGCTACCAGATTTTTATTTAAGAAACTTAGCACAAACTGTAGAAGCCATGATTATTTTTTTTTACCCTCCATATTTCCCACTAAATGTGATAATTCTCAGCACTTTCAACTGTTTTCTAAGCTCCCCTCATGGTTTTGAAGACATCAGTGGCTTTAAATAACTCAGGCCGTATTACAGCCATGAAATATGGCTTCTCTCAGGGTAAAGTCAGTTATCCTTGGGCGGAAAAGTGATTTGACAGAGCAACACCTGAAGTTGCTCCAAAAGTAACACACACCATATACTTCTGCAGCAGCCTCTGCATGAATTTCCCTGAAAGCGATCCAACACCAACCTTCAGCTGTCCCTGAAGTGAACCTCAGGCTGTGATGTAATTTTAAAGATCTTCTGAATGGCTCACTGCTTAAGAAGATACAAACTTTACAAAATCATTAATTTCCTTCTGAACTCGGATCGTTAATTGATTGTTTTTTACTTGTTATAGTGATAAGTTCCAAACTAACTATCCTCAACATTCAGCTTGTTCCTGCTCCCCAGGCTCTCCTCAGATTTCCTCTTTTTCTCAGAGTGCAGGTGCTGGTCATCACCTGAAAAGGGCTGTTGAAGGGTTACAGACTATGACAAACCTCCATGGCAATTAAAAGCACTGGAGGAAGCTTTGGTATATTGCCTTTAAGGATCAGATGTGTTTCTATTCTCCAGGGGCCCCTTTAACTGCTTTACTGCCTGCCCCCTCCTCTACTTAGTTTCATTTTTCAGACCGAGTAAGGGCTGTTAGCAGCTTCTCGCCATCTCTCATTAAAGGCTGGGTCAACTCAACAGACAAGTTTTGTTTTATTGAGCTTTCCAGAGACAGTTTACCATAACTTTTCTTCTTGTGGCTTGATAAGACAGAGAGGAAATGAGGAATATAGAGTGATTCCATCAATTCTTGTGTTTTTGCACAACACAAGAAAATAATCTAAATTACAGTTGCATTTTATATTCCTTCTTAAAAACCAAACCTCTGAGTATCATTTTAATATGAAAGATATCAAGCCCTATTTTGACAGTGTGAAGTCATTGTCTTAAGGCATTTGGTGCACAGCTGTTTGGGGCATTTCTGTCTATGTTTTGATATGTTCAGGATGCATAATACCAGCACAAAGCCAGGTGCAGAGTGCAAAGAGGATGGATTATATGTAGGGTTGCTCAATTAGTATTGGTTTGATATCAGTATCAGCAAATATAAACATTCTTGCAGATATTTGCAGCCTATATTTCAGCAGTACATATCAGCCCTGCACAGTGTGTCCTTTGTATGTACTGTAAAATGGGAAGAATGTAAATGTGCATTAAGAGTTTACCTCACCATTACATTTAAACGTATTATTTATTAAAGATTAAAATGTTGTTTTTCTTGCTTCACTCTGTTTCTAACAAGAAAAGACTATCTCCATTAAAAGAAGAGGTCAAGTTTAGTAAAGTGACCTAGACAGGAAATATCAGTTTTGACATTAGAATCAGTCATTATGAGCTGACAAGTATTGGCATGTAGGATATCGCACATACCTGATTAAGTGTCTTGAGTATGCATACACGTGTTTCGGGCTTAACAAGAATCAAAACATTCAGAGTGTCAGCTCTTGTTCCTTTTCAATTAGTGTGCTTGCCGACTGACATCTTGTAAGTCAAATGGCAGATTTCAATGTTCAGTGAACAAACACAAAGCTCTGAATGATATATGTTGATGCTGCACCAATATGTTGATGCTGCAACTGAAGTTAGATTTCACTGATGCATTCAGAAGCTATAATAAAGATGTGCTGGACTGAAAACTCATTGACAAGTGTGTCTGACAAGTCTATGTTTTATAATGCTTTGTTTGATGTTGAGCAGTATTGACAGTATTTGCCAAAACTGGCTGCTATCATCAGTAAACATCATCACCAGTTAAACTGTAACACCGGTCAAATATGTGGTTTGAATAGTTTGAAAATGAAACCATTTCTGCAACAAAAAGATAAATAAATTCTACATGCCGCACACATCTTTACATGTAAATGAACAACATTTATCAGTAGGGGATCATGATGTTTTTGAACAGTGCTTTGTCTGGTTAGGATTTTTTTTTTTTTTTTTAATGGAGGAGAAAAACAGGTTTTTGATGATGTCCGCCTACCTTTGGACATAGCCTAAAACACTGAAATATCGATCAATGCTGTAAAAAAACTCAAACACCTCACCTGAGGAGGACATGTAAGAAAATTTGAACAATGAAATGATAGTTTAAGAGAAAGAAGCACAGGTCATCAGTGCTGCAGAGCAGGGTTAGCAGCCAGCAAAAAGCTTCTGAGGTAGAAATAAAGGCTCATTGCTTCATGGGTCTCTATCCCAGCGAGCCGGCTCTCCCTATCTCTCTTATGATGAGTGACCTCCACAGACTATTAAATCTACTTTGCTCACCCAGTTTTTTTTCAAACCCATATAGATGTGAATGAATTACCCACAGGCAGACAGGTCTAAAGCAGGGGTGGACATCACTTTAATACTTAAGACACATGACCTGTTATTGATATTAATGCATGCTCCCTGGTATCAAGCATCTGTGATCCCTTCATTTAAACATGCCATCTTAGAGATGACACTTTAGAGGTCAAACTTTGTTGGTCCATTTCTGTCAGTACGGAAGTGTAATGACACCATTTAGCGGCTCATCGTAAATAATAGAAATAAAGCTAATTCATGAAGCTCCCGTGTTAAGCTGTACACGAGCAGCACTTTGGCAGACACAGAGCTGTTAAGGAGAAGAGCATGTAAGATCTGGGTGGTGTCGGGGGAGTAGTTCTGCAGAAGCTGATGGAGATGTGGGTAAGAATGGAAGGTAGAGAGGGTTACCGGTCCCCAGAGGAAGCAAATGGTAGCAAAAGCAGGGTCTGGCTTAGCTGTATGTTCTCTGACATGTAAGCTGAAGTGGGCTGGCTGCTGGTAGATGACGGGCCTCAGAGCTGACTAGATTGATGGATGAAGCTGAGAAGGAACAACCAGTGGAGCATTACATGCAGTTGACCACGTAGGCCTGAAAGGAAGAGTATAAAGCTTGAAAAAGAGGGAGAGAGAGAGTGTGAAGAGAGAGAGAGAGAGAGCAGGAAAAACAGAGGGTAAAAGCATGACAGGAAATCTGGGCATCTGTAGGACAGAGATAGGGTCACATCTCTACAGTTTATCAAAGAGGAAAGCAGATTTCACAGCTGATGGGTTGGCTGTGGCAGGTCTGTAGACCCCAGGGGCTCAGCCTGGCATGTGGGACTGTAGTTATAGTTATTGCTGTTGCAGGCCTGTTAACACAATCACATAGCACTATACTGGACAGCTTATGTACCTGACCTTTCTGTGGTATTTATAGGTTTTTTTTCTGTTAGATCAATGAGACATGAATGCAGAGAGGGGGCTCTGAACTAAAAACAGGAAGATGAGTAAAGACCAAAGACTGAAGGAAGACTGAGAGTGACCCACTGTTACCTCTGGTCATCTTCTGTTTTGTGCTTTAAATTGAGGACTTGATTCAATACAAACTGCACTCCATGAATGTGTTTACAAAACATCTAACCAGCACTTCCGTTTCATGGATAAATGTCAAATTATGAGGAAGAAAAAAAAAGTGGACTTCCTGTTTTGCTCTGTGAGCTACTTATTTAGCAGTCCTGGGATTGCATGCAGCATGAACCAGGAAGTCCCATTTCAGGAGATTTATTTTTTTGCCCTCATTATGAAAAAGTTATTGACAAAAAGATGTATTTTGTTGTATGGTGAATACACCAACTGGAGTTTTAAATAGAGTCTTTCATTTTAACAGAAAAGAAATAAGTGAAAGTGTTCAGAGGTGAAACAGAGAGCAGCCAGAAAAAAAAGGTGGTACATTGCAAGTAAACAGCACAAAATGTGGATGAGATACTGAAAAAGAACCAGATAAGTGATCATCAGGTCGTATTTGAATTTATGTTTATAATTTCCATGGCAACAGACGACGTGTTTGTCAAGGCAGCTCAGTCACAGTGGTTGCCAGCACAATAATTTTTTAAGAAAATCTGTTTTTTTTTGTCTATAAATTATATTTAATGTTTTGTCAGTTGACAACAGTTGTAACAACTGGACATTTTTGTTGTTTATTGTTATTCTTTATTGGGTTTTAGTACAACAAGGCTAAG
The DNA here is from genome assembly GCA_037902135.1 of Cetoscarus ocellatus. Taxonomy (NCBI): domain Eukaryota; kingdom Metazoa; phylum Chordata; class Actinopteri; order Labriformes; family Labridae; genus Cetoscarus; species Cetoscarus ocellatus. Next base: position 2,256,865 of record JBAMNC010000640.1, on the reverse strand, counting down.
TGGAGAGAAAAGTTGGAGAAAGTCACTGCTCTAAAGTGGATTAGAATAGAGACTAAACCAAAAACTAAGTTTGGAGCAAGATACAAAGAGGATCTTCATACTTGAGGTAACACCTTTTCTTGTTTGACTGTTTCTTGTTTTTTAATTGATCTGTTTATTCATTTATTTATTAATTTTATAATCAGGGAATGTACCCATTTAGCATCCCCTCTTGCAGGGTGCCAAAATAACTGAGCTGACACTGAAATGCGGACTTTTTAAAAGTCTCATCATTGTTCATTAAAATTTTGTTTTCAGTCATTTCAGTTAAAAATCTTAATCCAGTGTATAAATCTGAGATCAGCAGGACTAAAGTTATCTTAAGGAGCTGCACACCTGCATGCTTTATTGTGTTCAAGGTCAGTAACAGTATGATATGTTTTTGTTGGCTTGACAAATGCTGGTACATGATGTGTTAGAATGAATTTTCAACAGAAGGAAATTTTGGCCGTTGCTTAGTTATTTGGGAGTGAAATTTATATTCTTAGCATTATGTCACAGTTACATCAGTCATATAATGTAACTGAGTTAATGTGCTGATGTGGTCTCTTATTTCATTTACAATTTGTACTGTTCAGCCTGTTGGACAGACAAAAGAGTATTTTTCAGTCAGCCAATTATTGTGTTTATTAATTAACATAATTAAACTCTTGTAATTAATGAATCATCATATGGTGTAATAGAGTTGTCCTTTGGGGTACTCGTTGTATTGCTTCCTCAAAAGCCCATATTGTGCTTTTGTAAATTTTGTATGCCTCTTAGGATTTGTCATGTCTGCTCCATGTGATATACCTTAATGCATGAGAAAAATGTCAGCTGCACCAGGATTCCTCCGTCTCACTCTGTTTACAGTGCCAGTAGCTGCCTGAAAGCTCACTCCCCTTGAAAAGACCTTCTAGTGTTATGTCCTACCATCGTTTCAGCAGTGGTTTAATTTCATTGGCTCAGAGTGGTAAACCAAGAGCAGGGCATAGACAGTATAATGAATGCAGAGTTGTTGACAACATGGCATCAAACAGCGCTTAACTGACCAGGTGCCACAATGTAGACTAGTCGACCAGTCAGAGCATACTGGGCACACATAGGTGAGGGAGCCTTAAAGTGACAGGAGCAACCGCAGAGCGTCTAAGACAGACTGAGAATACAGCTGGACCGGGGTACTCAACATGTGAAAAAGTGGAAGGTCTTTTTAATGTTGGGGACTGGGAACATTCTCTGCAGTCATCAAACTTGAATACATGAGCCAGAGTTAAGACAACATGGACATTTGAAGAGCTTTTTCTGCAACTCTGTTGACCAAACATTCAAACAGCTTCCAAAATAAAACATTAGTGGTTGGCAATCTGTGGTCTGTTTGTTTCTGTCAGTTTCCAGCTTATTCACATATAGTCTCATTTCTACCATAATTCCCATGGAAAGTGGAAATAGAATATTTCCAGAATTCCCTGGCTTTACTTCCCATGGAAAATTTCTGAAAATTCTCCACCCCTTTGCAACCCTAGCTCATTATAGCCATTTCTTGGACAAAAAACATCTCCTTGCTGTGACAAATAGCCAGATACTGAGGCGATTTTTACAATAACGCTTCAATGTCCTACATTGTTGTTGTTTGGACATCACGCCTGCTTAGAGGAGTAACTGTCCAAACAACAACAAAATCCAAGAAACTTTTTTCTTCATTAAACTGGCACAAACAGATTCCAAGGTAGTTTACAGTCAACTTTTGCCTCATCTGTCTGTCCCAAAAGGTGTAAAACCCGCTTAACTTTTTCAACCACATTCAAAACAGAATTTCACAAAATGATTATTGTTTTGGCTCATATTGCAACAACAATAAAGTTGTGATTAACTGCACAGCCCAATGATAGCTGGGATAAGCTCTAGGCCCCCCACCCCACCCGAAAGCGATAAGCGGTATAGAAAATGAAAGAATGAATGAATTCATTCATTCATTCATTCTGTTGTATGACATTGGATAAAAATCCAGGTGCTATTTAACAAAACTGAAAAGAGCTGAATGTAGTTGATCAAGAACCCTTAAAGAAATATACCAAAAGGTGGGAAAAGCAGACGGGAGGGTTGAGATTTGTTGCCATACAGCAAGACAAAAATAAATAGAAAAATTAAAGGTGGGAAAAATAAAGCAAAAAACATTGAAGTTTGCTCTGTGCAGCTGTTGTCGAGCAATTGTCTGCTCTGTTCCTCTTCCTCCTCTTCTCCCCTCTCCTCTTCTCTCTGTCTGACTGATGGAGCTGCCAGAGTGCCGTCTCATCCCTCACTTCTCTCACTGATCAATCAGACCATTAGACTCCAATTACAGCCGTAGCCTCGGCGCAGGTGAGCGACGAGCACATTCAGCCGGCTGCCGACAACGCCTCTGCCCGGCTTCCTTACACTCCAAATTAATGTAAATTAATAGTGACACTCAGACATAAATGGCTGCAATCGAGGGGCTAAATTAACAGTCTGGGTCGAAGCTATTGAGTAGCAGGTGTCTTTAAAAGTGGTAATTACCTATGCCGGACAGAACCAAGAGAAGAGGGCGGCCCACAGTTTGCCTGGAGTAAGAGGCCTGGCCCCTGTGAGCTTTGCTTCCATTGTAGGTGTTAATAATTGATTGGGAGGCGAGCTATTAATGAGCAGCAGATTTAGAGCTCAGTTGTAAATGTGTGTTGATGAGGGTGTTGCCTCCTCTTGTACATTGCCTTACCAATGCTAATTAGTGAGGCTTAGTCAAGGTGCACTGTAATGAGTCTGGTTTGAATACAATTCTGGTCTTAATGTGTTTTGAGGGCCTTTTTCCGCAAATCACAAAGCAATTGTAATGCATATGACTAGCTTAATTGAAGATTAAAATCCATGTGGCAGTTGATATCTTGTTCTCCATCCTTCTAAAGCTGCTGTAAAGGGGCCAGGCTGTCAGCTTTATGATCAAACAAAATTACCATAAGCATCCAGATAAAAAGAAAGTCATTTGAAAGGTTACAGGCAACAATAAAACTCAGTCTGTTCAAATTATATAACCAATATGATGCCCACATATTGCAGTTGCAATATTAATAATGTTACGTTTTGTTTTGCAAGGACAAGACTATGGAAGTGTCATTTGGCTGAAGAGAACAGTAAAAATAACTTTATTAAAGAAAACATTTTAACTACAAACAACTTGCATATTGGTTTGCTTAATAAAGGCTGACTGGCTGCTTATTAAACATTACTGAGTGATTATTAGGACTATATACACTCCCTGGCCACATTATTAGGTACACCTTTTCTAGAATCAGGTTTGCCTTGAGAACTGCCTTAATTCTTAATGGCATTGATTCAGCAAAGTTCTGGAAACGTCCCTCGCTGATTTTGGTGTAATAGTGTCTTGTAGATGCTGCAGATTTGTCAGCTGCAGATTCATGATGCAGGTCTACTGTTCCACCACATCCCACTGGTGCTCTATTTCAACCAGATCTGGTGACTGTAGAGGCCACTGGAGAACAGTGAACTCATTGTCATGTTCAAGGAACCAGTTTGAGATGTTTGAGCTTTGTGACATGGCTCATTATCCTGCTGAAGGTAGCCATCAGAAGATGAGTACACCGGGATGACAAAGGGAGGGATATGCTCAGCAGTAATACTACAGTAGGCTGTGGATTTTAAACAAAGCTCACTTTTTACAGAGGGGCCAAAAATGTGCCAAATACACCCCCCACACCACCAACAGCCTGAACTGCTGAAGGTCTTCCCGTCTGAATGTGGCGGCAGAAACTGAGACTCATCAGATCAAGTGTCATTCTTCCAATTATTTTACATCCAATTTGTTGAGCCTGTGTGAGCTGTAGCCTCAGTTTCCAGTTCTGAGCTGACAGGACTGGCACCTGCCGAGGTCTTCAGCATGTTGTGCATTCAGAAATTGTTTTCTTCATACCTTGGTTTTAATAAGTGGTTATTTGACTTACTGTTGCCTGTCTTACATATCACCACTGTGGTCGTTCCCCTCTGACCTCTTGAATCAACAGGGCATTTTTGTCCAGAGAGCAACTGCTCATTGGATAGTATCTTTTTTTTAGACCTTTCTCTGTAAACCCTAGAGATAGATGTGCATAAAAATTTCAGTAGATTAGCAGTTTCCAAAGGACTCAGATCAGCCAGTCAGGCACCAACTACCATGTTACTTAAGTCACCTTTCTTCCCTATTCTTGTGCTTGGTTTTGACCTTCTGATAGATGGTAGAGCAAACTACCAGACTAAGACACTGACGCCCCCCTCTAACCATCCATCCATACATCATCCATACCACTTTATCTAAGAAAACCTATGCTAAGCTAGCTAAGAAAACCATTCACACACACATTTACACATAAGGGTAATTTGGAGTCACCAATTAACCTAACGAGCTTGTTTTTAGTCTGTGGAAACCCAGTGTATCAGAGGAAAACCCAGGCATGCACAGGGAGAACATGCAAACCTCACACACAGAAAGGCCTCTGTTAGACTGGGAAGTTGAACCAGAATCCCTTCTTGCTATGAGGCACTAGCAATTACTTTTTTTTTTGTTGTGTAAAACAAGTAAATAATCCTAACAAAGACCACACAATAGAATGTGAATTATATTTTAACTTTCAAAGACCAAGTTATCATTTTTTAGACACTACTGAGACACAATGTTTGTATTTTTTGCATGGAGGTAGATCATATGTATTGATAATTGTTCAGGGGGTTAACGATTCATGTGGTACCATATCATAAGGGTCATAGTACACAAAGCTAATTAAGATAATAATTTATGGACATGTCCCTAATTGATGCTAACAGCAAGTATTAGCTTTATGTTATGTTCATGGTTACCAAGAGGGCCACTGTTATATGATCATTGTCAGAGGGTCAAACTGTGCAGCTTGACTGTCAAAATTACACATAATTTAACAAAAGAGACAAAACATTAAGGTCTCATAAGAAATTATTCATCATGCTACTTTTTCTTCAATTGCTTTTTTGATTAAAGTTTAAAAGAAGTATTTTTTATTGACATTTTATCTCTATATGCATTAAAGAAAGCTGTGCAGAAACAGGTATGTTTTCATAGAAATATTGCTATTTTCAATGTTGTCATGTCAGATTTTTCCAGGATTTCTACCCATGAATGTATTTTTTTTAATATTTTGAACTGGCTAGTGGGCTGCATTAAGGGAGCACGAGGACCGTCTGTGGCCCCTGGGCCATCAGTTGCCCACCTGTAATGCAGACTATGGTAAAAAATTTGCGCTCGACAATGTTTTATAATAAGCCAGTAAACAACTGGTTGCTAATAATCATTTTTTTAAATTCAATCTTGACCTTAAAATAAAGTGTTAGAAAATAAAATTAGTAAGAGAACCTCTGTTAAGTTCTCCAATAAACCTTGAACTGTAATGCACTGAAGATTCATAATCATCTTTTGGTTTTTAGTTTGACACTGAGTGAGGTTAGAGATTAAAATTTTGAGAATGAGGCCATTAAATACCTGTTTTATTGCATGAAGGTGCACTTAATTGTTGAACAGTGTCTATATTTGAGTAGGGGGGACAAGTGCATACTCGTTGTGTGTGAGGCTGTGAGCTTCTTTTGGTTCTGAACAGAGAGCTTTAGCTTGTAGACTACAGAAGAGTGAAAATGTCAAGATACTGTCCTAATTTTCACCTGGGACAGGGAAAGAGGCAGAGGCTGTCAACTGATGGAGTGTGATTATTGTGTATTTTAGTACAAGGGTACAAATATGGGCTTGTGCTACCAAAAAATGCTCCAAAAATTATTCAGCCCATCACTCAAGCCATTTATCTCAGCCCTTTTGCCCACCCTCTCCTTCCAATATGTTTATTGTTAGCTACCCCTAAACTTTAACAAGTGGTGGCGGATTTTTCTGTTTCAGAAATTATATTTTTCTTCTTGTCATTGCTTCATTAATCAAGAGGAGGCATTCTGAAAAATGTTTTGTTTTGTAGGCTGCAATCTATTTTGTGTGTGTGTGTGTTGTAGTTAATCTGCGCCCGTGGCAGGTTTCCCCTCCGAAACGCAGCGCTAAGCAGCGGTATCGCAGGCCTATTGTTGTAGCCTCTGTCATAGCAAGGAGAGCCTGATGCAGGCCTGGGCTCGCCTGATAAGGAAAAGAGGATTCAACATGGCTGGAAAGGAGAATCAGTGGGACTTGAGAGTGGAGTACGGATGGGGCAGATGCTCTTGCGCACACACACACTTACACATACACACTCACACAGAGGATGAGACACACATGCTCTAAACACAGCCACACATGGGCCGACACACACACACACACACACACAAATCATCACCATCATCACACTGGCACATGCACAGGCAATTATTTACAGTAACATCCAATTACATATGCAAGAAGGCACCGCAGGATAGGACCTCTGCATAGCATGGGGACTAAATTACACACACTCAAACACACTGCACAGAATATGATTGCAAATGTACAAAACAAATAAATAATTAAAATAAGAAAATGATTGATTTGAATTCCAAACATTTTGATTTATGCTTGCTTTAAAAGGTGGCCTCTGTCTTCTTGTTCTAAGTAGCACTGCCTCTGAACCTGTTTGAAAACAACGCACTTTATCAGGACTAACAGGATTTGAATTTCTGTGTCGGACACAGAAATAATTTTGGCACAAAGAATGTGGCTTCATCTAATGAAATAATGGGCCCAAATTTTAGGCGGGGAACCAATTTGTGATTGCATGCATCAATTATTTCTTGGGTTTAAACCAATATCAGGGCTTGGGTCTCTTCAGATGGGTAAAATGGAAATTATCTGGCATGCTTTTTCTAGTTCAATTGTGTCCATATCTATCTATGGATGGTTTTCATGTATTTATATATCACCATCTCAGCAAATTCTACTGAAGCTACATTTTAAAGCTTGGCTTTTTAACACTGAGAACAGTGATTGTTTTGTTTATAAGTTTGTTCATCAGTACTTTTGATTAGCTGTATTCATCCATCTTAAAGATTTCAGGACCTTGTCATAGTTGTTGCAAAGTGCCTCAGCGTGCAGTCTAACAGTTTCCATTTTAAGCCCAGTATTAGCATTTAAACACCTCAGCTCTCAGTGATGTGTAAAGTCACACTGCACCACTCAGGTCCATATCCAACAAACCAGATTATTTAAATTGAGAAGTCTTTACTGATAAAATTGCACACCATAATGTGTATTTATTTATCAGCAAACCATCCTTTAGTTTCATGTGTAAATTTCATTTATTTAAGGAGATGAGTGGTTTAATTGCTGTGACACTGCAACTCACTCACAAAACATTGAGGGCTGGTGAGGGGTTGTCAATTTCAAATAACTTATCTTCATTAATATATCAAAATTATCAAAAAATGAAAGCAGTAATTTATAGATGAATACATACATCTTACCAAATTGAGCTTTTTGTTTGAAATGGCTCTTTAATTCAAATAAAACAGCTGGTGTTCAGGCTTATCGGGCCTGAGCAGCACTGTGCAGTGCATCCAGAGAGGTGTAGTGGGGCTTCACCCTTAAAACGAGTAGTGGCCAGGTGGGAAGCTCCTGTACTCCTATTTTAGTGCACAAAAAATGCCCGTGCCTCAGACCCCTTAATTTCTGATCAAAAATCTGTGACATAGTATGTTCCTGATCACTTTAGAAAGATGGACATACATTGGAGAGTCTGTGTGGCCTAATGAAAAATATCACATTAGGCCACACAACAATTAGGGATAGAGATAAAACCTGGGCCCATTTGGACCCAGTTTTGCAGTTTTACAAACTTGAAATCCATATTGTTTGATTCTGCACTCATTCTTTGGGTCCTGAATAATAGTGTAATTTTATTATAGCCTGCCACTGGTGCACAAACACTGAGCTTTTTGTATGGGAACATAAGATCAGTGCAAATTTGATTGTGCAACAAATTAAATCAAAAGGCCATGACAAACCTTTTAATGGTTTGTTCTCTTTTCAATGACTCTTGCTGTCAAAAGTAGCATGCACACATAATTTAGAAAACTGAATAGAAAATAAGATCAAATTATGTTTTGTTTCCCCCATTAGCCTAATATGTTCAATGGTAAATTATACATTGGTTCCTTGACCTAGTAAATATTTATGAGTTCTCATGTATGCAGAATGTCCTCGGTGAAATAGTTTGTAAAAGCAGCAGGTGTGTGATCCTGCAGTCTTACAGAATCCTCTGAAATGTTGGTTGGGAGTTTTATAATGTTCAAAATTAGTCAAACTTTTGAAGTCCATTAAGATATGGAAACAATCTGCTGACATAGGGCCCTTAGCATTCATGGCTGAAACTCTTTGACTCCGACAGAGCTACATATTAGCAGTGAAGCACTCAGTCAGTGAGGTAGTCTGAGCTATTATGGTCACAGCCAAGCTGCACTGTTTGAGAGATAATTCATGGTTGACTTGATCTACAAGTGAACCTGACATTTTACCGCCCTTGCATCACAACACAACTCCTCAAACTGATATTGCCACTCCCATGATAAGCACAGCAGGACTTACTGATTTGCTTTGTGCTCTCTGTGGCTGCATGCTTTCCTCTGACATGCCAGAGATACAGCTAAAAGTAAAAAATGATGCTTTAAGTAAAACCATGACTGTGGGGGCTAATAAAAGTTTTTTGGTTTATTCCCCTCAAATTAATGCTGTACTTTTCTTCAAACATGTGCTGATATTATTTGGATGATACATTTCTACTTATCTCCTCCAAAGTCGTTTTGTATTCATTCGTCACATTAAGAGCATCTTTCTGCTCTCATGTATGGATATTAATTTCAGTGCAAAGTCCTGTGCCTTTTACATTTGACAGCTAGCAAAAGTTACGTAACACTTCTCAGACTGAGATGTAAACCAACAACTAAATTTAAGTTTTAGTTGTATGGCAATGATCTGGTTTAAACTGACTCTTTCTTTTACGGGTAATTGAAAGTGAAAACTGGATCTTTCTGACTTGTATAAAGTAAATAAAGCTCTTGACAGCAGTCAAACTGAACAGTCACCAGCGGCTAAACAATCTGAGCTGAGGTGTGGTTAATGCTAATGCTAATGTTAGCAATTGCCTTCGGTTCTCATTTTAATTTAATCTCCATATTTCTGTGCTGAATGTAGTAACTCACTGATTACATCAAATGGTTATAGTGAGCGTAACCCTACACAGCTTCTGTACAACTTAATTTCAAGTTACTAGATGAAAACACTGCTAAACTGCCTTGTTTCTGTGACAGGCTACAAATGCTATACTCCTTAGGGCTCACAGAGTGGTACAGGAATGAGTCCAAAAACAAGAAGTGAGTTAGCATTTAGCACTTCCTGGTATTCAAGCCCGAAACTAAATGGTATTTAGAATACCAGTTTAGGTTAAATGAATTAACATAAGGTTTGTGGTGAACACACGCACATGAGATTTTAACATTTAGGCTATTGGGTTATTGCTTTTAAATCTGAAACCATCGTGTGTTTTAAACTTTTGCTAAGTTTAACCGCCATGTTGTAGTTCAACAGTAACTTGGCTTTTCACTCCCACTGACTACGTTTAAGCTTAAAAAATCAAACAGCTCATGTAAGTTTCATGATTTTTTTGTTATTCACAGAGCTTGTTATGATTAGTGATCCAAAACACAGTGAAAAATCCCATAGGCTTTTAGAAGGCTTACAGTGAAGGGAACCAACATGATGCTAACTTCTGCATAGCCAACAAAAATACATCATCCCTGCAGTACTCTGTTAAGCCCTTGTTTATGTCTTGGTTTATGGGCATTTGGGCAGAGAGCATGGCTGCAGTAGTTCTTGGTTGACAGGCAGCTGTGTTACACATAATTGATCAAAAATGTAAAGAATTAGGTAAGCCTCCCTGTAAATACCAGGGCTGGCAGTTTCTTTCGTTAGCTAATTAAGGAGAGGTGCTTGGACTTTTTGTGCGTCTACCATGAATAATTTTGTTCATAAGTAGATGCACTACATTGATTTACTGTCTATGTGTTTGGAAAGCATTTATCTTAACTTATTCCTGTAATTGCTGTTGTCCTTGCTTATGATGGCTACAATCTCAGACATGAGATTAAACTGTGTCAGAAATTATCCAGATTGCTTAATGTAGTTTCAAAGCCTGACTTCCCATCTTTCCCAATCTGCTTCTTTGTAGTTTTAGATAAATAGATATTAGGCTATTTGGGCCTCTTCGGCCTTTGTTTACAGTAGACTTGCACAGAGGTAACAGAGGAAAACACACAACAAATGCGCCTCAGGTCAGATTTGAACCCAGGCTGCCTGCATAAGATCAGACCCTTAATGTACAGCAATTGCACTGTTGTATCCACTCTGCCAAAGCAGCCCTCTACTCAGACCCCTTTGTGCTGGATTCATCAGCAGTGCTCTGGCATCCAGCAGAAATAGAGACCATGTGAATCTGCTTTACTCCGGACTGTCAGAGTTGAGATGAACTAATTGACTAAAACCTGTCACTTCCTTAGTCATAAGAGTGCTAAGATGAACTTAACACATCTGGTGGAATTTAGGAATGACACATGTTCTAGCCATCATGCATCCAGTGTGCTTGATCCTTTAATGTGACCTGTTTTAAAGCTATCTGCATTGTTTGATGACAGTGTTGTAACAATCTAATTTCAAGGCTTCAGGTGCAACTGCTAGATGAAAAACTTCTTGCCAAGACTTATGGTCATATGTATTGTTGTAGTTTACAGATGGACTGAGAACTTGAGCTGGAGAATGAAAGAATTAACATCCAAGCCAGGGATCATCAACTACGTTTGTACAATGGCCATGTCTTTTTTCTTGATGTACAGTATGAGAGACAGGCTTTGAAAAAAACAGAAATTATATGAGCATTTTGGTCTTTTTAACATCTTTCATTGCTTAATGTGTTTAATTCCTTTAAAATTAAGACTAGTCCCAATCAACCTTACGGCTGCCAATTACAATATCTTATACTTCTCTTGGACTGTCAAAAAGTATCACTGGGTTTGACTGTAGTTTACTCATTTTCCTGGTTAATTGTTGGTTACTAAGGCTGACAGGTGGATTTCTGTAAAGCAGATGAAACATGTTGTCATTCCTGATAAGGAAGTTTCAACCCCAAATGTTTAGGGGAGGGTTCTGTAATATTCGTAGGAACAACAGTAATCACAACAGCATTTCTGAATATGAAATTATTCTGGGGCCTCCATGTGAAGCTATAGTGGGCCTGATGTGGCCCCATGGCTGCCAGTTGATGATCCCTGATCTAAAGGATGAAATCAGATGCTCCTGTATGCAGACATCTGTTTACAGACATTAACTTAAGCTAGAAATGACATGATGACACCCACAATAACATCCATGAAAGTCCATATGACTGTAGCAGAAAGTAAGCAGTGGAAGCCATTAAAGACTGATCACTCCCTGTGCTAGCTCAAGTTTTAAAAAATGTAAAGCTGCTGTCCCTCTCATCCTATTAAAAGGAAGTTTACAGAAGAGGAGTGGAAGTCATCCCTGTATTCTTTCTTGCAGCAACGAGCTCAATATTGTCACTCTTAGAAATTCATCAGTTTTGCTCCCCTTTCTCCTTGGTCCTGTTGGCATGGGAAGTGGAGAACCACGGAGGCTTTGCTTGCTTCGCCTCCTTCAGAGAAAGGACAGCCACCCTACAGGGAGGCAAACCCCTGCTGGTAGACCTTGATAAGTCCTTGCTGTCCCTCATCCTGGCCTTAGCCCTCTGATGCTCAGCCTAGTTGGCTCGGAGCCTACCTTAGACAAAGCCCTGTCAAAATGACTCCGGACGGATGAATAACCAAGCAGAAAAATGCAAGTCTTCTGACAAAAAAGGTTAGCATTGAAGATAAGAATGCTGATAGGTTCTAGAGGAGATGAAGGTCTGGACAGTGTCCATACCCTCCCTGGTGGTCTGGCAAAGCCTCATTAGATGGATGTGTATGAAGAAGTCAAAGCAGAAATATTATACCGAGGGGTCGTCTGCAAACTAATTGGGTAACAAAGACCATTTCCAGCTCAGAAACCCATCTCTTAACAGTGCGTGTGCTGAGACTCTGATAAGAGAGTTCACGTCTAATGCATTTAGTGAGGGGCAAGTTCACCATCTTTATCTTATTTACTTTACTTGGTGTAAATATTGTTGGTCTTTTACGAGGGATTTAGAAAGACCCCATTTCTCCAAAGTGCAGCCATGGATCAAACTATTGAACGCTGCAGCAAAATGGAGACTATCAGGTGGTATGCAAATCACAGATACCTCCTCTGGTCTTCAATTGAATGAAGTTACATTTGCTTTGTGTTTCATGCACTTCTTCTTGATGTGTGTCTACTTAATCAGTCAAAACCTCAATTCAAGTCTTATTCTCTTTCCCGAGCCCCTCAGCACCATACACAATACACCCCACTGCCTTTGTAATGGATATTATAGAGAGAAAATGCATGTGTACCATCAAAACTTTGAAAGGTGTATGTCCTAAGAACCAATTTTGGCTGTAAACAAGAGAAAGCTGGATTTTAATACATGCGCTCCAGGACTTAATCATGTTTTAGAGGTGTATAGACCCTCATGTATTTTTTGTTGGCTTTGGTTAGAGGACAGAACAGCTCCGTCGCTTCAGTACCCTCGACTTGAATTACTCAAAATTTCCCATTTGAATTCAATTGGGAAGGACTTGTTTGATCTTTTGCATGTAAGTTAGCACTGAGTCCTGGAGCTGCATGGAACTGTATGAGGGAACATAATAGGGAACCCAGAGTCAGTAATGTTCCCCTGTATGGATATTACCGCAGCCCCTAGGGGTCAAGGTGGCAGGTAGCATATTTTCTGGACAGATCCTCTCTTTTTTCATCAGGAATAAACATATGGATGGGGGATTTCTTTAAAAGGAAAGTCAAGGACCTCAGGAGTCATCAGCCATGGGGTGACAACAAATCCCTGCTTTCATAACCACACATGGAGACGTTTAGGGTTTCAGTTCATAGAGACAAACAATAAAGTCATAGGCATGATGTTTGGGTAAAGCCACAGACTTCAGATGAACATGTACACACCCTACAGGTACTGCGTTTTAATATTCTTTTGAACACACACCCTTTTCATGAAGAATTTAAGCAGCATATCCTGAGTTTATATTCCAATTGACAGTCTGTGCATCCAGTCCCACCTCCTGATTCAAACTGGGCCTCAGTCCATATCCGACAATAGAAATGCCTTAAGAGGACATTATAAAAAAAGATCTTGAGAAAGTATGTTTTTTTTAAGTACATTAAATGGGTAGTTCAGGGTCAAATAAGGTTAATTTCAGTTGTAAATACACAAGCCACGGTGATTTTGATCAACTGGCCCGGAAGCAAGGTTAAATTATTGAAGAAGTCTTCAAACAAAATGTTATTTACTGGGTCATGATACTTATCTTTTCAAGACCTCTTTATCATGATATGTGTTGCGTCATAAGGTCACAGGAAATATTTGGGCCTAGTATGTCTGTATCGTCAAATTATAATCCTGCCTCTAAATAAAACTTTTGTCAGTGTTGAAATGAATGCACTATTTGCACTGATTTATCTGAAAAGACCCCACAGAGGATAAAAAGCAGAGGTATCAGAGTGACTCTCATAGACTGCTGCTTCCTGCAGGCTGTGAACTCAACTGCTGTAATAAAGGTAGCAGACGCACAAGCCAATATGGTGGCAGCTGTTGGTACCAAAAGAGCGTCAAGGTTGCACAAAAATTGCAGAATGTAGACTTGAATCAACGCAATTGACCTGAAATACAGTTGAAAGCCTTTTTTTCCTGAAAGACTGCAAAATACTGACTGTGGTTTAAAAACCAGTGAGACCTATAGTCCAGGTTTTATGGTAAATAAATATTTTTGAAATGCAAAAATAAATATGGGAGTAAAATGTAAAATATTTCAAAATAATTATTGAAAGTCAGGAATACATCACAAATAAATACTTATTTGATTGTTCTAACAAAAATAAAACCTTTTTCCTGTAGAAGTATGCAGTTAGTTAAACATTTCTCTTAAACAAGAGCCAATCGTTAATCTGCCTTATTATTACTCTGTACCCCAAAATGAGCACACCCTCACTATGCAGCGGCATCCATATCAATATAAATACTGTCCTTGTGAGCATTTACTTGAGTGAAATAAGTAATAGCTAATGCAGCACATGAACTTTGATGCTTATGGCCCAGTCAGCAGGATAAAAGGTAATTTAAATGAGGAAATATTTATTCCCCATAGTGTTGCCATGATAGCAGCAGCTAAATAAAGGCACATGCACGCAGTTATGTGTGTCCCTTTAAAGATTCCGGGAACAGCAGTGACTCTCAGTTTAATCGATTTTAAAATGAAAAGTCAATTTAACAAAGTTGAAAAGAGAAAGATGGGCTAAGGGGAGAAAAAAGCATTCTCTTGCACTCAAGCAGTAAACTAACTGCCGCACAGAGCAGGCAGAGATTTCAGCTGAATTATCTCCCACCTCACATTTGCTCTTAGGCAAGCAGTTTAAAAGCCAAGCGATTGAGCCAGTGATCCAATTTGAAATGCAGAAATGATTAGAGCAACTTGCCTCATTTCATATCGAAATTCTCTGATTTATGACAGGGCAGCAGCCAAGATCTATCTCTAAAAGGAATTAGTGTGCAATTCCTGCATATTTTTTGTTATTTAGCCTCCCAATAGCAGAGGCTGAAGCTGCGAAAAGAGGAAAGAGAAATAAGAAAAAGGAATGAAAGCTGTATGCAACCTTCTTTCATTTAACACATGTAACCAGCCATTTAGAGAGGGTGAAAACAACAAAAAAGCACGCTACAGAAACAAGGATATTTCTCCCTTTGTGTAGATAGTTGACCGAGAATCCTTTTTGAAGGTGCAATTAAATATATGCAGGCGTTAAATAAATGCACTTCTCATTTTTCCAGGCTTGTACGGGAGAGAGGGAACACAGATTGTGAGGTTGGCTCTGGCCGTTTTATTCAACAAAAAAGACCTTTGCAAGCCATCCATCCTTGAGGCTAAGAAAATATTAATACACAGAGCGATAACGAGGGCTAGAGGAAAATCTTCCTTAATGAAATTTCCAGTTGACCACATGCAATTTGTTTCATCGCAGTGAACAACTAATTGTAAAGGATGTTATCAAGGTGTGAGCGTGCTGTCTCCTGTAAACTGGCTGGTAAAACAGGTACAAATGCTTTATCCCCACTCCCATGTTAGAAACAGAGAACATATGAACTTGACATAACCCTTATATAAGCCTGTTTTTATACTTGGACTTACTAGTATCATCCTAAAAAATAGAGAGGCTGGTCAAGAATACACACAGTGTGCAGGGGTGTCATGAAAGCCAGAATTCTGAGGGTGTTAAATCAGAGTGAGTTTATGGAAGTCCTATTTGGGTATAAAAAAAAAAGGCTGCACAAAGCCACTGAATGTATTTTGAGCATAAACAATAAAAGGCGCATGAGTTACCAATTCTCTGTTAATCTGTAATAAACCTCAGTTACACCAAGCACAATTCCTCACATCATAATAACTGAATATGTTGTTGCTCTTATTTGCCAGATCCCTCAGGCAACTTTATTATAGAGCAACATTCATACATGTAGCAGTTCTGCTGCTTCACAGAATTAAAAACAAAGACATTCAAAGACTTTCATATATCAGTGCTTCTCAAATAGGTGGGCGCTACCACCAAGGGGTGCCCCTAACATGCAGAGGGGATCACAGCTTGACTGGGCGTGGGCATGGACAAATTAGGGTCTGGCTCCATTGTACTGGCCACTTCAGGTGCCAACTCACAATCCTGTATTTACTGAAATCAATCTCTGCCATCTCTTTGCCATGTTAGAGGTGGAATTTAAGAAGAATTAAGGCTTTGTAACAACAGGTTTTTATTAGCTTTATTGTTGTTATGAATGTTATTCTGTTAGAACTCTAAGTTGTGAATCTTGACTTAAATCTTCATTTTTAGTAGTCAAAGAAATTATCATAGATCTGTTGTTTTCATCTTTTGAAGATAGACTAAGGGTCAGAGTATGAATAACATTTTATGCTATTTCTTCAACTAGATATAATGTGTGGATGTATAGAGGAGAGAAATTCTTTTGGTTTCTGTTTTTACACACTAAAACTTCAAACTAACCCTTAAATGCATCATCAAAATTTTCTTCACATCACAGTTATCTTGTTCTTCAACCTCTTCATAATCCTGGACAATAAATATTAGCTTTCAAGTTTTACATGAACAGAAATGGTCAGTATGAAATATACAATAAGTAGAACTCTTAAAGGGAAACTGCAAACTTGTTGAGGCTTCACAACTACAAATAAAGCCATTTTAATACATCAGGTATAATGTTAAGATGTTTTCGAGTGTTTTAGACTTCACAGATGTAATACTAGCATAAAAAGATTGTCACAGTGCTACACTGGAGTAAGACTTCCTCCTGTTAGTTATTTCACATGGCCCCTGCAGGACAGGCATCCATCAAGGGCTGCAAAATATCCATATAAATGTTAACATAAACAGCTTTATATTATAAAAGAATCTACAGTCTTTGTATTAACTTTGCCCTATTGGTGACTTTGACAGTGGTGGTTTCTTGTGGGGGGGCTCAAATAAAACATTGACATCAATGGAGGGGCACAAGAATTAAAGTGAGAACCACTGCATTATATCAGTTAAGAAAGCCTAAGTTTTTGAATTTATCCCAATACTACTGATCCATTTATCATGTTATTGTCTTTTTATTATCTTTAATATCGTCACTTTTTAAATCTTCATTAATATACTCTTATGCTGACATTTTAATCATACTAACAAAATATAGTCATATAGTACTTCTAACATTTCCAGTTTACTACTTTTAATCCCTTTAGCTGCTTTAAATTCTTCAACCCCTCTGAGTTTACATTTTCCTCCTGCCTTCTTGTTTGACTTTTTTGTGAATTTCTCTGTTTGAGCTCACTGTTACTGTCACTGTTCCTGGGATTTGTGTCTTTGTTTTTTTCTGTTCACTGTTTTTAAAGGTGCTAAAAAAAGTTATTATTATTATTATTATTATTATTATTATTATTATTATTATTATTATTATTAAATTACCTGCCCTTCTTTGACTGCCTTTGAGACTCACACGACTCTGAATATACCATATGCACACTGGGCAGGATGCCTTTTTAAACCAAATCTTTATGTATTTTAACAAGCAAGGCAGAGGGCTAACCACCTAAAATGGATGATTAATGTCCTGAACAGGTATAAAATAATGTATGACTTGTCATAATTCATAACAACGTGATTGTGTTTGAATTTATGAGTTTCTGGTTTTGAGAAGCGGTCTCGTGTGGCAACTTTTGGATTATACCAAATACAGAGGCACAGGGGAGCATTAGTAAAGAAAAAGGCTGGACTGGGAATAATTTGGCACTACTACATATTATTAAAAATGTTATTTGAAATAATATTAAGATCTAAAAAAGGTCTTGAGGGGCTCCAGCTGCATTAAACTGAATGATGCCCCAAACTGGTACAGAAAGTATTTTTAACATTAGGGCGTTCCAGTGAGAGTAATCTTTTTTAACTCACACGTACTAACCGCCATTTTTATCTGTAATATTCAGACTAGTGTTTTTGTTTTAAATGGCTCTACTTCATAGAGAGCAGACACTAAAAGCACCAAATCCACTGAATGAATTCAGACGGAGTGGTTTGATCTCTCAGTTGTCTAAATCCTGCAGCTGTGGGATCAAGATGGATACAGTGCTAGTTAGTGACCTTGGTAGAGAAAAAAAAATGATGAGAGAAATAATCCTTCCCAGCGAGGTTTGTATCGATTTCACCTGGCCCGACCATGAAGCAGGTTAAGAGTAGCCAGCAGTGGTGAAATGGTCAGCCGTGATATCATTAGCTCGTTGTTTACACAGGAAAGCAGAGAGTTAGAGGAAGGCTGAGTGTCACAAGCCACTTTCTTCTTCACCTCCTTCAGCTGATCAGAGGATCATGGTATCAAGGAGGGATTAGTAGCGACTTGGGATTTGTGTGATTGGTTAATTTATTGCGGTGATGGCAGGTCTTTCATCTATGGCAACATTTAATCAGCGCAGCCACAGAGGCTATTACAGGTTAGCTCCTTTCTGGAGTCAGTCCGGCTGTGCCATCAGCTCTATCACAATTCCCCTGAAATTTCCAAATTATCTGGAACAGGCTTTAGCTTCTCAGTAATAAAAATTAGAACAGATTCCTGATAGAAGCTTTTGCTCACACAGGGCCAATTATAAATAGCACAGCCCTGCCTCGGAAGAGGTAAAGTGGAGGGAAAAAAATCCAACTCTGAGGGATGTGCACGGAACTTATCGTTCAGCCCCTGCCCCGCTCTGATCCAAATCCGTGTGGCTGAAAATTTATATTAGATTTTATCACAGACGCCTAAGTCTAGAAAAATCAATGAAGGTTATCTTTTATGTTGCAGCAACTTGTGAAAATATTGATTTTCATTTTACAGCGAATTTGGAGCATCAGTTTGTAATCACTTCCTCGCTGACTACACTGTTTTGGTCACTGTATCTCTTACACGAGGAACGGTAACAGAGCTCAGAGGAAAAAAAAAATACGGGGAGAGTATTGAAACCACTGGAGTGAAAGCATAGGGTGGATTAACCATAACACAGCACATAGACAGGAAGTCCAGAGGGCATTTACAGGCTCTGACAGGGATGATAGCCTGCAAACTGATATTATTAGACACAAGATCTCTATAAACAAACAAAATGACTGCCTCACATTTAATCCATACATCTTATATACAAACACATACTGAAAGAAGAAGAGTTGTTTTCAAAAACATTTTTTACTTGTGAACTGTGGGAAGTATTATAAAGACAAAAAATACATATCTTTTGTTTTGTTTTAAACTGAGTTTTCAGCTCTTTTTTGTATTTATATTACAATGAATCATTCTTTGAAAGAATCACTATGGGACTAGCTGCAGTTTTCAGATCTCTGCAGGTACATTATCATTCTGAGGTCAAAGATATTGTATACTTTATATACACATATATTTCTGAAATAATTTAGAGTAATTTTGACCAGCAGAAACATAACCCCTTTACAGTTTCCATTTCCTTAGTGGTATGTGACATGTGGCCGGCTGTGGGGGCATCATGTGGATGCAATTACTTCAGGGATACTATATGGATTCTGGGTTAAGTCCTTTGGTTATATTACAATATAATAGTAGGATTATCAAAGGGATACTCATGTTTGTGTTTTAAACATAAATTACAACTAATTAGTTATAGAAGTAATTAATCTGTCAATTAAATGTTTCTAAAGGTGGCACAAGAACCATTTAGGACAAAGAGAGAAGTGAAGGCTGACCTTTAGACCCTGATCTGGCAACCCATAATGGGATATGTAATCAAAGTCAGTTTAAAAAATGCTTTATTTTAGCCTATCTACATTAAAAACCATTCAATTTACAAAATATTCATGCAAATCTCTCAATTGTTGGGTTACTGAGCTTAATCACCTAGAAAACAACTGCATTGCATTTGGAGGCAGATCTTCCAACCTGTTCTGTTCAGGATGGACCCCAAAGGTGGGCTAAACCAAATTTACTGTTAGTGTGTCTGCCAACAGACTCATTGGACTTTGCATGGATGAGTAATAAATCAAGATCAATCGTAAAATGTGGTTAATTCCAAAATTAAGCCCAACAGACTAAAACATTACTAACATACTGATAAACAGTACAAGTTCGTCTTTGTGTGTGAGCTTGTGTAAAGGATGGACGCAGCGTGGTCCTCACTTTACTGTTTTTCTGAATGTCTTACAAAATGATGTCACTTCCTGTATGCAGACATGCAGTCTTTTGTTTTTGCATTTGTTGATATACAGTTCAGGTGAAAAACATCAAAATGACAAAGAGGAACATGATTTCCAGGAAAAACAGTGGATCAGTCAAAAGATGAGGAATAAACATGTTTAAATTCATCTGCACAACAAAGAAGCTCGTTTTTAACTTGCATTAAGTTTTATAGATTGTGTGAAAATGTCTTAAAAAAATCTGTGAATGTGAAATTGAATGTTATGAGAAATTAATGAAAACATTTTACATGCATTTTTATGAATAAATGTTGCATTACAGACCTCAATCTTAAAATAAGAAAACTGTACAAATCTGTAGTAAATTTTAGTCACTTTTCATAAAACACAAAGATGAATATCATGGGAACAGAAAAGCCACTAATAGCCAGGAATGACCCACAAACCTCATCTTACCATATATATATATTTGTTCTTTATCTGCCTCCATTAAGCCTTTTTGGGTGATTGTTTATACTAAACTACATTTTGTGTTCAGTACCCTAATCAATAAATAAATCAGAGTTCAATCAGATCAAATGTACATGCTTTATTTTACAAATACCAGGACCTTGTCTTATCTATTTTTCTCTTTTAGTGGGTCTGCATTTATTCTGACCTCAGTCACTGAGGCTGCTGGTGCAAATGTTTTCATTAGCATTTGAAGGCACCCCCTCCTGCAGTGACACCATTGTGTTTTAATCCAAAGTATGCTTGGCGCAGTTGCTCTGGTGCGATTCTTTGTCTTTGTGATGGCTGATACTTGCAGCATGCTTACACAGCTCATGGGCCATTGTCAGAATACATGTAGTCTGTTATGAAACTGTCAGGGGGCTTGAGCTGCTTCTTAAAAAACAAAGTCTCAGTTTAAAATGATGAAATTATTAAGGAGATAAAACAAAAATATGATTTTACATTGTAACATGTATGAAAATGTCCTCACAGGGTGAAGATGATCAGTTAATGCAGCTTTGTCCCTACTGGCCACATTAAGAGCAGCTAGAATTTCATGAATTCCCAGAGGCTCAGAGGGAGCGCAGAGAGGCCTCACACTGCTGAATAAGAGATGGCTCCAGTCTGGAGATCTAAGGAAGGGTTAATCTGATTCCCATTTCAGATAGTTGTCCTAGCAACAATCGGCCAGTCTGCTCTGCTCCTTTGACAGGGGTGTGAGATTTTCAGGTTAGCCAGATAGAAGACTTTATTGTGAGGCTAATTTGAAATGTGAAATCGTGGATGCCTTAAATTACAGTAGTCCCCTCTCTGTCATCTTCTGCCAACGCAGGATAAGAAGGAGCCAGGAGAAGGAATAAGATTATCAGCACACCAAATTTACCCTCTGTGTTTGATCAGTTGGGTTTGCCAAAATGTAGTTTTAAAAGTGAAGCTAAACACACACATAAACACACACATATATATTTATAGACATCATGTGTTCTGTTTTTTCACATTTAAAACATGTATGATTTTTCCTAATTTTTCTGCTGTCAAATTTGCTCAGTGAAAATGCCCCCCCTCCCTTTTTCGTCCACCAGCCTCTGAATAGATGGAGTTCATTGAAAAAGAAATGGGCAGGTGGATGAGGAGGAGGGAGGAGGCGCACTGCAGGAGCGCAGCGCTCATCTCTTGTGCATATCTTTGCCAATTCAGACCTTTAACATGCTCAAGTGACATTTGCATTTATCCTTGGAGGTGGTTGCCTTTTACGTGGGAGAAATAAGTGAAAAGCATGAGAGAGACTGGCATTTTTTTTCTGCTGCATTAGTAAGATGGACAGTGTTCTGTCACTGCCTGCCTCAGATGGAAAAAGAAACCAAGTGTCGAGATCGTACCCCTAACCCTTTTTCTTTTTGCTAAACTATTTCTCTATCGTCTAATGAAGAAGAGTCCCTGGATTTAGAGGTGATGGCCTTGAAAACTGACATTCTGCCTTTGAGTGTTGCACCAGCCGCCTGAGGTGATGCCAGCCCCCACCTCCGCCCCCACCCAGACACAAGCTCACAACATCTCCGACAAATCATTTTACAGGATGCAAAAGCAAAGATGATGTGGTCAAACAGAATACTGTAGCTGAAATGATGACAGAAAAGACTGAACAAAATGTGTTTGCCTTACATTGCATTATTCTGTAATGGTGAATGCTCATTTGCTGTTTAATTTTGCAGTCGCCTTCAGTAACCATTCTTCTTCTTCTACCTCTGAGATTACTCATGGAGTACCACAAGGTTTAGTGTTGGATCCTCTTTTATTCTCTGTAAGGACACAGATGGACAGTCATCTGAGGCCCCATCCATGTGCAGATGAAAATGATCTGTTTTGATTTCGTTTTTTTAAGTTTGAGTAAATATTGCATCGTTTCAAGAACTGTCTACCCACACAGAAATGTTGTACTATGTATGCCAGGCCTGTAAGTGGCACTGTAATGCTGCTGTAGACATACTCCACAACCAGAGAGGAAAACAGGGAGTGTGCGCATAAATCATGTGCAAAGTAATCAAGCACAACAAGAAGGAGATGGATTTAAGAACTTGTGGTGTATGCTGTTCTCTGTGTGCACTTGATGCTCATGGTGGTGTTAGAGGAGCAAAAGATATTGGTGTTCAAGCCAAAACAAGCTCAGTAGCTTCTGCAGCACGAACCCAACACTGTATTCCACCGTTGTTTCTATTGTTGGCAGGGTTACTGATTAAGGGAGAGGCAGGGCTAGCATAGATCATTGTTTCTGAAATATTTGAATTTGTTGTAAACACAGAAATGCGAGATTTATTTACTCTGGGACCAGTTTTAAAAACGCCCATACAATTAAAAACTATTAAGAATACTCCAAAACTCGCCCCCGTGTGGAAGGCCCATGAGACCTGAGGACCCAAGGAGCTTAGGTGCTGTGAGAGACTTTCTCAGTGACATAAACTGCTGGAAAGGGTTGGGTTTTTCAACCTATGATACTATCTGTATCACAGTACACAGTACACAGTACACGTACACTGTGGACATCGAAAATCCCTTTTACAGAATTTCTAACAATTACTAATGATGATAGGATATATATGTAACCCTAACGACTTAGATTTTACAGAATATACAGAATATAAATATAATATATTTTACAGAATTTAATAAAAAATTGAATACCATGGAAAATTCCACTAAGTACAGAAACCGAGATCAAAAAACAAACAACCAATTAAAACCTTATTTAGACCCTCATTGGCTGGAACTCAGATGGCATTTGGCAAGGAGGGGAAAACTGAAGTGGCTGCAAAAAGAGTAAGGACAATGTATAGAGGATCGCACAACTGAAGATACCTAAATTTTTGGTCCTTATAGTTCTTAGAAGTGATTTAAAATCAGACACATATGCTGCATCATGTAGTTTGGTGTCTACTGCCACCTTTTGAGCTGCACCATTGGTAATACTACCCAAAGCGTATTTCGCAACTGCTTTCAGAGCATTTGGGAATCTATTAATTCTGTTAAATCCGTATCGACACACACATTGTTGGGAGTACATGATAATATGTTGTCATGCCGATCATTTTTAGCACAGGCCTTCTCCTGGATAGCATGGCTCTCTCCAACTTAATGAGTCAAAATCAGAAATATTACCATTTGGTCCGATCAACCCCTCCCATCTTTATTAGCCACAAACATGAAGCCATCAGCTCGAAATCTTTGACTTGGATTTGACTGCATCCTGTCTTTTGAACCTCACATAAAAATGGTTGTACCGTCTTGTTTATTTTATCTCCACAAAAACTCAAAGATCAAACTAAAATATCAAAAAGGCCTTGAAATAAATACTTTGGTCTGATTTTTTTCATCTTCATGGTTGCAGTTTTTGGAAATTTTAATTGACTGTAAGAGACAAACTGGGTGATGAGGAGGGCTGCATGAGGCATCCAGACCCCAAGCCTTTTTGTTGCATCCATGTGTTGCTTGAGTCCTGAGGTGATGGTTTTTAAATGCTTTTTTTATGGTTTTTACCATATTTCATTTGTTTCTGTTTTGTTACATGGAGTCTACTGATGGCTTTGTTTGTCTCTTCATTTTTTTATGTTGTTTATTCTCCTATAAAAAAGGTTCTACTGTTGCCAAAGCACTTTTTAAAGGTGCTATATGAATAAAGTTATTTTTGATCACCAAACCTGCCTTTAAGTCTAAAGTCTTCTCAGCACTAAAAAAGATGTTTTTTGAGGACTGGAGTTTAACACTGTATATAATTTTAAATGGTCTGTTTATAGCCGTTCATAGCAGCTGAGGACCATAACTCAGTGGTTATTAATGTGTCTTTAATCACCAAAATAAGCAAATGATTACTGTTTGTTATCTGTCCCTGTCCAGAAGACGAAAAGCACTGTCCCGGTGGTGCTGAGCGCCGGCCCCAGGTGGCTGTTGGATGTGACTTGGCAGGGAGCAGAAGACAACAAAAACAACTGTGTGGTGTACAGCAAAGGTAAGCAAGCAGCGCCGACATCCTGTTATCTCTCTGCAGCGCAACACACCACAGCACCACCGCAAAGACACTGACAATTCTCCATCCTCTCCACTCCGCCTGTCCGTTCTCTCTCTATCCCTCTTTTTTTTTCTGCCTCTTTTCTTGCTCTCCTTGCCTCAAAGTCAAAATATACAAATAACTGCACAGACATCCGCAGGGACACACAAGGAGACATGCATGCAGACGTTCCCTCATTGAATGTGTTACTCCAAAGAGTCATTTAAAATGCAAACATCCTGATTTGATATTAGAAATGTCATTTAGCACACAAATGTCAAGGTCTCTCGATTTTTAAGGTCTTTTATTCACCTTTTTTCTTTTTTATACAAAGGCTGGATTCACAAGAGAAGTGACAAATCTCTGATTTATTCTCCTGAGGTCAAAGAGTTTTTAAAGCATAAGTCAGTTTAAATCTAAACTTTAAATCAGGTTCAGGTTACTTTCATCCAAGGTTTAGATCAGATATTGGTCATTTATTTTTCCATGAGCCCTCATTCTGGAAATCCAAGTCTGCCAACAGCAGATCATCTTAAATTTGTATGATATAAGAAAAGTATGGGAGACACATGCTGGACTAAATTCAACATATCTGCAGCAATAAATACAGGAGAAGCAGACAAAAGGAACAAATTCAGAGAATTGACAAATTTTTATCATATATAAGTACACAGGGGATCTGGCTCTAGAAATATATCAGTAAATACATTGCTTTCACCACATAGAGCATGTCTTATGATTGAAGTTTACTTTATTTTGTATGAAACAGGGCTGCAATGGCAGCCGGTAGCACACACAGCTGTGTACTTCAGGGCCTTTCTGTGTGGAGTTTGCATGTTCTCCTGGTGCATGCATGGCTTCTCTCTTGGTACTCTGGCTTCCTCCCACAGATCATTAGGTTAACTGGTGAATCTAAATTGCCCATAGGCATGAACGTGAGTGTGAACAGTCATTTGTCTTTCTATGTGGCTCTGCAATTGGCTGACGACCCAATCTCAGCTGGGGCAGGCTCCAGCCGACAAGCGGTATGGATATATGTACAGCAATTGTCATTTATTTTACAATTACATATTCTAAAGCAGTGATCATGAACATGCAGGCCCCCCACAGCTTTCTACCCTTTAAAAATTTATTCACACGACAAATTGGCCTTAAGTGTGAATGCACTCATTAAAACAAACAACTATTAACACGCACACTCGTTCTTAAGGGAAAGTTAGAGCCACAAATTCATCTCAGGACCATGTTTTGATCTCTTTGAGGAATCCATACAGTCTTGAGGAAGTCAATGCATGCATGAGGAGAGCAATCAACTCCACACAGAAAGCTGAAGGGTCGAACCAGCAACCTTCTCGCACCAGTGTACATTCCTACATTTAAATAAACCAAAACAGAATAAATGGAACTATTAAAAAACAGCCTTTTACCGCATTAATAATGGACAGACAGTGAATCGATTTCACACTGGACGTAGGCCACAGGTAGGGACTTAACTCAAACCAACAGCACCAAGGGAGAACCTTAAAACAAGGAAGTGTGTGAACAAAACCCAGGAGGCTGTCAGCTCCATGAAGACCTGTTTCAGCTCCATCTTTACAAATTATCCTCTGCTGGTGGATTTCTTTTGGAGCACCTGTTAAAATGGAGACGTGCTCCTGTTACACTTTGAAGCACACTGTCCTGCTGCTGTGTGCAAAAAGTTCCAAAATAAAATATTATCCAGTAAAAGCACAGATAATGTTCATTTGTCCAGCAGTATTTGATTTGTTACTTAAGGTAGATTAATGAAGAAAAGGTAAATTTGTTGCTGCTTTTGCTTTAAGATTTCTCCACAGTGAGCCAAACATTGAGTAACTGTATGTTGCTACAGTAGATCCATCACAGTTTGGCCTGGTCACATCTGCTCTCCAAGCAGCTCCAATTTTCTTGAGGGGAGCTTCATAGAGCCTGAAGATGTGCACTTGTTTCCTTTTCTCTCTCTCTTTCTTCCTCTCCAGGTCCCTGTCCGTCATTCTCTCCCTCCCTCTATTCCTCTCTCCCTCTCCCTCTCTCATCTGGGTCTCCAGCGTTACTGTAACATGTAATTACTCTGCAGACTTGCTGCCTGTTTCTATAACTTCAGCAGTTCAAAGAAACTGTCGGAGTGTGGAGGAGAGCATTGTGGGAGTTCCAGGTGGATTTCTCGATAATGAGTTAGTGCAATTGTAAAGTTGAGAGTCTTAGTAAGGGCTGGCTGCTGAGGCTCTTCCTGAAAGTTTAATGTAAAACAAACAGGGTGCGCTGACAGCCTGGGAAGGACAGATATTGCACTTTCCCACTTCTACTTCAGGGCTCTTACTGCCCTTCATTTTAAAAACAAAAATTTACTGAAAATTAGTACTAATGATATTGGTGTGCGCTCTAATTTGAGACATCAAATGATCCAGATATTACAGATAGTCTTTGACATGTAGGGTCTTCACAGAGTGAGCTTGCTCTGATACTTTATCTAAAGGTCATGGTTTTTATCACTAAGTGGTTGCTTAATGTGGTGCTAATTAGAGGTATACTTGGACATTAATAATACCTTATTAATACCTAACTCTACTTGACAATTATATAAAGCTAATAGGCCATAAAATAAAAGTTTTTCCTACTGCATTTAATTTAAATAGTAAGTTAGATAGTTCATCCATCATCTATACCGCTAATGCCTTTTGGGGTTGTGGGGGGCTGGGGCCTTTCCCAGCTGACATAGGGCATGAGGCGGGGTACACCCTGAACCAGAAACCAGCTGATCACAGGGCCACGAAGAGAGACGGACAACCATTCACTCTCACACTAATACCCAAGGGGCAGTTTAGAGTCACCAATTAACCTAACAAGCATATTTTTATCAGTGGGATGAAACCCCACACAGACACACACACACACACACAATGATTGAAAGGTGGAGTTAAACCAGCAACCTTCTTGCTGTGAGGCATGCACACCATGCCACCAAGTTAAATAGTTGTTGTGCATAAATTGATTAAAATATCTTTATTAAGTGAAACTAGATGCTGCTATATTAATCAACATCAGTCCTCTCCACCGTACACCGTACCTAACATTAGCATTAGAACAATGTCTCTGTCAATGGTTGTAATTGATTAAACCGTCATCATCAGTACTTTACAACCATTCATAGAAGGGGAACCTCTTGAAAATGAGACACCACAGCTCGGGGGGCTAACCTCTAATAAATTTAAATTCATTAGAGACAAATTTGATGAGGACAGATTTATGGTCCGGGCACCTATCAGGCTGTCACTAGCACTTCCTGATGTTGCATGTTTTTCCCATTTTTGATGACAGGTGGTCTAATAAATTTGTTAAACACTGGATGTACACTTATATATTTGGCACTACACAAATAAAGATTGATTGATTGATTGATTGATTGATTGATTAACTTCGCAGAATTTGGCCCTTTAAAGGTAGTGGTACCTCATGAATTGTCATTCTTCTTGTAGAATTTTCAGTATAAATGATACATCTGCATTGAGGCCTCACTCATGACAAGTTTACTGTAATTTCTCGTTTATAATAGACATTTTTTGCTCTTATATAAGGTCTAATTTTTGTGTGCGTATTACACACCAGTACAAGCAAAATAAACTTTTCCAGGCAAAAATTGTGAAAAATATGGGGTGCGTGTTATAATCGAGGGCGTGTTATAATCGAGAAATTACAGTACTCATATTTCCACAATCATACAAATTATATTGATAAATATAAAATGTTATGTTAAAATTTGATTAAATTAATGTTTGAAAATGTCTCAAGTGGTCTTTCATAGAGGATACAAAGAAGTGATATTGTTACTCTTTACTTTGAGGACACAAATAAGACTAGACGTCTGGTCAGAGAATGGACCATTTTATTGAGCGCCATCGAGGTGGAATAGAATTTTTTATGTAGTTCTGCCCTTTAAGAGCTGTAGTAAGGAAATTAAGATCATAGGTCTTTAAGTTTCCATTGATAAAAATAAATCTGGATTATATTGAAAGAAATCACTTGTTTAACGGCTACAGGGTAGACTTAAGTTCTAATAAGCTCTTAATAATTACTAATCAACAGCCAATACGTTACTAATTAGCATGCTACTAAGTAAATATTAATGCTTAGAACTGTGACCTTGAAAATAAGTGTTACCATTTTCTCCTCATGATGATACAGAGTAAGAGAGAATAGAGACACCAGAGAGGGCATACTCGAGTATTTCTGCTAGAATCATTGGATCCTCAAAACAGCCAATAAAGAATAAAACGGCTTCACACTTCAGGATTAGATTTTATTGGTGCTGATGACCGGACGGACCCGACTACACCGACCTGCAGCTTGTTATACACTCCAGTACATGTATAATATATCACACACACCGCAGTAACTCTCAGAGGAATCATCCCCCTGAATTCTGTCCTCTCTCCCTTTGCATATTTTCACACTTTCTGAATGAAAAGTTCTGGGACAGAGGAAGAATATTTGCTCAAAATGTAATGCAGAAATCATAGGACAGAACACCCTACAGTAAGCCACAGCCACTCAAACCAATCACCAGCCCTTACTTAGAGATACTCCCCCATAGATTCACACTGGCAAGCATCCAAAGTGAACTGCTACTATCTTTGCAGGCAGCCATACAGGGCCGCGACCACTGAAACGTGAGCCAAAACATATTTTGCAGGCATACTGTGTATGGAGATATTCACTGTTTTCCATAAGTAACGTATCTCAGGGAGCAATGAAGCAGCCTACAGAGGAGAAATAGTACAGGGGTGGAGATAAACAATCTGGACCCCAGCCTCACAAGGTGGGAAGGAAGTTCCTGTGTAACTCTTTTCCCTTTGGTTCATCCACTTAAGTATTGACATGATAAACACAATCCCAGCACTGCTTTAAAACTTCTGTTAAGGCAAAATTTATAAATTGAATTCACCAAAGATTTGATATTTTCAGCATGCTGACATTCAATTTCAATGTCATCTCCAGAGGGTGTCTCCTCATGCAGATGGAAATGTTTAAAGTCTGCCATGAAAAGAATAGCTGCTGGAAATTGAGTCACAGTCCAGACGCAAGAGTCAAGCGGCATCAAACACTTCACCACTTTCTGAACTCGCTCCTCGTCCACCTAAAGAAAGTCGCCCAGAGCGACGTGTGGAACAGACTTTTTTTTTTTAGAGAGGGGGGGTTAACGGACACCTAACCAATTCATCCAATGCTTTGTGGTAAAGTTGCCACAAAATTGGTCTAGTGAGGGATGGAGTCACACAGTCAGATTGTTGGAGGCCTTGTAATATCACAGTAACATTCATTTTTTTGAGTTGTTGAATAAATTATTTTAAAGGTACTGTTTTCATTTTGTGATTGATCAAGACATTTTTGTGAAATATTAACCCAATACAATCAATAACCAATATTTTTTTTTCTTGCATTCAGTGACAACCCAAAATTACTAAGGCATGTTAGAGCTACTTTTAAAAAGACAATGTTAAGAATTGATTTTTGGAAAAGTAGGAATTTAGGATCATAAAGTCATATATTCATAAGGAACAAGCTCAAAATCTTTACATTTTAAAGAGTTGTAATTATATGACAACAACTTTTGATTGTGAATTTCTCACTTTAAATGTATAAACGTATGTCTTCCCAGAGTTGTTGACTTTAACTTCTGGAATTGAAACTCGAAACACTAACTACGGTTTTCTCTCAGATGCAGTGATGATGTAATAACAAGAGGTTTTTGAGAAAGGATTATGGCGAGTCTCCTACAGCCCTGAAGTTTGATATTTGACAGATGTGCACGCAGGAATTGGCAACATAAACCACTCACTTCATCTCGCAAGTGGTGGTACAAAGACCTCAACTCTCACCCTTAACTGGGGTTCCCAGTATTTTCAGTGCAGGATTCCTAAATCAGCAGTAACACACACTGGGGACCCACACAGCTTAAGAGAGCAACAGACCCCTTAATACTGATGTCATGTGACAAACTAACATTCTTAGGATTTTTGTAAGATATTACCATCATATCAGCATAACTCTTACTGAATGAATATGGTTTTATTTTAACTCTAACTCATTTATTTTTTTTAAATTAATGTGTAAAAGCTTTAAATCATTAATCATTGGTCCTTTGAAAGCATCTAATGACTCCTTGTTAGTGTCCTGGTGGTCTTTACCTCCACATCGCCAAACACTGGTCTTAGGGACCGTCAGTAAAGTACCACTTCAAAGTGACAAGTTTGTCTTGTGTATTGTTTGCAACATCTTTGTACCTGAGACAAACACAAATATTTAAATATATAAATACTCCCTTGAAAGAGACAAAAAAAACAATCAAATAAATCTCAATGGATTAAATTTTTACATAAATATTGATTTTTGATAAGAACTAATCACTTCATTATAACTTAATGTCTTTCAAAGTCATTTAACTGATAATCATCAAATCAATATTAAGTTATGAAACACACCTTTATAGTCGAACAAATTTGTGTTTTGTCTTTTTTCAGTCAACATTGTCATTGTTAGATTGGTTTTTAATAAACGAATAATGTTTTTTAGTAATTTAATGTGATTTAACAAAAATAAATTTTGTTAAAATTTCAGGAGTACAGGTGACTTAATATGAAATTCATCTAAAATCTGTGCTCAATTATTCCTTATAAGATTTATAAAAGAAACAGTCTGTGTGTCTGATGAATTTCAGAATCAGAATCAGAAACACTTTATTAATCCCTGAAGGAAAATTTGATTGTTTCAGTTGCTCCATTACAGAGTAAAGCAGTAAGAACATCAGATAAAGACGGTGACATAAGAGTAGAATTTAAATAAGCAGCAATTACAATTCACAGAATCATTATGACATAATTTCCTCAATGAAGGAAAAAATAAAGTAAAATAAGTAAAAGTAAGACCTTGAACAAGGCCAGGGAATTTACACTATTAACATGAACAATGTGTACAATATGAATACAAATATGACAACACTGGCAGTAAGGATATTGCATTTGTTTAAGGAGAAATATCAGCTGCAATCTTAGTACATAGAACATAAATAATGATTTGTACAAACATGCATCATCAATAACAACTAATGAATGAGTTTAAGTTTACTGTTGGATAACTTTGTAATTTAAATGTATTTAGTTCTATGTTTTTTGTTATATCTATGAAGCTCTTTTAGATATAATCTTCATGTGCCTCGTACTGATAAGATCATAAAACCTGCATTAAGGAGGATGTTCCATACTGATATGAATATGGTGAGCTTTAAGATTGTCACCTAGTTTCAAGCGTGCCTCAGACAAACTTAGTTTAAAACCACTGCCTCAGACGGTGGCCGTTGGTGAAGAGGGAGACTGTGAGGGTCCTACGACCACCTCTTGTAGGTGGTAGACGTTGCTGACTCCAGCAGTCATATCTGTCAAACATCCAACTTAAAAATTCATGCAGTGGCTCATCGTGTTACTTTTTCTAGTGGTGGCACCCCTGCATCATCACAGCATCTGGGAGATTACTTAGATTAATGTTTAGAGTTTAAATTTTGTACATTTAAGTCATAAATCTACAACTTTATAAAGTCACAAATGTGTATTAATGGATTGGTTCTATTTTTTTTCCTCTTTCAGAGTGTCCTTGATATGCTGTTTTACAGAAGTGCAACTATGAGATGACAGGAAATACTTAACTTCCACTTAGAGATTTAAATTAATTCCTCTCTGTTATCATTTCTCATCATTTGGCAAGCGTGTGAAGAATCTTGCGGAGGATTTGCTGTAATGAACTTACACTGTAAAACACAGAACAACACTCACGAGGGGCTGCTGGAGATATCATTGTGTTTAATTTAATAAGGTCAAACTGGGATCGACAAAGGAACCGTCAGAGATACACAGCTGAGGTGATGTGCGGCTCGTGCTGTACTCGATGTTATCTTGAGGAACCTTATATGAAGAACGGGGGCAGATTTTTCAGAACTGTACAAAAAAGAAGTTAAAAAAAGAACTGTTTTTGACCTTTTTTGTTTCTTACAGTCAGTCTCCCAGAAAAAAAGATTAAAAGATTTTAAGGGAGTGCATAATCTTCTTTAACAGCTTATCAAAACTTTAATGATTTGGTGATAAAGAGCACAAAGTTAAGTAGCCGGTTAAGAGGATAACTCCCCAGTGCAGTCTAGTGATTAGTAGATGAGAATTGGAAGACTGAAAATCCGGGTTGCAAATCCCACTCCTGCCACTTATTCACTTTGAGAGAAGAGGAGCTCCATTTCAGCTTTGGGGGTATTGTCACGGGGTAATCATTTTTGAAAAGTGATAAATGGAGCCTTTTTCCTTCACCCTTTGGAATCCAAAACACATCTTTATTTATGTATTTATTTTGGCTGTCTCTCTTCAGTTGAAACCCGTCAAGACCCAATTACAGCTGCAGAAGCTTCCTGCGTTCAGAAAGAGTGACAGCACAGACCAAAGTGTCAGAGCTTTAGTTTAAGCAGCATCCCGTACAATTTAATGTAAAGAAAGCTCTCTGCAGATCCCTCTGATCCATGTTGGGCTCTTTTAATGAGGCTCCACTGGACAATGCAGCAGATTAAGGAGTTAACTTTCTAACAGTGAGGCTGTTGTGCCTTTAGGGTCAAGGAGAAATCAAATCTGACAGGTGCTGAATTGTTTTTCCTAACATATAATCAAAAGGGATTTGAAAAAGATGTAAAGCTCAGCATTTGTTAAACATGTATGACAACACCTGAGCTTTTCTCACTCTCTGCCGGAAACAGGGATTCACAATACAAGTCAAAGTCTTTAAGTTATAAGCTTAAGTAAAGAACACAAATCAGGTGAAACCTGATCTTGTATGTCTAATTTGGTGCTTTTTTTTGTTGCAAAGGATTAATCTCAGATTGAGGTAAGATCTTTTAAAGGTTTCATGTACTGCAAAATCCATTTCCTTTGCTGTTAATGTTGTTGAAGAGGCTTGTGGAGCAGAAGAACATGACACATTTTACTAAACTCTCAGTTCACAGAGAAATGCTCTGTGCCTCTTTAAAACATGCACTATAAAAAGCTCTGTTTTTTACTTCCTGGGTTTTATGATGTCATAGCTATACAGCCTCTCCGCAGCCTGTAACCCCTTCCCCCCTCTTCCATCAGACATTGTTTGTCTGATGAGATCCTTGAGATCTGATTGGCCAGTGGGCGAAGTTTCATTCAGGTTGATTCTTAACCTGTAGTGGAGCAGGTCGGGTTGGGCATTTGGTCATTAAGGACTATTGCTACTTCACACTGGACACTTATACAGACCACATTTTAAAGAATGATGTGAACATCCATCCATTATCTATACAGCTTATCCCTTTCTGGGTCACGGAGGGCTGGAGCCTATCCCAGCTGACATTGAGAGAACCCACGCATGCACAAGGAGAACATGCAATCTCTGCACAGAAAGGCTCTGATTGAAACCAACAATTGCCTTGCTGTGAGGCACGTGCACTACCTGCTGCCCCACTATGCCACCTTAATGTGAACAGACAACATTAAAAAAATCAGACCTTACCTGAAGATTAGCTTCGTGACAGTTGACAACCAGTCCAGGATGCACCCTGCTGAAAGAGGCGACTGTGTAACCCCAAAAGGGATACCTGGTTAAGATGAGGATGTATAGTTGATGTATTTGAATTTAAAAACACAGCCAGGCCGAGTGTAAGATAACAAATGAATAGCTCTTCTTCATTTTCATCCTGAACCTTCATTGTACTCACCCCGTTGTTACCTGATATCAGACAGAATCAGAAATACTTTATTAATCCCCAAAGGGAAATTCTGTTGTTTCAGTTTCTCTTATACACAGTACAGAAGTAGGAATATCTGATAAAGACATTAAAATAGATAAGAGAATTTAAAATAGATAAGAGCATAAAAATTAAGTAAGCAGGTTGCAACATGCAGAGTCTTCAAGCTATATCAACTTCCTTATGAAGGAAAAGTATAAATAAAATAAGTAAAGTGAGACTATGAGCAAGGCCAAAGAATAAACACTGTTAACAATACCAATATTTACAATATGAATATAAAATGACAGTACTGTGTGACAGTAGACCACATTATATCTGTGCCCATGAAACCGTACACACTCAGTGTGACCACATTATGTGGCTTTATTCAGAGGTCACCTAAACTTTTCAGCTGTAAGCCTCTTAAGGCAGACCACATCCAGATACAGCATGTCCAATAAGTCCTCAGAGCAACTTAGCCCATTGTTCATGGAGAAAATGACCAACTTAACTAGGCCGTTTTACATAAGCCAGGACAGTCAGCGCCAAATTAACCATCTCAGTGTCTTTGTTATATTTCATATTCTCCAAGTCCTCTCAATCAGATCTTCTTTTATGCCTTTATTTGCTTCAAGCTCTAAAGACCTCTTAGGCAGAAGATGAACCAGAATGACCTCCCTGGACTCCTGACACTATTTTAAATTGAAATCTGTAATACACTTCAGAATAAAATTAGGGGAGTGTATTCCACGAGGTATAATAGCAAACTGCACTGCAGCCTGGGATGTTCGGCAAAGAGAAATTTTACAGTTCAGAATTTTAATGTTCATTTTAACTGATATCCTTTAAAATGACTCCAGCGAGCAGGAGGTGCAAGGGTTTATTATCTGTGATCTGGGAACATGGCAGAATAGTGTGACTGAATAATAACTAAACAACTGACACAATGTAAAATTTCATTATCAGTGTATTAAAACAAAATTGTACCCTAAAGGAGTCCCTACCACAGCTCAGAGCAGCCAACTAATTATGTTTAATTAAAAGACAACAGATCAACAGAATCATTTTCATTAAGAAATTATTAATGATTTCACTGCAGCAATAATTGATTGCATTGAGCCGGGCGATATCTCAGCGTGGTCAGGCTGGAATGAGCTGGGTGGAGCGGAGTGGCTGGTTAAAGCACTTGGAAGCTGCGTGTCTTGTAGCTGAGGCTTCTGTATAAGAGACTGAGGGGACGTTGTAAAGCTGGCTTTATGCAGAGCTGAGGAGGAGTGTGTGGTGGGTTAAGGACGGAAAAATCCAAATCAAACGGCAATCTTAAAGGACTTAACCATCCCACACATAAATTTAGGAGCGAAGGCATCATGTGCACTCACTTACACATATTTTAGCAAGCATGAGTAAGACAGAAGTACGCTTTTTAAATGTTCCCCCAAACATATTCAAGAGGGCTTTTCCCCCCGTCTTGGTTTGAGCATCTAAACTACATGCAGATACACACACTGTTTTATTCAGAGCCATGTGAAAGACGTCAGCTCCAGACGCTTCCTCCGACAGCCTTTTATGTGCATTGTTCTCCGCCACACAGGCAGTTTTCCCCGCGCTAGACAGAATAACTCGTGCACCAGACGCCACATTCTGCCACGGCACCTTCATTCACTGCAAACAAACACACACAGACTCGGTGCCATTACAGGGGAAATTTGCATAATGGTTGCTGACACATATATGTCCATCTGTATTTAGTGTAGACTAAGCGCTAAGACAAAAACAACAATACAGGAGGGAGATGTGAAAGAGGTGATGGGCATATGATGAGGGAGAAGATTGTTCTTCTCGTGTATCACCATCCAACTTTACATTTCATAGCTCTGGTTTTGATGCTTGTTTCAGTATGGGCTTGTGATTTGTGTTGTGTGTGAGTATAGCCGGCCGTCCTTGTATCATCGCCGCAGAAGGTGTCAGGCTAATGAGCGTGTGCTGTCCTTAGAGCAGGAGGGTTTGGGTTGTGCCATTCACTCTGCATATTTAAATGCCTTGTAGAGCTTAAGTAGGCCCACTTTTCCATGTCAGGGCAGCGCTCAATCCTGCTGTGACCATTAATTATGATACCATTGTGCTCCACTGTGGCTAATAAGAGTGATGTATTGCACCCTCTTGGCATTATAATCACCTGAGTGAAGTACTTGGACTACAGTGAGCCTGCTTAGGTAGAAAGATTTTGCTTTGGTATAAATCAGGGATGGGCAACTGTGGTTACCAAGAGGATCACTGTTTACTTTATGTTAACTACTAAAGGGACAAATTCTTAGACTATGTAATTATTTAAAGTATAAAAGGAAGAATGTCTGCATAGCTGTTATCAGAACTTATGATTTCATTTTTTAGATCTTATTTCAAATGCAAGTAGTAATGCAAAAGTTAATGAAGCAGATGCAGAATTTAATCCAGTTTAGGCTTTTTAATGGCAGAATTTTGGAATTTAATCATAAGTGACTTAAAGAGCCTATAATATATATATATATATATATATATATATATATATATATATATATATATATATATATATATATATATATATATATATATCTTTTATGCTAAAGAGGTTGTGTTTGCTGGCATTTATCTGTTTGTTTGTCTGTTTGTTTGCAGGATAACTCAAAAATTTCTAAATGGATTTTGATATTTTTTTCTGGGTATGTTGGTCATGGCACAAGGAAGAAATGATAAGAATCTGGTGGTGATCAGAATCAGGATCCAGATCGAGGAATTTCAAAAGGATTCATTAATATTACAAGATACTTTTGATTCTTCCAATAATCCATGCAGATGTATGGCATGTAGGTTCATTCAAAACCAAGTCAAAACTTAAGTTTGGACCTGGATTAAGATCCAGATCTGGAGCTTGAAAAGCCTTTCACTTTCAACCTTGGGGGAGGTTGTGCTCTCTGAGAACTTCTAGATTTTACATTTGAATGTTCTTTAGTATGTTTTTTATGTCACCTCCTTGTGTTAGAGTACTTCTACACACAAGACAAAAAATGTCTGTGGTATCTGGAAAAGCCTCATCCCCACCCGGATAGACCTTCCAGTGTGACGTTCTACCATTGTTTTGTCAGTAGTTTAAGCCTATTGGCTCATGCTAGTAAGCACAGTGCAGACATAGGCTGTAGAGTGAATGCATCGTTGTTGCAAACATGATTGGTCAGCCAATTAGGACTGACTGGGCTCACATGGGAAAGGGGACCTCGTGACAGTTTCACACAGGATGCGTGCGGCTGATGGTCTACCAGCTTGAGATGCTAAGGCTTCCATACCAGGTGTGTGCGTGTGTGCTACGTTGTGGCTGCATCTCCCTGCTGTCACAGCTCTATATATCAACATAATCATGCTCAGGCCTAACCTTGCAGTGCAGCTGGATCCACCTTTTCAAAATCATTAATCGGGCAGATCCATCTTGCCAAGCTTCAATCTACAACAACTGTGCTCAGCCTGAAGCAGCACGGTCCAATCAGAGTCCTTTAAAGCATGAATAGGTGAGAGCTGTGAGCGTGATGACATCAGGATGTGACTAATACAGAGATTAGCATAGATGCTAACCGCTTTAGTTTCATTTTTGTCAGATCTGGACAACATTTCCTTATTAAATGCAAAACAAACAACACTGAAAGTATGTCCTGATGGAAAGAAAATTTTCGCTCCACTTCCAACACTTTTTGGTGAGAATTTGTTCTGGGAAGTGGCTTACGTTTTATACTTTACACCGCGGCAATAGCAACCGCCTACTCCATTATCTGACTGGCCCATAATGAAAGTGACTGATGGAACGATCACCCAATTACTTACCAGATACACCTTTATAAGGCTTTCCCTCCCCTAACACCTTCGGTAGGCTGTTGCCCAGATGAATGAGTGAAATATATTCTGTATATGTATTGAACAGTCTATACGGTGTGTCAGGTTAGCTCAAGACCAGCTGCAACTGAAGTAGTGCAAGTGCAGGCCGGAAAGGGACTTGGGAGAGGAGGGGCCACAGCTCAGCAGTTGGCCATGAAGTGAGTCTGCCCTTTTATAAGCGAAAATGTGATGAGAGCTTGTTGATTATTCAGGTTATTTAAGCTTAAGGCTGTGTTAAAAATGTGTTAAATGAAGATGGAGGGTGAGGGGCTATCCGTCCACTACAAGTTCATGTGACTTGATGCATGTTATATTTCCCTTTATTTATCATTCCAGGCTAAAACGCTACGATCATTCAGTGTTTCTTCAGATCCACTATTACTAAATGGAGAAATCAAAGAGTCCATCTTATGTGAGCCTTCTGCTTTAAGGCCTGAATATGATGCAGCCCACTGCTCCAATCTCTCCTCTGGTAAGGAGGTGTGAAAAGCATTGTCAGTGTGCCTGAGGATAAAGCCCTGGATGCCATTGGTCAGTCTAACTCCCCCCTCACCCCCACACCCCACCCCCATGCTGCCTCAAACACACACAAGAAGAAGTGAGAAGTGTGTGTGTGTGTGTTAGTTTTTAGGGATAATCAGAGACAAAAGCTCAGAGCTGGAAAGAGGGGCCTCTCTGCCCATCCACACAGCTTTTTTTTTCGTTTTTGGACGGAGGGGGGAGTTTTTTATCGGGCTGGGGGGGTCGCAGCATTTGTGCTTGTGTGTGTGTCAAAGAAACTGAGCAAGAGAGATGGGAGGAAAGAGATAGAGGAATCACTCGGGTGGAGGGGTGTTTAGATGGCCAGTCAGTGTGATGAAAAACCACACGGTTAGAGTCTCTCTGAGGGCTGACACAGGACTGCAGCGACTGGAACTAAACTAGTGAAACTGAGTCCTGGTGACTTTGGTGCACTGGGTGTGAGGGGATGATCATGCTGTGGAAAAAAAATAAGATCATGGTAGTGAAAGAAAAACATATATGGCCTTGAAAATAAAAAAGAAAATGTTTGGATTGCCATACTTACTCAGAGAGAAAATCTGAAATGATTCCATTTGAGCCTCACAGGGTCCGCTGGATCAATTTTTCCTCTAATGATATATCCCTGAAAATCAATTTGTATAAGAAAAAAACGTAATCAGATATTCTCTGTAGGAAAAGCTCAACATGTTGCAAAATTATGTTCACTGCGTTTTTGCAAGGAAAACTGTTGATAACCTTTTTGCATGGCGCTTTAGCTGATCTTTTTTATTGACAGTAAACTCACCTGCACAGAAAAAACCTCAAAGTCTAATAATCAACACATCAGTGTGATCCCCTCTTTATGTTGCATTTGAGTGCTCATTGAATTAAATAGTTTGTTTTACATCAGGTGCAGGAATCAAAGTCAGCTCTGATCAGAACATTAATGGGTGAACTGTGTTTGGAAGATCACAATTATGCCAGTTCAGAATTGACTTTGGGTCAAATATATCCCCACCAAAAGGTTTCAACCCAGCCCTGAAGTGTAGTCTTACATTTCAGAAATGTAGTATTTACACAGAGAAAAATCAATGATTGGTGATTTTTTTAAAGAAAATTTTCTCAATGAAAAATTTTGCAGTGATGTTATTCGACTTCTTTTAAACCTTAGAGAAAGTAAAATATTTCTTTTCAGTCTAATGGACCAAACAGATGTGCCCTAGTGTTTTCTTGACAGAAGAGTCCAATCAGGGGCAGCTAAAGATTAACAAGAGAAAAGATAGTTACAGTTCACTTTCCAAAATCAATTAAAAAGAATTGTGAGTGATGTGATGTTGCTGTTGTGTTCTGTTTGAATTTTAGTTTCACCTTTATGGTGTTCAAGTATAAATACACAAATCTGACATCAGTACAGTGTAATTTATTTGATAGCCCAGGTTTCCCTGAAAAAAAGATGCCTCTAGCCTTTGTGCTTCACAAGAACAAACCAAGGGCACAGAGTACATGCAAAACATATACCTGCAAAGTGCAGACATGCTGATACACACTTGTAAGAAAGGTCAACGCTGGGGTCAACACCAAGCACATTTGGTCCGGTCTAAATGAATTCTGGTTCTGCTTTGTTTGACAATTTGTTCATTTGATTTGGGCTGGTGTGAAAGTTTAAACACCATGTGGACCGTAGCTCTGAACTGTGGTTAACTTCAAAATGGGAGCTTTGGCTTGCTTGGGTGCACCAGACTTTGGGTCACCAGAGTGTGAAAGTGATCAGTGTTATTTCTCACTGAATGGTTGTGTATTTCTGGGTCATAGTGACAGTCTTCACAGATCAGCACTCTGAATGACTTGATTTAGACGAGTGTTCTCATCCAGCAGCCAGCTTTCATTACGATGGCTAAGATTGATATAAGGGCCCATATTTTGCCTTGACTCTGGTCGACATATTCACTTTTGATGACAGCTAGGTTATGTTCTCAATCACTAATGTTTAAAAAAATCCTCTAGTTTTAAGCTGTATTCCCCTTCTGTCTGAGATTCAATGTTCCTCACGTGGGCCTCGTCAGCTCTGATTGATTGACTGATCAGTTTGGCACAGTTCAGTCCCATTTTCAATGGCTCTGCATTCTTTCTACTGTCTCTATTTGCACTGAGCCTATGAGCCTGAGACAATGGGCCTAAACTGCAGACAAAATAATGGGATGAAGGACATAACAAGCTCCAAAAGGCATAAAACAGGCCCATATTTGGATAGGTCAGAATATTTGACTGAGAATATTTTACTAAATTATTTTAGAGTACATTTTGATTTATCTTTGTATGCCATGTGCACAGTGATGATCTCTTATCACATTAGCTTCTTTTTAGCTACACTCTCCATCTCTAGATTGCCTGAGAGCCTGAGCTCTGCTGACCTCTGCCTGTCAGGACTGGACAGCAGAGACGGGTGCCACCGTTCCTCATACAGTCTGTGAGAGAGAATGAGGGCTGAGCAGCAGCAGACAGGCATGCTGGCTGTAGGTACAGTTGTGTGGAGGACTAGACATCAGTGTCTTGTAGGTCAGACAGGGCTATCCATTCTTGAAGCCCTGGGGAAGAGAAAGAGGAAGAGGAGGAAAAGGAGAGAAAATAGAAAAGAGAAGTGTGGGTGTATAGGTACAGAAAAGACGACGGTGAGGGGGGGCATTCGTGCACTGTTTCTCTTAACTCTGTCAAAGCCACTCCATTGTGCTCCCCAGTGCACAGAGTGGAAACCAATCTGACATTACTCCACCAGCCAGCATACCACAGGAAGGCCGGGATCCTGGAAATCTGAGTCTGTTTGATGTGAAATGTAACTTGAATCTGAGATAGGAGAAGTAACTGGATATGCTATATGCTGACTGTAGAGTAAAAGCTATGGTTGCAGTTTTCAAATATATGCAAGCTAGGTTTTATATTTTTAGTCACTGGAACTCAATTCAAGCAACACTAAAATAAGCATGTCAAGCTCTGGTTAGCACCCTTATTTGTTTCATAGAGCAGATCTGAGCCCTGTGATTTAGATAAGATGGCAGATTAAATGTCTGTGACAATACTGAGACAGCCACAGTAGTAGGAATGAGACAATAATGGAATTTCACAGTTAACTGTGGTGTATGAAGAAACTTTCCCAACACTAAATGTCAGTAATGATAGTAGCAGTGTGTGTGGACTAAGCAGTAACAGCAAAGCATGATTGAGGACTGATAATTCTAAACATGAGCAGCTATAATGATAATGAAACTGGGAGAACGGCAAAAGGTAATTACAGCAGAAATGTTCCATTTGATTAAAAGAAAAAGAAAATAATTGACAGAACGCTAATGTGGATTGTTACCTCTGCCAGGGAGGTTATGTTTTTGCAAGGTTGTGTATGTGTGTCTGTCTGTCTGTCTGTGAGCAAGATAATTTAAAAGTTCTCAGAGGCTTTCGATGAACTGTGCAGGGAAGGTTGTTCGTAGCACAAGGGATAAATGATTAAATCTTGGTGTTGATTTGAATCTGGATGCAGATCCTGGATATGTTCACTGTGCTGTAATGCCTTTTTCCACATTTTCAAGATCAACTTGACTAAGAATGTCAGCAATCCCTTGGTGCAGGTTTTTGATCTCTAATCCCTCAAGATAAGGCCATATTGGAGTCATTTACAAGAATGTGGAAAACTGCCTTATCCCAAAATCTTGACAAATCCTTAAAAAATATCCTTCAACTGGATCTGGATTGAATCACCACAACAAAGTAATCATTACTTCATTGTGGCATAACTAACACACCTCGAGTTGTCTTGCACACAGACAGAGGAACAGACAAACTCCATCAAAAAGGATATCTGAGGATAATAAGACTACAAGCCGAAACTAAAATCTTATATTTATGGTGAACACTTACTACTGATGAAAACAACCAGCACATTCAGCTCAAAGTCAACTGTTACACTTGGTTTCACATTTCTTAGTACACAAAAAACATCCTATAAATCTCATTGTTCAATGTCCTGTTCATATCATAAAATGTAAAATGATGTGCTTCAGTATGTTTGTGTCCCTTAAGTTATTCTTTGGTATTGTTGCTGAGTCTCTAAACAAACCAGACAAGAGGTTCATCTTCTTGTAACCTCCTGTCAGGCGGATGGTTGAACAACCAAGTCCACAGTGGGTCAAGAACCTTTCTCACAGCGATTACCCAGTCATGAA
This sequence comes from Cetoscarus ocellatus, assembly GCA_037902135.1. Lineage (NCBI taxonomy): Eukaryota > Metazoa > Chordata > Actinopteri > Labriformes > Labridae > Cetoscarus > Cetoscarus ocellatus. The sequence continues at coordinate 2,214,032 of JBAMNC010000640.1, read as the reverse complement.
AAGACAATTTGACTTCTGCTAAAAAAACATCACCAGAGAAAGTATCCACATGGTCCAGAACTTCACGATGTTAAATACCTGCAAGGTTCTGCTGAATAACTTTCTGCCATCTGCTAGGCCCCACCCACAAAATACATCTCCACTGTGTATGAACATAAAAAATAAACCTCAACACTCATATGGAGCACATGTTCAGACATGAACTCCAAAGGGACTTAGTTCAAGTAGGTTCATTATGTCTATGTTGATAATATGCTTGTACTTTCTTTTTTAACAGACAAGGTTTTTAAAGAAAGTATAAGAATATTGCCAAAGGGACAGCTTTTGGTAACCTTAGTGCAACGGCTTTCAGACCTTTCCTGCTGGCCTCCCTTTTCCAAATAACAATAATTTAATCCAAAGCTTCATTGGAAAAAAGAAAAAAAAAATCAACGTCAGAGACCAAGGAACAGAAACAAAGGCCTCAAATGGGTCTAGATAGATATTTGTTATTTAATAAGTTACACTTCATACATCATACCACCTGTCTATTATGCCAAACATCAACTGACCAGCCTAAATAAACCCTGCCTCCTTCCCTGCTGCCCTGAGCTTGCTAAGCCTCCATACTGTTGAATATTAGCTGCTAATGCTATGTTCCGATGCCATCTGTGGAGTCACTTCATCCCCTCTCCGTGCAGGAATACCCCTTGCGCCATTTTCCCTGTAATCTCCCCACTCTTCTCTCTTATGGGGTGGCTCACCTGCTGCTCCCGCCACTATTTCACAGCCCCTCTCCTTCTTACAAGCAGCACCTCCACCATTTTAATCCCTTTGACCCAAACCCTGTGTGTTTCCCTGTATCAACAGCTCCTAGAGATTACATACTGCCTGCCTCCTCACCGCTGTGTGCTTCAGTCACTTTGGCTGTGGCTTTGCAAGTGCATGCTAGCTTCTTAGTCAAACGCTGCTGGTTGTGATAGTCACTGTGGCCAGTTTACTTGGTTGGGGTCGTGGAGGGAGTGATGGCAGCTGGGAGAGTTATAAGGATGGGAGTAGCACTCAGCACAAGCCAGGGCAGTGTAAGAGCTTTTGGACCACTAGAGACTGATTCAGGACTTCAGAGGAACCTGAAGAACATGTTTGGCTGAAAGGAAAAACCTGAAGAAGGTTTGTTACTAAACTACGACCTGTAGAATATATAAAGTAAATTTTCACTGATATCTGTAATATCTCATTTTAAATATATCCTTATATATAGAATTAAGCTATGTACTGGAATGAATCAACATGGACTGATTGAGAACAGCTCTGAAGCACTTTTGTCTTTTCTTAATCTTTGTTTCAGCAGAACAAACAGTATCTCAAATGTGCATTGAAAATTGTTTCTAGCTGGTTTTAAGCTAACAAATCTTCAGCTCTGAAGACTCACAACTTGACTATAACGTGCAAACCTTAGTCATTTATGTAACTTCCAGCTGTTTTCTTATTTCACAATGAGAGATTTCTATTTTGAACAACTGTATCAAGAAACAATGAGTTTTCAGTTGCTGCTAAACACAACTCAGTAGTTATTGCAACAAAGCATCAACATACTGAAAAGTGAGCTAAAAAAATGATGATATCATCCCGTTGGGACTTTATGCAAACGCACAAGTGAGTGTCACATAACACCCTTGTTTTAGTAGGACTTGATAATATTTTTTAAATACAGGATTTCTTTTCATTGTGTAATACTGCAACTTAATTCCAGCACAGCAAAGAAACAAAAGTCTTTATATTATTTTAAGGTCATACAAGTCAGCCTTCGACTTTGTTGGTGTGATTTTATAAGATAATTGCATAAAGTACTACCATTTCTCTCTTTCTTTCTCCCTCCTTCTTGCTTAGATTTCCTTGGGGCCACATTAAATCAAGCCTTCGACCTAGACACTAGTTAAATTAAACCCTATCAGCATGTTGCCCTCTCATATCACAGAACAGGCCTTTATATAGATGGATGGTGATTAGCAAGTGTTTTGATTAAAATGTAACCACATACGTTATACTCCAATGGATCCAATCACTCCTCGCTCACCTCCTCCCGCCATCTGGCTTTGTTCATGTATAAACATACATTGAGAAAGACCTCCAAACTGATGCATATACACAAACCTTCCTCTGTTCCTTCCTCTCTGTCTCTTGAATACCCTGTTCTCCTGGCTTAGCAGCTACAAGGGTGATTTAAGGACCCTTACAAATGGTAAGGTTGCAAGTGAAGACAAAAACCAGAGACAAATCACTCGGCAGCAGTCTCAAGGTTTCTGCTAAACCTATTCAACTAGAGGAAGCCGCAGAACAGTGAAAAATATATACACACTCCATCCTGTCAGAACGCTTTTGGCTTATCTTGAGTGACTGTCAAGGCTGGGAATATCAGGGAATGGACAGAAATATATAAAATTAATAAGCTGCTGGATGTTGTCGGAGTTATGATGCTTCATAAATCCTGGTTTGATCATTGTGGACAAGGCTTAAACCCACAGCTTCCTAATGCGCACAGCAGTGTCTTGGGCTGGATTTTCTTCTGTTTGGGAGATGGAAGCCCTTAGCTGGCAAAAGTAAAATTTATCATCCGCCTGCTTACCCATTTTTCTTTCCTATGTGACAAATATTAAAAGAAGGCCTGAGGAAAGTTGGCAGCCATTACAACCTTTAATAGAAGGGCACAGGCACGGCAAGGTGAAACCGGGGCCAAAGGCAGAGAGACGCTACACAAAGAAAAGAGAGAGACGAGTGAGCAGTGGGAGAAATTGGTACTTACTTATCAGTTGTACTCGCACTGTCGGGTCAGGGGTCTCCGAGCTTTTGTTTGTTTGTTTGTTTTTTATACTGAAAGGATGGATGCTATCTTTCCCGCCATCCAGGCAGATCTGTTCTGTGGGGGTGCTGCAGGTAATATTTCATGTCAGGAATTAAGCAAGCATACCCGGTGAGTCCTTTCTACAGTTAGACGGCCCCCACATCCATCATTGTCCACTATTCCTCTTTAGACCGCTGGCTTCAGCTGTGGAAGTGCATTTGCTCAAGTAATGTTCCTCAGCACTGAATTCAAATACCTGTATGTAGATGTACTGCTTTTAAATTAATGATAGGTAACACTTGGTAAAGAGAGGGGGCCATTTTGATTTAATCTTCATTATCAAAGGTTCATGTTGTTTAAAACTATTATATTCTCAAGCTCTTTTAAACTGATGTAATAGCTTGTAACACAACTAAATAATAAACATACAGATTTGATTTTAACAGCAAGCATTGAATTCAATAGCAATGCATAGACACACTCATACTGTATGTAAAGCTCTGGCACCAGGGGGCTCTCAACCAAAACAAAACGAGAGACAAAAGATTGTAGAAGATCGAGAGTGACCCACAGTCACCTCCACCTATTTTCACTGTTTATTTTTGTTTTAACTTTAAGGACTCTATTCAACAAAAACGTTGTTCCATAAAGTGCCCAACAACAAGTCAGTGTTGACATTCTGTTCAATGATTTCACATAATAAGCGAGAAACTCGACTGGAAGTGGTCTATTGGCAAAACATTCTTGGATTGCTCACAGTGGGAATCAGAAAGCCCACTTTAAGGAACTTTTTCCCTCATTATGTGAAATTTATCCACGAAACAGAGATGTTGTCTTGCTATTTAGAGAGTGCACCTCATGGGAGTGAGCTGGAGTCCTGAATTTTAAAAGAGAAGAAGAAGACAGAGAAGCACTTGAGGCCGATGGAGACCTGAAAATGTGTAGTTCTGTCCTTCTGGTACATGTTACAGTGGAAGTTTTGGCCACAGAAAGTTTAAGAATAATTGAGGTCCATCACAAGTTAGCAGCACAAAGAATGAATGAGATACAGAGAGAAAAGAACAGATTAGAGTAGCAGGTCCCTCTTGCTCATGCATTAGTCTTTTATGTTATATTAATAGTTTTTATGGCACAAATAAACAAGCTGTGTCTTTCCCAGCAGCCTATGCACAACAGTCTGTTTCTACATCATTAAAGAATCAAGAATATATTTAATGCAATGTAAGTGCTTAGTTAAAACTATAAAACGTTGTCACTTTTGAAATAATTTTGAAAATGTGTTTTTCAGGAAAATTTCACAATGTATACAACAGACAGAATTTAAGACAATTCAAGCTACTTTCTCAATGCAATAAACAGGGTTTTAGAAACTGAAAATTGTCTGAAGGAGAAGCAGAAACACATTAATCCCCATAGAAAATGTGGTTGTTTAGGTTGTTCTTATAGCGGTGGACATTTGATAGACATTAAAATAAACTAGAAGATCATGTAGACATAAGCAAAAACTACCAAGCTCTGATTTTTTTAGAAAAAAACATTTAGAATAATTATGAAAGCATAATTTAAAAATTGCAAAAATGGGACTCTGTAGAAATCACTAATAATTTATACTACTTACAATGTGTACAATATGAATATAAATATGAATGTATGCAAGTTATCAAGGAGCAAAGGCAGAGAGGTTTTTTATTTTTTCAATGTTTTTATGGTAGATTTTGTCTTTTATAAAGTTTATTTATATTTGACGTTGACTTACAGGCCTCATTAAGTGAGGGTGGGATCCCCTAAGACTGCATGTTATATTTACGAGTGGGTTTTGTGTAACACAGATGATAAAGAGAGTATAACCGATGCTTTTATGACAAGAAATATTAAAGCTTGGGAAGATGCAAGCAAACTGAAAGACCTAAAACGATGCTGCTGTAAGAAGCTATAAGCATTTCCTGTTCAATAATGCTGCTGGTACATGAGGACTTTAAATTACATCAATACACACTCCACTAAAGCTTAAACATGTTGTACCTCAGCCTTGTGCACACTTGAATGTGTACAGAGCTGTTGTGTAGCACATTTCCACAGATCACACTTGAAAAATCACATATTTGGAGTAATTGACAATGTAGTGACACATTTTTAAAGCTAGGGTCTTACAGGTTGTCAAAAATATAAATACAGTTTATTTATCTATGAAAATGTGTAGGCATATTTTTTTATGGGCAGCAATACACTAGTTGTTTATATCTTGAATACTAATGTGTATTTTTTTGTGTTAATCAAATTAATCAAAGTGTTTTAACACCAGTTTATTTTTTAGCTAGGGATGGAAATTGAAAAACAATCCCAGTTGAGAATCGATAACAGCTCCGTCAAGGAATCAACATAATATGTCTTTTTACTCATCACTTCCCTTATTAATTTCTTCCACTTTGTCCTACATGCTAGAACCTTATGCACTCATCAGAGGCAGTCAGCAGAAATGATAACAAAGAAGTAAAAAATAATGCCAGAGAGGGGGCAGTGGTGGTCAAAATTTTATTTTCATTTTTGACAAAGGGACACTTACTGCACAACTTTCAGAGAGTGGAAACACCAGCAACTTGCTGAAGCATTTAAACATCACATTGGATATTAAGAGTGTCATGTGTCTGACACTGTTGCCACTGAAAACCAACATTGGCCAACTTTTTTCCACACCCAAAATTAGCAGCAATTGATAAGGGAACCATTAAAGAACTGTAATGATAAGCAGAATAGTTAATGGCACTGGTGTCAATAAATCTGATCAACTCCCATCCCTATTTTCCATAGTTGTTTAATTCTGTTAATCTATGAAATAAAAACATGAACATTGTTCCATCTTCTCCTTTGACACAAACTGCTTAGCAATTACATTTCTCCCACTATTTACCTTATTAAAGTGATTTCACATTCTGTTGTAGGTCAGATATTGTAACATATTGCCGTATAATATTCCTGCAGTTCACTGATAATCACAGTATTGCTGTGATTATCAATGTAATCAACCACGTGTCGCCTTTCTTATCATATCCTGAGCTACCCAGTGATTCCCAGCCTCTGTGGTTTTGATATAGTATCACTCATGAAATGATCGCAGTCTTCCTTCACATCTGGTTAGCTTTATCTGGATCACTTTCCTTTCAGGAGCTGTAAGTGTTTAAATATGACAGCAGAAAGAGAGACAGAGGAAGACTAATTAGACCTCCATGTCTAATCTCCGGGGCTTTACCTGTCAATAAAAATGTTGTTAGTAAAGATGAAGCCTCTTTAAATGAAAGCCTCGGCAGTTTTGATATGTAAAACACATGTCACAGTGTTTCACTTAAGAATATGCTGATGAGACAAGTTGCAAACAAAGGAGAAATGACAACAAAAAACATCTCTGCTGGACCAAATCAGAATAATGATATCCTAATTTCAGATGCAGTGTTTTTTTACCTCCTGTTCTATTTGGGAAAGGTCATGCTTTTTGAACACAAGTTGTAGCAAGTAAATTTATTCCACTTATTTCATGTAACTGCACACTAAAGTAATGAGTTTTTAGAGATAAATATATGAAGACAAAAAAGGCATGCTATCTTTTTTTCTGGAGCTGTTATTGAATCAATTAGCACATCTCAGAGATTCTAAAGAACATCACTGCCTTCTCAATATGCAGCGTCTGACTTTATCCAATTACATTATGTGAGGTCTGTGGGCATGTTGGGCAGAGCACACAGAATGGAGGATGCCATATTTGGTGTGATATTCTCCAACACTTTTCCTTTGCATATGCCTATGGCTCACACTATGAATAATTCAAAGGCTCCCTCCACAAAGAGGAGAATGAAGAACTCAGCTCTAATAGTAAACAGATTTTCTGCTCACCATCCTTACAAATCTGAAGTGTGGGAGTTTGTGAGTCTCTGTCTGAGTTTACCCGGCTCAGAAATGCATTAGGACTGAATAATTGCTGGTCATTCGTTGAGTTAATAGAAGTTTAATTGACTAAGGAAAATAGACAGAATGTAGCTGATGCCTGAAGATACATGATGCTGAGATTTTTCCTGTATTGATACAATTACTAATGTATTAACCCTCTATTGTGTGAATTTTTCCCAACTTTTTGTTAACTTGTGTGTCCTTAACAACACATCAACCAAGTCTAACCAGAAACCAGCTTCAAACTAGGAAAGCACTCAGAGAATAGTGCCAGAATCAGGACTAAACTCAGCACATAACAACAAGTTTTGGGAACATCGCTTAATTTTTTGTTTTTATATGAATTATGGAATGTCGTCAATAGGATTTCCTATAATAAAGTTTAAAGTTTTTTGTGACGTCAATCTGGATGAAATACACCTTGATAATAGAGACATGGACCCCGTATTATCCTGTAAAATTGAAAACAAATCTGTTAAGAAATGGCAGAGATATGAATGTTGTTAAAATTCCATCCAATGTTAACTTCTGGGATTTTCTTTTAATTTGGGGATTTTTTTGCATCCAGACAAATAATTATAACACCACCAAATTGAATTATTTCTAAGTTAGGCCATAACCAACATCTCCTGAAAATTTCAGCAAAATCCATCCAGTAGTTTTCACGTAATCTTGCTAAAAACAAACAAACAAACAAATATACGGCAGAAACATAACCTCCTTGGCAGAGGTAATGATTTGAGCTCTGTGACTTGACACCTTGTCATGATGGAAGTAGCCATAAGAAGATGGTTTATGATCAGCAGCAGTAGTCAGGTAGGCTGTGGCATTTAAACCATGATCTGTTGGTCCTAAGGATCTAAATGTGTGCCAAGAAAATTCAGCCCACACATTTACATTTACACCACCACCAGCCTTAACCACTGACTCAAGGATGGATCCATGCTTTCATGATGATTATGTTGAATTCTGACCCTGCATCTGAATGTTGAAGCAGAGATCAAGACTCATCAGCCCAGGCAACATTTTTCCTTTCACCTATTGTCCAGGTTTGAAGTGTCCGTGTGGATGTCAGCCTCATTTACCTGTTTTAGCCGACAGGAGTGGCACCTGCTGTGGTCTTCCACTAATGTAGCCCATCTGTAGCATCCAGTAATGTTCCTCTGAGTACCTTCGTGGTAAAAAGTGGTTATTTGAGTTGCTTTTGCCTTTTCATCATCTTGAACTGCTCTGGCTATTTGCCTCTGACATCAACAAGGCATTTTTACCCAGAGAACCACCACTCACTGGATATTTTCTCATTTTCTGTCCATTTTCTCTAAAATGTGTGTGTAAATCCTGATAGATCTGCAGTTTCTGAAATACTCACATCAGCCGTTCACCTTTCCTCCTTTTTCTAATGCCCAGTTTGAAATTCAGCAGGTCATCTTGACATCTACGTGTCTAAATACATTGAGTTTCCGTCATTTGTTTGGCTGATCAGCTATTTGCTTTAGGAGCAGTTGAACAGACACACAGAATCAAGTCTCTGTTGGAAGTATATATGGACTATTTAACCCTATAAAGCCTGAAACCACAAATTATAGCCAGAAAATTCTAATTTTTTGGAGCTGAAAATGTTTATTTCACTTCTACTGAAATCCAAAAAAAAAAAAAAATTTCCACAACATTTAACATATTTATTTTTTGTATCTCATTTGATACATTAGGTGTTTTTGGCAACTGATAATCCACTTGAGGACATTTTTATCATTTATGTGATTGTATCCAGATGTTTTTTTTAGTAATTTGTTGATCAGAATGATTAGATAAAGGAATCATAAAAACATGTATCAAATACAACAGGCTTTAAGAGGTTAAAGTCCATCCATTCATCCATTTTCTATACTGCTTTTGCCTTTCGGGGTTGTGGGGGGCTGGAGCCTATCCCAGCTGACATTAGAGGGAAGCAGGCTACACCCTGTACCAGTCACCCGCTGATCACAGGGCCACATAGAGAGCCAAATAACTCTCTCTCCCACACCTAAGTGGAATTTAGAGTCTGCAGTTAACCTAACAAGCATGTTTTCAATCTGTGGGAAGAAGCCAGAGTATCTGGAGAGTACCCATCATGCACAGGAAGAACATGCAAACTCCACACAGTAAGGCCCTGACTGACACAGGGTTTGAACCACCATCCTTGCTGTGAGGCGTGCACACTACCTGCTGTGCCACTGTCCTGCCCCTTAAGATTTATAGTAGTCATGATGAAACATCCATTCATCCTTAATGATGCTGCATGAACTTTAACTTTGTGCTTTCCCTTTCTGATCTGACACTCTTGCTTCCTGCTCCTCGCCTGATTAATTTGATTTTAAGTGTTGCGACTGCTGAACGAGGTGGTCAGTTGATTGAGGTGGAGCAGGGAGGGATCTGAAACATGCAGAGCAAGGTGCTCAGGGACTCAAGTCAGAAACCTCTGCTTCAAGGTGATTACCCTTTGAAAAGAGGCTTAATTACATGATGTTGGCCCAAGGCAAAAGACAGAAAAGACATTTTAAGAACATAAATAAAATCAACAAAAATACATGAACAGATTTTTATATAAATCTATATCAGTTCGATCATGTAAAAAACATTAACTTTACACTTCCTGGTGCTTTGTTTTGTTCAGTTTGGGCTCCAAGAAAGGAAACTAAACTTCTAGATGCAACATGACACCCACTATGACCTCTGTTTTTACTGGCAACAGACATTTCTTGTGCTATTATGTTTGATAAATGACCCTAAAAAATGTCAAACAGGCAACATATGGTAACGTCGTGCCATAGAGCAGAGATGGGCAACTGAGAGCCCAGGGGTCAAATACAGCTCGTCAGTTGGTTCACATTTCCAAAAAATTGCCACGATAATGGTGAAAAAATCCATTAAGGACTTTAGTCAGGTTTTTTTCTACATCACCATGTTCACAGGCAAAATTCATTACAATATGCAGCAATGAAAATGCCTCTAAAAAAATCTTTCAAAACTGTTTTTGATATGTTCTTAACAAGATATTAATTGATTTATTTGCTATTATGATTTCTGTAAAAGTCTTTCATGAAGAATGATTAATGCATAAGGAAAAAAGTAAGTCAGTTGAACTAAAATACGCATCAATAACAATGCTACACTGGCAAGGTTACCTTTGTGACAGAAAATTTTATAACCCAGGGGGCTTACTGATTTAAACAACAAGGTTAAATGAATAAGTAAAAAAAAGCCAAAAAGACTGTAAATTAGCTTTAATGTATGTTCAATTCATTTTTGTACATTGTTGTTTGTTTTGAGCTTAAAATGATCATAAATTCTAGTAAAAATGAAATTGTCTTTGTTAAATTACAGTTTTTACTGATTGTGTTGTTGATAGTATCCATTTATTTGTGATAATTTGCCCACTGAAACTAAAAATAGCATTAATAGGATAACTGAAGTTGCTCTTTCCTGCCATAGAGAGTTGATAACATGTTATTAGTGAATGTTGTGACCGCTGTGTGAGCTCAGTGTGAATATGTGGAACACAGTGATGGTCACAGCCATTGGAGATCCAAATAAATGAGAAATAATAATACCTTGAGTGTTTCTTTTTCCTTTTAAATCTAATCATACATATTTAGTTCAGGACGGCGCTTCAGAATGGTTGGAGACTATCCGTGCTCTCTGCTCTCCCTCTCTTTGTTGATTTATTAAACTATAATAGATAAAAACCCTAGAGTCTGACTCTGGTTATGTATAATCACGTTAGTTCCTCACTGACTACAGTGCTGGGGAAAAGAAATTATAATCACATGGACTTTAAATCCCCACAAAAATTATTTTTTCAAGAACAAGAAAATTGACATATCCATTGCAGCACCCATCTTCTGCTAATGGTGATTTCACATCATAGTGCTCACATTATGGCACCATGAAATATGCAAAGTATTCAAGAAAAATGAACTTTTTATTTGAGTGTAAAAAGAGAGAGAGCGGCCTCTGAGAGTGTTTCCTCTGTTTTCTCTGCTTAAGGAATTTGCCCTGACCTTCAACTGGTCTATCTTCCAGAGCAGATCTGTGACAGTGACACATGTCATGTGTTGGAGAGGATTGAGAAGGAAGCAGGGGAGACAGAGGGGGAGTGATCTTGGTCTGCTGCCCAGTTTGAGTCAGAATCTGCCCCGTGTTAAAGGATGGGAGTGCTTTGCCAAACACACAGCCTGCCTTATCCTCTGATCCGTGCACAGAAACACCTTTGGATGAATGATGGGCAGGTGACCACATTTTAACAATGTTAAGAAGAGCTGAAAGATTTTAGGAGTCTGAGAGGGCTGACGCAAGAGACAAGACACAAAGAGAACAACAGAGGAAGAGGAGTGCTGCTCCTCTTCTCCTGTAAAGCCAGGCTGGTCAAAGCAAAGCACTCACCTGTTCTCCCTCCAAATCTGCTTCGTTTGACCGTTCTCACTTTGTGTCGTGCTTTTTCTCTCCCACTCTTTATTATTTAGGGTTTGTTAATTTCACTTCTGATTCGCTAAGCATGAGCCATAAGAATTATTTATAGATCATGCGTACAAGCCCATCATTCCTGAAGTTAAAACTGCTGAAACCGCCAAACATTATTGAGTTTCAAATAGTACAAATTACATTTAAAGCAAACAATAGATTAGCCAAAAAGTGTCCAGGGATGTGTTATGAGGAATATGATGATCTGTCAAGAATATCTTCATTTCAAATCCTTAAAGTCCAGAGAACAAGAAAATTGTTGTAAAATCTGTCTGTGTGGCGAAACAGAGGAAATTTTTACATGTAGGTCCAAGCAACATCCATATGGTCAGTTAAAAAAAAAGATCTATTTCTATATCTATTTAACCTTGTTCTGACACTGCATTTTTATGTTTGTGATCCAAATTATTATTGATTTTGAGGTGTTGGTATATGACAGGTCTACACATCAGGTGAGACCCTCTACAGACCACAACAAAAGTTAAAGTCATTACAAAACATAAAATATACAATATTGTGAGGGAGAGCAAAGCCCAACTCACAACAGCAGAGCAAATCATAACAAAAATCATATTTCAGGGGTTTCATACAGTTTAATAAAATCCAAAAATGCAGTTTTTTAAATTTTGGATCATTGTGTTTTCCATTGTTCCTTCTGCCAAGCAGGTTTCGTTTTAGCCGGCATTTGTCCATTTATTTCATTGCTTGTCTGTTCATCTGTGAGCAAGATTACTGAAAAAGTTCTCTAGAGATTTTAATGACATTTTTAGAAAATGTTGGTCACAGCATAACAAAGAAGTGATACAGTTTTGTTGGAGGTTTGAAGTTGGATGTGAATCCAGGGAATTTGTTTTAAGGATTTGTTAATATGGCAGTTTTCCCACACTATCAATAATTACGTAGCCAACAATGCCAGGAGTTATTCTCTCTCTGAACCCTTTTAGTTCATAATTCTAACTTGATTTTTTTCTGTCATTTATTTTTAGCTCCACCAGGGAGTTTACATGCTGCTGTATGTTTGTCACAAGAAAGAAGTGATCATATTTTAGTGTAAATCTGAATCTGGATGTGGATGCAGGGACTTTTTGAAACAGATTTGTAAACATTGTGAGACTTCTCCACATTTTTGATAAAAACTCTGCCAAGAATAAACGCCTCAGAAGAGGATTTTGCTCACAGAGCACTTTCAGTTAATGATTATAACTTAAATGATGTATGTCCTTATTTTTTTTTCTTTGGTTATTTGTTTAAAATAAAATTTTCAAATAAAATAAAAGTAGGGACTCTTCATAAACATATTCAAGACCCCTCCTCTATTCCACTTGATTTTTTTTTTTTACTTTCAATCAATCAATCAGGCTTTACTTTTATGGCATTATTCATACAAAAAAGTACGTACCACAGAGTGATATAAACAGACAGAATCAACAAGGAAACATGCAAGACAACCATGAATGAAGTCAATTATTACAAACAACCACATTTAACAAAAACCAGGGAAAGGATCTGGATCAAACAGAACTGCAGGATTTGGGAGTGAAGAATATCACGTCACCTCGTATGAATGAAGTTATCAGACACATTGACCTGCAGTGTTTTTCCCCAGTGACCTGAATGACTGAACACTTTCTTTTGTACTGTGACACCTTTTTTTATGAAGACAGTGGAATAATTTTTATCAACTCAGCAAGCTCTGAAATGGAGATAAATAATCAGAGACCCCCCCCCTCCTCCCTGGGATCAACATCTGTATCTTACAAAGATGTCTAATGTCACATGGTTGACAACTATCTTTATGTCCTGGTTACTTCTCAGAGTGCTACTTCTAATCATCAAAAGGCAGCGTTTCACCGCGTGTAGAGCTCACTGATAAACTAAGACCTTAATGCCGTGTGCAGAATATCAAGCAGATTCTGTTTTTCAGCGTTTCGATAAATAAATAAATCAAGTTTGTTTTCCTCCAGAGTCAAAAGAAATCTTTTCTTTGTCTTTGTTGAGCCCTTTTTGCACTGACATGAGGCTAAAACCCTGAAGACTACACGTTTAGGAAAGCTCCTAAATAGCGGCTCTGAAGCTGGGTTTGAGCTTTGTCATCACGCTTGAAGAATTTTCCTTTTAATGTACTGTAATGTGCAATTCAGTGGGGACAAGTTTAATTGAGTTTTACACAAACCAGTTGGGAGTAGCGCTGGAAGGTAGGTGATGTTGAGGTTTTTAATCTCTGGCTCCGGAGAGGCTTGTTGACGAAGTGGTTCTTTCTCTTTGTGGAGAAAAAAGAGGAAGCCTAAGAAATGATACATCCATGGATAAAACCAATTGGCAACCCTCAAAGGGACGGGGGGTGATAAGGCAAATCCAGCACTTGTAGAGAAATAAAAGAATCCAACTGTTCATTAAAACGGGAAACAAAACAGGCGATTGAGAAGGAAGGCAGACTGCTCAGTGGAGGAGTAAAGGAAACAGACAAACAGAGCCAGAGATATCAGAGGAAAGGATTGGAAAATAATCAAGGATTTGTGAGGAGAATTAATAAGGAAGATAGGCACAAATAAGCATTTTTTTTTACGCTGTGTAAAATTAGGAGGGATGGACCACAATTATCAAACAGGGGAAATGGCATAAGCTACATAGACACCTAATTATGAAGGATAACCTAGATATGAAGGTTGTTGTCTTTTAATTTTACATACTCTAACTGAGGCGATGGTCGGCCCTTCTCTGCTCATTTAACCAGATAGACATCTTACTGAGGTTTTTTTAGATGTTGTCTTAAAGAAGCACAGCAACACTCTTTAAGTCTTTGCCTGAAGTTTGCTGTCTTTTAAAGTATCATTAAAAGAAGCAACTTTAAAAAGAAAAATAGAGAAACTAAATGTAAAACTAAAACAAGATTGTTTCAACCTTTATTATGTGTATTTATCAAGATGTAAAGTTACAGTCTGAATTTAACCTACATTAGGGGAAAGTCTTCTGGAAAAGTGTTATTGTTTGATCTGTATTGTTTTCAAGCTTTTCTAAACTTAAAAATAAATGTAAGATATTTATAAATCAGAGCATCACTCTGGGAAAAGTTTATAGTTCCACCATCCAAAAAGGCTTAAAAGCAAACACTGTTTTTCTAAAGCTTCTCAAACTATCTTCATTACTCTCAATCCACAAACCGGGACGTTGGACATCGGTCCCTCTTCTTCTTCTTTGTGTATAAAGGCAGGAGTTGTTTTGTCAGTAAGATATGGGGAAACTTCAGAAAACATGAATCTGAAATGTTCAGCTATAATCAAAATGACAAATGCTACTTGAACATAATGTACTCACCATGGGCACGCCTGTTTAACTGCTCATTGATGCAGCAATTGGACAGGGTTCCAGCCAATCACATGGCTGCAACTCATTGCACTTAAGCATGTAGACATGGTCCAGACCACCTGCAGAATCAAATGAGCATCAGAATGGAAAAGAAAGATTGAGGTGATTCTGAACGTAGCCTTTTGCTGGGCCAGACAGTCTGGTCTGCGTATTTTGGATTATGACCATCCGGGTTTATAGAGAGGGGTCTGAAAAAGAGACAAAATTCACTGAGTGGCAGCTTTCTGGGCAAAAAAAACCATTGTTGACAACAGAGGTCAGAGGAGAATGACCGTGGTGGTTCGAGAAAAAGGAAAGGCAACAGTAACTCAAATCTTGTTTCAACCAAGGTATGCAGCAGAGCATTTCTGAACACACAACATGATGAATATTGGAGGCAGGAGACCACACTGGGTGCCACTCTTGTCAGCTAAGAACAGAAAAAATGAGGCTTTAGTTTAAGAATGGAAGATTGGAAAACTGTTGCCTGGTCTGATGAGTCTCAATTTCTGCTGCTACATTAAGATGTTAGAGTAAGAATTTGACGTAAACAACATGAAAGTTTGGATGAGTTCTGCCTTCAGTCACTGGCTTAGGCTGCTTGGGGTTGTTAAATGTGGTACCAATTGGTATGGCATAGTTTAAAAGACACTGCCTAGAGAGTTGCTGACCACGTCCATCCCTTTATGACCACAGTGTACCCATCCTCTGATGGGCTATTTCCAGCACGATAATGCACAATGTACAGATCCAGACATTGTAATTTTCCCCTCCCAGCCAGCTGCCTGCCAAGCCCCCCCGTCTCTCTGAGGTTGTACTTAAAATCCATTGAAAACATTCCCATTTGTGCATTGGCAGGGTGTCTCCATTAGGTACTGCTTCCCTCACAAGATGATTCAACCTTTTTCTAGTAAATCTTCTTCCAAATCGAGTAGGAGCAATCTTGACCACAAATTGACTCAAATATGACCCAGAGTTTACAGACTATGACTGTCAGGGTGGGCAGGCCCTGACATGGACCAGTCAGGGACCAGCCAAGACCCGATCAGGGCAAGTTTTAGCTATGAATGGTTGTCTTCCTCTCTATGTGAGCCCTATGATTGGCTGATGACTAGTCCTGAGTGTACCCAGCCAGTTGCCCATTGGCAGCTGGGATAGACTCCAGGTCCCTGCAACCCTGAAGAGATAAGTGGTACAGATAATGGATGGATTTTCAACAAGCCCGTCTTATATTAAGGTATGTTTAATGTCTTGGGCTTTTGAAAGTAATTTTAAGTTTGGTTGCAGTTTTCTATTCTTTTGATAATACCAATTATATTTTAGAAAATATGTTTGTTCTAATTTCAGTGAATTTGCCACTGTTCAATCAAAACAAGATAATCTAGTGATGGCACAAGGTTCTAATTTTATCAATAACCTAAAAGATTTTGGTCTTTTTAGAAAACAATGGGAGGCTTAAGCTTGTAAAATAACTTCCCTGTTCCTGCATATGTTGTGTGTTTCCCTCTATGTCCCATTTGTGATCAAACAGTGAATCTGCATCTTCTTCCTTCAGACATCAGTCTCCATACAATATAGTGGACCAGCAGGCATTTGTGTGAAATTAATGTTTAATTTCTAACAGCTCACCTCCTGGAGGTTAGCTGACTTTATCTCCTGATCCAGCTCTCAGTAATTAGGTTTAGAGTCAAGGACTTCAGATGAAACAAACAAGGAGTTAAACCATTAAGAGGACGTGTGAAAGAAAAGACAAAGACGGGTGGAGGTGGGTTTCAAAACTGGCAACAAAATAATCAGCAGTTGTAAGATCAAGCACTGAGATATTTAAAGGGAGTTTTGTGTGAAAGAGAGCGAGCCATTCATCAGCATATCAATAAAAATATGAAGCAGATTATTAATATGTTTGCTTACCATGGGCCCCTATCATAAATAATAGGTCTACTGCTGATGCCTTTATTAATTATAATTACAATGTTGATAATATACTCTTTTATTACTGGAATTGAATCAATTTTACAGGCCTATTCAGCCTCACAAGGTCACACAAAGTTACCAGGATGAGAGATGGCACCTTGTAAAGCCTTTCTGCAAGCTGGGCTGGTTTGGGCGGGACAGGGAGGGAGCCAGACTGGTGGGGTAGATGGCTCAGCAGCTTTATCCAGCAACCTCCATGTTTTGTTTAGTTTTGCATCTGAATATCAACATAATGTTACAAAATTAACTTAATTGTTATTTAATGATTTTTCAGTTACCTTTATTTTGGGTTGTGGAGGTACAGGGTTGAGGGTGGGGGGGTGGGGGGCAAGTAAATAAATTTAGATAATATGCCGTAACGTTAAAAAAGGTGGTTGATTTTTTTTTTTTTTGTTATTGAATTGATCACTTAGATAATCAACTATTTATTTGACAAATCATTCATTTTTTTAATTTATGTATTTATGTTTTTATTTATTTATTCATTTATTTATGTATTTTGCAACCACCATGCAGATTTGGAATTCTTGGTGTTAGATTTATCTTTATCAGTTCTTTAAAGATTAACATTTCACAATGCATTTAAGCATTTTTTTCTTAATGTATATGACAAAACAAAACAGTATTGTAGCTTTGAAGAAAGGAATTGACTCTTCTCGGTTACACTTTCATCAATTCATCCATTATCAATACCACATATCCTTTTCAGGGTCTCAGGGGGCTGGAGCTCAGCTGTCTTTGGGCGAGAGGCAGGGTACACCCCGAATTGGTTGCCAGCCAATCGTAGGGCCACATAGAGAGACAGACAACCATTCATGCTCACACCCATACCTAAAGGCAATTTAGGGCCACCAGTTAACCGAATCATGCATGTGTTTGGGCTGCGGGAGAAAGCCGGAGTTCTCCGAGACAACCCACGTATGCACTCGGAGAACATGCAAACTCCACACAGAAAGGCCCTGACTAACACGACGTATGAACCAGTAACCTTCTTGCTGTTAGGCACATGCACCATCTTCTGCACCACTGTGCTGCCCTATATCGTACTTATCATCATCAAATACATTTAAGGATGAAAGATGCTGGATATTTGTTGATATGTGATATGCCAATATTTCCAATCTCATTTCAGCTGTTTGATACCAATCTGTAATTGTTTTGTAAAGAACACAAAGTCTCTTTTATGCCAGTGTTGATCCATACCTATCATTGTGACAGGCTTCTTGTGTTCAAAACTGATGTAAAATGAGTAAAGTATTTTAATCAGCAGGATGTTTTATAAGATTCTCCTCCTTAAACGCTTCACCCGGTATTTTGTTTCTTAGTTGGAGATCTACGTGCTTCTCATTGATGAGTTTGTGTTGCCATGATCAGCCAAGAGTGTAGGAATACAGGAAAATATTGACAGCAGGGAGCAGCAGAAAAATGTTAAATGATGCCTCTTTTTAACATGAGGACATATACACCTTTAATCAGTGCATAAACAGGAAGTGGGTGTCTGGTAGAAATTAATGGTGAACATGGCCTGTCGTAGTCTTGCCTTTTTAGGGGAACACTTTGTTTCCTTACTTATTTTCACTTTTAGAGTACAATTAATGCAGTTATTGTCATTTTGGGTCACTTGTGTGAAATACAAACCTTTTCAAAGGACTGCTAAAGTGCTTTATTGTGTTTTCCTGGTTTTGTTGCCTTTATTATGAATGCAGTCTACAGGAAAGAGTGCAGTGTTGTACCTCAACATAGTTCAAATCTAAATTCATAAGGCACCCCGCTGGCTTGTTCCAGTGTGTCCCCCTTCTTCCTGGGTTTGACTGTCAAACGGCCCCTCAACAATGGATCCCCCTGCTTCTGCTTTTATGTCATGCTGCGTGGCTCTAAGAACTGGATTTGGTATGGCTTTGCAGGTTCAAACCTGCAAACCATGTCAAATGAAAAAAAAAAATCTACATATCTGTTTAGGCCATTTTCAAATGAAAATTCATCCTATTCAGGCTGCCCTCACGTAAGACTGTTCTCTGTCTGTAAGACCTCGGTGTTTGTATCAAATATGAAAGAGATTCTTGTTTGATCAGCATAATCTTAAACAACATCCTCCTAATGAATGTAGCTCATATGTGGGAATTTGTCCTATTAAAGATACATATTTACATCCAAATAATGCTGTGTTTCTAAACAGCCGGATAAATAACTTGATTTTAGGAGTAACACAAATCTGTATGTAATGCTAAATCTGCATTTCACAAATGCTCTGCTGTGAACACAATTTAACACATTCCATTTGCTCTGGCCCCCTTTTGGTTGGTAATAATTGGGTATGCATTTCTTTTCTATGGTAAGTTGTATTTTTGCCTGTGAATGTTAAATGACCTTGTGTTCCCCTGTGAATGCGTGCATCTGTCATGAAATTATACATTCCATCAGCCCTCATTGAACTGGGCATTGACTCCGTGCTGCAGTCTGAGGCTCTGGCAGTGAATCTTGATTATGGAATCTGTGATATTGTAAATGACTTGAGATTCCTCTGAATGT
Organism: Cetoscarus ocellatus; assembly: GCA_037902135.1. Classification (NCBI taxonomy): domain Eukaryota; kingdom Metazoa; phylum Chordata; class Actinopteri; order Labriformes; family Labridae; genus Cetoscarus; species Cetoscarus ocellatus. The sequence continues at coordinate 2,194,924 of JBAMNC010000640.1, read as the reverse complement.
TTCGGATTAATCGGTTTGTGCAGATGTGGTTCCCTCTTTTTTTTTTGGTGGCGCCATCTTGAACAGTTGCTCATTTCCATTCCACCAAGACTTTCTGCATACAAAGCAGATTTCCCGATAGGTAATCCTTGTAAGGTTTTTAGAAGACAGGTTATTAGAGGATTGAGGGCTCTGTGTGTGTGTGTGTCTGCGCAGAGGGAAATTATGTACATTTTTTAAGTTGCTGACAATGAGCTGTGTCTCAAGGCAGGAGACATAGTAACTGCTTTCACTTCTCACATAACAACATCCCACCCCCTTAAAAATGAGTAGACTCAAGGTACACACACACACAAGCACGTACACACACAATCCCCACTTGCTCCCCCTCTTCCTCTCCACCACCAACCTGAATTCTGTGAAATGCCTGAGGCTAAAAAGCTGGTTACTTTCCTCTGCCTTGCAGCTCTCCGCTCCAGATTATTCCTGAATGCCAGAGTCGCTCTGCCCCCATCATACTGCAAACCCCAAACCCACCCCCCCGCCACCCAATCCTGTCTTAAACCTGGCCCTTCCTGTCACCTGTCAGATGCACCCCAACTTTAAGTGGCCAGTTATTTTCCATTGGTTTTATATGTCTTTCATATCATGGCTCATTAAAGCGCAGCACAGTAGGCAGCATATTTACATAGGCTACTGGGGGAGTTTTAATTTGCGTTGGTACAGAGCATGACCGGAACTGAAGAGTGCAGAGCCAAAATGACTTTTTGCACATGACAATCCCCACTTCCCAGCACCCCCCCATCTCCCCAACACCCCCATCCCTTCTCATCCAATCCCATTTGAAAACATGTATCTGGGCATTATTGCTTGAACAAAGCACAAAGACGGAGACAGAGCCGTCACAGAGGGGACTGAGGTTTGACAGACAGCAGGGCCAAATCAAAGCCAGCAATAAGCCAACTGTGGTCTGAGTTATTCTGCTGGATATGTAGTCTCCCCACAGTGTCACAACTTTTTCAGCTCTGTCACTTCACAGTTTTTTACTCACTTTGGTCACAATATTCATCATTCTTGAACAAGTATGCATAACCATCTACAGCTCTGATTTAATGTCATCTGTATAGTTCATCTAAGATTATACATATTTCCTTTACATATTTGTAAATTTTGTTTTTCATTACTTGCGGATATATATTATAATACCACCTGCCATAAAAACAAGAAAATGTAAATATTTTAGAAAACTTTCAAACTGAATTCAGCATCAGCCTTCGCAGAAGCCAGAAATCAATCAAGCAGAACGAACATTTAAACTGTTTTCTCTGTTCAGGAATGCAAGTAAACTATAATTACACATCTCAATCAATAAACGATAATTTGCTTTATTTATTTATTTATCTTTAGGTTTTTTTTTGTAAAAGTAAATTTGAAAATTCATGGATAACAATAATTATTATCTTTTAGCATTAAAAAATATAATTTGCGTTAAAGAGCTTCTACATACTGGTGTATTAACCAGTACCAAACCAAAAAGACAAGTCTCATCACATTTTATTTCATCAATATTGTTTGTAAAGCACACATTAAAGACCTGCCTCTTCTTCATTTTGATTGAAGAGTGAGGGAAGGTAATACTGATGACTGCAACACTGTTCCAAAAATTGTTTTCACCAACAAAAAGCATCAGTCCGTGAACATTTGTAAAATATAAAAGAAGTCAAGTCAAACAAGTCAAGAAAAGACTCGCTGTCACCTCTGCCTGCGTCCACTGTTCACTTTTAATATTGAGTACTCTACTATAAAATAACTTCCAAAAGTGGACTTCCTGGTTTACAGTTTAAACCAGGAAGTCTTTTTTTTTTTTTTTTTTAATTTTCTCCCTCATTATGTGAAATCCATCCATGTAAGATAGGGATGCACAATATTATTGGTACAACATTGGTATGTCTAGATATTGGACAAAACAGTTAATAAGTGGTATCAGTAGATGTTGACATTTCTGCCTATTTACATATACATGTCTGCCATTTATATCCCATAAATTGGCTGTAATAACAGCAAAATACACAAATGTACCATATCGCTTTACCTTATCATCACTGCATGGGTGCATTTAAAAATCAGCGCTATTATTTATTCAAGACTGACATGTTGTTGTCCTTGCTTTACTGTTTCTTACACAAACAGATTGTCACGATGAAAGCAACAAGTCAGTTTTGTCAAGGACTTTGTACTCTTGATAAAAAATATTGGTACTGGCAATAATTAATTTAGAAATATCAACATTTTGGATATAAGCAAAAATTTGATGTAGTGCATCCCTATTGAAAGGAAATCACTGGTTTGCCATTTAGCAAACACACCTCACGTGTGCACTGGAGTTTTGGTTTTATTGAATTGAGTCCTCAAGTTAAGACAGAAGGAAACGGTGAAGGAAGGCTGAGGTGACGGCAGGTCACTTTCTGTCCTTGGTTTCTATACATTGTCTCTTGTTTTGTCTTGGTTCAGAGCCCCCTGGTGGCAGATTTTGACATACTGTGCCTTAAAGATGTAAAAACTTTGTTTGCATCTGGATATACTTTTAATTTTCTTTCAGTAGGTCAGAAAAAAAGGTTTCCTTTAGACTCAGAATGACTGTTCAGGTGAAAGATAAGTTAGGCAGAGGGCTTAAAAGACCTGCCAGAGGTTGGATGGTTTAGCAGAATAGAGGTGTAATTATACCAATGAGGTCGGGTCAAGCTGTGGTGGTGGGGCCTGATGTGATATTTTCACTGGGCTCACAGTTCCTGTCAATAGGTTCAGCCTCCATACATCCTAGGCATTAGAAGGCCACCTCTGTCCAGACGCCACACCCATGCAGAATGTACAACAGATAAACAGGCAGACAGAGAGACAGACAGAGAGTCAGACTGTCATGTGATTTCCTTGTTATTTTGGAAAGCATATTGTCTAATTTTGCCATCTGTCCGGGAGGGAACGATGGCAGCATAAAGCTCATTTGCCGTCTGCTTGCTTTATTGCAGCTATACAGAACAAGTTTTTGGAGCAGGATGTAGAAGCCGGTGTGCAGCCCACTGGAGCTGAGAGGCGTGTTGATACAGGCACACGTTTCCCCCCTCTCCATCATGGGCTACTGTGTGTCTGACATCCATGGACACATGCAAAAACACCTCAGGATGAAACCTCAGATTCAAGTGCTCATGCAGAGTTAAAAAAAATGTAATCTGAAGGAAGTCACAAGTGTTGAACATTTGCTGATAGTTTTGAGTTGTTACTTATACAACCAGGCCACGATGAATCTGGTCCAGTTTGTCGCAAATGGTCATATATAGACACACACACTTACACGCACACACATCCCTGTCACACATTGTGGATCACGTCTGGTTCAGCTGCTCCTTGGCTCTGACATTAATACAGAGCAGATTGGTGGAGATCTGCAGCCCTTGTTGTTTGATCTTTCCTTCTCTTGCCACATTTCCTGGCACTGCCCCCCTGCCACACTGCGTGGCGCTGGCAGGACTGGCATGGCCTCAACGTGCCTGCCAGGTTTGTTCTCTGTCTTCTTCCCTTTCCAACTTATTCCCTTATGCCTGCTTCATGGATTCAGTTCTGCAAATTACAAGAGCTCCCCTACCCCTAGCGACAGCCTGAATTCAAGAGACCTTCAATCTACCAGTTTGTCTTCTTCAGAAAGGAGCGATGCTACCTCGGCCTGGGATGTGACGCTTCGTTGTTTTTACATGTTAATTGTCGTCTTCACTGAATTAGGTTACTGTCCTCATTTTTTTCTTTTTCAAGCTTAGCTTCTCCTTTGAAAGTGTATTTTAAAATACACCATCAGAAGTAGTAAGCCATGAAGCTCAGTCTAAAAGAAAAAGGCAAGCCTCAGCCAACAGTGGCTGCAGACTCAACTTGAACAAATACTGTATTCTCATATCAAAACACCATCCACTCACTACACTTATTACTATTTACTCAGGATTGTCATTTTGTCTGTAATGTCCTGAGTTTAAATAGAGAAATAGTTCAGAATGTCATGATCGAATCTATGAATTAAAAGTAAATATCTTACTGAGGCGAAGACAGCATCAGCCCTTTTGTATTATCTCTAGTATTTGTTTAAAGAGTAACGCCCCGTAGTAAAACACAATAGTGCCCTTCCTCCCGGGCTGTGATCGGGATGAGCATGAAAAAAAAGCGAATTTGATAATAAGATTGTCTCATGATGTTGGCTCCCAATTTGCACAGTCTAACCGCTATTTCAGAACTTATCTGCCTCCCATTTTATGAATCAGATTTCCGCCTTATCTCGGCCCTTTTTTCCCGTTAACCACTTCATTTGTGACTAATGGCACACACAGGATTGTTATCGTTCTAATTTATTCCAAGTTTAAGATGAAGGGCCGGATAAGGTACGAGAGACAATAAGTTAAAAAACCAGTGTGATGCCTCAGTTAATGAGGCAAATTGTCTTTTTATGTGCCGCCGGGGTCAAAAGCAGAACGCATGCTGATTGAGAATAAAGGGAGAAAAACTGAGACAGCATTTAGAAGGAGGAGAGGGCAGAGATGGAGGATGAACCACCATTTTCTTCAGTTAAATTCAACTGTGGAAGTGGAAGATCATCATAGATTTTAAACAGATGTTAGCACCTGCAAGTGAGGATGAGTCAGGCCTTCCCCTTACAAGTACTGCAAGTGTATATGTTGTTTTATTTATTTATTTATTTGATGTTTATTGTATTGTGACAGTACGAAGCCAGAGAACATTGCAGCAGACTACAGCATTTATAGCCTGAGTATATTTGCAATGCCCATTTGAATCTGGGCTAAAACCAGGGGTGACATCTTAATATCTGAGTTGAAGAGAAATTGTTGTATTATTTTCTCATGGTTTGTTTGTTTGTTTGTTTGTTTTGTGCAGTTCTTTTCTTCGAGTGTATTTTATTAACCTGACACATCAAATGGACTGTTCAACAAATTTCACTAGTCCACCTGGGAAAGAGCCCATAAAAAGTGTTTGGGAATGAACATGACCTTTTAAAAGCAAATCTGGCAGGATGATTGGATGATCATTCTGTCAATCACATTCATTAATAGACAGTCAAATAATGTAGCAGGCTGGCGATACTTTCGTGGTGTAAAGGACAGAAGGTGAGTCACTTCGTAAATCAAACTCTCTCAAAAACATGTCTAAAGTGGAGCAAAACTGCTACTGAAGCTGTTAGCATCTATGCTAAGCTCTGTATGAGCAGTTACTTCATGCTGTCATCTTGCTCGTATCTCACACCTCTTCCTGCCCTAAAGGACTCGGATTTGGCCGTGCCACTTTGGGCCAGTCACAGTCACCTTAGATTGGAGCTTGGCAAGATGGATCAGCCTGATCACAGACATTGAATCAGGCGGATCCAGCTGCACAGCAAGTTTAGTATCTCATATGTCTTTGCACCAAAAATGGCCTCAACCAGAGGCATTATGTTTTTGGGTTGTCTTTTTGACAACCATCTGAGTCATATCTTTTGACCATAGTATCCCAGAAAGTCCTCAAGGGATTATCGTTAAACTTTAGCTTCAAGTCCAACCAGGTTTTAGGATGAATTAATTAGATTTTGGAGCTCATAGGTTAAAGGTTAAAGTCACGAAGTCTTGTGATCATCCTTTACTTTTGAACACAATATTTCAAGAACATTTAAGGATTCCCATCAAACTTTGCTCAAATATCTCCTCTGACTCAAGTATGAATGAATTAGATTTGGGTGGTCAAAGGTCAGAGTCATATAGCCTTGCGTTTATCACGGCAGGTAGTGTTCATGCCTCACAGCAAGAAGGCTGCTGGTTCTGGGTTTTTGAGTGGAGTTTGCATGTCCTCCCCATGCATGCATGGGTTCTCTGTGGGACTCCGGCTTCTTCCTACAGACAAAAAACAAGCTCATTAGGTTAATTGGTGACTGTAAATTGCCCTATGAGGTATGAGTGTGAATGGTTGTCTATCTCTCTATGTGGCCCTGGGATTGGCTGGCAACCGGTCCAGGGTGTACCCAGCCTCCCGCCTAATTTCAGCTGGCACAAGCTCCAGCCCCCTCTAACCCCAAAAGGGCTAAGCGGTATAGATGGTTGATGAATGGATGGTATCACAGGAATGTTTTAAGGGGATTTTCTTCTAACTGAATTTTTTTAAGATCATGGGTCAAGGTAAAGGACTTTCACAATCATCCTTTGGTTGTTATTGTAAACACAGCACAGATAAGTTGACGGGTGATATTATTAGCTTCACAGGCTGACAAACTCTGCAGTGCTACCTTGTTGATGTGTAACTTTTTGTTTATGTTTCGTTGTGCCTGCATCTTCGTCATTGGCTGTTTGAGCCGATAGCAGGATGTTTTTGTAGACATAAACCTGGCATGAAAATCAGTCATCTTTGAAACCAAAGTAGGTGACCTATATGTGAATCATGTAGATCTGATCTGAGTGCTTTGGCCGCTCATGCAGACCAAAGCACTTCAGATTTGGAAAAGTTGAAAGTTGAATTTGGGATATAGTTGAATATAGCTAACATTAACTGCCTGACTGAATTTGGTGAGTTATGGTTTCAATAATTTCTATATATTCATGGTATATCTAAGTTTCCCAGGAGCTCTGTTGACATAGGCTTAACTTTAGCTACAAGTATTATATCACTAGAGGATCTAAAGCTTGCTGAAACAGGCATCATGTCATTGATGCATAACATTAGCTAACACAGCAGGAGAGATAATGTAGCTATCTTAACAAGCCTCCGGTGAAAAATTAGTTGTTAACGCATTTCATTAGAGAAGTTGTCAGTCTCATTTCTTATATAGAATAATGTGACCATGTATAGATAGATACTTTATTATTCATTCAAACTGTCTTGTAATTCTGCTTGATTTTTTTTAAATCAATAATCTATATAATGTTCAAGCAAGTTTTGTCCCATGTCCCTCTGGTGAAGACATGACATGACCACAAGAAAAAATTTGCAGATCTTTTCAAGGAAAAACAATACATAAACACCGCCTGATGCTGTTGAATATGATCTTGGAAATGAAAAAGAAAAATGGCTTATATTCTTTAATTTGTGGGCTCTGATCAAATAAAAGAAGAGGAACATTTCAAGCCTTCATTCCTCTGAGAAATGAATAATCATAGTGGGTCAACTGTGATGTTTACTGTACAAATTGATAACCACAGTTGAAGCCATATATTAAATCTCTTTTATGCATCACTTCAACAAGCACTCTTTCATAGAGAAAAGAGCTCAAAGATTCATAACTAATAAAGAACATTTTTCATTGTTTTTTCACTCATCTTCCCTTTTCTGCCAATAAGAGAGAAAAGATGTTCTTAACAGTAGACGTGGCGACTCCTTGTGTGAAACACACAGGATCCATTTGTCTCTCAGGCCTCCTGGGCAACATATGGAGCCCTCCAAGTTAGTGTTCAACTTCCCAACGGCTGTTGTGAAAACTGCTGCACTAACTGCGGCCCTCAGAGAGCTAATTAGAAACCCTTGTGCATAAACCTTGCTTGGAAGTTGCTGTGGGCAGCGCCAGCCCAACCAAAGCAGGATCTGTGCTGCCTGCAAGATAATAAACAAAATTTGCATATAATGTCAACGTTTGGTCTCCTTCTGCAACTGCCAAGATGCTCTTGGAGCCCTTTTGAAACAAATCGATCAAAAAAAAGTTTGAGCAAAATGTCTTATCATATGCAGCCTTTTGTGTGTAGATACAGAAAAGGAGTTTTCTGTTGTAAGCCTTTAGAAGTTAAAAATAGTGATATGAGAAGAATTCCCTTCAATACAAATAAAGCTGCAGAGTAATTAAGCTATACTAGATTTCTTTGCACCTATCATTGTGTAAAACTACACTGACACACAGTGACACATTCAATTAATAAAGATGTCTGAATCAACATACACTGGGGATAGATTTCCAGGGTCTAGCTTCAAAGCATTAATCATGTTGATGTCAAACTGTATGTCGATTCAGCTATTCGAGAATAAAACAGTTATTGTTACTGAACACAGATGTTAGAAATAGATTCACCTGAACAGAAAGCATCAGTGGACCTGTGGAGAAAAACAGAGGAAAAGCACTCTCTTATGCCCAATATCCCTCTTATAAGGAAGGAAAATATCTTATGCTTGAAAGTCCAATGGATTTAGTTATTTGGGGAGCTTTGTAGAGGCGTATTAACAGAGGTGACAGCTCGTGGGAGATAGGCCGGCTGTGTTAAGAGGAGGGGATAAGAGGGTATGACATTATGTCTGCAGGGTTAAAGTGTCAGAGTCGCAGCATAAACCACCATGTGTAGATCAATACTCCTCAGGTTTGCACTTGTCTCTGGTCTGGTGGTTAGCAGCAGCCTTGCTGGATTCATACAAGGGCCAAATGCCACTACTGAGAGGGGCACTTCATGCTGTTCAATTTCCTACAGAGTGTGGACACTTATGACTGAAAATATTAGATAATTTAAGGTCTTTTTCAGCAGATGTTTAATCCTTACTGGATATTCTCCAGAGTCTCACTTTCACTGACTTCACTTTTGATTTATCTTTATTTATTGGTTCACCCATTTATCACCCAAAGCTGCCCACACACTTGACACATATGAAATATTAATACATTTTAAAAATGTGCGAGATATTTGACATTTTAGTCCTACAAACACACAGTAGAAGATTCAGGCTGGCTGAGAGACCACACACCTGAGGACAGACTCTGGACCTCCTGACAACAACCAGCAAACCGTGTCTATCATGGCAGGAGTTGCCACCATGTTAAAAAAAGATTGTTGATTTTACAAAATAATTCTGGCAGCTGTCGTTGCTAATATTTACTGTAAAATATAGAAGGAATTAGTACAACACATCAGAGTAAAATACAGTACAAAAACTGCTATAACTATAACTGAATTTACTTCTGAAAAAAAGCCTTCCTGTAAGCCTGTGTACTCACATGTCTTGGAAAAAAAGCTCTGATGTAAACCAATAATGTTAAGTTTACACAAAATATGTTAATTGCAAGAAATATACTTTAAATAAAAATACAGATTGTTCATATGAAAAGAAAATTTGAGCAATTGTGTGACATCTGTAAATTTTATTGTCGTAACAACTGTAATTTTCTAAAACATCAAATGTAGTGTAAGCCTGTTTACAGTCCAAATCAGTGATAAACTGGTACAGCTGTACAGTATTTTACCTTTTTGATTATAAGGATATATGTTTGTTCGGTAGTTGACAGATTTAAATTGTAAATTTCAACATACACAACAGGCAAAACTGTAAATTTTTACCAAAAATACAGCAGTTTTGAGGTAAATTATATGGTTTTGATATTTCAGTATATTTCTACCCTTTAATTTGATAATTTTTTAAGTTTTTACAGTCAAATTTTGTGTTTTTTATTTCAAAAATACAATAAAAATGAAAGTTTTGCCCTATTTTTTTATTTTAGTTATTAAATGTATTCATACTGAAATGTATTGTTTTGATTTTACAGTCTTTTTATGTTACAATTTCACAGTACTTTTTTTAAAATACTTTTTTGAAGGCCCCTTTCCACTGCAAAAATCAGGAAGTTTTAGTAAGAAATACTGAGGTAATGTTAGCGTTCAAATAAAAAATTATATACATTTATATAAATCTTTAAGAACTAGTGCTGAATGATATCAGGAAAAAACAACATTGCAATGGTACCCTCCCCTGTGGTGTGTATTGGGATTTTTTTCAGGGAACATGACAGATATTTTATGTCTTATTGCGTGCAACAATATAAACAAAATTTAATATGATTTTTTTTGTAAACATTTACATTCTTCCATTGCAGCCAGCCTTTGATAGCAACTAACCAATTCACTCATGTTTACAGGCAGAGGAGAGAGAGTGTCGGGGCATGTCTTAGACTTTACAAAAAAAAACTTGTTTGCAACTGCGTCTCTCGTGGTCTATGTTATTAACCATCTCCGATTACTTTAAAGTCAAATCTCCATGAGCAGCGTCCTTGTTTTTAACTTCCACCTGTGGCAGGAGGTGTCTGGACCTTGAACATGTTACTGGAAACGCACTAACTCTGCATGCACTGTGGCCGACCAGTGGTTAAATCAGATGGACTTTTATTGTACATAGTCAGAGGAATGAGAAAATAAAAGTGTTGCTTTCCTTTAAACACACAAATAGCAGCATGGCAGCCTTAGAGTCACATGACTGATATTACATGTCCTGGGATGTGACAATTGCACATGGACACAGTACAATTGGGATGTTCATACGATCATGGAAGCTGCCAGAAATTTTTGGCCCTGTGAAAAGATATCAGATTGGGTCCTGCCCAGGGCCGCCCACAGACATGGCTGGGCCCCTGAAAAGCTCCATAAATGGGGCCCGAACTGGTTTGGGTAGGTCTGCACACATTATGGTCACTGTGTTATATACGCCAGGTTTTTACAGGGGGGCCACATGAGGGTGCCTGGTGCTACATTTTTGTTTATTGTCTTAATAAATGTATATATATTTTTTGCTTCAATACTCAATTATAACTTTTTTTTTTTTTTTGCTTGACCTAAGAATAGCCCATTTGTGTGCCCCTCACAGACTCTGAGGCCAAGAAAGCTTTACCCTTTATCCCCCCCTTATGGGCAGCCTTGGTGCTATCCCAACTTAGCTCTATTTCTCAAACCAAGCATCTGCCAGGCAAACTGCTAAATAAATATGGTAATATATATATTTCTAATGGACCATTTATAATTATTACAGTGCAGTTATACTGTTAAAAGGCACAAATAAGCTTCAAAGAGTGGAAAAAACATTCTTCAACTAAAATTATAGAATAAATAGTGAATTCATCCACGCATTATGTAGAACTTTCTGGCATTTGGACTATTTTAAGCATTTAAAATGTTTTTATTTATTATATAATAAAGCAGTCATGAATCTCTCATCTTTTTAGATTCAAAACTTTTTCAGATTATATATTTGTCTTGCTCTGTAATCTGTTTGATATGCTATATGGTACAACAAAACACAAACCAAACAAATGAGTGAATGAAACCTTTAACACGTGTAAGGGAATTTGTCTTGCATAGAGAGCATAGAAAAACAAACTGCAAACGACATCAACGAGCACACAGGACAGCACATAATAACGTGAACAACAAAAATGATAGTATTAAATTAGTAATTAAACTACTTCATTAAAGCATCGCATCACTCATTGTTAGCCAGATTATTGTCTTCAAGGGCAAAGTTAAGTTGTGTGATCGGAGATTATTCAGCAGTTGGATGCTCCGTGGTATTTAGGGTGTGATGCCTCTTTAAGTCTTCATCCTGAGCATCCTGTACCTGCGCCCTGAGTGTGAGACCTCAAATTCACACCAAAGCGGTCACTGTGGGTCTGCTGTGATCTTCTTTCTCAGAGTCAGTGTGTGTCTGTCAGGTGTGAGATGCTGTCCATATGTTCCCCAGTTATATTTGTGCCTATTTTAACTTTATTGTGTAATTTGTATTTACTTTGTAGGGACAGTGCTCCTCCCGGGCACTGAAACAATAAAGTAACAAATTCAATAAAGCTTTCATAAAACAGTTTCAGCAAGTACAATCCACATTTAAAGCTTCTCAGTTTCCTTAAAAATAAAGACGCTGGTGAGCCTTTGTAAATCCAAGTCTTAGCATTTCATGTTAATCTGTTGTCAATTATTCCGCACAAATAAGAAAATATGCTCCAAGAAATGTACAAAAAGCGTCTTTTGTATATAAATGTAATTTTATCCCTGATTATTTCTTTGCAATATAAAACAAAAAAAGCTTGATATTGTTTTGTATGTGAAAATAAAATAAGTCTTTAAATTTAAAGGCCTATGTCAAAAAGTTAATTTATATAAAAACCTCTAATGTTTAATATAGATTTAGGGATCCCTGTCAGTCATGGGCCCTTGAAATCCCCCCACCCTCCCAAACAGCCCTGCTGCAGACAGTACATGCTTCAGCCATACTACAGATACAAATATATACTTACTGTACCTTTATGCATACAGTAGGTACCTATGGACATATAAGTAAGCATATACTAGAAATATAAACGTTTTTTTCTGGATTTTGCTCTCTTCCATCCTGCCTTATTGTTTTTATCTTGCCTTTGCTTTACATGTAAATGGACCAGCTGACACTTGAACTTCCTATCCATCTATTATGTAAAACTGCTTTTGGTGAATGTGTAAAAATATGATTTTTTGGCTGTAAATGAACACAGGTTTTAACAAGTATTTCCAGTGAAAGGAAGGTAACGCCCGTCCTTTATGCTTTAAGTACAAAAACAAAAGTTGTACTCATGTCCACGCTCCGATGAAGAGGAAAAACTGTCACAGCCAGAAACCAGAAAGAGTATATACTTTCAAGTCTTTCATTAAACTTCTGAAGCTCGGAGTTAATCCTCTCTGTACATAGAACAAAAACTAGGCATTCAACAATTCAAAAAAGCTGGTCGAGAGAGAAAGGAAGAGAGAGAGAGAGGGAGAAAGATGAGGTGGGGGAATGTGGGGGGCTGGAGGGGAATATGGGGAGGGGGGTGCTGGCCTGATCGCTACATATTCATATTTCTATGCAGGCGTTATCACTTAAAAGGCTTTCTAATTACAACAACAAGACAAAAACTCCTTGGATTCCTTCCAGACCTGCTAAATGATAAAATAAGCTTGCACTCTCTCTCCTTCTTAATCTCTGCAAAGCACCTTGGAGCCTCATCTCCCAAATACAGCCGAATGAATGTGAAATTGCCATTTAGAGATGCAGGTGTGACATTTGATAAGAAACTTCTGGATTAAATATGTTCTGCTAATGAGGAACCCAGCTACCCCATCAGGGCAAACTATTGGTGGGATTGTGTGCGCGCTGATAACATTCCTCACACAAACATCCAAATTCATTATTAATAAACAAACCCAAGTCTCTCTGTCACACTGAAAGTATAGATCCTTCAGTGGAGACGTGGCGATGTTGCGTCTCATTAGAGGGAGCCTGGAAGAAAAAGAGGGGAGGTACGGTCAGGGTAGGGGTGTAGCAGTATCAACTTTTCATATTTGGTTGTTTGGAGCTTTTTAAGGGGAGGGGGAGGCTGTTTCAAAGGGTATGTTAATGGTGCATTGTGAGTGGGAACAAAAGGGTTGAAAGTTTCATGGGATGTTGCAGAGGATGTGATTCCCATGCCGCCCGTGATTGGAGGAAGAGGGGATGGCGGGCTAAGCCGTTGGTGCAGTGGACTGGGGTAGTCCCTGGCTCTAGCTTGACATTTATAATGATTTTGAGAAGATTAAAGCCGCATTACTGCTGTAGTCCATAATGTGGCTTTGTAATGAGGTGTGAGTGCATTATTACCCCGAGGAAGTTTGCACCTGTTTAAGAGTCTTAAAGGAATGACACAAAGTGAGCCGCCTCTTAAAACACAGACTTGACTGTGTCGAGGCCGTCCCTGGTGGAAAATGTTGAGCTTGGAAGAAAGAGGGAGAAAGGACTCCAGAGGCCTGCCAGTTGAAGCTGAGGCTGCCACCATAGAAGACTTTTCAGTCTAAACCAGCTTAGCTCAGCCAGCCAGCAAAGTCCCTCAAACTGACAGGCAGCACTTTGTTATTCGGACCAGTAACTGGAGGTCCATGTCTGCTGCCTGGAAATATCTCATAATTAAAAAGAAACAACAAGCGTAATGGAGGCTCATTGTGTTACAGCTCATTTTTCAACGTGCATGTGAGCTTATAAATGAGAATTTGTTCTGTTTTTGGCCTGGTGGCTTTTTTACAATAAGCTCAGTGGCAGACAGTAACTTTGGGACCCCCACACAGGTCTTGGGGAAAGAGCCCTGGATCAGACCTCTTCTCTTTTCAAAACGGTATACTGTATTTTCCTGACTATAAGTTGCACCGGACTATAAATCGCATTTATTTAGTGCTCTGATAGAGAGGTGGTTGCCTTGTATGAAGCGGTAACACCAAGAAGGCCCACTGCGTCCTTTCCGTTGGCATTGCTGTTAACCAATACATCCACCAGGGGGAGCTGGAACAAATCTGTCTCGCACAGACCTCCACTTCTCCTTCGCTACCGACCAACTGATATTAAATTGCTCTCCAATCTCCTTCCCAGCTGTTTTTTTTTTTTTTTTTTGTCGTCCTGTCTTATCAGGAAGAGGTTGATTAAAAACTGTGTAAGTGCCCAAAGCCTTTAGGAAGTGTTTTCAAGCCTGATTCTTGAGTATCTACTTCAGTGTCATTTTTGAGGCAACTTTTTACTTTTACTCCTCTACATATTTATAAATGTTCTCATTACCTCCCAGAGCCTAAATTGTGTTTTTTTGTTGTTTATTTTTTTTTATTTGCCCTTTAGTGATAGAGCACCTTTGTGTGCAAGACAGTAAAGTCTCCCTCTTCTCCGGTAAACAGAGCCAGTAGCTGTCTGAAATGGCCCCGTCCCCCAACCCCCTGAATAGACCTGTATCAGTAGTTTAGGCCCATTTGCTTGAGCCAAGATGCCCAATGCGGATTATAGACTGTAGAATGAATGCAGAGCTGTTGGAAGAATTATGCTGAACTGACCACTGATCACAGAGTAGACCAATTAACCAATCAAATTAGACTGGGCCTTAAAATGACAGACGTTCCAACAGAACATCACAGACAGTGACTGTGAACAAGACACCTCAAAAAGTTCTCGACAGATTTTTCAGGGAATGGTTTCAAGCTACAAAGAAGAAGTGATGAGGTTTTGGTAGTGATCTGAATCTGGATGTTTTGTCAACATTCCCGATTTCCAAGTAACATGGCTAAAGTCAATTCAGCTCAGGTTCCTGCTTCCAACCAATGCAGCAAAGTGTCAATTATCTGTTGCTCCTTAAGAATATCTTCCCTGATTATCCTATGATGTACGGTGTGTTAAGAGTCATTCAACAAAGTTTAATATTTATGTGTGCAGAGTACACAGAAGAGCAAGCTGGCTGAAGCAGGACACAGCCGTAGTCATGACAATGAGAGTAAAGGTGAAGCATAAAGACATACAGATGTCAGAAATGGAGATCCAACTTGGTGGTTTGTGGCAAAATATGTGCATCCATGCAGCTTAACCTAAAATTATTTATATCAAACTGTTAAGGAAAGGGGCTGGAGGAAAATCACAACTGCCAAGGACATCATAGAAGGATAACCACTAACCATATTCAGCTTCAGTTCCTCCTCCTGACATGTTTGTTTACGTTAAAGTCACATTTGATCACATAAGATTACGAGCTGTGAGGGTAGAGGCCCTGGTTGTTGGTGAGTGAATATGTTGGTGTGTGGTGTGCCCTGTCTCTCTCTTCATGGCTTACCACACAGTACAAGAACAACAGTTATAATTACACTAACTAATAATAAACTAATAATGATAAATCATTATTTGATTATGTCAAAAAATCAATAATTTACATTATTTGTCCCTAACAGTTTCAAAATCATTTGAAATTTAGAAAAGCTTTATATGGGCCTAAAAATGTCAGAGATGCTTTGTTGGAGGTTTAAGCTCTCTGAGCACCTCTAGTTAGCATTGCAGACAGCAGGAGTAGCCCTTATATAAGGGGTATAATTTATTTTTTATAGTATATTTTTTACAGTTAATATTTCATACATATATATCATGTATTATATACTCAGTCAAACATCAAAAATAGAACAAAGAGAGCATAAACACATCAACGTTAAAACAATGGGTCACATCTGTAACGCAGTAATATACATATATATAAAGATGTAAACCAGCACAAAAGATAACTCAAATTTACTCCACAGTGAATGTTGACTGTACGGTGTAAACAAATCAAGACTTCTATCAAGGGAGAAGCAAAGCAGTGGACAAATGGTCAGATGATCTCTGTAATACAAGTATAGTTTTGACATATACATTTATTTCAGTCTTTATATGTGCCTTCACAGTATATGAGGGCAAGTATTGGACTGCTCCCTGTGATCCAGACTTTCTAAATAACCTTTTTAAATGTATTTCAGTGTCTTATTTTCCTCAAAGTTTATTCATGGTTATGCACCTAAATAGCTCCTTTTTGCACCTTTAGAGAAATAAGAGACACATCTTACTCCATCCATGGAGAAATGAATATTCTGAAAGGTGTTAAAAAATGCATGTGTTATCAGGGAAAATAAAAACACAGGTAATTTAGTGTAAGCATGTGCAAATGAAGGTTGCAGGTGTCGTCCATCCATTTAAACACTCTTTATGATGTTAATTAGTCGTTAGCGTAATTTTCCAGCCTCCGCTATCAAGCGTGGGAAGTTCAGAGACCTGCTGTTAACTGAGAGTCAATGTCATGGCAGCATTTCAAGAGCTCCCAAACAGGAAGAGCAGCGATAACGAACAGGTGATGGGCCCTGATGCCTATGGCAGTAGGATACCGAGGAGACAATTGAATTTGAAGGGAGAAATGAATCTTCTGGACAGCATATCAAATTTTAAAACAACACACACTGCATGTAATTTGCTTATGCAGAGGGATGATAAAGGGGTCTTATTTAAAAGATAAACAAAGGTGGGATCTAGTGTCGTAAATTGTCCATGTGTATTTCCTCTCTATGAGTAACACCAGAGGTTTATGGTCTCAGACAGACCGACAGCTGTACTTTATTACTTCTCTCTTTTTTTGATAGCAGTATTTATGATATTGAAATTTACTGTATGCTGCATTTTATTCACACTGCCTGCTGTTAGTAGTTTTCTGGATTTAAAACTATCAACTATGTTTGTTGTTTTAATGTTAAGTACTTTAAAGTGATACTCATTTAACTCCCTGCTCATCTGGTAGACCACACTTTCAGTCACTGCCTTATTTTGACAAAATTAGACTTTTTCTTGTTTTATAAATTATGCAAGACCTTTTTCTTCACTAGACTAAGAAATAATCCCTTCTGTCAGCTTTTCTATTAAGTGTATGGCTTTTAATTCACCCTCATCCAGGAAATCAAAAAATCACTGTAAACATGTGGGGTCAGTCCAGTTAAATATTCAACATATTACTGTTCATTACAAATAACTGAAGTATTTTTTTATATACGTATTTGGTGCAACAGATATGGTAACTTATGGCCAAGGTCCACATGAGGCTCTCTCCTCTGTACTTGATGTGACCTACGTGTCAATTTCAAACAACAGATGAAATTCAGACATGCAGGAAAAATCACATTATCTGCCGTAATAACATACAATTTTTAAATATTTATTTGACTATCTTTGATTCCTGAATACTAGTTCCTCACATTAAAATTGAGTATACAAATGATTGTTAATTTTGTTTTAAATGCATTTTGTAATGCTTCATTATGATTTTTTAAGAAACATGACAGCTATTGATGGCCAGTCTCTCTTTTTCTGGCAAGTTACTAGAATATAAAACAGAGATCAAATATTCCTAAGAAATATCTTAAGCATTCTTTTCATGTTTACATATTATTCATCGGTTAAAAAAATATTTTTGAAGCCACTAAATATCTTATTTGATTTAAACAACCTAAAACGGTTTGAATTGTGCATGTAGCTCATTAAATATAAAACTACTTCTTGTGTTTGAGCTTAAGTCCAAATGTTAGAATCATAAATCCTACATACACAAATGTCTTCCCTGAAAGTTTTAAGTCATTATGTTTTCAATAAAGTATAAGAATTTGGCCCTTAGCCATGAGAATAAAATAATACAGCTCTTTTAAAAGCCAAAGTTTTCCATCCCTACCTTACAATAAGAGCCCACTCCTCTGACTCCAGCATTTACCCTCCCTCGTCTTTGTGCCCTGCTCAGATTTCAACAGCAAACATAAAATGTGTAAGATAACCTGGAAAATAGCTTTGGATAGACCTAAGTCCTGACATTATTTTAAAGACCAGATCTGAGAGCCCTGGCGCGCTAAGTCTTGAGTGATTATCTGCTGTGATCCCCCTCCGATGCACCAAAGTCATTCATCTGCCGATCCCCCATCCCCTGCACACACGCGCAGCCTTATGCAAAGGCAGACCCTTAATCATGTCGACACTGTGTGTCAGTGCCGTGGATGAGCCAGGCAGGAGATGAGAACAGCTCTGTAAACACAGGCGGGCAGCAGGGAGCCCCTCACCCTCTACCCCACCCATCCCAGAATAAGCAAAGGGGGAAGATTTAGGGATTTTGCCAGGGCCAAACTTTGCAGTGTTGGCTCATAGTCTTCTCTGATGTGATTTGGGGAGCTGCATATGGGATATTGTTCTTAGCGTGTAAAGTACTGCCCGCCCATATAAGTGTGGAATCTTTACTCAGTGGTTTTACAGTTTTGAGAGTTATTTTTTCTCTGCTTCATGAAATTAACCCTTAACTCTCTACCTCTGCATGTCCAAGGAGGTGTGGGCCCCACGAAAGGATAACACATCGGGCCCCAGCACTACAGTACAAATAACTCTGCAGTGATTGCACAGGTTGCCTCTGTTTGAATGAAAAAAAGCTTAAATAACTGCTGAAACATTGAAACATTTGCATAATTAAGCACAAATGGAAAAGTGTGTCAATTCCCTGCTGTCAGTAGCGATCATGTTTATTTACATTTCACTAATTGACTTTAACAAACAGTAAAACAAGAGGGTTTAAAGCAACTACTCTATGACTTAGAGATTGAAATAGGCTGCTTTGTCTGCTTTTTGCACTCGATGCAAGTTATCATGTAATATCACCTCATCATTATTACAGAAAATGAACTCTGTTTTTAGACAGCCACCATCATTGCCTCAAAAATGGAGTGAGTTTAAACTATTTCAGTAAAAATGACTCAATAAATAATAGATTAACTTTACATGAGCACCTTTCTGGCATTTTTAAAGCATTAAACAGGTTGCATTTATTTCAATTTATTGGTAAGTCCTGATGACTTTTTGATCATAAGGCCGATGACTGATTACAACATCTAACAGACCAAATATTTATTCATCATGGTTCAGTTGACTCCGCTATTATTGATAAGATCATATATATTGACAGGCATCCTGTGAAATATAAAATCATCAACCATTTTTAAGAAATGTTCCAACGACATATTTTTCCAATCTGTAGTTTTTTTTTATTCCCCGGATTTTAACTAAGAGCTCTTTTGGCATCAGAGAAATGTAAATTAAATATAACTTTATATTCATCCACACATTAAGGGTGCAACACTTTTCGACATAATTTTGAAAAGGCTCATTTTCCTTAGTCCTGCAATAAGATTGATTAAATATTGGATGTAATTTAATTTATTCTTAACAGCAGAAATATCACTGAGAATCATAAGATACTGTGTGTTTATAGAGCAGCAGCAGACTCAGTTTGAAAGAGATCATATTTTGATAATATTTTGGTTACTAAAGTTAAACAATAACTTCCTAGTTTCCATATACAGAGAACCCTTAATATCTCAACATGTATGAGATGCTGTCGGAGCTCCTGCCTCCTGAAGGCTCCCTTCCTCATGTTGGTCCAGTCTGTTCTGATTGGTTGACCAGTCTACTGTGAGGTAATTGGTCAGTTTGGTGCCTTAACAACAGCTCTGCATTCATTCTAATGTCTACCCTCTGCAATGGGCCTAACCTGACTATGAAACAATGGCATGATGTCACACTGGTAGGTATATTTGGATAGAGTAGGGGAAACAAGTTGTTTTTGGCACCATAAAGAGGAAAAAAGGGAGAATCCCTGATGCTGCAGACTTTTTGTCTTGTGCATTGAAGTACACAAGGAGGAGACATTAAACACACTAAGGGACACATAAATCTAAAAAAAAAAAAAAGCAGAATATGGGCTCTTTAAATGTAGAGATATCAAATGAATCTCCTGACTGTGATGATTAATTTGATGCCAAACTTGTGATGCTGGCTTACAGTAAGTTAAATGTTGCTTCAAAAGTGTGCTGTTTGTTCCGCAAGTTTGTTAAAAGTTACATCAGACTTTGCCAAAGATGATGACAGGAGAAACCTTTTATTTTTTTAGATTTTTGGGGGGCATTTTGGCCTTTACTGACAGTGGAGAGACTCAGAAAGGGGGAGAGAGAGCAGGGGAATAATTCGTACACCACTGCCACAACAATGAGGATAAACTTGATTAAGAGGAAATTCTCATACATGAGGTTACAACAAGACATTATGTGTTGGAAATATTGTAACCACTTCTATATCAAACTGCCACTTTGTTGTACAGTTGCTTAATAATAGCTTTTGACTCTTGCTAATTACATTTAAGCCTAAAAAGCTTGACAGATAGATTTGTCAAGATTATCACATTGTCAAAATGTGGAAGTTTCATAATTTAATGTTCCTCACAGACTTCATTATCCGCAAAGATCCAAGAACACAGTGAAAAATCCCGCAGACTTTTAGTCAAGAGGACCTGAGCGATGCTAACTTCTATCACCCTGCACCGTTTCACAGCGCCCCTGTCTTGTCCGCATTTCCAATCACTGACCTTCTGTTGACCTCAACCAGTCAGTCTCTCAGGATCTTTATGAGGAACACTTATTACTCTGCAGCAGCCATTTTTCATTTGACCTCCATATTCATTGTGAGGAACTTCTTTTTTTACCTGCACTGTGGATTATTAAGCATCCTGACAGACCAGTAAATCTAGCACATTCCATAAACAGGCTAATACAACGGGCTGTGTCAAATGGGGTATATATATTAACAACAGTCAACTGCACTCTCTCCACTGTCAGGATTCTATTATGGAGCACACCCCCGCCCCTTGTTTTGATACAGCAGTAATTTAAAGACCGATCTTAATTGACTTATTTTTTCCGCATGTCTGTTGGAGCTTGTGCATGCTCTGCAATAAGAGTCTTGTTTCTTTATTGGGCCACACACAATGTACTGAGTTCAATTTTACCATTCATAATGAATGCAGCCTCGCCATTCAAATGCAGCCATAAGCACACAGCAGATAAGAATTTAATTAAATGTAGATTAAAACCAAACAGGAAAACACACTGGGTGATAATTTTTTTATCACGTCCCCTGGTCATATTTTTCCCCCTCATACTTTGGGCTTGTTCTTCCTTGGGCTACATCTTTCCAGCTTGCCAAAAGTGACAAAACACATCACACATCTCTCCGTGGTGCCATGAGATTGTGTAAAATGCAAAAAAAAAAAGAAAAAAATGAGGGGCGGTCACACGATTAATAAAAATCCTCATGTCTGGGGAGGTTGGAGGCTGGCGGAGGACTGGGGATGAGGAGGGGTAACAGGGGTTGCAAGGCAGAAATTAGTTGGTTCATCCCTAATTTGCATCATTTTTCAAGGGACAGTACCAGCACTGTAGGCAAGGGGAAACATATCTCTCTCTGCAGGAACAATTAAATATTTCTGACAATGCTGAATAAATGTCACCTTCACTATCAAATTGTCCATACTTGCTAAACATGGTGTTAAAATAAGTGCCTGGAAAGCATGCCATAAGCAAATGGAAACAACTTTTGGATGTGGACCAGTGTTTGAACTTAACATTTATTAGGTTCTGTTCATCCTGGGCTAATAGTGTGGTGAACTGTATTGTTGGATGGCAGTGCAGTCTTCTCAGAGAGATTCACAGGTATTTAAATATCAATTTCAAGACTGCTTGAATGTGAGTAATTCTCTAATATTTGTTTTAATATTCTTGCAGAAACAGCCTTTACACAGCCATTTTATTAGGTACACCTTGCTTGTATGTTGGACCCTTTTTGTCATTAGACCTGCTTTGAGTCCTCACGGCAGATTCACAAGGTTCTGGAAACTTCCCCCACACTGACATGATTGCATCACACAGTTGATGCAGATTTGCCTGCTGCACATCCAAATCTCCTGCTTCACAACATCTCAAAGGTGCTCTGTTGTATTGAGATGTGGTGACTGTGGAAGCTGCTGGAGAACACTGAACACATTGTGAAGTTCTAGAAAACAGTGCGAGATGGTGTGAGTTTGGTGAAATAGTTAGTTGTCCTGCTGCAAGTAGCCGTCAAAAGATGTGGTTGTAAAATCAGGCAGCAGGCTGTGGCATTTACACCTCACGCTCAATTGGTTCATAGAGACCTAAAGTGTGCCAAGAAAAAAATATCAACACTTGCACTTGCAACATTTTTTCAATACTTTATTGTTTGACTTTGGTGAGCCAGTGAGAGTTGTTTCCTCAATTTCCTGTTCTTAGTTGACAGGAGTGGCACCCAGGAGGACTGTAAAAAGGGGCAAAAGTTCAGAAGACTCTGGGGGCCCATAATTGATAGGGGCCTCTAAATATAGTCCAGTATCAGCCACATTTTGCCATAGGTGTTTAAAGATCTTTTTACCCTTCTATCACAAAAAAGTTTGCATGTTCTTCCAGTGCATGTTTGGGTTTTCTCCAGGCTCTCTCTCTCTTGGATGGATGGATATTTATTTATTTATAGGCTTGACAGATGATTGGTTTGACAGACTGGCAGAGCTAGTATGGGATGGGGCCCAAAGTAATTTATTTTCATGGAACCCAGAATTTCTAGCGGCACCCCTGGTGGCACCTGGTTTGTTTTTTGCTGCTGTTGACATTCTGCTGTAAGAGTTTATGACTTGTGTACCGAGAAGGTATTTTTGTCTGAAGGCTGCTGCTCACTGGACATTTTCTCTTTTATGGGCTATTCTTAACCCATGAGATGGTTGTGAGTGAAAATCCCAGTAGATCAGCAGTTTCTGAAATACTCAGACCAGTCATGTTGCACCATCAGCCACGCCAGGGTACAAACTTTAACCCACCAAACTAACGATCTATCTGAATAACTTATTATTAGTGTATTTTATGTATTAAATAATATGGGAACTTAATCACGCTGAAGTGGGGCCCATTTG
The DNA here is from genome assembly GCA_037902135.1 of Cetoscarus ocellatus. NCBI lineage: Eukaryota > Metazoa > Chordata > Actinopteri > Labriformes > Labridae > Cetoscarus > Cetoscarus ocellatus. The sequence goes on along the minus strand of JBAMNC010000640.1, from coordinate 2,172,060 downwards.
CTTGAGATAAATATGCTTGAGAACCAATGATTTAAGGTTGATTTTTTTTGTGTGTCCTGGCAGGTCACAGTTAAAACATCTCGTAGGAATAAACACGCTCAAACATTTGTCAGCTTTGACGTATTGCCTGAATCACTACTTTTCTTTTTGTACTTGTGTTTTCAGGTGATGTCTTCCTCTTGCTCCCCCGCACATGTCCATAGACTCTCAGTAATGATGATGTGTTTAAAATGTCTGTTTTTATAGTTTGAATGAAACTAACTGTGATATCTGACGTGCTGATCTTGCGTAATTTGTCTGGTTTAAAACATGTTCTTAGTCTCAGTAACATAACAGTGGACCCTGTGCCATCTTTGCCATCTCCACAGTGGTTGACACCGCCGCGCTGCTGCCTGCCTGCCTGGCTGTGCCGGTGACTGCCTGCCCACGGTGCTGTTGCTGCATCTCAGTTCCACTCTATTACCCTCATGCAGGCGATTGGCCTTTTCTGTGGGGAAAAGAGCAATTTCCTGTCGCAGTCTGTTTGATCAAGTGCTAAACCCTTGTGATCAATAGAGAGACAGATGTCGGCTCCAGATGGCCGCGTGGTGATACCTGGGGCAGCATGGGGGCTTGCCAGGACGACAGAATGGCAATGAGGAAGGGCAGCGGCTGTGCTCCCAATGTCCCAGCCACCGAGACACATTGTGACAAACTAAATTAGGCCTTTTAGCTGCAGATTATTTATTTCTCTTGCAAACCAACAGACAATCACAGCAAATTTACAGGAGTTATAATTTTGCTGTTGGTAAAATAAAAAACAATGCAGAGTTAATTGTATTATGGATGGAGTCAAATCCTTGAAAATTTCTCCTTAGAGAAGCAGGAGTTGGGGTTAAAAAAGAGTGAAAAATGTGTTGATAACTTACATTTGTAGGGGTCTTTAACTCTGAACTCTGAACCAGGATGTGACTCTCAAGTGTCAACCATCCCAACCAACTCCCTTATTGAACACCATTATATGTTAGTATCCCCCTTTTAAGAAGTCTGCAGTCTGTACATTGACTGAATTTAGCTACCTTAGCAGGGAAAAGTGTTTATAGTTAAATCAATTTTCAATACGTCTCTTCTCTTTTGTGATCCTTCTTCAGTGATTAGCTGCTGTATCAATTTAAGCTAATGCTATGCTGTAAAACTCTGACCAAAAATAAAGGCTTAAAAAAAACACCTTTTCAATAAACAATGCATAAGCTAGTTTTGATAAGTTTAGCGTCAGGCTACATGAAGCAGTGTTTCATCTTTAAATTAAAAGTAACACTGGTTAGAGTTAAAAAGGGTTAAATTTGCAAAAAAAAAAGTTTTCATCACTCTGTGATGTGGACCCATATAAACACTTTAGTGGTGTTAATATTAACTCTGGTCGTGTTAATTTGACCATGCAGAGTTTTGGTGAATAAGTGGGTGTATAGAGTGGTACAGGGGTGATGTGCTTTTGTCGGCCAAAGCAGAAGCTAGCATCACACTGTGCTCTCTGGTCATTGCTGATAGTAACATCTGTGCCAAACAAAATTTATGAAGCTTGAGCATTTTGTTCTTTGTAATAATCTTGATGAAAAAAAACAACTTTTATTATTTTTAAAGCTTAAATGTAATTGACGCAAGTCAGAAGCATTATGGAACTACAACTTGGCAGTTCGACTTAGAAGCAACTACAATATTTCCCTTGTATGAAGTCTGTTGAGAATTTCCTCTTAGTTGAGCAACCTGATTAAGTTTGTCCTTGTGGTTATGGCAGTTTTGAATACATTATTGATTAATAGAAATGCTTGCTGCCAGGTCCCCTAACATTTTTGTAGTCCTTATTAGCAGCTAGTTAGAAATGTCATTTTAAACTCACAACAACAGTTTAAGATTGAAAAGTAGGCAACATCAGATGCATTTTTTTATTTAAAATTGAACATTAAAATCTCACATGCATGTGTTAATTACAAGTCTTATTTCAGGAATTTATTCATCACTCTGTTCTAAAACTCCATATTCTTTTGGCCTTGGGAACCAGGAAGTGCTAAATACTGACTCACTTTCATGTTTTTGGACTCATTCCTGCCCCACTCCATAGATGGAGAACATGCTGGGATGTTGAATAAGTGATTTGTGTGTGTCTGTGCCTGTCAGCAGGAGTTTAAAGACTGTGCATACCACACTCATGAGGCAAAAATATAACTGCAATCTATAAATGTATTTTCTAGGCACAAATTAGTCAAAATTTGATCATAAGACAGCAACTCCATAAATTCCATTCCCTGTGACCAGATCAATCATGTTGAATTTTAAAATGGATGACAGGTGCATCTTCCTGGCTCTCTTTGCTTCTGGGGTGGAAGAAAAACTGCCAGTACCAGAAGGCCAAATAGACCTTTCCAAAGAGGAGAGACAGAGAAGGAAAGAGGCTGCCATTTTTTAAACAGCAAGCATTTGCATTAGGGTTGGCATGGACCATACAGCCACCCACACCAACACACACACAAATCCACCCACACACTTAAAACACACAGACTGGCCAGCCAGCCTGTGTGGCGTAGGGCCTGAGCCATGTTGGAGGAACCACTGAGGCGCATGGCAATGGCGCATTGCTCTCCCAGGAAAACCGAGCGCACCCGCGTTGGCCTTCTGCCGTTCACCTGCTCCTGCCGAGGCACGATGGCTGTGGGCTGGGTGGGGGGGGACACGGGCCGTGGGGCTGCAGCTGGAGGAGAGGGAGAGGGGGGCAGGGTCTGCGGCAGTCTTCGAAACATTGGTGCCCTGTTACAAGGGGTCTTCTGGTTCCATTAACAGGGCTTGGTCAGGACGGCCCCCAACCAGCCTGCTGCCGCAGCAGGGGCGGCAGTAAACACATGTCGACTGACCAAAACCAGGACACATGCAGCACTACCCGCAGAGAGGGATAGCTAATAAAGTGCTCAACGGGACAAACCTGTCCAAATAAAGAATAAAGCACAGAGGAGTGGAGTGGAGAGCAGAGGAGCCAGGCACAGCTTTCCTTAAATAGTCCACTTCACTTCAGCATGGACAGGGAGGAGCTGACTGTGTGTGTGACAGCTAATGAAGGAGGAAAGCTTTGAACAGACGCTTTTTGGCATGTTGTTTTTTTCACTGAAAGCTCTGAATTTAATTCCTACCTGCAGCCCAGAAAGCACAAAATGTACACTTGTGTGGTAAAAAGTGTCAAAGGGAGAATTGTATGTTCAATAATAATAATAATAATAATAATAATAATAATAATAATAATAATAATAATAACATAATTGTGCTCAAATCCCTGCACTGGCTCCCTGTCTCTGTCACACTCTCAGACAGATCTGTACAGACAGGCACCAGAATACTCGGCAGAAATCATCCACAGTCACCAGGCACCTCGCCCCCTCAGGTCTTACACCCTCCATTTGCTTACTGTTCCTCGAATGTACCTTAAGACACGAGGTGGCACAGCTTTCTGGACGAAATTATGGAATGACTCACCTTCATCCTTACACAACACAAATTCGGATGTTGCTTTTAAGAACCAGCTGAAACATGTCTGTTCAGACAGGAGTTTGGGTAAATGTATTTTCAGGATGTGTTTTTAACATGCAGTCTAACACATATGTCTATGGACTAGACCTGGGCATTAATTTAAATTACATTTAAATTACAAATACTGAGCCTCACAGTTATGAAAATTGAATTAATGGGATTAAAATATCACGGTGCTACATGATGTTTCACTTGTTTAATTTTACTTTTTTACTATCAGTCATTATTTTTAGTCATTTATATTTTTTCACAAATACTTGCATATATTGCCTCTTTTATGTTCTAAATCATGCTATTAAGAGTTTTTAATTTAAATGGCTGCATGTGATGCTTGTTGTAAAATCAGTGGGTGATCGTGTTTAATGAGCGTGATGTCTGTCAAAATAATGTGGATTATAATATTTGTCATAATAGAGGAGCTCTACTTTGAACAAGTTCCTTATGCATGTTTATATATATTTAAATGTGTATACATGTGTGTCTGTGTCAGTATGTGTTTGTATGGTCAAATATATGTGTAATCATGTATGTATGCAAATGAATGTGCAGGTTAATGCTTGCAGGTGTGTTTGCATATTTGTACATATGACTGTGATATTTTATGTATGTTTTTGTGTGTGTTTATATATGTTATTTTTGTTGGTTTGTTTGTTTATTTGTTTGATTACGACTTTGTGACCTTTGTATGTTTAATAGCATTACTGTCAGGCCAAGACCTCTTATCTCCATTTTTTTAATATAATTCTCTTTTCTTTACCTTTTTTTTCTTTATATACAAATACAAACAAAACAGTGCTATTGGCCACCTTCCATGTTAGTGAGAGTCTTTTATAAATTTTTAATCAATTAAAATCCCCCCCCCCCCCAAAAAAAAAAAAAAAAAAAAAAATAATCAAGTGCATGTGCATAACATTTCTTTATAGTGGTAGTGTAGCCATCATGGCTAATTTTCAGCTGTATTCCTGGACAGGGGAGTGAAAAAACAACAGACACACAGGTACATGAAAACAGATCTACATCAGGATAGTGCAGAAGTTATTCATTCAGTGGTTGAGGGTTTTTTTTTTATTGCCAATAAAGAAGCAGTTTTTCAGATAAGAAGTTTGTGCCCAACAGCAACAAGAAATAATTTTACTCATTTACTTACTACTACTAATACTACTACCAGTGCTGCTATTAACAATAATAATAATAGTAATAATAATAATATTAGTAATGCAGTATCATTGGTAATTTTTGAAGGACTGTCTTTTAAATGTTTAATTACCTTGAGAAAATATTTTACCTCTTTTATTGCATCAGAGCAAAAAATGCTCATAATCCAATTTCATTTTATTCTTGTCAAGAGTTTCCCTCTAAACTCATAAATCAGGCAAACACTCTGCTATCAGTGTTAGTTTCATTTTCTTAAAAAGACTAAATAAATCTCCACAATCCATACAAAGAAACATTTATGTTATTTCTGTGTTACTCAAATATTTTCTGTTTAGAAAAAGGTACAAGTTGTGCATGATTGCTTGATTTCTCTCCCCATGTTTTGCTTCAGACTGTTATGCCTTAATGTCTGTTGCCTGTAAACGTACATTACTGAGACAGCGGCATTTATGAGGCTCCCCTGGGAGGGCTTTTAATTTGTGGATTCTGACCCACATGCCTTTCGCTTAAGGCCATTCATGAGCTCTTGTTTCTGGCTGTATCTGCAAATGCGCTTGATGCTAAAATTAGTCTGGATGCTGTGGTGCAAAAGGAGAGACACGGTGGTGGTGGTGGGGGGGAGATTTGAGGTGCCAGGCAGGACGAGGCACTCTGTAAACACATGTTTACTGACGCTGTTTATTCCCAGGACAATAGATAGTTCTGTCATTATCCAGACTTTTTAAAGGTGACTTGAAATACGTGTTAGAAAGTGTCAAAGTGCTGTCATTACAGGATTTCCAGCAATAACACAAAGCATTACATAGCACAGATATATAAAAGAGTATGGTAACCCCATAGTTAACCTCCCTCTGTGTAGTTTTCCAACAAAGATGAAGTAAAATAATGTCAAAGAAGTACCTTTTAATCCAAACTGCTCTCAAAAGTGCTCCGACCTGCAGAGACGTACAGGCAGAGTGGCGTCTGAATGCTTCTCTGCCATGTCTGAGGCGCCCCTGCATCATCACAGCAAAACCCCACTCAGACTGCCTCGTGAGCATGAGAAGAGCGCCTCCTAGTGGCCAAGATGAGACACAAGAGGGGAAGTGTGAGAGAGATGGAGTGGAAGAGAGTCAGTCTTTGTCTCTGTCTTATTGAAATAACACTTAAGTCAGCTAATTCTGCTTTAGTGGAGCGTCAGTAACAGTGAGCTTGTTTGACCCTGTGAGTGATGTTCCTTCTTATTTCAAACTCAGCATTTATCACTCCTCTGCTCGCATGCATGAGTTATCCCCATGTGTCAAACTCTGCTGCTCCAGAGGCAGTGCAAATATTTGGCAGTATTCATGAGGAGGATGTGCACCATGTTGTTGTTTAGTGTCACAATAAATCAGCTGTCAGGTGCAGATACAGATGTCAGTAATGTTGGTTTTTTGATCAATATTTTACAAACCAACAAAGGTTAATTGTGAGGATGTTTTGTGAGTGGTACCGTCATTAACTCCTCCTTTGGTAAAGCTTTGTTCATAAAAATATAGAAAGAGCAGCATAGTACAAGATGCAGCTACTTTATATTCGCAGGTGTGAGGACCTTGTACCTGTTTGACCAGGAGGAGTTGGAGTTGATTTGAAGAGGAGTAGGGGTCTTTAATTACAAACCCTTCTGTGGCTTCAGGCACCATGAACCTCCCTTTACAAAGACTGCCAGAGCAGAGACAGGGATAAAACCTGAAATAAAAATCAAGGGGAAAGAAATATTTGAACGTCAGGCTTAACCGTTTGATTCCTGTTTGTATTTTCTGCCCCCTTGTTGCACCAGTAGAAAATATTAATGTTTTCTTTTTAACACAACTTATCTTGATGAAAGTATTGAATAGAGAGCTGAGAGTTTGCTGTGGTAAGTGCTAATTAGATAGTAAAGGTCAAATGAGTACAGAATTTCTTGTAAAACAGAAATTTAAATAATAATAAATATTAAGATAATAATACAATAAAAGTCTAACTATTGCTAAGTAGTAATATATTGGCTGCTTGTGTTAGATTTTTAAGAGGTAATTAGTATGTTTTCCTCATTACTGTATTCCGAAGCAAAAAGACATTAACTTAGAGTTTTACCTCAACATAATCTTAATTAAGGCTTACTGATAGTATGTAACAGACTTCTTGTACAACCAAAATGTAATAACAATGTTATATTCATAAGTTATGTATCACTTTGCAAGTACAAAGTTATTATGGCCGATGATATCTAAAATAATATATTGGTAAAACTTTTAAGGTCCCAATTTTCACTCCTTATGTTTGCCTGCAAGCATGCATGTAGTAGCATACTGGTTGCTTTTAAAACATTATTAAGAGATAATTAGTACCTTATTCTACGTGACCATTATGTTTAGCTAATGGTCCATAAACTGAGAGTTTTCCTTAAAACCTTCCTAATTACTGCTTATTGATAATAAGTTTGGAAGTTGTTGTATTAAGTAGGGTTTTAATCAGCTTCACTGAGCCTTGCCTGTGTAAGGATGTAGTTTCACATGAATAGCTCTTGTCTTTTATTTACTCAGATTGAAAATGATCTTTTCAAACCAAACCTGCAGTCTTTTTACATCTAACTAACTCATTAAACCTGTTTAAAGTGTCTGTTGAGTATCTTGAGTACTATCTGACTCCCCATTCAGTACAGTAAACAACTGATGTGTTTATTGGAGCAAAATCTTAAAAAACAAAGTTTACTGGGTGCATGTGGTCTGTTTCCATTGTTAAAAGAAATAAAGTCAACACAATAAGAAAAATATCTTGATGGATGAACCACTGAGTGCATATTAAAATATTAAGTTTCTTTTTTGTCATTTTTTATCCATTTGAATAATATGCCCTGATATACTTATATGAAATTAGGCATTTAATAAATCTGTGAAAATGTATCGGTTCACAATCTGAGTTATAGTTTTGCATTAGCACACTGTATTAAATCAATTAGATTTAGAATACCACATATGCATATAAGTCAACGACTTACCCTGACTGATGTTAATTTTTCAAGCTTAGTGTTTTTTTTATTAAACCAGGAAAATAAAACTCATTGAGAATACAAATGTCTTTTTCAAGCAACACAGTTAACAAAGTTTCTACAAACAACAAACAGCCATTGGTACAAAAAAGGCCAAACACGTGAAATATAATAAAAGACAATACTTAATAAATTCTATGGGGGGTTTTGTCAAGACTTACAACAATAAAAATTCATCAGTCAAAACATCTGCAGATGCCTCTGCTTTGTAGTCAGTTAATGTCCTTTTCAAAGTGTCCAAAGAGACCAGCTCATTTAGTTTCAGGTCAAATTGTTAATGTAATTTTCACACTTTATACTCTTAATTAACTGTTGATTTAAAATGTGAGCAGCTTTGTTGGACACCCTGTTCCTGTTATGTCAGTATTGAGAATCAAACCTGTCAAGTTTCAGCTTATGTATTGTATTGAGTATTATGACAGCCTACTAAACTTGTTAACAGTATTTATGTTAATATTTTGAAAACATTGCAATAACATACTCAAGTAAAAGTAAAAGTACTGGTCCAAAGAAATAATACTAGGAAAAATATTAGTAAGAAAGCTCCTCTTACTGTAACTTGAGAAAAATGTAGTTAGTGTTTTTCCTCGCCTGCTGGCAAGATGTAAGTATCCTGCCAGGAGAGCTTGGCATGATAGCAGCTCACAGATTTGAATAACAGCATTTGCAGATATGAAAATATGTGATGATTTTTACAGCGGCTATGCTAAACATACAGTATATCAAATGTATACAGCCAACATGTACAACAGCAGGATGTGTAGATGTGCCTCAATATGTCACCTCATCATCACTTAGTGTCTGCATTTAAAAACTCATTTGTGACAGAATCAAATGTTTTTTTATTTTTTCTTGTGTCTCATCTGTATCTTACACAAAGTCTGTTACTATTGAACATTTGTTTTAGTAAAGTACGGACAAGAAAATCATGCAATGTACAATAACACTGATCAATTTTACAGTTATGGATTGGATGCTTTTAAAAAAGAGGAAGGGTGCAAATAAGCCGTAACTCACTACCTTAGTCTATGGGATTCTCCCTGTTTTACAACACTTGCAGCTGCAACATGATTTCTGAACCTAAAAGAAAACTTTCTGTCCTCTAAACAGGCACAAAAAGACTTACAGGTAGCTTTAGGCCAGCTTTAGTCTCATCTGAGAAGTGAAAACAGGGCTGTCATACTTTGAAACTTTGTTTCTTAAAAAGTTGTTTGTAATTTATTACAGTATCTTCAGTATGTTGTGGTCTATTTGTTGTGAAGTCTCATAACTTGATATCAGTAAAACTGTGATTAATTGGCAGCCCACTTACAGATATGATGTTCTTCACAAATAAATGTGCACGTATCAGCTTTGGTGCTCGCTAAACTGAGTTTGGAATTATTGGCATATCAGATATTGTGAAAGCTCAATTACAGTGCACCCCTATCTGAAACATATATTTTCAATTTGTTGATATTGATGATCAGCCTTTAGGTTTTTATCTAATTTTATCCAACATCATGCCATAACACAGTGTATACCGATTGTTTATTACTGATAGATCTTGCTCTCTCCTAATCTCACCAGGTGTACCAAGTACACCAAGATGCTAGGTAATCATGACCCCACTATGCAGGAAATACCATTTCATAGGACTCCGGTAGTTTTCCCAGAGGGCCTCTTTCAGCTCTTTTAATAATATGTGGCTGTGGTGCAGTAGGTCTGTTCTCCATAACTGTAATAGCCTCTGCAACAGTAATGTGTTTGGACAGATGGGAGAGGCAAATGCTGATGTGCTTAACCACGCATTTTACAGCTAAACTATTAAAGAGTTGTGCTGTTTACACACCAACATTTGAATACCTGTCTTCAGGCCAGTTTAATTATCCAGGCCCTTCTGTTATTCTTGCTGCTTTGTTGTCTCTCTGCTTTTGCACGGGGCACAAGAGATTTGTTTGCAACTTCATTAAGATATGGTGGAGGTAGTCGTAGGAATGAAAAAAAAAATGTTCCTGCTTAAGTATCTCACACTCAATTCTCCCTGCCTCCCACATACATAAAGATACTGTACACATTCATTTTCCTACAAAGTCATTCAAAGAAAGAAAATTAAAAAATGTCCTGTGATGCCTGCACTTTGAAATCTCTCAGGGCTTTAGGCAAAGGGGAGGGGACACACGGCCTGAATCCCTGTGATTTATCCTGAGACATTTGATTAGTTTATAAGTATTTAAAGGAAGCAGAGGGCTGCATTATAATTTTGGTTCATGAATTCCTTCATATGTTCATCTTCAACTTCATGTTCAAATAAAGCATTAATCAAAGGGAAAAAAGGAAAGAGGGCATTTAGCCAGTCGCGCCATAGACTGGGGGGCCTCAGTGAGCTAGTGGATATGGTATTGAGTAGGAAGCAGTGGTTTTTAATTATCTGGACTACGTACAGGATGCCGTTTTTGATTGTTTTAATGAGGCAGCTGGCCTATTGTCTCCCCTTAATTCCTTCATTGTTTTTAGAATATGTCATAGTTCTTTATTCTTTTATCAGGTGCTCTGCAGGAGGATTTAGACAATAGCCCTCATTCCGACTGCATTGGCCATTGCACAAAGGCGGCTCACTGCAGACAGTTAGCAGGCAAACAAGTGCAAATCACAGGCTGCACTTTTCCCAGCCTTTTCCCTAGTTTTATGACTTACTGTTAGGGTCTTTTGCTCTTTTTCTTGACAACCCGTGCTCTCTTGTTCACAAAGATCAGGGTGTTGTCAGAGGTGGCTCACCTGTTTTTCTGTGATTTAAATCGTCTGTCAGGAAAACAGACATGACGGGTTTCTTTTCCAGAGCTCGTCATGTAATAGTGTTTCTTTCACGCTCACCTGATGCCTATGCTAAATGTTCTGTGCAACACACCTTCATTTGTACATATTAATGACATGTTTAAGCACAGTAGTCAGTATATATTGGCAAAAAGCATAATGCATCAAAGCTGTTGGCTGTTGCTACATACGGTAGCCCTTGTGTGTGTTATCTGCATTGTGTGACCAATCAGGAGACCATATGTGGGTTTAGGACTTTATATCCACAGCAGCTGAAGTAACATGCAGAAATCCATGAGCTTGTGTGCTGTGGGTCTTGAGGGAGCATCTTCATGCTAACTGTGCAGGGAAACACTTTTTTAAGTGTCTTTTGAACTCATTCAGCATAAAAAATGTATTCAATAATTAAATAAAAAGGGGCTGTGTGGAGATGCTGCAAGAAGAGTGGAGTTTCATGTTCTCCTGTCACATGTGGGGGGTTTCTCCGGGTGCTCTGGCTTCCTCCCAAACTCCAAAACATCCTTGTAGGCTAAATTTGTGATTCTTAATTGCATGTGTGAATTGCTTGGATAGGATCCAGCCCTCTATGACCACAGATGGAACAAACAGTGTATATAGTTGATGAATGGATGGATGGGTGGAATAAAAAATAGTCAATAAACTTCGAATTAAAAAGAAAAATATCTAAAATACAAATGAAAGGACTTCTCCCTGGACACAATAAGGAGTTTGACTGAGGTGCTGTTTTGTAATCAGGGTCACATCGTCACCTCCTGATAAAAGCTTGATGTTAAAGTGCTTTAATTGCTCAAAGAGAGTGCCTTGGATTCTTTTCTAGATCACTTCAAGAAAATAAAATATGTTCAAAATTACAATTTAGAAACTTAAAAGAAGTAAATGATGAAATATTAAGACAGCAAATTATTCAAAATGTGTTACCACACGCCCCTTTTTAGTGGTATTCCTTTCTAAGAAGTGTAAGTTTAACAACTCTTAATGTACTTTTTTATTTAATTTCACATCAGTAGCTTTAAACATTAACATTTGTATGACCCAGCTGCCTTAATGCAGAAAGATTTTAAACAATATACCATATTATATTGTTTAAATGACAAAACCCTATTTGTGGTAAAATACAGAATTCATGAGGGATGTGTGGTGAGGGTCTGCAGACAGCATCTCCCCTGATAAAAGAGTAAACAAACAGTGTTATTGAGAGGCAACAGGGTTTCCCACCCCTGCAAAGATGTAGATCACCACAGTAGCATTTTCCGTCAGTATAAAATGATTAACCAATCATAACTCCAGTAACTGAACTCAAAACTGTATGATATTTGTGCAGTATGTGTCTGGCATTGTGTTGAGCAGAGCTTTTAACATTTATCAATGGAGCATGATTAATGTTGACTTACCATAGACAATTCTGGAACTGCTTTGGCCAGAATAACAAAATAAAAAGTAAAGCCCAAAATAGAAAAAAAAACAATAAAAAATAAGTGTTTTGATGAAATGTAAAAAAGCTGTGACTTCATCAAACTGCTACATGATTACACAATTTTGTAATTTAGCTTAATTCCTTTAACATGCCATATTATACAAAAGACTCTTTGATGTTTTTTATGCATAAAATAAAGATCATGGCCTGTCAATAAAGTCATCTACCATTGGAAAAAAAAAAACTCTCCTTTTCTTCTATTGCTTGCTCAGCCTTTTAGGAAATGTGGGTGGAGGGTGTGCTTCATTTACCCCACACAACAGAAAGAGCAAAATGTGGCATGTGGCGCAGTTATCATCTCAGCCTGATCATCCTGTTTTTATAATCAGGGAAGGCTAAAATTGTAACGAAAAGTTAATGAATTAACCAACATTAATGTGCAGGTATGTATCTGCAGCAACGGTAAACATTGGAGCACAAGGCTTGAAAGCTGAACTCTCTGAAAAGGGGGTGTTGGGACACAGCTCATGTGATTTTTATTTTATTTTATCTACCTTTATTTAACCAGAAAGTCCCGTTGTGAGTAAAGATCTCTTTTACGTGAGAGACAGGGCCAAGGTAACAGCCAATACATCAAAACAGACTGATCTGAGCAGGGCTGAAACTGAAGGGTTTAAAGGCATGCCAAAATGCAGTGTCTGAGTGGATTTTTAGGCACTAAACTGTAAAAATGCGTACTTTGGACATCTAGTACCATAGTAATCCTGATTATGAAGAGTAAACTAAAGGCATTTTAAACATTTTGTAACTTATTTGAATTTAAAGGTTAAGACTACAGTTATGCGGCTCTCACAGATGCATGATGGGTTACAGTTGAAGAGTTGAATAATAAGGACAGGGTTATTTTTTACTGTCATTACAGCTTTTAAAACTGTATTTGTACAATTTAATACAGGATTCTCACACACAACAGATGGATCTGTAGCATTCTTGGCTACAAGGATGCAATCTGTCAGCATTTTCTTCTGTTAAAATGCAAGAGGACATTTTCAAACTTCATTCTGTGTTGATAGTTTGGACTGATACCCTCCCTCCACACACACACCCACACAAAATACTGATTTGTATCCGAGCATCAGGCCCTGGTCCATAAATCTTTTTGTAACCTGAACATGTCTGAACCAGATCCATTCAGGGGGGAGAAACTTTTGTGCCTTGACGTCGATATCTTCCCTTCCACTGTCAACGGCAGTTTGTATCTACCTTGATGGCAACTCAGGCAGACAGTGGTGGGGAGTTTTGTTATTTTAATTAGGAGATAAAAATTCAAAGGGCCTCTCCAGGCAGTGTGTGGTATGACAGAACTGTAACGATGAAGTGGAGCTGCCTCAGGAGTGTGTCTCGTCACAGCAGATTGGGCGACAGATAGGCACTACTCTTTAAGGTGGCGCTGACATGCACAATTCACTTAGTCTCACATACACACATGCAGCACACACACAGGCACAAAACGGGGCACTGTTCTTCTGTTTTAGTACATACGGTCTCTGGACACTTTTCAGTTTTTGCCCTCAGTTTTTGTCTGTTTGTTTTATTGTTGGCAACATAACCCAAAAACCACTGGACAGATCTTTGTGAAATTTTCAGGAGATGTCAGTTATGGCCCGACTTAAAAATAATCAAAATTTTGGTTGTGATCCAGATCTGGATGTGGATTCAGGAATATTTTAAAGGATTGGTTAACAGTGCGAGATCAGGCAGTTTTCCACAGTTTCTCTAATAACTCCATGCATTTTGATGACATTTTCATGGCATAACAGACAAGTGATTACATTTTGGCAGTGATTTTGGTGGTGATGGATAAATGTCTCACAAAGCTATTAGTAAGCAATCATTTTCGCTAAGTAACTGTCAAACTCATAATTATAATTTAATTCCAAGTGCTACTGGTGGGTTTTCAGGATCAAGGAATCATATGGGGGCTCCATCATCATGGAACTTTTGCTTATTGCTTATTGCTCAGGTTTGCCCTCTCCAATTGCTGTCTAGTTCTTCATTGTATGGATTCAACGAGATTCTGGAAACATTCCTGAGATTTTGGTCCATATTGACATGATAGCAGACTTATCAGCTGCACATCAATACTGTGAATATCTAATTCCCAACATTCCGGAGGTTATTAGTTGTTTTGAAACCAGTTTGACATGGTTTGAGGTTTATGGTATGGCACATTAATCTGCTGGAAGTACCACTTAGAGCTGTGTTCATAAAGGGATGGACATAATCAGCATTAATAGTAGACTATGCCATTTAAACAATGCTCAGTTGCTATTATAAGGGGCCCAAAGTGTGCCAAGAACATGTCCTGCACACCATAACACCACCACCAGCCTGAATTATGGTACAAGGCAGGATGGATCCATGCTTTTATCTTGTTTACACCAAATTCTGCCCATACCATCTGAATTTGACAACAAAAATGGCTTATCAGACCAGGCAATATATTTCTACTGTCCAATTTTGATGAGCTTATAGCCTCATTTCCGTTTCTTAGCTGACAGGTGTGGAGCCTGGCTTTGTCTCCTGCCCCTGAAGCCCATCTGCTTCAAGATTCAAGCTGCTGTTCATCCAGCATTGGTCTCCTTCATACCTTGGATGTAACGTGGTTTTTTGATGTACTGTTTTCCTTTGGGCCACTCTAGCCCCTTCTTCCCTGACTTCTGGCATCTACAAAGCATTTTTGTCCTGAAGAATATCCACTAATTTTCTCTTTTTCTGACCTTCCTCCGTAAATCCTAGAAATGATGTGTATGAAAATCCCAGATTAGCAGTTTCTGTACTTGCACCAGTGATAAAGTGATGTTAAAGTCACTCAAATCAACTTTCTTCCCCATTCTGATGCTAAGTTTGAGCTTCAGCAGGCCATCTTGACCATGTCCACATGCCTAAATGCATGGAGTCCCTGCCACGTCAGTGGTTGAGTAGCTATTCACATTAATAAGCAGTTTGACAGGTGATGAAGTAGCCATCAAGTGCATGGACTGGTCTCATTTGGTGTCTTGAAAACAGGTGATTTATACAACATGTGGTAGGTTAAATGAACTGATGTCTTTTTCCATCGCTACTTCTGATTTCTAATGAATCCACAGACAGGTCCAGTTGTTTTCACAGAGCCTTACATGAGCACCTTTGTCACTGCTCAGCACTAAACCTTTTGATTTGAAGGTTTTGTGTAAACATGAATAATCAGTGGCTCACACATGTATGGATTTTGTCGCTGAGTCCCCTGCCTTCACACCTCTCCTCAGGACTCTCTTTATTCCACATCAGCCGGGGCTCAAAGCACATGTCCCCTCTCAGCCTGACACTCCGTCAGTATGTTTGCACATCTCTAAAAGCTAACAGCATGCTTTAATTAATTGTCCAGCTTTCTGTGGAAACAATGTCCTAATTCTGCCATTTAGCAGGAGCATATCATAGTTTGTTGTTATCTCCCCAGCCAGATTTCTGTAAATAGTCATATTAAAAACTCTAATCTCTTCAATGGAAAATGAAGTGTAGCTGAAAAGCCTGTCATGTGCTGAGATAAATATTATCTAAGCTAAAACCTTCACTCTCTCCCTCTACCCCCGCTTACTTATCCTGCCCCTCCCCCTTTCTTTGACTTAATGAATATGTTCAGAAGATTTCAGAGGAATGCTTAATCCCAAAACACAACAATCTAATAATATTGAGGACCTGTCTTGGAGTTCTCGCTGACAACAGCAGTGAAGGGTACAGTTTAACCCTGCTGATGTATGCCCTGCATCTGCTAGATTTTAATGCTAGTAGCCTGAATCAAATCATGTTTTATCTACACAGACCAAAACATAGAGTCACAGAGGAACCATACGCTGAAGAGATAATATGAATGCTAAAGTAGAATTTCATTTTTATTTATTGATTGGCTTTCTTTTTTTATTTATTGATTAAAATGAATAATTCTTCACTGTTTATTTTTCATTGCCGAAGAGGTTTTCAAAGACAAGAGTCGTTGTTGCAACGCACCATTCCTGTCATGGTGACAGTCATTACTGAGTCACCATGACAGCTTGTTTATACTTGCCAAAAAAACATATATTAGTTCAAAGACTACTGCATATGCAAGTGGGACCTGCTTCTTAAGCGCCTGTATCCACAGCTGCCATTTTTGTGCCGGCAGTGCCCACAGCCTCAGTTACAAAGCATCTCTTATTAGCTAGACAATGGTAGTTCTCTTCTGCCTCACATAAAGTCATTTTAAAATGCTCTGTGTACTTCACATTTACCTAGAACTTGTAATTGAGTTAGCATGTAGCACTTCTGTATCACAGGTCTTACAGTCTGTGGGATATTTGTTTGTTGTATAAATACTGAAATCAGGTTTACAGAGAACATATATACACAAGATTTAGATGCTTTATTTTCTACAGCATAAAACAAATAAAGAATTACCCTATTAGTGGATCTCAAAGCATTATTGTGTCTTTAAAAACAAAGATGCTAACAAAGTGCTAACAAAGACTACATAAATGGCTTTGGACCTTAAATGTAATAATTTCTGATTGTCTTTAATAAACAGTTTTCACGTAAACAAAAACCACAGCCATGAGACAAAGTTGATCAAGTCCAACTAGGAGGGAATGTAGGTAACAGCATGAGATATGAGTGTTGCTCTTCCGTAATATTTGGACAGTAGCTTTTAACTCTCATCAATGACATGAAAGCTTAAAAAATCAACTTAAGTTTGTACAGATTATCACGATGAAGAAACTGAGTTAGTTTTATTAACTTATTTAATCACTGAGTTATTATCAGCAATAAAAAAAAACAGAACAATCCCACATGTTGTTTATTTATTTATTTTTGTTTTGTTTTGTTTTTGAGGGAACCAATGCTATGCTAATTTCCAGATTTGCCAACAAAAACATGCCATCCCTGCACCACTCTATGTAAGTCAAGGGATAATGTCCTAGCACTTAAAGTAGCTGAGGACCTACAGTAGAAATAGATTCCTCAGAAAGATGAGTCTTATCACTTGTTTTTCCACCACTGTGGTTAATAAAGAGTACCTCAAAGCCACCCCACTTGATTTTCTTTGGTCAGTGAGTGAGAAGTAGCATCAACAAGTGTGGCACTGTTTCAAAAGTTGAACTGTTTGTGACAAACTCCCATTATTCTCAGGCTGCTCTCTGTTCTGTTGTTTTAATTCCCCTGTAACATGTCACTCCCTGTCCCCCATAATGGAAAAGCAGAACTAGACAGTTTCAAGTTGAGTAGAGACCCGCTGTTACCTCCGACCACCATAACTATTTCCCTCTCTTTTAAATGGAGGACTCTATTCAACCGTATCTATACTCAGAATGATGTATTGTTGGCAAACCAGAGTAACTGTTTTGTAAATAAATTTCACATTAAGAGGGAAAAAAGCTCCTAAAAAGTTGACTTCCTCGTTCGTGCTGCCAGCAATCTCAGAATGCTTTTTTAAAGATTACAGCACAAGCACAGACTAGTTCACTTTTAAAAGACGTATTCCTTCAATATGTGAAATTCATCCAAGAAAAAGTAACTGGTTTAGCGTTAATGAAACACATTTATTGGTGCATTTATTGAATACAGTCCTCTGTGAAAGCAGGTCACTCTTTATTTTTCTGCAGTCTTTGGTCTCTAAACTCTTGTTTTGATTGAGAGCCCCAGGTGGTGGGTTTTTACACACTGTGCATTTGAATCCAACAGGCACAAAAAGTAGAATTTCTTGCCTTATGAAGCCCTCATCTTCATAAATATTACCTTAAAATGCAGCATAATGTTATCTTCTCTTACAGTATTTGACAACCCTTTTGTCTCTGTGTTTTCCAGGTGGCCAACTGTGGTGCACCACCACCAAGAACATGATGGAGGGCGAGGAGCTGGTGGCGTTTGCTGTGGACTTTGACTCTCGTCTGCAAGCAGTGAACCACATGTCTCTTAGTGAGGGCATGTACCCCGCCAGGCTGCTGGACAGCATCCAGCTCCTGCCACAGCAGGCCGCTATGGCTTCCATCCTGCCCACTGCCATCGTCAACAGTGAGTGTCCGCGCACACCGACACGAGCGTACTTTCACAGAGCTGAGGAGGGATGTGCTTTTGTTTGGACGTGCGCAATCACACACACATGCTTGTTCTCTCTCTATTTCTGTCTCACACATGCACTGGTTCTCTGCCTGCACTCAGTCACCTGCTTAACAAGGAGTGTTTTCTCCACCAGGCGTAGATTAACCCAGATGAGTCACTGCACTAGAGATAACAGCCATTGACCTTCAAGTTTTGGGTTCAAATAAACACTGAGGCTTGAACTAATGTGTTGATTGCAATAAAAGCACGTCCCATGCAAATAGTGTGTTTGTTTACTTAGCGAGGGCTATCTGGGTTCAGCTCAACAGGGAGGCTTCTGTAAGCAGATGGTCCAGTGTTCTTGTTTGCCCTTGAGAAAGGGCACCAACCCAGCGGTAGAAACAGCAGTTTATAGCAGCAGCAGAGGATTTGGTGAAACAAGAAAAAAACTTTTTACACAAGCACAACTGGAGAGTGAAGTGTAGTAGTGTTTGAAAGTGTGCAATCTCTTTATCTTCATTTTTATGTGTTATTGTGAAGGATTGTCCATGTCCTAATAAAATGTCCTCTTATGCATCTCCTTATCCACAGAGGACATCTTTCCCTGCAAGGCTTGTGGGATATGGTTCCGGAGCGAGAGGAACCTGCAGGCCCATCTGATGTACTACTGCAGTGGGAGACAGAGGGAGACAGACACAGTCATGGAGGAGAATGACACTGGGCCCCACCACACACCGAGTATCTGCCCCTTCCCACAGTGCAACAAGAGCTTCTCTGGAGCAAGAGCCCTGGAAATGCACTTAAACACATCACACAGCGGTGAGTGCAGGTGTCACAAACAAGCAACCATGAGGGATAGCAAGATTGTTTTTCACTTGTTTGTTTGTTGTTGGCTGAAATTGGCTACTACTAATTAACAGGGGTTAACACACAGACAAAGTGTACATGTTGGGTAAATTACTTGATTCTCTTTTAAATACAAATACAGCCACTTCAATTTTCGCTTCTCATCCAAATGCCAGCAAAGTTCCAGTCAGTTACCGGTCAATTACCAGCCAACTAATATCCACTGGGAGTGTGCCCTGCTTGAGGCTGATATAATGACATAAAGGGAGACTCAGGCATTATCTGTTAAATGAATGAATGTCTTTTGTAGTATTTTTAGACAATATTACTGCTTTATCAACTTAACATCTAAGGCCCTGTCCGCATGGAGTCTAAATTATTATTTGTTTTTAATGTTCTCTCAAAAGACTGAAAAGTGTCTTTCCACATGAATACGCTAAAAATGCTGTCGTACCATCAGTGTGACAGTGAACCAAACCATGAGCAACATGAAGCCGTGTTGCAGCTTCACCCCTGAGGCAAACAGAATCCTCTGACTTTTAGGTGTGAAAGCAACCAAAGATCGAGATTTAGTATAATTTACTTGGTATGCACAATTTTTGCAGATTTCATATATTTCTGAACTCATTATCACAGATTCTGATACTGGACCTTTTGTTCAAAAGCATGCAGTATCTACTTTACCAAAACTGACTTGTACTTATACTGTGATGGCTTGTTTGTGTTTTAAACAGATGTGAAACCAGAAAAACAACATTTAATTCTTTAAAATTAATACTGTTGTTTTTTGTATTGTAGACATTCAGTGTTAATGAGGTGAATCATTTTGGTACATAAACACATTCTGCTGATATTTCTACCAATCAAGTGTACATATAACGTAATTTCTTGATTTTAACACACACTCGATTATAACACGCACCCCATATTTTTACGATTTTTGCCTGAAAACATTGTACTTGAATATAACACGCCCCCAAATTTTGCCCAAACCTTAATCTTTCAGACAACTCAAAAATGACTTTTATTCAAAGTTTTAATCAATGAAATTTCAGTATTTTCACAACAAATACACGATTCTCTCTCTCAGATAGATGCGGAAACAATTTTGCTTTGCGCATGCGCAATTACTCGATCATTATACTCGAGCAGCTATCAACATGCTGATGTCTTCGACCAATCACAGCGCAGCTATTTTGCGTCCCCTTGCTCACAAGATGGCAGCGCTCTGTGTTTGCCAGAGAGTGGTAACACTTGAGAATTAAACAATAATTACACAAAGTCAAACTAATTTAGACCCAAAATATTTGATTAGAACCGTTTTACAGTCAGTTTAATAAGAATTACGCAAGTTTGGCGGGAATGTTTCGCAGAGAAAGAGAATATCTCAGCTTTTTGTATCAGATATGTTGCAATCACGATGTTGGCGAGATGAAATATTTTAAGTATTTTGCTTGTACTCGCATATAATATGCAGCCAAAAAATTAGAGCTTATTTAAAAGCAAAAAAGAGCATGTTAAAATCGAGAAATTACGGTATATGGTTGAAATGTATGCACGCTTAATTGGCCATACATTTTAGCAAAAATCCTCTAAACTGCAGATATGGATATTTAGTTTTTTAAGCTATTATCTGCCATCACTGATACTGTGTGGATAAAATCATTTATCCTTAATCACTGTACATTTTTTAAGTGTTATTTTATCATGTTATTCTTTAAATAAGCAGTCAGAGCTGTTGGATAATGTTTTCCAAATCTTCCTTGATTGTAAAAATCAGCTTTAAATTGTGTCTCTTGGGGAAATTAGAAAGTTTGTTTTTGTGTTAATATATGATGTGATGTATAGAAGGGCAAATATACTGTACTAGTAAAATACTTTTTTTCTGTATGTCCCCGCAAACTGGCTGGCAACCAAGTCACCCAGACAGCTCTGTGTGATGATAGAATTTCATCTTACTGATACACATAATGTCAGGATATTAGTAGTTACAGCGGGCGGATAGTTAGTTTCTTTTATGAATGAGCACAAATAAATATTTTTGTTGTTAAATGATAGCCCTAGTTTTCACTTTAACTAAAAAAACATACTTGTGGTTTTATCATCAATATAAATTTGACTGATCAAACATTACTGGATCTGATCAAACTGAACCAGACCAAGTGGCTCAATATTTTTAATAAAACATCACTGAATGAAATTGAAGCCAGTAATTCGAGATTTGGATCAAATCATCTCAAAGGAGAGATTCACACCCTCAATAAATATATACCTTCTGTCAGCTTGTATAGTTGAGAGTTCAACCTTTAGAAAAAAATGACAGAAGTGAGGCTGGCGAGGCATTATGCATGACTGCTTGATGGTTTATACAGTTAAACTCTAAAGGAAAAGTGGGAGGCAAGATTCTGAGTATTTCTCCCTTTTATCTGCTTCACAGGTGTCAAAATGGAAGAGAGCCTCCCTCCTGGCACCAGCTTGAAATGCACAATCTGTAACTACACAGCAGATTCTCTTATTACATTCCAGCATCACATCATGTCTCACCTGTCACAGGCGGCCTTCAGATGCAATCACTGCCATATCAGCTTCCAGAGCCACAGGGAACTCTTACAGCATCAGGACTTACATGGGCATGGCAGCAAACTTCACAGGGAGGGAGACGGCACCGAGCAGTCCCCCAGGGGGTCTGAGGAAAGCCTCCAGCAGCACGCCGCCCGTGCTGAGCTGGCCAACAGGAAGGATGCTCTGTTAGGAAGTCCCAAAAGAGCCCTCACCAAGGAGACCAGCACAGATACAGAGACTGACAAGACTGAGAAGAAGCCTATGCTGTCTGTTCAGAAAGGAGAGGCCCACCCAGGCAGCAAAGCCAGTTTTTCTTACACCAGGATCAAGTCTGAGCCCTCGAGCCCCCGTCTGGCCTCCTCTCCTGTGCAGCATAACATGCCTACATTTCCCATGGGCCCATTTTTGTCCCAGTTTGCTTTCTCCCAAGACATTTCAGTAGTCCCACAGGCTTCTGAGATTCTGGCTAAAATGTCCGAGCTAGTTCATCGGAGGCTGCGCCATGGAGGGAACAGCTACCCCCCTGTCATCTACAGTCCTCTTATGCCCAAAGGGGCCACCTGTTTTGAATGCAATATAACCTTCAGCAACCTAGACAACTATTTGGTCCACAAAAAGCACTACTGTAACAGCCGCTGGCAGCACATGGCTAAGTCCCCAGACTTCTCCAGCCTTGCAGATAAGGTCCCTGAGGCGGTGAGCCCCAACAGTGGTCACAGTTCTGTAAGCATGTTGGCAGGCTGCCACACAACAGAGGCTGATAATCACCTCATGCAGTCTGCCTGTCTTAACTCAAACGTGTTGGACATGATCACTGCTGGATCCAAAGGGCCGGATAAAGATCTTTCAGGACAGGGAAAGAAGGTCTCTACTCCAACCGGGACTGAGGAACGTCTGAACGGGAAGCAGATGGAGGGGAAGAGTCCCAGTACTGGTTTGGTGGAGAGTGACAATGACCCAAACAAAACAACCTGTGAAGCATGCAATATCACCTTCAGCCGCCATGAGACCTATATGGTCCACAAGCAGTATTACTGTGCCACCCGCCATGACCCACCTATGAAACGGTTGTCAACCAACAAGGTACCCTCCATGCAGAGAACCATGAGGACACGCAAGCGCAGAAAGATGTACGAGATGTGTCTACCTGACCAAGACCACCAGAGGCCCCCCATGGTTCAGCCAGGCTTCCTTGGAGTGTCTCCGATAAATCCCTGTACATCTCATGAAGCTGTTGAGAGCCTAGCCGACCGCTTCCATCCCCGGTGTGACATATTCCCAGGTATGGTGCCCAAACACCTGGAGGCCTCTCTGACTGTCACTAAACCTATTCTGGCTCCAAAATGTAACACAGTGGAGCAGCAAGAACTGGATGCTCCCATTGATCTCAGCAAAAAGTGTTCGCCCATCTCTGACAAGTCGTGTAGCTCCCCAAAAAGACTGTTGGACTATCATGAATGCGCAGTGTGCAAAATAAGTTTTAACAAAGTAGAGAACTACCTGGCACACAAACAGAACTTTTGCCCCGCAACGGCCGCTTCAACTGCTGCTGCTGCCACTCAGCAGCCACAACAACAGCAACAACAAAATGACACTGGCAGCCTGGAGCCAACGCTGTTCCCTGATGTGAAAAATGAAAGTAGCAACCCTGATGATGTCCTCGAAAGGAGCCCAGGTAAATGTGACAAGAATGGGAAGGTGATGGTGCAAAATGGAGGCGTATTCCCACCTCACCTTGGCCCTCTGCCAGGACCCAAGGCCTTCGCTGAGCCACAACTTATCCAATCAAAAGATGAGAAGGGTATGTTTCTACCCCACTGTCTTTATCCCGGGGCAATAAAGAAGGTAAAAGGTCCTGAGCACATATCCCCATATTTTGGTATAAAGCCAACAGATTATGTGCCTGGGGTTGCTGTGATGCAAGGAGAGGTCAGTGAACAAGAGCAGAACATTAATGGGGGTGGAGGCCTGGGAGGAGGAGGAGGAGATACAGGAACAACCAGAGAGCAGGCCCAGCAGCCCGCTGCTAATGGCTGCCCGCACACTGGCAAGGAGCCCCTTCCACTACTGCCCAAAAACCGGGGCATGGTCATTGTCAATGGGCACAAGCCAGAGGAGCGTTCAGGTAGCACCCCAGCACAACAGGAGAACCAGCCTCAGCCAGACAGCCAACCCCCTAATTCCTCGCCCACGTGGGCTGCTGAGAACCAGGCTGACTCCAACGAGAACATGTCACCATCTTCCAAGTCCCCAAATGATGAGGCTGCACCCACAGCCAACAAAGGCATGAACGGATCTGGAAGTGGCAAGTACTGCCGCCTCTGTGATATCCAGTTCAACAACCTTTCAAACTTTATTACCCATAAGAAGTTTTACTGTTCATCACATGCTGCAGAGCATGTAAAATAAGTTCACATAAGGAACACCTAATTTTCTTCTTCTCTTCCCTCACCTTTCCTTGCCAGTTTTTACCCAATTTTCTCTCTTTTTTTGGTACACTGTTGTATATGAAATAGGGCATCACGCAGTGACAGACGCTGCTTGTGGACAATCAAGAGAAGCTTCTTCTTCCATTGTTTAAAGACTTTAAAATGCAAAATCATTGGTTAAAAAGAAAAGAAAGAAAAAGAAAAATCAAGAATTATGTTGGTGCCACTTTCTTGTTAATTTATTTTACAATCAGTATTATTAGGGGTAGTAATGTTAATTTAAATTCAAAATGAAATTTATATCAGAGTTGTTTGTAATGTTATTGTATAGTCATTCTTGTGTAGCACACATATTGTTTACACTGTATTGTAGGCTCAATGAAACAATAGACAATACAAAAATGAGATGCATTTTAGACACAAAAAAGCTACTGAGGCACTTGTGTATTCTTATTTGCTGTACCAGTTTCTGTATATGGCCAAAATGTCACTTGCTGTTGCTACTAATGACTTGTTTGCCTTAAAAGATCACCCTCTGAGGGTGATAATCAGGCAAAACTCTGCATCTCACATTTTGGCTTATACAAATGGCTTTGCATACATATGTGACTGTTTGTCCCTGTCTCTTTTCTTCAACTCAGATGTGGATGTTTCATGAGGATGGCAACATTCTTGTATAGTACTCGTATTTCTGTTTAATGCTTATCTTTGGTCTCCCTTTTTTGAAATTTGCTCTTGATGCAATACTTTGTAAATTAGGGAACATTACTGAAAGCAGTATTATGAAATGGGGACTGTGCATATAATTATTTGTAACCCCAAAGGGAAAAAAAGAAGCTGTACAAGAATTAAGTTTATTGCTGATGAACAAGATGTGTGGGAGGTCAGTGGGGATACTGATGTAAAATGATCATTCCAATGTCCTAATTATGGGAGAAAATGTTTCTTAAACCGTTGTTGCTATGCATGTATATGGATGGAATTAAATTCCAAACCTGTTGGAAATTTTTATTTTAATGTGGTGTCATAATTAAACTGAAATCCTCAGGATAAACTGCTGTTATGTGGTCATTTACACCAGAGGTCCCCAACCTCCAGGTCTGCAGACAGGTACCAGGCTTTAGATTATTCGATACCGGGCTGTAGAGACATTAAAATGATCAACCTAATTTCCCTTTTTTAATAACTGAGACTGAATGGTGTTTGATTTTGAAAGGATGACTTGATCCTCACATATCGTCTGTGTAGCTTGACTACACAGACGGTACATAGGCTCTCTCCCCCAGTCACCGCTGTGATGAACAAAAAATTAAAACCAGGGATAAATTCACTGCAATACCTTGTGCTCATGCACTTTCCCCCTGTACATTGGACATAGTTATAAATATATTTGCCTCTTTGTGATGTGTGTAACTGGAGGACAGTCAAGGCACACAAGAGTGCTAAATGTCCTGATGTGGAAAGATTCAATTCAGAGGTAAAAACTAATCCATTATCCATCAGTAATCAATTCACATCATAAGATCAGCTAGAACTGTTGACTGATGTATTAAACACACACCTTCAGCGTTCACTCAACACTCAGGTGTAGCAGTTAAATGCGTTACTGTGTCAGCTGGTGACTTTCAGCTGACTGCATCTCTTCCTGTCACTGTTAAGCTGCTGATGAAAACAAAGTGAGTCCCCATGAGTGTCTCTTTATTAGGGTTTAAAAACCCAAATAAAGAAACCCCTGCAAATGCCTATCCACAATATTGCATGACGCAAAGCCAAACTGAACAAAACAGTTGGGGAACACTGTTTTACGCTGCTTATACATATCAATACAGTCTGCAAGATAAGGAATGATCAAGTTAAAAATAGATTCAGAGGTATAAAAGCAACCCTAAGTACAACTAGAAAGCACTCGGACAGTGCAAACCTCCGCCAAAGTAGCTCACATATTGTTGTTAAAGCGATAAGCAGTAGTTCCATGATGAAGTTACCATCGTAATATGATTCCTTGACCCTTAAAACCCACTCAGAATCATGTTGATATCATTGTTAGACAGTTATTGAGCAAAAATGATGGTTCGCTAATTGCGGTTATCTGGATCACCACTAAAATCTAATTATTTTTAAGTTGGGCCATTACTAACATCTGCTGAAAATTTTGTAATCTTGATAACAAACAAACATACGCCGGCAAAAACATAACCTCCTTGGCAGAGGTAAAAAACAGTAGCTGTGGACACAGGCTCTAAAGCCTGAGTGATCCTGTTTAAGGAGAACTTGTAACAGAACTTGTAAAAACATTGGGCAACACAAGAGAAGGTAATATATATGTATTTATATATATATATATATATATATATATATATATATATATATATATATATATATATATATATATATACATATATATATATATATATATATGTATAATGTTTGCAATCCTTGACAAAAATGATAAGGGGGTTTCAGGAGGCCATTACAGTAAACATTGAAAATCATCAAATTTTTATTAGTTACTTTACTTTTAAGACTCCACTCAAGTTGACTTGTGATGTTAAAAAGAACAAGATAACTTAAATATCTGATCAAGTATTTTTTAATTTTTCAATCTGACAGTGTCCCTGGTACAGTCACACATTGTCCGTGGGTCAAATGCTCTGCTGTTTGCCTCGCTGTTGGTTGACTAACTTCCTCAGGTGCTGGCTGATGACAGATGGCTTCTCGTGGATCATTCGACGATCTGCTCCTTTTATGTGAATGCGATGGGCTGATGGATAGGACTCTTCCAGAAACTTCTTTTGAAGCCTGGCAACCATCTGTTTCAGAGAAAAAATTATTTGCTGTGGAGTTTACACAAATACTTATTGAGTGTTGTTCTTTGACTGTAAATGAGCTTATGCGGCGTGGAGTCAACAGCTATCAGAGCAAAGTCCTCACCTGGTTCAGGTGTTCTGGTATTTGCTGGTCAAAGGAGTCCCCAGTGATCACACTCACAGGCGTCCGGCTGGTCAGAGGCTTAAATTTTGAGATATCCCTTAAAAAGAACACAAAGCTTAAATAACTGAATACACTGTGAGTGCTGTTTTCATTTTGATTTTTGCTCAGTGTCTGTTTTTCATACCTCACTTGGGCTGCACTTTCATTCATAAAGAAATGTTCATCTACTGCGCTGCTCTGGTGGGCAGGGTTACTAAGTAGATACTTCTGTTAGAGAGAAAGAAGAGGAAGAAAACAATTAACACTAGAAAGCAATCAGAAACCGCAAATCTCTGCCAAGGTAGCTCACATATTGCTGTTACATCTGTAAGCGATAGCTCCATGATAAAGTTACCATCATAATATGATTCCTTAACCCTGAAAACCCACACCTAGCACTCAGAATCATGTTGATATCATCATCAGTTTAACAGTTATTGAGCAAAAATGATCATTAACTGTGGTTATCTGAATCGCCACCAAAATCTAATCATGTTTAAGTTGGGCCATTACTAACATCTCCTGAAAATTTCAGCAAAATCTGTCCAGTAGTTTTTGCATAATCTTGCAAACAGACAAACAAACAAACATATGCCGGCAAAATCATAACCTCCTTGGCGGAGGTAACTAAAAAACATTTACTAAAACATTAGCAGCAAATGACAGAAAAATGAAGCAGATGCAAATATTTTAAAAAATAGTCCCAAAAACAAAGAGTGTAAAAATTGTCAAAGTCACATTTAATGCTGAAAATGCCAATCATATCCAACAGAAATATTCGTGTTTGAAGCCTTTTAAAATAAGTTCTCTCAGAGCAGTTCTCCTTATGGACACCCACTGTACATGGGATGATTTTAAACATTTTGGTTTTGCAGAGATGTGAGTTGAACACGATCTGGGTCTGGCTGATGTGACTACCAACGAGATATGTTTTTTACAATATGGCGACCACCCTGGACTGGCAACAAAAATCGATTTCACACCAACAATACATATTAAAAAATGAAATAATCAAACGGTTACCGGCCATTTTCAAAACTGCACGCTACACTAGCAGTATGTACTGATTTAGTATTTAGTGTGAGAACATTTGTGAAATTGGCAGTATAATAAAAAATACACAGATGTCATATAATTTTAGGTCAAATTGGCAATATACATTTGGCAAGTCTACCCTGCATACTGTTCCCCACAGTGCAAAGCACAAACGGGTCAGAGGTAAAAATGGCCAAAAGCCATAGTGTATGGAGGGTACACACACGATGATATAAAACCCAGTGAAGTCCAGTTAGAACTGGCTTTAAAAAAAAAAAAGAAAAGGTTTAAAAAATTGTCAAAACAGGGCTTCATACTACGTTTTAGGCTGTAAAATGCTGTATTACTGCTTTACTTTATTGGATACAAAATTTTATCTAGTCGATCTTTAAACATAAATAAGACTAGGACCTACATTTTCTGTAATGTACATCACTGAAAACAATATTACTGAAAATGACTAAAAACATGACAGTTTTCAGGTGATTGAAGCTGTTTCTTACCTCTGATTCTTAACACCAATATCAATTACAACACGTTTCTCTCTGCTACTCAGTGGGTGGAACTCCCAGTCCTGTGCACATATTTTGGCATCAATGCATACCTTATATCCACGGCAGGAGCCTTAGCATTATTACCTCCGCCAAGGAGGTTATGCTTTTGTTGGCATATGTTTGTTTGTTTGGTTGGTTGTTTGTTATAAAGATTATGCAAAGACTACTGGACAGATTTTCAGGAGATGTTGGTAATGGCCCAACTTAAAAATGATTAGATTTTGGTGGTGATTCAGAAAACTGCCTTTGTGAACGATCAATTTTCTGCTCAATAACTGTCTAACTAACAATGATATCAACATGATTCTGAGTGCTAGGTGTGGGTTTTCACTGTCAAGGAATCATATTATGATGGTAACTTTATCATGGAGCTATTGCTTATAGATGAAACAGCAATATAAGAGCTACCTTGACAGAGGTTTTCTCTTTTCGAGTGCTTTCTAGTTACAATAGCATTAACTCTGTTACATAACAGCAGAGTAACTCAAATCTTTGTAAATGTGCTTTTTATCCAGTTTTTAAACAGATGTTTCAGCTTTGAGTGTATGTGTTCAGAGGTGAAGTTCATGAAAGTAAAATAAAATCACTCATAAGACTTTTTTACAGTCCATGAGTGGATGTTTATTTAGTGGCTCTATCCATTGGCTGAGGTCCCATTTAGTTTTGTTTTCAGAAGTCATTGAATTCGGAAAAGAAAGCCAACAGCCTTGTTTACGTAATTAAAAGAAACTGGATTATTTAAATGTGTTTATTGTAGTTTTTGTGATGTACAAATAGTTGTTCTGATTCCCACTTTGGCACAGTAAGTAGCTGTAGGGCTGGACGATACAGACATAAAATCATATCATGATATTTTTCCAGATAAGTATTTCTAAAAACACAATAATGAAGCCCAAAGAAAGCATTGTTTCAATGAGGAGGGCTGTAAAGGCTTGAGGTTTGGGGCTGTAGTTCACCATTTTACATTTTCACCATATTGTACTTTGGGTTTCATGCTTAGACTTGGATACGGGCAAAAAAAACCAGATATCAGCACTACTTCTTGTATTGTGAGTGCAGCCTTATATACTATTGTTAGTGTACTGTCAACATGATCATCCTTGAGACAGACTGTCTGAAGTCTTTTGATGGTGTAAAATTCAACTCTTTGTCAGCTCTGTTTCATACCAAATGCACAATAACATTACAGTCTGAGTACAGTGATGTTAGTGTATTCTCCATCTAGATTTAAAACCTTAAACTGAACAGGTCTTGCAGCAGCTGTATTTCTCACCCACATTTGATGAAACCAAATGGATTTATTGTTGTTAACATACCTGCAAACAATTTGGCTACCAGTTCAATTAAGCAGTGGTTACAGAACATGCCCTTGAGAAATGGACTGTATGCTCTGCTGGGTCTGGAAAGCTTACGAGTGTCTGTGCATGTTATAACCTTCACTAGCCTGTCCACAAAACCTTTTTCTGTCCTTTGAGAATTCAAGTACAATGATTTCCTTATCTCCTTGGCAACCATTCGAAAGCTTGAAAAGCTAAAATAATTCCCTCATCTCTTCTGCCATCAAATCACGAGCGGCTGCAGAATTGTTAAAAAATATTCACTTTTTTTGGTTGCTGAACGACTATGAATACATGTGAAGGAATGACATTTTAAAAACAATTAGCAGTGATCATACTCACAAAATTTCTTAAAATATTTGTAATGAAACCTGTAATGTAGATGATCGGGCAGACATAACAGCACTGAATAAAGGTTTGGTTCAGTTTCTTACAGATCTAAGAGTAGAGAAGATAATTCCTCCTTTGAGAGAGAATTTCATCCTCAAAACAAAACAAAAAATGTTTGGAGTCGAGAACATTTTCCTCACAAAAGGAGGGGGGTTAAAATATCACAGGCATCAGGGTATAAGGTACAAATGAGCCCCATGTCAGCATTATGCAAGGGTCCAAGTGACTTATACTTGAAATGAAGCCAGGGGCCACCTTACACACAAAATTACTAAGACAATATAAGGGTAAAACTTTTGCCATCGCTGTCCATCCAAACAGAGGAGGATAAGTCATTAATCGTACACTAGCACCATCTTCTGGTGCTCACTGCACTGAAAAGATGGATAAACATTATACTTGCCTAAAAGGAAGCAATTTGTCCCCATATTTTTATGTTGAAAGAGGCATAAAACCTTTGAGAAAAGAAAGTGCATCTACAAGATTGAGTGTTTTTCTGAGTTGCTCGATAAACACTTCACAAATGTGCTTTTTGTTGCAGTGAAGTATACTGTCACTTTTGCCTTGTTAGATCATAATGTTCCACTTTGTTTCTCTATTTTGCCTTTTCTTTTGGGACCACCTTGTCATTTTTTCTTTCACCCTGAAAACTTACGCCACAGTAAGACTACACTATTTGTTTATCTGTTACAATGGCCACAGATCATGCTGTAACCTGGCCAACAAGCATGACAGACTACAGTTTTACCTGACTACATATTATGACTGATGTGTTGATGTAGGAAGGAGGAGGACAGCAAACCAATATGCTAATTTCCAAAGATTATACGTTAGCTCAATGCTAAATAACAGCAGTTGCCTACAAAGTGCTGAGGGACCCCTGATAATCTTTCCAACATTTCTCTTGTTATCAGTATGTACGACACATCATAAAGGTAGAAATGTTATTTTCAGAGCTTGACAAACTTTCCTCAGCACTTATAGGTCCATCCAATCCAATCTAATCCACTTAATTTATACAGCAAAAAAAATAATTAATTTTACTAAAGCAGAGCACAGTGACTAACAAGCAGAAGTAGAACAAAATGAAATTCAATAAAAGAAAATAAAAACAAAAAACAAAACTACATAAATATAAAACACATCAATTCACTGGACCATTGGTTAGAATAAAAGCCAACTTAAGAGGATAAAAAAATACATAAAAACAGAGAGCACTCACTCACAAAGTAAGTTATAAGACAAGATTTTAGAGTGGGCAGGGTTGACCTGACACACCAGATGAACCGTTCAGTGTATTTTACTCGTCCATCTGAGCAACAGCCCATAGAAAGTGTTTGAAAATGTACAGAACCTTTTAAAAGCATATCTGGCAGGTGATTGGATGATCGTTCCATCAATCACATTTATTATGAGCTCATTAGATAATGCAGTAGTCGGCGCTGCTGCCTCAGTCGAGTACAAAAATGAACCGCATTGAAGAACAAACTATTGACAACACGTCTGAAATGGAGCAGAAAATATCCTTGCAATGAAATAATGCTTTCAGTTTTATTTGTTCTTCACTTAAAAAGAAATGTGGTCCAAATCTGATAAAACTGCCGCTGGAGCTGCTAGCATCTATGCTAATCTCTGTACGAGTAGTCATTTCCTGCTGTCGTCTCACGTGTAGCTTCCATCTCTTCCTGCTTTAAAAAATGCTGACTGGGTCGTGCCACTTTGGTCCAAGCACAATCATTGTAGACCAGAGACTGACAAGATGGATTGCAATGCTACATCAGCTTTAGGGCTGTTGAAATATGGCGAACATAGACTATTTAAATCACTGACATCACTCTAAGGGCATGCACTCTGCAAAGGTCTCCACACAAGAGTCTGTAAACCCATGTCATCTTCATCTAAACTATGAAAAGTATGCTGCTTAGCACAGAACATCAGGTAACACTTCCTATGTTTTATAAGACTTTATAATACATTTATAAAGCACTTATAATCTATCATTATTATAGGCACTCGTGTCTATTAATAATGCTTTATGGTAGTTATGATAATGCTATTGTACATAAAAGTTATGTGCTTACTTAAAGTGAGTTATACTGAGCACATAGCTGTGCTTGTGCTCCCAACAAACTCTACACAGTCCAGTTGCCTTGCTTTTGAATCTTCAGAATGACCATGACCTGGATGAATGAGAATCTACACAGCTGTAAGAAATATAAATATCAATAATGTTTTATAACAATAAGTCTGACACACAGTTCTGCATGTATTAATGCTTTGCATTTGTTTTACTTACTGCTGGTGTAACTGAATAAATATAAAAACGTAGCGTTTTGTTTGGTTTTCTTTCATTTAGAGAATCTAAATTTCACCTAAACTTATGGCACAATGATCTAAAGTAACTTATTAACACTTTGTAAAAAAACTCCATCTGCACAGTTTTATGACTTCACTTAAAGCATCTGCAGACCACTTAGAGTGACGTAGAATCAAATCATAGTAGATTATTCATAGTGTGCAAAACACTGAAAGTCACAGTTAGTCTGAATTAGTTCCTAACCACATTAATCTTCATTGAATGTTTCAGATTTATTGTTATGAAGCATTACAAATATTTATGGTTTCTTATAACTAGGGCCACAATATATGTTTATAACTCATTTATAAACATTATTATCTTATGACTGTTATGGAGCATCATCAATGATCACAGTGCTTATAACAATGTATATGATTACACAGCACTGTCAGCACAGTAAAACATATTATCATGAATTAAAAACATTAAAATGTGTTTATGAAGCATTAAGAAGAGAAGCTTTATGGGAAGTATTATCACAATTATTCTATCTCTCTGTTTCTTTCTTGTAGGTCCCAGAGGGGGTTTGACTCTTTTGGGTATAAATAGGAGGGCTGAGGAGAAAAAAGAACCACTGCTATTGATAATAATAATAATCATAATAATAATCAGTTATTCTGACAGAAACAGTTATAATTTTCTGTGCAATAAGGTCATTAGAAACTAAGGGTTTTCCTCAAATGGACCCCTCCTCAACCACAGAGGGAGGGTCCCTCTGAGCTCAGCTCAGTTTTTGGATAAACTCCTTTAAGCCCCCTGCCCTCAAAAATAATAAAAAAGACAAAATATTAAACTTGATTTTGTTTATAGATAATAAATTTCCCACATAAATAATGTTCAGGTAGACTTATTGAAGTCATTCCACAATAATAAAATAATCACACAAGATTTGATTTGACTTTTCTGATGACGTTTTTAGTTCTTTGTAACATTAGATACTCTGATGACGAATGAACAAATTTAATCATAATTTTTCAACATGTGTATGACACAAGGCAACATTTATTTAATTGTAGTTAGATGAGTTTAATTCTGTGGGAAGCAATAAAAAGTGTTAAACCTGATCTGTTAGAGGGTTTCAAACTCCCTGTCCTCCACACTTTGAGGTTTTGGACCGTGCTCAGTGTGGTGGCTGCACCGCAGTGGGAGTGTGTGGGCAGAGGGAGTGGTTAGAGAAAAGCCCTGAGTGTGGTTATATCAACACTTCTTAATGTTTTGGTGACCCAAAGGACCCCAGGAAAGACCCAAACGGTCTCACAACACTTAATTCACAGGACACAAATCGATTTTAAGAGTGCATTATCCTGACCTGGCGCTGCATAAAATCCTCAGAGACATTTTCACCTCCTTTGATGGTTGGTTCAATTGCTCCAAGAATAATAAGCAAACGGCTCAAGCCGGTGGCTGCTGAAAACTGCTTGACTTGAAGTGATGGCAACAGCTTCCCGTACCTGGAAGAGAGAGAAGCAGAGGAAACAAAATCCTGATGTTTGTCGTGCAGTGCTGAACAAATTTATCTGATCTGCAGTCATAAAAACAAGAACACATGAATACTTAAGAAATCATTCAAAATTCAGTTTTAAACTGAATAAATTATTTTTACTGGACATATGTGTTGAACAGGATTAAGGATTTTCAAACTGAATTCACCTTTTTATACCCGAGTTTCAGCCGCTCACTGGGCTTCTCTGAGAAGTCAGAAATTAATCAAGCATGACGTTCAACCACTAAAACTATTTTTTTGTTCAGGAATGTAAGTAAATAACTATAATTTGACATTATAATCAAAAATAATAGTATACCTCACTATTTTTTTCTGATTTTGTTGCAGAAGAGTAAATTTGAAAGTCCACCTATAACAATAGTTTTACAATTTGACGTTTTCATAGAGTGTGTTGTTGACCTCTTTACCCGGTCAATCTTGTGAGAGAGATCTTAATCTTAGTGGGTTTTTATCTGGTTAAATGAAATAAAAAATAAAATAGTAATTATATAATTGAATTAAAAATATCATTTCTGTTACAGAGCTTCTACACACTGGTGTATTAACCATTAGAGAAACATTAAAAATGGCTTTGGTGATTAACAATGCTGTTAATTTAGGGCAGCTCTGGCATAAACCTTACAGTGGGTGTTGGTCTGATAAATTTCTTAAGCACTGCACATTAATCTAACATCAAATAGCAAAGGTAGGAAATTTAGTGAACCAAAGGTCCTAAAAGATATAAAAATTGTTCTTGAAGTTCAAAATTAAAAGGTGTTTTAGTACTGATGAATAACTGTTCTTTTCTCGTCATTATTTTCGATGCACATCAGGGAAATCATTCACATTTCTCTAATTTCTTTTGTAAAAGTTAGTGAAACTCTGAAACAGCAGGTGAATGTACATCATTAAAATACTCTTAATTTGTGCCTCTAATAAAAGCTCAGGTTCAATTACACACAGATGATGTTATAATCGCAGGGACAGAGAGTCAGGAATGATTACACACAGTATATACCATTTTCCGTTTCCTTCTACATTTCTACGACCCAAACTCGTTAAGTTCTCAGAAAACATTTGCCTGAGGAATGAGAAATGCACTTTTTTGGATATTAGAAGAGAGGAGCTATGGGATTTTGTAACTCAGGAGGCCCAATCGGTCTTGGCTCACTGGTGCTTTGAATTGGCTGGTCTCAGCCTGTGGAGTCTGATCAATAGTGCTGTGCGCCTGCTGCTACCACCAGCTCATCTTGCAGTCTGCTACTACACACAGCCAACAGCAGCAGTGGGAGACACTCAAGCCTGTCTTCATCTTACCTTTGATTTAGATTACATGTTCAGCACTGTGCCCATGTCACTTTCTCTGCTTTATACCATACTGTCGTAAATTTTAACATCAATAACTTAGAATGACATCTTAATGTAAATTCAAGTTCTACGGGCCAAATAAGGTATTCCTCAAAAGGATATAACCCATGCTTATAAATATACATGTGTATAAATCCCCCTTTTTTTTGAGTCACAAAAAACTGATCAATAATTCCCTTTTTGAAATAAACCACTTGTACCTGTCCCTCTAATAATTTCAAGTATCTATTATTGATATTGGAACCTCTGCAAATATTTTTATGACTGGGAGCTTAAACTAATCAGAGTAGATTTTTCTCTTGTGTTTATGGTTCATTAAAAATATGATGTAGAAATTTCTGATTAATTTTAATTAATTACACAAATGACTAATTATATGTAATTTATATTTTCCAGTAGCGAAACATCTACATCTGTTTTTAAAGAGTGGTCATAACCATCACGGCTTGTTTACAATTGCCATTTCAAAGAGAGCTGCAGCTCAAGTCAGCAAGACCTGCTGTATAACTCTGTCCTTATGTTTCTGTATCTCATTCATGTCAATTTCCCATTGAACCACAAACCTCTGGGATGTTGTGGAGTTTGAGATTGGCATCATAGATTTGCAGGCAACAAATCTGCAGCAACAGTGACGCTATCAAATCAATATGGACTTTAGATCTTCTGTTCTGGACGTTCATCTAGCTTTAAACTTTGAGTTTTCTACCATCACCGAGGCCACTTTAGTGAGCGTGCTTCCTGGTTGGCTGTTGTTGCGTTCCATGTGACAAAATGACGTGTTCAACTTTCCGAAATACTCTCCCCACACATTAAGACTTCTGATTTCAAATATTAAACATAAGTTCAAGTCAAGTTGGGAAGGACCTAATTTTCTTCTGAATTGATCACCACAGGATATTCGAGTGTGACGATCTTAAGGACGACCAGATAATCATTTCATTTCCAGCAATGGTCAGAAGGGGGGACTCTGGCTAGAAACTGAGCTAAATATCTTTAAATGTGTGCTCCACTGTAATTTATCAAGCATTCCCTTTTCCTCATACCGTGATATAACTTTTAAACTGTCTATAATAAGATTCAAGCAAGGTTTTGTTCATGTAGCTTGATTTCTGTATTCAATAAACATCAGTAAAGAAATTATCACCGACTCTTTGCCTCCAGTCAACCATTCTGACAAAAAAAACTTACTCAGACTTCAAGATACAATATTGAGAATTTTCAAAAATGTGGAAACTACATTTTTTGAATATTTATAAAAATGTCTAATTCTACAACTTATGAATATTACTGGTTGATCTCTTACATTGCTTCAAATATTCCCTTAAGTTTTCACAAACAGAGAAATTCTCAATAGTAATAGCTGTAACATGCCTTGTCTGTTGAGAATCAATAACAACTCCCTTAAGGAATCGATATCATTAGTCTTTTTCTTAACAATTCCCTATCAATTCCTTCCACTCTGCTCTAATCAGAGGCAGTCAGCAGGAACAATAACAAAGAATAAAAAAACCATGGCAGACGGGGGAAGAGGTGGTCAGGATAGTGTCTTAGTTTTCAATGTAAAAGTGCTTTCAGAACAACTTCCAGTAAGTGGAAACAGAAAATCAGCAGGAAGCGATGAATGAATTGTTAAAGAGTCAGACCAATGAGCAGAATCAATAATAGCATTGGTACAGATTAAATCTTATCAATGGGTATTTCCAGCACCTCACGATATGATATGTATCCCGACACTGAGGCCATGATATGATATGTATCCCAATACATGTTTTGTTTTTTTGTTTTTTCAAATTAATAAATAATAACAAATTCATTCTACAAATAACTGTAATTACTTTACAGTTTTTGGGATGAAAGCTACATTTTCTAATCCTTGAAGTTATATCTGAACACATCATGTTGATGTTTCATTTATTTGTCTAAAAGTCATTTTCCTGAGTTGACTCTGAACACATCATAATGTAATTGTTGTTGTCTCCCCATTAACGCTCATTAAGTTTGTTTACTAAAGGCTTCCTGCTGACTTGAGCAGGAACCTCAAAAATATCTTAAAATTTTTACCAACTTTTGACAAAGTTTGTGGAACTGTTTCGAGGGTGTTTGAGCAAGTGAGGAGGATTTTTCCTGCTGTAGTCTGGTATGTTATGGTTGTGTTGTGGAGTTACAAGGATTCTTTATCCAAGACCACGGTTGTAAAGCAGGCTTTTGGCATACTGCGATGAAAAAATACTGATGTGCTTGGAGTTTATGTTGCCCCCTGCAAGACTTGATGGATGTTGTGCGCTAGAGCAATATAAAAGACGCTTCATCACTGGAGCCAAGGCACTTTACATCCATACCAATGAGCTTAAACAATACTAATTTTAAGGTTTCTACAAATGCTAAACTAACTTTATCTTCAAGTAGGGATGAAGATAGTTCTGCATTGGCCAAACCTGTAAATCAATAATGTTTGAGATAATCAAGGCTGCTTTCGAGTCTCGTGGCCAGGTCTTGTAACAAAGCATCATCTTATCAAACTGCTGGAGCACAAACATCCATTAGGTTTTGCAGGGGGACACATGACCTCCAATCACGTCAGTATTGTGAATCAAATTAAGCATGAAATCGTACTTTGTGTCGTACCTTTTCACAACAGCTTTGGAAAAAGAACTCTGGTAACTCCACTACAAGACTCAAAACATGCTGACATCTGCAGAGAGAAGGACATTTTCATCTGCTCTATACATGAAAAGCACACTCAGACTGTGTCAAAAGTCCAGATTAAAACATTGTAATCTAATATAAGTCCTTGCTGAAGTCTGCTGGATAACTGCAAGGAACAAACTTTCAAAGCCTTTATTAGTCCTCAAAAGCAGCTGGGAAAGCTTATGTTGTGATGCATTAAGAGTCACCTCAGAAAAATGACAATTAGACAACTAAACTTGTCGAAACATGAATAACTACAGTTGTTTGGAGGGCCAATATGTTGATTTGTTTGATTTTTATTACAGCATTATAACATAGACATAAGAATTTTTATCTGGGGGTAAAAAGCAAGCAGTAGTGTTATTTCTAATGTGCGTTTTTATACACACTCCTAATCAAAATCTAAAGACCAGTTGAACAGTTGCAAGAATTTGCATTTTGCCCTGTTGGATTTTAAAAAGGTTTTAAGTAGAGCTTGAAAATGCAAAAGAAGAAATGGGAGTGAGAGACAGAGATTTTGAGTAAGCACTTTATTGAGCACAACAATTAAACTGAAATAGGCTGCTCATCAGCTGATCAAAAGTTTAGAGACCACAGCTTAATAAAAACCCTGAAAACCCCCTCAAAAAAGAAGTAAAAGTGTCAAAAAAGGACTCAGTAATGAGCAGCTCCACTGTTCTTATTAATCACATCAAAGATTAATTTAGCCATGCTGATGCGAGTGTTTTCAGGAGGATAGTGGGAATGTTGCTCCAAGTGGTGAAGATGGCTTCACGGAGGGCATCCACTGTCTGGAGCTGATGTCCATTTTTGTAAACTCCTCTTTCCATCCCCAAATGTTCTCAATTGGATTAGATCAGGGAAACATGCAGGATGGTCCAAAAGAGTGACGTTATTTCTCTGGAAGAAGTCCTTTGTCAGGCGGGCACTGTGCCGTGTAGAAAACATCTCCGGTTGGCTCTCCTTGTCATGCCAGTAACATTGGAAGTCATCAGGACCATCAAGGTGAAATGTTAAGAGAAAAAAGTTTCTTCCACCTGCAATGTCCCATGTTTGGTGCTTCCTTGCAAAGTCCAAAAGTCAATTTTGCAGCATTGAAGGAGAGGTGGACTTTGAAGATGTTTTTTGTTTATTCAGCCCTTCCCTCGCAGGTGTGGTCTGATGTTTATTGGACTGCAGTCAGCACCGGTAACAGCCTTAATTTGGCTTGATGATTGTCCCATGTCTCGACCAACTGCCAATCGGATCCTCCGGCTCGGCATCAGCGACATTTTCTTCTGTGTCTACCACTTTACTTTTTTGTTCCAAAACCCTCAGGATCTTTTAAGAAGTTTAAAATGATTGTCTTACTGTGTCCAACCTCAGCATCAATGCTGCGAGGGGCCTTGCTTATGCAGCTCACCAATCCGACCACGTTCAGAGACAGAAAACTTTGTTGCCTTTGCCATCAGAACCTGACAGAAAATGACAAGTAATCCAAATTTTTGTGCAGGTTTTGGTTTTCAAAGGCTGTGGTCTTAAACTTTAAACAAAATCATGTTTGAGTTTAAATGCAGTTTTCAATAAATCTCCTGCTCAACATTTCTTTCTTTCCCATTTCTTCTTTTGCATTTTGAAGCTCTACTTACAACCTTCTTAAGAACCAACTGTGCAAAATACAAATTCTTGCTATTTTTCAACTGGTCTTTCAATTTTGATCAGCAGTGTATTAAAAAGTGTGTCAAGAAAATGTTCAGGAATGTTTTTGGGTCTTTTTTTCTAGAAACTTAAGACTTCCTTTAAAAGAGAATAAAAAGCTTTTTCCTCAACAACCCCTTTCTGAGTAAATTTGGCCTTAAATGCTTCCTAATGGAATAGATTTTTTAAGAAACACCCCAATGGTCCAAGGTTGTCAAAATCAAACTGAAACCCACAAAGGTACATACTGATCATGGGCTAAGTGTATTGTTGCATCCCTCATACCAACATGATGTGCCGTGAGATGTAAGCGTGATCTTCATTGTGCATTGAGCCAAAAAGAGTTTGAAAACCACTGATTTAAAATGCCCCAATTCACATAAACATATTGAACTGTCAGTCCTGTAACAAATGGTTAAATATTTTATTGAGAAATGTTTCATTCCTTCTACTTACATGCTGTGTTTGGATTGTTAGAGTCTTTTATTTACAGCACAAGGCAAGAAATGCCTTAGAAAGCCAGAACTGAGTCACTTCCATTATACTGATGTCAAACCAACATTTCAAGCATGCACTTTTGTGTTAAATAACCCATTTAATCTGTTATTGTGGCCAAATAACAATTGTTTGAAATATCAGGCACCGCTCCAGCAGAGCAAGTCAGCAAAGATTGCTGAGATGAAGCCATAACACACAACAGAAGATGGTTTTGTGAGTATAACAGATCAATGTTTCTCAAAGCAAAAAGACAATCCCCACAACTCAACCACAGATTTAGGGCACCATAAAAGCAACAGAAACAAGTAGGCTTTTATTGTTTCTGATTTAGAAAAACATTAATATTCAAAGACTAAATCAGACCTCACATTTGACATCCTCATGCCCACCAGCTCTCGTCCCTGTTCGCCTCCAGTTCAAATCTGGTCAAATCATTCTCAGGTCTAGTACTAAACACTATTTCAAGGATTCTCCAGCCACCTGTCCTATTCCCACCTCTTTTTTCCATTTTTAATTCTGCCCCGGAGTGAGGATTATGCGAAGCAAGGCATGCGTGTCAAAGGGAAATTTAGTGGGTAAAGACAGCCAAGATTGGCGGGATGAATTAAACAGATAACAGAGGGAAGACGAAGTGGGGGAACCATGTAGAGCAAAATGCCTCACCGATGTTGGTCATTTCAGAGGGGCTCTTTTTTTCCTCCCCACAGGAGCGAGGAGGCAATATCTAAATTAATAAAGTGATGAAATGAGTTTGTGCGGTGGACTTTCTGCTGTTTGACTTTCCCATCTGGATTAGTGCAGGCTGAATGGACGCTCTGTTACTTTTGTTACAACCGCGCAATTCACTGTCGGAATTTGGACCTGCAGTGATAAGGCTCCCCTCCTCCTCCTCATTACCATCTCATTTCATATGCAGGGCCTCTGTTACCTGAGAGCCTGCTCACTCACAAAACACGAACTATTACACAGGCTTCTGCCAACTATTACAATGAGCAAAGTCCATTTAAACAAAAACTATTACACGAAACTCTGCAGAAAAACCGCAGAACGAACAGTTTTTTCTAAAAACTAGTTACAGTAAGAGCTACTACAAAAAAGGAGCACATACATGATGGAGCATGCAACTCATATGTGCTGCACAATTTGACCTCACCTTGAAAAATGTATCTCACTGCAACCATCGTACCCAACAGCAAAAAATGGTTCAATGGATGAAACACTTAACCCAAAATTTTAATGGAGCAACACTAATGCCCTAATCCAGAGGTCCCAACAGTCAGGTCGAGGACAGGTACCAGGACGAAGATTATCTGGTATCAGGCTAAAGAGAAATGTTTGGTTTCATAACCTTTTTTAAAGAGGAGACCAAAGGACCAAAGTCTACGTAGCTTGACGGTGCAGAATTCACACACAGGCTCTGTCTTTGTAACTGAGGTGATGTATGAGAAAAAACATGTCCATGTGTTGGCAGGTATTTTTTATGTGTGTTTTATCCTTCTGTCTACATGCAATCTAGTGTTCATTTTTATAGCACTTTTTATTTAGTTTAGTTATAGCCTTAGCTTAAATTATCTTTTGGTTTTAGTCTTAATTTAGTAATCTAAATCGTTTTAATTTAGTCCGGTTTTAGTTAATGAAACTTCACAACATTTTAGTCTACGAAATCTACTGTAAATTTAGTCGACTAAAATATGAAGTGTCAAGGGTAAGGCATTTTTATGTTTCCTTGAATTTCTGAAGTCATGTTTTACACTTGTATAAAATGAAACATCTAATAACCCTTTACTGAATGCTGGTAAAGTTTGAATGTATAAATGAACAGAAACAAATTGAACTTTTGTGTGAAATGCAGTCACCTTTATTTAGGCCACCTGGCAGAGCATCTCAGTAACAATACCAGAACTGACAACAAACAGTGAACCTGCTCTACATGAATATATCAATTCATAAAGAGAGTAGCTCTGATTGGATCACTCCTCAACTAATCCCTCCACCACGAAGCTAAGGCAGCTGTGATTGGATGTCCCTCTTAACTCATCCAACCTTTCCACACAACCAAAGTAGCTGTGATTGGATATATCCCTAACTTGTCCCTACTTTCTACATGACCAAATTAGGTCTGATTGGATTAATTCTGTCAAACATTTTCGTCTAGTTTTTATTTGTTGATGAAAATGTCAGTTAATTTAGTTTTAGTTTTTGTCCATGTGAACCTTCTTTATTAGTTTCTGTCTAGTTTTTGTCAGGGAAAAAAAGGTTGTTGATGCCAACTATGATGAAAATAATTAGTCAACAAAATTAACACTGATGCAATCAGATATTTGAAGCACTGAAAACACATATTTCTGAAAAATCCTACCACACTCAAGATTTCTCAATTAAAGGTGTCTCCATGTGAACAGGGAGGCAGCATTTTGGGCCTAAAACGTCACTCTGCACAAATTTCTCCTCACTGTGATGTCACTATGCAACAATATCACTTCTTTGTACACAAAGGTTGTGCTGCTGCGGATATTACTAAACCTTTGCTTGCTCTTCACATGTTTACTCTCAATCTCCCATACTATGAAACTGCATGAAACACTTTGACAGTATAAACCTCACACACATTTAGGACAAGACCCATTGCACTTGTTATTCAGTGAACAAGGTTGACTGGAGACACATGTTTGCCTGTGTACAGCTAAAAATGTCATTTAAAGAGGTCATATTCTGCAGTTTTGTATGCCCTTTATTATGTTAGCATATAGCCTCTGTGTGGTAGCGCAGCTGTGTGAACAAAACATGAAGTCTGAGGTAGAGCTTTCACAATCTTAGGTCTACACCTCACAATTATTGTGGTCAAAAAATATCATGATAATGATATTATTACAATATCTACAGCAGGCTAGGAAAAATCAACAATATAAGTAATACTGGTTGACAGCTTGTCTGTGCTTTTAAAAGATGCACAGGGAGCTGGATGGGAGAAAGATGCTTATGTAAAATTGAAGAGGAATGGCTGAACTATGTAAAAATGCAGTCAACTACATCAAGCTCCCTCTTGCGGAGAGAACACACACGGAAAAAATTAACGTTTTATCACCCCTTAAATCAAACAAACACAAAAAACAATCCAGAGTTTGATCAGTGTTGGAGGATGTGTGGTAACATGTCTGAAGGTTATTTATCCTCTGATTATTGTTAAGCTGCTGTTGAAAACAATTTATTTCCTATCACGATGAGTCAAATACTTTCAAAATAAAAGAATTTTCCCATCACTACAGAAGAAGACTTAAATTGGGAAATTTTGTCGAAGGCTCATGTTTGTCAGTGATGAAGATTTATAAGCTAACGTCTACTGGCGAGTTTATGGACCTGTAGCATTTTCAGTAGCGTTTTGGAGCATTTTGAACTTTAACAAGCAAGACATCAGTTTAAACTCACATCTAAGCTGGTTTAGCCATTTGAATGCAGTATAAACACAGGTATAATGACTCCAACCCTTGATGAAGTCAATCTGCATCAATATGTTTCAGCACATAGCAGAGCGGACATGCACATTTATGATGCTTTTATTCACA
Organism: Cetoscarus ocellatus; assembly: GCA_037902135.1. NCBI lineage: Eukaryota > Metazoa > Chordata > Actinopteri > Labriformes > Labridae > Cetoscarus > Cetoscarus ocellatus. The sequence goes on along the minus strand of JBAMNC010000640.1, from coordinate 2,128,206 downwards.
GACAAACTTGCAGAAGGGAACACAACGTAAACACACTGGTGTACATGGTGTGGACGCTATGCTGCTTAATGTGTGTTTATGTGTGTTGTTTGTGTCAGAGAAATTCCTCTGTTGTGCTGGTGCCATTTGTCCGTCTCCATGGCTGGACAGTTAACTCGTGCCTCAATGATGAAGCAAACAGTCACAAATTATTACTGTATGCCTATTTTTGGGTCAATATGATTACTGCAGTTTTTAACTAAGGCTCTTCTCATCCATACCAGTATATTGCGACAGCCCTACTCTGAGGCGCAGAGACCCTTTCCCCCTCTTTGCGGTGCCAGCAGCTGCCTGAAATGTCTCATTCCCCCGGCCCCCTAAATAGACCTGTGTGATGTCCTACCATTGCCTCAGCGTAAGTTACAAAGTCAATGTAACAATGTTAAAAATTTCATTCAGCAGACACTTTTGTCCAAAGCAACATACATCTAGCAAGAATCTAGACCAGAGGGAACAACATTAGTAAGTGCAATAAACAGCTTCAAGTCCGTTTGGACACAGGTGCTGCCATGTAGTGCTGGAGGCAGTGCCTTTTTTTTTTTTACTTCAAGCAGTTGACAGACAACCTTGTCAAGTCATTCAAATATATGTTAAACACATTGGCCTTACAAGCCTATTGCAGGGTGCAGATTTTAGAATGAATGAAGAGCTGTTGACAACATGTGCAGAGCAGTGCTGAACTGACTAATTAGGCACAGTGTTGACCTGAAAATCAATAAGAGTGGACTGGGGTCACGTGGGGAACAGAGTCGTGGTGAAGTTTTCAAGAATGAGAGCGGTATCATCAAGTCTGATAACTGAAGCACATCAAAGTTAAGAGAAATTATGAAATAAAACAAACATATTTAAGTGAACTAAAAATTTACAACTATTCATATGAAATTATATATCTACATCACGCTCTACCAAAGACAAAATTAAGGAAGTATGAACAAAAAGTTTCAAAGACTTTGTTGATATATGGAGACGCTGATTCATGCATTGCTGTATTGGTGTAAAATCTTGAAAATAAGATTTGAAATTAAAATATGGCCATCAGATAGTCATGGGAAGGACAATGATTCATCAGTTTGCATATTTCAAGACATTTTAATAAGAGACAGAAGCATTGATAAATATGTATTATACTTATTACATTACAACATTTTTAAAAACTTGTTAAAAAAATTGTAAATCTTCTGATGCTCCTTCACTGAACAGTTAGAAAAAAGAGCTGACATTTTTTGAGTATGACAAAGATGCTAGCCAAAGGACCTACGAGGGCTAAGAAAATAGAAAGGTTTAGTCAAAGGTAGCACATACTGCACTTCTGAGTCTCGCTTTTCCATAACCCCGTATCAATGAAAACACGAGCTGCCAAGGGTCCTGAGAAATGACCTAAACTACAGGAGTTTAGTAAGTGCTAAATGAAACATTTGTTTTGATATCAAAAGCAGAATTTGAATGTTTCAGGTTTAATCTGCAGAGGCTTTAAGCCAATCACACTGATGTAAAGCTCATAATAACACACAAAATCACCTTCCTGTGTGATCAGTGTGCTGTCAGATGATTCAGTCTTGAATGGATTTGTTGGGATTTAAAGATAATGAGGGTTTTTATAGCTAATGCTAAAGCAGCAAAAGGGTCTTCATTCAAAAAGCTGAGGCACATTTAATTGGCAAACACAATGTTTGATGGTGTGTCAGGATGTTCAGATTGACTTTCATGTTTCACTAATTAATGAAACCTCTTATTTGAAATAAGACAGAAGAATGTACCTTTTTAATAATTAACATTTTAAAGGCAAAATGATGAAATTGTGGAGTAATAAAAAATATAACACTAACCAGTGAAGGTGCTCAGTCATCCAGGTAATGGTAATTCAGAACTTATTGTAAAAAAAATAATGTAATTAAAATGAGAGTTATTAAAAGTGTTCATGAACATTAATCAAGTCCAGTTATATTTTAGATCAGCACAAAGGCAAAGCAGAAGTTGTTTATCTTCTACGTGTGATTTCCTTGTTCTGTTTGACTGTATCACAGCAGAGCACCACAGGAAAACAGACCTCTGTCTCAGTGGGTTAACCTGCTGAAATAATTAGTCCAACACCAAGTTTATGCTGCACTTTTACAGTTTAAAAGACCCCCAAGCTCCTAAAAAAGGCTGTTAAAAACTCTGAATGTTTTTCACTGTGTAAAGCCTGTCTGACATTTTTCACGATTATCATCTACTTGTGGTTGTTTCAACTGTCGGGGTTTCAAACATGAAATATCTGTAGCATGTGAGTTAAAAAATGTACCCCATCATGCACCAGAAGGGAAAGTTTTCTCTTCTTGACTGCATTTATTTGTTTAGAAATTATAAAATATAAGATTTGCTTAAAAAAGAGACTTTGATGAAGTATTTTTTAAGAGCAAGCACTCCAGGACTTTTACTTAAGTCATACCTTGTTAGAGCAACTTTCACTTGTGTTAGAGTAATATTTGATTTGAAGTTGTGCACTTTGTCCATCACTAGGTGTTACAGTTCAGGGAGTGACCATTTAAAGGGATATTTCAGCATTTCTGAAGTTGGTTTGTATGAAGTTCTTGACAACAGTCAGTGAAGTGGCTGAGAGGGCTCCAAGCAGCGCTGCACCTTTAAGGAGAACGAGCTCAGGCGACCGGTAAGGTACACTGCTGTTGTCGGGTGCAGTTATTTCACGTAATTGTGTGAATTTTGTGTAAAACCAAGCCACGTTAATATGTTGGGTCAATGTGCAACTGGGCGAAAAAATTCAGAGCGCTTTATTTTTCCTCTAGGAAGTTTTTGTGTTTGGTACTATTTTATGATGTAGTAAATGGCTCTGTGTTCTTCCATCTCTGTGGACTCAGGAAGACACAATGGCAGCAGAGGAAACTAAAATATGAGTGATTTTGAATCGTGACGATGGCGTTCCTTTTACAGTGGATGTCCGGGGTTACCTTTATGAACTGGTGCATACAGAACAAACAAAACAATCAATGTGCACGGATGGAAGAGTGCAGCCATTTGCTGCAAGTGCCAAACACACAGAGACCTCCTGAAAGATAACAAAGCAAACTGAAATTTTTCACCCAATCATACATCTTCATATCATCACAGTCATAAAACTCACACAATTACGTAAAATGACTGTACCCGCCAACAGCAGTGTACCTTACCGGTCGTCTCAGCTCGTTCTCCTTAAGCCTTTTCTGCCACTTCACAGAGTGTTGTCAAGTACCTGACACAATCCAACTTATATCTCTCTAACTCACAGTCCATGGCTGCTTTCGTCTGGTTTGCCGTTGTGAAAACACATGATGAAACTGTGGAGGGTGCTCATATAATTACATCTTTTGATCTAGCTCATCAGATATGTCTGGATTGAAGTCTTAACAATGAAATGCTCTCAGAGAATACCTGCTGCTTCCAGTCAACATGGCCACACTTTAAACTACCACACCGGTCAGACTCCAAGTGTTTAAACACATGCAAGCACATTTCTGCATGTCACAGACATCGTTACATGCTTTTTATAGCAGTTAGCACTACATCTAAGCATCTGTGTGTTTTCATGTGGACAAAGGTGTTTTAATTAAACTGATGTGTGTGAACGAAATAATTTTGAAAACTAAGGAGGAAAATATTTGCAGAATACCTTCAGAAATACCTGCATCATGTGCACGTGAAACAATATGACAGTCATCAGAATCAGTGTTAATTTTTACAGCACTTTTAATTTAGTTTTAGTTATAGTCTTTTGCCCACAATATCTTTTAGTTTTAGTCATAATTTAGTCATCTGAATTGTTTTCATTTTAGTCTAGTTTTAGTTGGTGAAATTTCCCAACATTTTAGTCGACGAAATCTACTGTAAACTTAGTCGACAAATATACGAAGTGTAAACTGTAAGGCATTAAAGGTACAATGTATAAAATTCGTCCACCAGGGGGCCCTCAAGCACAAAAGCCTTCACTGTTAACTGTTGTTTAACCTGGGGACTTAGTTATGAGGTGTGTGTATAAAAAAGGAAACAAATATTACCATTTTGTGGAAAATCTTTGCTTAAGAGAGAAAGATGTTTAAAAAAGGACCTCCTGGTTTGTGCAAAGCATTCTGGGATTGTGAATCAGGAAAATTCACTAACAGAGGCGTTTGTTTCCTCTTTAAGTGAATTTTATCAGTGAAAAAAGAAACGCTGGTTGCTGTGTGGTGATAAAACATGAAAGATTAACATGTTTGTTTCCTAGAGTCCTCAGTTCTAAAAGAGAAGTAACACTGAAGGTGACGGTGGGTCACAAACCAACCTGTAGATTTCTATTTAAGGGGGTCGGGCATGAGTGTGATGATACCCGTCCTTGTCTGTGAACACTGTGTTCTCTCTGTGCACCCACTTGACACACACGAGGATGTTTGGGTGACAGAACAGGCAGAGAGAGATTACATGTGGTCCATCACAAGTAAAAATTAATGAGATGCAGAGGGAGAACAGCCGCAGTAACACGTCCTGCTAACTCATCTAATTCACGCGTTATGACGCGTTCCTATGGCAGCGATAAACAAATAAATTAAAAATTGAATTTCAAATTTTATACTTTTAAGCAAAGCAAAGCAAAAGTTTGATGTTTATCAGATAATCTTTGTTCATTGGTCTTTAATGAGGACTCAGAGAGAGCCAAATGTTTTATAATTGCCACTTTACTGTAAATTAATCTCCAAAAAAGTCTGATTTATTAGAACGTAATAACCAGGAGGGGCTGTGGTAGGTCGGAGACCACACTCACAAGTTAGGCCATTATTGGCAAAATATCAGAAAAGAAATATGTCAATTCTTTCAGATAAAATTACCTTTTGAATCAGTTTTTTTTTTCTATTAGGGATGTTACCACACGATGTAGATGACCAAAATAAGATTTTGTTCTTCTCCTTATCGCTGATCCGCATGTCCCCAACAAATCCCCCCACACCACACCATCCCATTTTGTGGACATTCATATGTGTAGACAATTGGACTTTTGGACTGCCCAGTGGGAAATGTGTCTGCACTGATATATAACATGTGACTGCTTTGGTTATTTTTATTTTTTACTGGATAAACATTAATTAGAAATAAATCTTATAACCAGACAAATTGTTATTTTGAATAATTTAATTAAATATATATATATATATATATATATATATATATATATATATATATATATATATACATATATATATATATATATATATACATATATGGTCAAGAGGGTGCCAGTCTGAAGCTTTGGAGGCAGGTTACTTTAGTTAAAGTAGTTCAAATAACTCACAGTAACTTCAGTGAGAGTGAGTTTATAGACGGCTGACACTGAGGGTGTTATACTCGGCACAGCCACAGGGAGGCAGTCTTGCATAACAACAGATGACGTGTGTCAGCCATCCTCCCTGTTTTAACACTACGAGCTGCCAAAACAGAGTCTCATTTGAACATCCCTGCTTGAAGGAGATTGTTTTTGTGACAGATTTTTTGGTAATGTAATAGGGTCATAAAGGAGGACTATCAGTAACATCAGGAGCAGATGAAGTTCCGGCTGACACATTAACCACATCATACCTTTAACAGAGTGCCCTCATCTACCAAATCATTTACAGAGCTGCCCCCTGTCCTGATGGTTCATTTCATTTTTTATTTTTTTGCATATTCCTTTGATCAGTCCTTTACCCCCATCTCCTCTGATGACACATCCATCATTTATTAAGCCATCCATCGACCCATGACAGTGTGATTTCTGCTTATCAAAGCTGCAGTAAATATCATCGAAGGGTTTCGAAGCAACATCAGCGGAGATTACTAACAGAGAAAATACCAAACTTAAAGCTGATCCTAAACAGACTTTTAAACTGATTATGCACCATCAGTTTCTACGTGATCAAAATGGATGAATAATAAGAGTCTTTGACATCAGTATCAATAAAGTTTGGGTAAACTTTCTTAAAATCAGTATAAAAGTGTATAAACCTGTAGCTTTATATTCTATTTGTTTTCTGATTCACTTGATAAATAAATCCTAAGGTTTGCATCAAAAGAATGACAAATGTAGTTGTAAAATAAATATTTCATAAGAAATAATCTATTTTACTGTCAGTTTATTTTATTCTAAATTAAATTAAAGCCTAAGAGAGGGCGGGTGCAAGCAAAATCTTCCAATATGTTATGATTCAGTTTTATCCAATTCTAATTCTGTGGCCACAATTCAAGTGAATATAAATTTTTAATTCAAACCAATTTGCAATTTAACATACATTCCTTATTTGTGATAAAAAAAAAAAGGTTTTCACTTCAGGATCTGCTTCTGTCTGCAGTGCACTATGAGGCTGTGTGTTGTGTTAGACAAAAAAAAAATCACAATAAAATGTGTTTAAAACACGGCTCATGCATTTGTAATGTTTGTATAAGGTAATTACAATGATATAGATACACTGTGGACAACTAAAAACAAACAAAAAAAGTTGTGCTAAATTGTAAAAGTTTAAAAATGAAAGCTAGAAAGGCAGCAAACACACGTCCATCTGAAGAAAGCCAAATGGCTGGAGGCTGACCTGACCTAAAATGCAAGCCAAGTGTCAGATTAAAGAATTTCTAAAGATATTTAACTAATAAAACAGCAATATCATGCAGCAAAACCTTGAGATATATTGATGTATCAATATTTTCAAACACCCTGATTCAAATGTCTGTTGTCTGTCCCTGTAACACTTTATTATCCTCTATACCCTGCAGGTCAAATTCATTTCAACACCACTCAATTAAGGTTTCTGCCACAGCTGCCCTACATTAGCAGCACTGCTGACTCACAAAATGATTTATTGTTCTGTAAATGTTAATATACCAGTATGAAGCTTTTCAACTGAAATGACCATTTTAATGCTAAAATATATTTATTATTGTTATCCATGAATTTTCAAATTAACTGTTTTAGAACAAAACTGTAAAAACAGCAAAGCACATTATCATTTCTTGATTAAGATGTCAAATTACAGTTATTTGCTTGCATTCCTGAGCAGAAAAAATAGTTTTAGTTGCTGAATGTTGTGGTTGATTAATTTCTTCTCAGCGAAGCCCAGTGAGACGCTTAAATTTGGGTATAAAAAGGTGAAATCAGCTTAAAATTCATCATTCCTGTTCAAAAAAATATGTCAAATAACAATAACAAATGATTAGTTTTAACAAGTTTTGGAAGATTTCTAAGATATTTATGTTTTCTGGATTCATGACAGATGGTCTAACAAATGAAGCACTTGTTAAGCACTGCAAATAAATTATAATTTTTGATCTACATCTGACCATAGACTAACAAAGTATTTTGATAGAATATTACATTACTTCCTCAGCAGAGGGTGTTTGTTATGTTGTGTGCAGACATTTCAAATGCACATTGGAGATTTGTTTATTCACCAATTATCACAACTAGGCTGCAAACCTACTTAAAAATATATCTTTTTGAAAAATAGATTGGATTGCTAAATAATAACGCTCCCTTCAAAATGAATGATCTTTTTCTAATTACACAGTATGATCATGTTTACAAAGTGTGAAACTGTCAGTGTTGAGTTACAAATCTTCCACAGCTCTGCTCTCTGACATCATGTTATTAAAACAAATGCTACATTTTGGCACAGCCGAGAGAACTGGACCGATGTCAAAACCTTTGCCAACATTCAGCTGCGACCACGCCACAGCCCTCCATCTCTCGTCTGTTTATAAAGAGTGTGATCAGCTAATGAGTTTCTTTGGTCTGCAGTTCATCATGCTAATGAGACCGGCCCTACAACTGCATCAACCACTCTCACAAAAAAGGAAAAAATAAACAAGGTCAAGGCTTGACTCTTGAATCATTCTTTAGATTCTGTCTCCACTCTCCAGGTCTTCATTTGCTTCATACGTTTGCTCATTTATGTCTTTCGTCTTTCCTTCCTCATGCTCTTTTTCTTTTCTTTTTTGTTCCCTTCAGAGCTTATTCAGTGGTTTCCACACCTACAGCCTGGTTGCTTTGTCAGACTAATCTGAAAGAAATGCTACATTTGTGCAGGTTTCCTTTGGATTAATTCATGTTCACACAGCAGTATTTTGAAGTGGGCAAAATCACACTGAAAGGCAGGGCTGGTCTTACGTCATTACGTCATTATGTCATTACGATACAGGCAGCATTGCCATGGCTACTGGTTGTGTCTATATTGGGAGGTAGGTTAGCAGGCTAAGCTACCTACAAAATGAGTCATTGTTTAATCAAGGTGGTCAAAAGTCTTTTGAATGATCATAAAGATGAACATATTCATCTTTGTTTAATGTTTGACAGGACCTACAACAGAAATCTAAACAAACTCAGTGCACAAAACAGAAAGCCATAGAAGACACCAGATAGCTTGGTAACTCCACAGCCTGCACCTCACTCCATCTGCCGAGCGGACCAGCAGTGTACTTCCACGCCAGATCGCTTGAAATATGAAGCAAGTCTATTTTCAGCAGGGGGAGGCTTCAGCTCTGCGTCAACCACCACAAAGCAGATCGACCAAACACAGGAAAACAAGCGCCCAGAGTTTCCGCGTCATTTCAAAATACAGTGAAATAGTGGAAATAATGACAGTGCCCACAAACCAAGGTAACTGGACTTGAGTTTTTAAAGTGCTTTTCTTGTCTCTTTGCAGCATTAATTTTGTTGACTAATTATTTTTGTCATAGTTTTCATCAACAACCTTTTTTCCCCTGATGAAAACTAGACAGTAACTCATAAAAACAAGAGCACATGGACAAAAACTAAAACTTAATTAACTGACATTTTCATCAACAAATAAAAACTAGACGAAAATGTTTGACGGAGACTTAATCCAATCAGACCTGATTTGGTCATGTAGAAAGTAGGGACAAGTTGGGAATATATCCAATCACAGCTACTTTGGTTGTGTGGAAAGGTTGGATGAGTTAAGAGGGACATCCAATCACAACTGCCTTAGCTTCGTGGTGGCGGGATGAGTCCAACCAGAGCTCCTCTCTTTATGAACTGAGATATTCATGTAGAGCAGGTTCACTGTTTGTCGTCAGTTCTGGTATTGTAACTGAGATGCTCTGCCAGGTGGCCTAAATAAAGGTGACTGCATTTCACACAAAAGTTCAATTTGTTTCTGTTCATTTATACATTCAAACTTTACCAGCATTTAGTAAAGGGTTATTAGATGTTTCATTTTATCCAAGTGTAAAACATGACTTCAGAAATTCAAGGAAACATAAAAAATGCCTTACACTTTACACTTCATATTTTAGTCGACTACATTTACCGTAGATTTAGACTAAAACATTGTGAAGTTTCATCAACTAAAACTAGACTAGTATTAAAACAATTTAAACTAAAAGATATTTGAGGCAAAAGACTATAACTTAAACTAAATAAAAAGTGCTGTAAAAATTAACACTCTATGACTACCTAAAGCAGCTTTACAGCACATGTCACATCACACGGCGTGTGCTCCCAATACAAGCGAAAGCAGAGACACTGACCCACAGCACTCCTGCCTCTTGATAGGTCAACGCATCCCCCTCCCACCTATATTATGCCCATGATACTTACCCTTAAGACAGAGAAAATGTGGGGTCAATTTGCTCCCCTGACTCCGTCTCTGATCGTGATGTTCAGAGTAGAGGCAACAGGGGCTTAAATATGATGGCTTAAAACAGCAGTGTGAATGTGGCTAGTGATTTGAATCTAAAAAATATTAATCCTGCAACTGGAAAAAATGACACATTACATGTTAAAATAGGAAATAAATATTTAATTAAATAATGACAGAGCTGAATAAAAACTATATTTGAACAGTTTTTTTACACTTTTTTTTAATTCAATTTAGTGTTTTTACTTTTAGAATTTAAGAACAAACACTGAAATTTCAGTTTTCTTTTTTTCCAGTCTTTTTTATTTTAGAATTACAATACTTTTGACCTGGATTTAGTTCAATAAATGTCCACGTGTATCGGAAAAACTCTCCTAAACGATCTTGGTGTGGAAGCTACATTAGTTAGTTTCTCCTTTTCCTATTTCCATGCTCATCTTTACACAACCTTCCTCCCACTCTGCTCTTCCTCACCACTCTGTTGTTTCTGTTCCTTCAATGTTTCCACTTTCTCCTCTCTTCTCTTCCTCCACTTCTCCTTGCCCTTATTTTTCCCTAATCATCATTGCTCCGTCATACGTACGCCCCTGAACCCAACAATAACTCACCAGTAATCGTTCCAGAGCTCCTCCTCAAAAATGTCCTCTGGGATGGGATCGATCAGCACCAGGTCTGACACTTGCCTGAGGACGAAGAGGAGACACACACATATATGAGGTCAGACTCATTAACTACCCTTGTCCTTGTTACCCTTCAGGTCCATCTGTCTTTCTGTATATTCATCTGCCCCCTGTCCCATGCTACCCTTCTGGCCCTGGCTGTAATGAGTGTGAGATGGATAATGTCATCCCTTCTGTCTTTTTCTTGTCCTCTGTCCCAACAGACAAATGACCACATGTTCACCAGATCCAGGGGCAATATTTCCCTTGGAAGTGTGTCATTCACTCAGCACTACTTAATTTTATCTGCTGGTGGCAGCAATATAGCACATGATTAAACACTTAGTCTTTCATCCCTTTTGCTGGCTGCTTGTCACGTAATCACTGAAGTGTATAAAAGATGGCCTGCATATGCTAGATTATGGTGGATTACGTAATGGGGGCTTGGATATATTTGTTGGTTGATTAGGAGGCACTGCATTTAAGAAAAAGATTCTACTGAAAATGTTTGTTTCTACTATTACATGTCTCAGGAGAGCAACAGAATCTCCTGTAAACTCTTGAATGATGTCTGTGTCATGGAGGAAATAGACATTTGACAGTCTGTAGGGGGAGGGGCCTTGAGTGGTTACACTAGTTTTCATGGAAACACTAAAAGAGGGAGTCAAGTCAAAATGTTCCCAAGGCCCAAAGTTTATGAGATTTTAGGTTAGAGATTTCGGATAAATGCCTGAAATAACGTCTGTGGTAAGAACATACATACAAGATTTAGGGTGAATCCCAATTCTACCCCTTAGCCCTTCCCCTTTGTCTTACCCCTTCGTCTACCCTGTCCCCTTAGCCCTCCGTTTTGAGGGCCAAGGGGACAGGGTGACAACACGCTCCTGAGAAACGAGACACAACTCGATTCCCGTTACGTCATCACCCAGAGCCGCTCGCTGACTGTGTCATAGGCAGATGCCACAATAGCTGTAGCTACAGCTGCAAAAGCTAGCTCATTACAACAAGAAATTTTAAAATACAACCAACAATTCAAAACATGATTAATATTTACTTGATGATTTAATAATTTCTTATAATTACACGCTTCCTTCAGTCTCTGCTCTGCTGTCTTGTCAGCAGGCGTGGTGTATTATGGGAAATTCTTATACCCCTTCCTGTCAAGTGAGGTCCCGGTCTGTCTTCATTTCAAGGGCTGTGTAGCCCTTCCTCTTAGCCCTACGGAGAATTTGGACACCCCTTCACTAGATGTGAACGCACAAAACCCTGGGCTAAGGGGTAAGACAAGGGCTAAGGGGTAGAATTGGGACGGACCCTTAATCCCTACATTTTGCAACATAGGGTGTCTCACAGCAAGAAGGTTGCTGGTTCAATCCCTGTGTCTGTCAGGGTCTTTCTGTGTGAAGTCTGCATGTTCTCCTTGTGCATGTGTGGGTTCTCTCCGGGCACTCCAGCTTCCTCCCAAAGTCCAAAAACATGTTAGATGGATGGATGGATGGTTATACAGATGGGTGGATGGTTACTTAGTAGTGTTAATAATAATCCACTGCCTTTGTTCATGTTGTTGTTCAGTCTGATGCCTGTGGAAACAAAGGATCTTCTGAACCTCTCAGTCCTGCAGTGAGGTGAGTCTCCCACTGCTGCTGCTTCTCTGTCCCTCCTGGATGTTGTGGAGGGGATTGTTACCATTGTCCAAGATGGCCTGCACTATGTTGAGCGCATGTCTCTAAACCACAGTCCCCAAGTGAGTCCAAACTCCAGCCAAGCACAGAGCCAGCCTTCTTCACCAGCCTGTCCAGCCTCCTGGTGTTCCTGTCAGTCATGTTGCCGCCCCGGCAGACTGCAGCATCGAGCAGAACACTGGAGACCACAGGCTGATAGACCATATGCATTTTACTCTCATCCATTACATTTAAGCCTTGAAACTTGCCAAGGTTAGCTTTGTTTGTGGGCAACATCATGATTAACAAAACCTGTAATTTTCGTAAAGTCTTGTTCACCACATACCTTATTATCAGCAACTATCCAAGACCACAGTGAAAAATCCCAAAGGCTTTCAGTCAAGGAAACCGGCATGATGCCAACTTCTGATTGGCCAACAAAAATGTGTACTCCTTGCACCACTCATTTTCAATCAAAATCCAAAGCGGCAACATGATGTGAAAAAGACACAGACCAGAAACTCTGTGTTGTTGTATTTACACTACAGTCCACATTTGGGGGTATTTTGTTTAAGAAAATATTTTTTAAGGGACATCTTATAAATTCTTGTTAAAGAAATTGACAGATTTTATTTTCAGAGCTTTTATATTCAAGCACTGAATGTTTGTACCCTGGAGGACACTGGGAAATCAGCTGTTCCTGGCAGCTACATGGCTTTGTTTTCAAGAGGAGAGGGAGAAGACCCGATGCTGCTGACATTATTCTCTTGTGTATAGAAGTATCTGTCACCTTGAGAAGACATGATAAACACACTAGACGGCATGAGAAACTGGAAAAAGCAGAATACAAGCTCTTTAATGTCCTCTGCTTCTCTGAACATCAAGACATTTGTGTGCAAGCTAGTATCTTGGTACTTACACATCGTGAATATGGCTGTAAAATCTGCTGTTGAGTGCACCCAGCTCAGAGCCCACCAAGATGAAGGGCTTAGCTATCCCAGCAGACTGCAGCAGACGGTGAAGATCATCTACCATCCTGGAGGACAATTTAACATAATCAGTCTCCACAAAAAAGTTCAAGCAAACTAAGAACTAGACATTTATTTATTCTTATTGATTTGGCAAAGACTCTCAACATGCAGGATAAACATAACAGGTCGTGATTTATCTCACTGAGGTGATAACAAAACTGGATACACGAGTGTGTATTTTAGTGTTGTGAAGTGATATTCCCTTAACAGCCAGATTTTCATGATTTAGTGTCACCACCAAAAGGAAAAATTCCCTGAGATTAAAAGGTTGTTTCTAAAATGACCTAGGGTAATATATTACCTGAAGGTCTGAGGTAAAGATGAGGACTTCAGTACATTAAATTATATTTCTAATATCTCCTTAAACAGAGAATAACCATGAAGGGCACTATTGAGACCTAAATGTAGCCACTGCATTGCTGATTGCTGGTCGACTCCTTTTTGAATATTCAAAATGGTGTGCCACAAGGGTCCATACTGGGTCCTAATCTATTTATTGTTTATATAAATTATTCAGAAACATTAAAGATGCACAGTTCCACTTCCAAGCTGACATTACACTCCTATATACCTCCTTGTCTTCTTTAGAAAGTCCAATAAATACATTTCAAGCAGCATTTAATGTTATCCACAGGAAACCCTGTACAATAAAACTCATGCTAAATGCCATAAAACAAAGATGATTGGTTCATCAAGGTCTACATCATAAGTTCATGATGGCATTCAGATGTCTATCTTAAATAATGAGGTGATTGAACATGTTAAAACCAATAACTACCAAATAATGTAGAAGAAAATCTGTCTTTTAGTCAGCATATTGATTGTCTGACAAGAAAACTGAGTTTCTTCTATAGGAACAAGCACTGATTATTTTTTATTGCATGGAAGAGGCTGATTCAAGCAACATTTATGTCTATTCTCTATAGACACGCTTTCTCATCCTCACTGTAAATGTTTGACTCTGTGTGTCATTCTGCCTTTCATTTTATTTCTGGTCCAGGCTGCAAGAGTTTATATACATGTAGAAAATAATTATTTAAACTATAGTGGCAAGCACTCTGTCATTTATTTTTGGTACATGTTCTTGTCCTGAGTTTACGGTTTGAACAAGAATAACAGAAAAAAAGTATATTTCAGACTAGCAGTGTTGAAAAAGAATAAGTTTGCTATAAATAAGACAACCTAAAGGAATTTCCTGTAATTGTGTCATCGCGTGTTAATTAATTTTCCCCTGAACTCATTTTTTTGCATTGCAGGCTTTCAATGGAAAGCAGAAAATATCTATTTTCAAGGATTATTTATTATATTATTTTACCTTTTAGCTGTAGCATGAAAGCAGGTATTGAATAGCCAGTTTCTTTAGTGGTATCAAAGTTTTCAATTTTGTTATTGAGACAACTTTAACTTAGCTCACAGTGTTCCAGAGGCACAGATAACAGCAGTACATTGATAATTCAATACTGTAGTTCCTTTAAAGTCCAACGGCTCTTTTAAGTGAACGATGAGAACTGATTCTTAAACTTGCAGGCAAATTTAAGAATGGCTCACAAACAAACGGCTCACTCATAACTGCGAATCAGTTCTCATCCTTCAAAAGACTTGACTCGTTTGCTAACTTCACTAAACCACAGTGAAAATAGATCAACAAAGCAATGCCTCTGTTTAGGAGTAGAAGAAGATAATACGGTCATAGTAGACGATAACATAACATAACTTGGTAAAAAATTGAGTCACAACAAGCACACAGGACCGTTTAGTCCCTGAGAAGATTATCTGATGAGCTCTGCCCATCTCTTCCTTGTTATTGCACGCTGAGTCGAAAGAATGGCGTCTATCTGCTTGTTGTGGACTCGGGAGTGAAGAAAGACACGAAAACAATAAAAATGTTGGACTATCGCTTTATAGACTGTTAAGCACTGTTGCAGATCCTACCTGTCCTGGCTCTAGTACTTTTTGTTCTTATGTCCTGCTGTTTCACAGTCTCCCTTAAAACAGTATTGCCCAATATTTTTGCCACATTTTGTCAAAATCTCTCAAAATGGTTGATCAAGTTCACTGACCGTCCGGTTGTTGACATCTCCCAGATTTTCTCAGTTCCTGTAGATTCATTTTGCATCATCCGCTTGCTGAAGCCCAGTCCTGTTCTGTCATAAGTACAAACCTGAGCCAAGCAGAGACAACACAGAGTTAACGTTGATTATTGTAACACCATCCTCTTTGTAGATGCTCTCAATCAGCGCAACCCTCCAGAGTCAAGGAACTTCAAAGACTTATGGCGACATATGACCACGACGCTACAACAGGGATTGCATTTCTTTTTATGTTAAAGCTTATTAAATGTTTGTTGAATGCATCTAGGCTCTCTCCAAACAAGCTACATGTAGTGACCTCAATTGGGTCACATTTCAGACAAACAACATGAGGCAGGCTGTCAGCCCCGGCTTCATGCTGCACTGAGTCCTTGTTGAGCAGAGACGACGTGGCAGGACCACTGCTAAGTTCGTCCCTACATGCCCCTAACAGCAAACAACATGGCTCCATTAGGATTTACTGGATTAAAGAAGGGTGATAGGCGTGGATTTTCTTTCTTCAAACTGGACAGATTGATATTTTTGCTCCATATTAGGAGTTAACGAAAAATCGGCTTCATCAAGGCTGATGTGGCTGTGGGTTTAGCCTCTCAAATAATGTCCCGCCCACAACACAATCTGAGTGGCTAGACGTTACACAAGTAATGTCTGTCAACACAGCCGCCCAGGTGCTGACAGGCTCAGAAGAGACCAGCAAGCAGACAGTGCAGAGAGGCTCAGGGCACTGACTCCTGTTGTGTGGGCAGCATTAAATCTAGAAGGTAAATGGGCTGTCTGAAGTTAGAAACAAGCCTCCATACAGAAGTTGCAGAATCACCACAATCCCACCCACCAGGAAATGTCAGAAAAATTAACTTTGTCATGGGGATCGTGTTGCCTACAATGTGCTGAATTGTGTTTTGCAGAAATCAGTTCCAAAACACAGGAGTAAGTCAGCATTCTAGCACTTCCTGTTCCCTTTTCTCAAAGTCTATGGGAATATTGGACAGTTCAAGTGGATACGGCCTGTGGTGAACACAAGAACTGGAACTGTACCACTAGTAAATTTAAAGCATAACAGGAAGGGCAAAGTTGAATTACACTGACGCTGATGCAATGAGGATGTGTGAAGCTTTCAAACTGCATCTGTTACATTACATTAAGAGATTGTGTTTCTACATGTAGTATGTTACTCTATTTTAGATTTATTAAGATACATGCAGCCTTTTGTCCAAAATGTCCATAAGTTCATGTGTAAGTTTATAAACAGCCAGATGACTCAAAAAAGGCCCGCAGTGCTGTATCTGGATATAAAAGATGGTCAAAAAGTCTCCTCTGCCCATGACCAGCTGAGGTGTCTACTAAGTGTTTCATGTAACGGTCTAGAGAGGAGAGAAACCTCTATGATAGACTCCAGACATAACAGAACTTGATCCTATGGCCCTTGCATTTCAAGTGGTGGAATAATCGTGTATATTCACTCAACAACTGTCATGGTACATTGGAAGATTCAACTTCTTTAATAAAAATATTCTCATAAACTTCAACTTGTTCAGATTTTGGAGGAAAAAATACTATTTGTTACTCAAAAATAACTTGATTTTAACAACTTAGCTAAGCTAATATTAACCATGATGATGCAGATTATTCATATAAAACAAAAAACACAAAACAAGAGTGCAGCCCTCTAGTACACTGAGGTGATATAATTAAGCTATCTGCAGTACAATAAAAAAAAATACATGAGCTTCACCTTCATCTGAAGGGCATCAATGAACATATTCATTTATCAGCAGTTAAAATTCAATGATATGATATAATATTTTGAAATGCAATTTTACTTGTTAGGTTGTTTGTCATACTATTATTTATACAAGTAAGACTTTATACTCAAGACTGACATGGATCAGAGTGATTTTGGCACTAATATGCATGCATTTGTTCTACTATTTAACATACACCAGAACTGTACAGTTTACAGTTTTTAGTAATAAAACTCACCTTAATTACAGCTGAACGTCACAACAATAATAATACAAAATAATACAACTTTATTTATAAAGCACTTTCAGTTAAAGTCTCGTGCATAACAATAAAAAGAAACATATAACCAGTACACAAAAACAGTAATTCATTTCACATTCAAATTAGTAATTATTAGTATCATCATATAACTAGTAGTACAAAAGATAATTCAAATAATACTTTTTGACAGACTGCTTTATATTATTGTAAATGTATACTGAATTCAAATGTCCGATAAATGGGTCATAAACCGCTGAAAATCAAAATTAGCCCAAAATCTATTATTAAAAATTGAAGCATTAACATTTGTCCGCCCTCCATTTAACTGACAATATTGTTCATTTCCTAAATAAACACTGTATTTTAGGGTTTGACATAAATATATTAAAAAAACAATAATATATCAATATCAGTTTCACTGATTGAACTCCAACATTTGCATCATTGTCTCACCTTTGTTAGCGTGGCCACACTTTCTTGGACATGAAACCAAACATCTGAGGACATCCCTGTTGGTGCGTCCAATACGACTGAGAAAAACAAACAGTTTTTGATAAATGCTCACATTGAACAAAACGGCATGTTTTATAAGAATCCTGAGTTTTTTGTTTTTGTTTTTGTTTTTTTTTTCAAAACTATTCATGCAAGGCTGTGTTGTTTTTTTTAAGATTTATTACCTACTGGTTTTCCATGTCCTTTACACAAAAGATGCATCTTCTGACCCAAACCAATGTCAACAATCTGTCCATCTGGATACAGGAGAGGAGAACCAGAGGAAGAGATTTAGTCTGACAGAAGAATTTCATTTGAAAAACTGAGGAGTGACGTTCTAGCTCATTTCACAAATATGTTGAGCTAGAAAATATAAAACTGTACTTTGTCAATGTAGAGAGAGAAGAAAGAGAACCTTTGGGCACGAGCAGCTGTCCCTCTCTCTGCAGTGATGCATAGTTGAGAAATGGAGGGATGATGATGATTAACAGTAAACACTTTCCAATGTTCAGGAGTACAGAGCTGCTCGACGTCCTGCCATCAGCTTCAGGTTTGTCCATCTGTTTTTCATCTGGATCCTGCTTTATGAAAGGAAAAAAGGTCATTGATTTACATTTATTTGGTATAGATTATAATTCATCTTATTTATAGTAAAGTAATTTTCCCTCAGAGGAGAATCAATCAAGCTATCCATCTATCTATCTATCTATCTATCTATCTATCTATCTATCTATCTATCTATCTATCTATCATGTAACAGCATCTCATCAGTCCATAAATGGTCATCTTTAACCACTCTTGCCTGAAAGAATACTACTGAAATATTCTTTTACAAGATTATTGAAGAGTTAATTTTCATCATTTTGAATATTCAGCAATACATAATTTAGTTTCCCCCTGAAGATTCTGTAGGACTTCAAAGTAATCTAATTCACAGCTGTCTATGGGAATTAATTCATCTGAAGTGGTGATGAAGAAAACTGGAAACTGCTTCACTTGTTGAATTGCGTTATGGTTTTACATATTTCCAAGTGTACCTCGCCACACCATCTGAGAACCACTGATCTGTCTGTCTGTCTGTCTATCTATCTATCTATCTATCTATACATTTTTTGGGGAACACAAAGTCTCTATAATACTTAGATTGACTTGTTCCTAATATTGTGACAGTCATTCTGTGTAAAAACTGCTGAGAAACAATAAATTAACCTCTAATTCCACAAGAATAAATGATACTGTGCTGGTTTTTAGATG
This sequence comes from Cetoscarus ocellatus, assembly GCA_037902135.1. NCBI lineage: Eukaryota > Metazoa > Chordata > Actinopteri > Labriformes > Labridae > Cetoscarus > Cetoscarus ocellatus. Next base: position 2,109,350 of record JBAMNC010000640.1, on the reverse strand, counting down.
TAGACATTCAGTAAAAAGGTGAACTGTTATTGCACATAAAACATTCAGTCAACATTATGGCGAAATTATGAGATATCCAGAAATCATGGCCAAAAATTCAGATGTAAAAGTGGCTAAAAAATTCATTCCTGCCAATAAAATAATCAAATTTTAAGCTATTATCTGCCCATAAGCATTGTTATGTGCAGAACTAATTTTCATTTGTTTTGTGGTGCTGTTTGACCATCATACATTTCTGTGGCACAACTTGGCCTCCATACATCATCACCCTGGATCAGTTGCACCTGTGGTCAACCTAAAAAAGCCTGCTAGTGTCCTTCTCTCACTCTTTTTCTCAGACTGCAGCCACAGACAGCAACAGGGCTTCAGCCCCTTTTGACTTTTTATTTAAAGATTGATTCAGATCAGTTAACAAAAAACAATATTCCTGTCTGAGGGTTCTCTCCGGGCACTCTTCCACAGAACCAAAAAAACTTGCTCATTAGGTTGATTTGTGACTCTGAATCGCCCTTGGGCAACTGGCAACCTGGGGAACACATGCGGCCCTCCACCTCACTCAGTGCTGCTCGTCAATCATTTCCAAAGAACCCCAAATTGTAAATATGAAGAAAAATGAACAACTGCTTAATATGATTCAACATGAGTAACCAGTACTACATAATTAGGAAAGATATAGATTGCTAGAACATGTTTTGTTTTTTACAAGTCATCAAAGATCATACTTTGCGATGATTGTATCTCTAAATATCTTTTATGAGGAATTAAAATATATCTTATTAGTAAAAACAACAGTAGAGGTAATATATTTGTGCTCTAAAAACTAGTAAACACTCTACCTTTTATTGAATTATAAAGAAGTTCAAATTGGCTTTAGTTCTGTGTCATTAAATCATGAATTTTTAATTGTGCTTGATTTAAAATATATAAATGTTGATATAATCCTTTTTTGAAGCCTTAAATTTGCTATTTTTTGTTTATCTATAATTTTTTTTTCCTCATTGAGAGATCCTGACAATATGTTTAACAGAGTGACCCTCAGGCACTAAAAATAATTATGTGGCCCTCTTGGGAATCAAAGTTGCCCACCCCTGCCCTTGGGGATGAGTGTGAATGGTTGTCTGTCTCTCTATGTGGCCCTGTGATTGGCTGGCGACAGGTTCAGGGTGTACTGCAGCTCTTGCCTAATGTCAGCTGGGATAGGCTTCAGTCTCTGCGATCCAAAGGGAATAGATAATGATGGATAATCATTATATTCACACCATATTTCAAAGAATATTTAAGCTCAAGGCTGCTCCCATTGGTGCTCATTGCTGCTGTTAAGTCCTGAAAACATAACCTTCAGAGGAAATAAGATCTGAGGGGGTTTGGCTCTCTTTTATGCAAAATAATGGGACAATGATAATGTCAGGTGCTGCTCTCTATGTTGGTTTAATGGGATAAATAAAGAGCAATAAAACGTCTGAAACAGGCTTGAACCAGAGCATTTGACTGAAAACAGCTCGGATTGTTATATCAGTTTAAGCACAGTGTAATGTCTGCTGTTGTTGATGTTTTCCATCATGATCTCTGTGCAGGAGAGACTGTCCTGTGTAAGGACCAGATAACTACCGTATTTACTGAAAATGAGCGCAGCGCCTCTACTTCTGCACCGGACGTACCTTCACGTCTGACCGGAGAGGTTCACTGTTGGACGCTTGGGCTCCTGTTCTTGAACGCATTTTGAAACAAACTGTAGGAAACTACTTCACATCAATAAACTCTCAGGTTCCCATTAATCGTCAGCATTGACTGTACTTCCTGGTGGAGTACAGAAGCCGAGAGGAGTCAAACCTGCCCGTACGCATGCGCATGTTCGTTTTTCGTTTTTCTCTTCACATCTTTCCTCGTCAACGATAAATAAAATATAAATACATCTTGTGTATTACTTACCAACTCAGCATTTAAATAAAATGTTTTAGCTCATATTCATTAAATTCAGTGAGTAATTTAAATCACTTAAAAGTCATTTTTCATAGACTTGCTTTCGCATGATGCCTTCTTTATTGCTTAAAAACTTGTTTATTTTTATTCTATTTGATCTATATTTTAATTTTACAGTTACTTATTGAATTATTTTTAATCTCTGCTTTTGTTATTCTCCTCGTTTTATTTGTTTTAGTCCTTTTTTTTTTTACCATCTTTTATGATTTAATCATTTTTTTAATCATTTTTTCTCCCGTCCTTTATTTACCCTCAACTTTCAATCTTTCTGAATGTGATGTGGTCAACTATAATCTATTTATCAATAAATAATCTATTTATTGTCTTATTTTCCCCTTATCATTATATTTAATTTAAAAAATCTGCCTCACTAATTTTACTCATATGTACATGATGACATTTTAACCTTTACTAATGTAGTATATTCCTGCAGTACTTCACTTGTCTCAAGTTTACCATTTTCTTTCCATTTGTTGCTTTATTTTACATGTCCCTCTGTGCCTCTGTTTGACCTGGTTGATGATTTTTTTTGTTCTCAGAGTTCTGCCTTTTTCTGCCTTTGTTAGTCTTAACCATCTGTTTTTTTGGAGTTTTTTTTTTTTTTTTGAAGGGCTGTTTAAATAAAGTTATTATTATTATTGTTATTATTGTTATTATTATTAAATGTCAAATTATTGTGTGTCTTTAAAACCACTGTGGCTGTCACAAATATTCATCTAAGTTATTAATCTCTCTACTTTTCTGTTTAACCGTTCTACACAGTTCTGTATAAAGTTAAATCAAAGGTGTGTTTCCTCCGGGGGGTCGGAGTAGAGGTGACAAACCTGCACACATTCACACTTTGGGTTAATGTTGTCCTCAAATCCAAGGAGTATCCAGAGAATCTCCACAAAGAAAGGTGCTGACAGAGATGTTTTTTTAAGAAAGACATGTCTCTGGAATCATCCAAGTAGCAGGGGAGCAAGTAAGCGAACTTCCTGTTTTACAAAATTGTGGACCTGATGACACTGACAAAAAGCTTCTGATGCCATTTAGAGCAAAAGGTGTGTGTGATTTAAAAATGTACATGTGCTTCATTCTTGATGCAGTTAGAAATCAAATTATTACGTTGTATTTAACAGAGGTAAATAACTAATTGTAATCATTCATAGATTAAATTTCTTATTTGAACATGTGAGGACATAAACAGAGGAAACAATCAGAGTATGATGATATTATGACATCATATTGCTTGTCATCTTATCTTTTGGTTTGCATGTCAAAAACACAAAAGTGAGAGGTTGATACGTTCTTAATCCCACCCTTCTTCAAAAGTCATCAGATATTTTATCTAGCTTTATCCTAAAATGAACCTCCTGTAATTTAGTTTATCTCCACAAACTTATCCAAATCTGTGGCTTATTATGCTGATTATGTTTGCCTTACAAGATCTCAAAATACTACCACAACAACACCTGCCCAAGAGCAGGAAGACGGACGTGAGTTTAGTGATAAGATGCATATTGACCCATCTCGTAATGAGGGGGGCCCATCCTGTTCCTTTCAGGGGCCCAGTCATTTCTCTGGGCTGGCCTGGATACCTCACACTGATGAATAAAACTATACCAAATACAAACTGGAGGTCAGTGACATGGAACATCTAAGAAAACACAATGTAATTTAGGGGGAGATAAGACTGGGACCCAGTGCCACAGAGAGACCCACAACGAGTCAGCAAAGACCTGGGCCATGCAAAATATGAGCAATAATTCTCTTTTTATTAAGAATCCTAAATAACTACCATTTGAGCAACAAACATGAAGATTGTTTTACTGTTGAATTATTTAAAAAGGAAGCCCCTTCTTTTTCTAAATGGTATGAATCTTTATTTTTAGTACACTGACGCTGTTGGTTGGCATGGCAGATCAAATTCAGACTTTTTTTAATCCCACAGGATGAGCCAGTTCTTCAGTACACCAAATCGTGTATTCACAAACAAATAACAAACACAGGTACATCAGAGACAGTGAATGAACAGTCAGTACATTGACAAAGATATTTACTGGTTTTGAGAACATTAAAGGACCAGGCAAGTTTGGCACAGCTGGGTGGGACTTAACTTCACAGTCTGTAATGCCACGTGTACCACGCCATGCTACATGCTTTCAGAGGTGGTGCCAATTCTGTGGGCTGACCTTTCCATAGGCTGCTGATGAAGTATGCATCACTGACTCTTCACAGAGCCCCTGTCAGGAATTTGGCTTCATCATCTGTGCTCCACGTCACCTTTTACTAGTTTGACTTGAGCTGACGTGAACATTTCAGCTCCTATTGAGTATCAAAAGCTTTAGATAGGACATGTTTGTTGGTTTTGACTTTGACTCTCTTGACCCTCTTTTATTTTAGGTACTTTTGCATGACTGTACTGAACACAAACTTTTGTTTTATTGAACATTTCTGAACTTTTTCCTGTCTCAGTCATTTATTATTAGTCAGTGTAAGACCTTGTACATTGCCCACACTCGGGAGAACCAAAATAAGAAATGCCCTTCATAATTATAAAAATTATTTCAGTTTTAGTTAATCCATGGTCACAAATTTACTCAGTTTTTATTGTAGTTTAGACAACTTCATGTTTTTTTTCATCCAGCTGATGCAAAGAAGCTTTTTGACAATTCCCTAGAGAGAATAAAGCAGCCACCCTGACTCTTTATCTATTGAATAGTGTCTAGACAAAGCAAAGCCTCAACAATAAACCCTGTTTAGATAGCTGCTAACTGGTGGCTGAGGCTGTGTGGGGAATTCGTTGCAGTAATTAAAAAGACTGGCTAGGCCAAAATGATGAATGTCAGGTATTGACTCACAGTCAGGCAGAGTGCAGTGTTGTTTTGTCGCAGGGTATCTAAGGTTGATGAAACTAAACACCACAGGGCTCTCTCAGCCTCTTCCTCTGATCCAGCTCTACATTATCAGGATGGAGTAAGTCATGCCTTTAAATTATCTGCTTCTTAAAATAAATCCTGGTTCATTCTTTTGGATGACAGGTATGTGAAACTGACTCTCTTTTTACAGTATGGTCAGCCTTAAAAAGCGACAACAGCCCCTCCACCTGCTGAGGCTGTTTTATGTCAGCATGCACATTTAAAGTCTGGTTTATAGCTCCCTCATTGAACCAATTCCCACCACCTAACATTTCATCCTGGTCTAACTCCTTCACCCCCAAACACAAAACAAAACACCCACATAGTTAATCAAGCCAGCAAAGGCACTGGTTCACCACAAAGTCCTCTCTGAACTGTACGGCCACTCTGTGATCAGGAGCAGCAGAGGACTCCAGAGGACTCAGTCCTTTCAGGTGCTGCCATCAGCTGTTACAACATCTCACTCTCACGAAAAAAACACAAAATAGACCAGATTTCAATGGCAAGAATGGCCTCAAACAATATCAAATAGACAATGCTCAGTCCCTGTTTTTTCAGCTGTTGATTTTTACCTTATCTCACACCTGCAATATGTGTTTTTATCTGTTTGAATTATTCTTTAATGTGAGTTATCTCTATTGTTTAAGCCTTTAGACAAAGTGCCATCCCTATATGAGACAGACAATAAAGTTTATCTATCAGTCTTGCTATCTAACTATCCCTGATCTATTAGCTACAATCAAGTCTATTCAAAATTTCCACGCACAGCCACTTTATTAGGAACAGCTTGCTTGCACTCAGACCCCCTTTTGCCTTCAGAACTGCCTCAGTTCTTCACAGATTCAACAAAATGCTGGAAACATTCCTCCGAGATTTTTGTCCATATTGACACGATAGCATCACACGGTTACTGCAGATTTGTCTGCTGCACATCCATGATGCAAATCTTGAGTTTCACCACATCTATAAGACTATAGGATTGAGATTTGGTGACTCTGGATGCCACTGGAGTAAAGAGAACTCATTGTCTTGTTGATGAAACCAGTTTGATATGATTTCAGCCCTGCGACATGGTGCGTTATCCTGCTAGAAGTAGCCACAGAAGATGGACACACTGTGGATTTGAAGGGATGGACATTGTTGGCAACAATTCTCAAGAAGGCTGTGAGGTTTAAATGATGTTCAGTTAGTACTGAGGGGCCCGAAGTATGAAAAGGAAATATCCCCCACACCATTAAACCAGCAGCAGCATAAACCGTTGATACAAGGCAGGATGGATTCATACTTTCATGATGTTTATGCCAAAGCAGAACCTTACCATCTGAATATGCAGCAGAAATCCAGGCTCATCAGATCAAGCATTTTATTTATTTATTTATTTATTTATTATCATTAATTTTATTCTTATTGTTTCTGTCATAGGGCTATACAGTACTGCTGTCAAGTACTGTATCCTCACAGCAAGAAGGTTCTGGACTGACCTCCTGGTTTTGCAGTATTTCACTTAATATATGTTTATCAATGGCTTGTCCTCACAGTATTTCATTTGGTGTCAGTCATATGATGAATTCACATTTACTGACTCTATTAGACTCAAGCTAAATAACTATGCAGGTCTGTTCAGAGTTTATCAATGTTAAACATGTACGGACAAATCTAAGGTCTCGTTTCTTAATTGTTGTGAACTCCCTTTTTAACATTAACAGGACTGTGCTTTGGAGACGTGAAGAGCATCAAATAAGGTCCATCTTTTATGTCCCTAATGTGCTCAAGTTTGAGAGGAATATGCTGACAAAGCAACAAAATGCCCTGTCTCCATCATTTATTAATGGCAGAGCTTTGGGTTGTTCTGGAGGGTATAAGCATCACAGGCATCCGTCTTTCACCCTCAGACTTAAGACGCCATAAGGCGCTCATTGATTTTAGCCCCTCGCTGCTGAGGTGCACAATCAATCAATACAGTAACAAGTCTTCATTTAGGCCTGAGAAATGCTGTTTCCAACTCAGTGGTCATGAACTACTGTGTCTAATGGCACTGTGTGAGAGGCAGAGGGCTTCATCTACCCGACAACAAATGACACAACTATATCACCATCGTGACAGAGCAGTAACAGATTGGGTACAGCTCTGAAAGTAAGCACAACAACACAGAGACACTTTTCAGGAGCAGTTTTTTTTAAGAACTTCTTAAAGGGTCCAAATGGTGAACATCTGTCATGTCAGTATTTCATGTTAAAGGGGCGGTTGAAGAATCATGTCCTCAACAGTGCACATGTCTAAGTCTAAAAAGAAACAATATGTCACAAACTCATCTTTTTACTTCTTTATATGTTCATATACAGATATGCAGACATTTCTCTATGTATAAAACAACTTTAGTTATTCAAATGTACATCCAACAGATATATCAAATATGGTTTCTGAGTTATTCTGAAAATGATTATGTCATGCTGATTGGAGGCCCATTTCCACCACTAAGAAATCAAAGAGGTCATACTGTATGTTTATCAGGCCCATATCTTTGTTAGTGATCACTCATGTTTAAAGAAAATTAGAAAAGCACTCAGAGAGCACAGACCTCCGCCAAGGTGATCCGGATCAGTCCCAAAATTTAATCAGCTCTTCCATATCCCATTTCCAACAATTCCTGAAAATTTCATCCAAATCCGTCCAGAACTTTTCAAGTTATTTTGAACACAAACAGACAAACAGACAAACAGACAGACAGAAAACGCAGGCAAAAACATAACCTTCCTAGCTGAGGTAAAAAGTCTTATTTTCATATGTATTCCTGATATAGCTGAATTCTTTCTCTGAGATGCTCTGTTTTAGCTCCTAGTCATTTAGGGCTCCCTTCCCTACATGGGCCCAATCCTCTCTGGTTACGGGTCAACTCTGACTGGTCAGTTCAGCGCTGCTCGGCAACATGTTGTCAATGGCTCTGCATTCATTCCAATGTCGATGCTCTGCAGTGGCCTCAGAATATTTTTTTCTTTCATAAGAACACACCTTCTTGTTTTTTTCTTTATTTATAGTGGCTGAAATGTGCTCCCATAAGGTTGACCATCTTAAATAGATAGCAGAAGATAAGTTCAATAATTAATTTAAAAATATATAGCTATAAAAGATAAAATAACCCAAAGTTCTTGACACAAGGTTTTTAAGATCTGATGCCATGGACTCACCCATTTGTTCAACTTCACCTTCTACACATGTAGAACTGTCTTACAAATAAAGCTATTTTGAGAAACGGACCACTTTGCACATTCAAGTCTCCTACCCCTCCAGTCAATCCCATCTCTCAGGTCCTGTGGTAATTTGGCTCATTTGATGTCTGAACTACATTAAGTGGATTACTCTGTATTACAGTGGCCCCAGTTTAGCCACAATGTGCACTCACATGTCAGCTTCAAGTGACAATAATTAATCAATGAATAATGACAAAATAAATCAAAGATTATTTTTTGCAAAAAAATAAAAATTAAATTTTCAGCATAAGAGCAGAAAATTAACTAATATTTGAAATAAAGTCAATCTCAAGAATTATACTTAACAAGCTGAGAAATATCACTGTGTGTTAATTGTGAGTTTCCTCACAGCAAGATGTTTGTTGGTTTGAAATTGTCTTTCTTGTCTTGTCTTTCTGTGTGTTTGCATGCTCTACTTGTGCAGGCATGGGTTCTCTCTAGATCCTCAAGTTTTCTCCCACAGACAATGAACAAAAGAACTTACAACCACATCTGCAAGTAAAGATAATTAATGATAAACAAAAAATTTTAATAACTTCATATCAGTTTTTATTGGATTTATGATGATTAGCTGACATTTTTAATTTCTAGACATGTGCAAAACAAAGAATTGATTTTGTCTTCTAGCATGAATGAAATATTAATCATACAAAAGAAACAACACTTTCTGATTGTGAGCTTGATATTGAAAATAAAAGAATCAGAAGTCGTGTATTTAATTTTTGTTTTTGAGATACAGATAGTAAATTTAAAGGTTTTTATTTATTATTTCAAATGGTGCTTCTCTATCAATAAAAATGTCCCAGATAAAGATGATCTAAACAGAACCAACCAGACCAAGACTCTGTGAACTGTGTGACCTGAATAAAGTGTAAAAGTGAATTTCATTTCCTTTTGCACTGTACAAAATATGATGACCTAAGCGAATTAGTGTTTCATGAAATTGCTTGTTTGCAACTTGATTTATTGCCAGATGAGCAAGAATTGAAACAGCTGTTTGAATTTGATGTGTTTAAGTTGCCAACTCAGTCTCCAAAACTTTGAAAAGAAGGCAAGGCAGTCTTTGTGGTTAGAGTGAAGTCTTGTTTGGTTGGTTTATTTTTAGCTGTTTATTTAATTTTCTCCTATATTCTGTTAATATGGATAACATTTTTTTATGGTTTTTGTCCCTGGAATGTTTTCATGTAAGCAGATATGAGCTGGGCATACAATTTTCCCGCAAAGGAGGTTATGTTTTTGCCAGCGTATATTTGTTTGCTTGTTTGTTTGTTTGTTTATTAGCAAGATTACGTAAAAACTACTGGACAGATTTTGCTGAAATTTTCAGGAGGTGTTGGTAATGGCCCAACTTAAAAATTATAAGATTTTGGTGGTGATCCAGATAACCATTACTGAACAATTGTTTTTGCTCAATAACCATCTAAGTAAAAAATGATATCAACATGATTCTAAGTGCTAGGTGTGGGTTTTCAGGTTCAAGGAATCATATTATGATGGTAACTTTATCATGGAGCTATTGCTTATAGATGTAACAGCAAGATGTGAGCTATGTTGGTGGAGGTTTGCGCTCTCCAAGTGCTTTCTAGTTATATGAATGACACAATAATATAAATGAAAACTGAAATAAAAACCTAAAGTATTCAAAGGATAAAAAAATCAACTTAACACATTTTTTGCTGCTACCAGTGTTAATATTGACAGCACTTTTTAATTTACTTTTAGTTTTAGTCTTTTGCCTAAAATATCTTTTTGTTTTAGTCATAATTTAGTCATCTAAACTGTTTTAATTTTAGTCTAGTTTAGTCAACGAATCTACTGTAAATTTCGTCGACTAAAATATGAAGTGCAAAGTGTAAGGAATTTTTACGTTTCCTTGAATTTCTGAATGTTTTACACTTGGATAAATGTAATATCTAATAACCCTTTATTGAACGCTGGTAAAGTTTGAATGTATAAATGAACAGAAACAAATTTCACTTTTGTGTGAAATGCAGTCACCTTTCAGAGCATCTCAGTTACAATACCAGAATTGACAATAAACAGTGAACCTGCTCTCCATGAATATATCAATTCATAAAGAGAGTAGCTCTGGTTGGACTCATCCCGCCACCATGAAGCTAAGGCAGTTGTGATTGGATGTCCCTCTTAACTCATCCAACCTTTCAACACAACCAAAGTAGCTGTGATTGGATATATTCCTAACTTGTCCCTACCTTCTACATGATGAAATTAGGTCTGATTGGACTAAATCTCTGTCAAGCATTTTAGTCTAGTTTTATTAGTTGAGGAAAATGTCAATTACTGTGGTTTTAGTTGTTGTCCATGTGCACTAGCTTTTATTAGTTACTGTTTTGTTTTCGTCAGGGGAAAAAAGGTTGTTGACGAAAACCATGACGAAAATAATTAGTCAACAAAATTAACACTGGCTGCTGCTTCACTGATTCCTCTTATTTTCCCATCATTATCCTGCAGCAGCATCCCTACATTGGCCCCCCCTTCTGGGCGCATGGACGTCCCCTCTCTCTCCTCCCGCTCTCCCCCCCTCACTGGCTGAAAATCCGGCTTGGTATGGTCCGCTCCTCCCCTCTCTACGTCTCAGCGATGGTAGCTGGTTCCTATTGGGAGAAGGTCAAATGACTCCGCATGTCTGCTTTTGTGAGCGTCCCCGTGATGGTGCACTCCTGATGAAGAAACGCTTACACCAAACAATTTTCCTGAGCTGCTTGTTTAGGAGCGTCCGAGGCGGCCGGTCCACCGGAGTCCCAGAGAGAGTAAGTACCGGTGTGCAGTGACGCGTTTGCTGTTCCAGGAACGATTGATCTGCTTTATATTGTGATACCAGCGGATTAGTCTGTGCCTTATGAAGCTTTAATGTTTGTAAAGTATTGTGTTTCAGTGCAGGTGCTGATACTGTTCAGGTACCCGGATGGGTTAAGAGAATTCTTCCTAAAGATGCAAATGCGTCCAGACTGTGCAGGTGCAAGTCAGGTGAAGAGTTGCTGTGCTTCTTCCTAAACCGGCCATTGCGGGCTTCTCCTGATGTTTAATTGTCTCAACAAAGGTATTTTTATGTGTGTCCAGGCATGAGAAGTATGAGCAAAATATGCTGTTTTAATGTTTTGGGTTTTTTTTTTTTTTAAAAAGCAGATTGGTGCATTTACAGCACAGCAAACACAGGCGAGCGTGTTTGGAGAACCAGATGAGATTAAAATAGTGGCCTGTCAAAGTCAATAAAAACTGGTCACCAAGATGCAAACAACACGCAGATAAATATAATAAAACACTGACACAAATGATGATATAAATGCTTAAATGAGCTCACATGATTCTCAGTGAAATAATGCTTTCAGAGCTCATAATGTCTCAGTGAGCTGAGGATGTTTACCATCCATATGAGCTCCAACTCTACCCCCAATGGCAACTGAGGTGAGTGTCAGTGCGGGGGAGTGGAAAGCACAATCCTCAGCAACTAAGCTCTGAGGTTAGGAGACTTATTCTAGTGAGTCATCACAGTCAGCTCAGCCCCCCTTCCCCCCTTCGATAGTATAGCATAGAGCTCAGCCTATTACTCTGTTACATGATGAAGTGAAGTGTTTCTCCATAACGTAGACAACAGCAGCCTCCAGGGCCAGATGAGTGGGCTTATGATACATCTCCATAAAACACAGTGTTCCTGGCAGTATCAGCATGTTCAGTCACTTTATTGTTGTTGTGGGACACACTGTCTTTTGCTGATGCACCCTGAAGTTTGTTCAAGGTCAAGAGGATGTTCAAGGTCATGCTAGAGCACTCAGATCAGTTAAGTTGCACTGAGAGCTGAGTGGTGGTGCCCATTGTTTGACGGACAGAGGCTGTTGGGGTTCAAACTTGGCCTTTAGCTCCTTTCCCACATTATCCCTCACTCTCTATTCCCCTGGTTTTATTTAAACCCTCTGCCTTCTCACTAATATAAAGGCATAGCAGCTGGTAATGTAAAGTCTGGCATTTTGTAGTGATCTGGATCTTCTGGATCATCTCAGAGGTAAGTGGCACCAAAGTGGCTCTTGTTTAAGTACAATCCACCAAGTTTTTGTTTATTTCTTATGTTTCAGGATGCCATCACAAACTGGATCAACTTTAGCTGAAAGGCAACAAAATAGCATTGACAGGAATGGTACTTTACAGGCTATTTCTCAGTGGGAGGAGTACTTTAAGAGTTAAAGGAGCATGGTAATTATCCATAATTCTACAACATGGAAAATAGCCACTCTAAAAATGTAGAATTGTTAAAAATAAAAAAAACAAACCCATAATTTAGAAATTTCATTTTTCCCTGTGCTGGTCAGATCAATTATTTATGTAACTTTGGTCTAAAAATGATTTTAAATTCAATTGCTTTTGAACAATTGAATTTCACATTTCAACATTGAAATGTGTCTTCTAAAGTTACTGAATCTTAAGATTAAAGGAACAATACATTTCTTCATATCTATTAAGAACAGGGCTGCAAAGTGGCGGAAAATTTTCGGCAATATTCCAAAAAAAAAAATCTGGAAACTTTCCATGAGAAGTTAATCTACCACCACCAATCTACCCCACCCACACCTCAAATGTTAATTGTCACAACATTCCAGGCGGTGAGGCTACAGGAGGCTATGATAATGGGCTCAGGGCTGGTTGGCTGCCAAAACGATGTCTGATAGGCGGGAGGAGGAAGGTTACCGGACAAGGAGTGGACTTTCAAAACAGAAAACACACATGTAGGAGGAGGCTGTATAGCTATGACATAATAAACCCCAGGAAGTAAAAACTGTGCATTTAATAAAAAGGGTCATGTTCTTCTGGTTCCCAAGCCCTTCTAACTACATTAAAAGCAAAAACAAAGAAAAGTGATTTTGCAGGACATGGGACCATTAAACTTGTGGTTTTCAAACTTTTTTTCCCCGAGGTACACCAAAGCTCAGGCAAAATCTGGATGCTGCAGAAAGTCCCCTAGAATTGGGGCCATAGTTTTTTATCAGTCTTACTCTGTGCACATCTAATACTCTGTTTACATATAATGCCTGATAAAAACTACTAAGCAACTGCATCACTCAGGCACTATAAAACTGGACATATTTAAGATTCTCACATAAATAGATTTTTTCTTTTTCTCAATGCTTCATTTAAACACATCACAACGACAGTTCATTTATATGCAGCAGTCATTTTTCTGAGCTGACCTTATTAGAGAAGAAAATAATTCACAGCTCTGCATATTTCAACATAGATTTCAATGTTGAATTAATATTTTGACAACCATGACTCAGAGTTATCAGAGTTGTTTGTTGTCTTTTCAAGCTGATATTCAAAGGCTAGGGTGTTTAGTTTAGTCTGATGGATGATTTTGATGTGCTTTGAGCTTGACTGTGCAAGAACTGAGGAAGTTCACGAGTGTAAAATGATGCAATCTAACAGAACTAATAAAATATGATAGCAGTATTGATAAGCTCGTACAATATTGATTTTCAGCTTTCAGAAATGCAGATTGAGGGTTCTCTATCCCAATTGTCTAGTTCTATCTATACCACTGATCCCTCTCAGGGTGGCGGGGGGCTGGACGCTGTCCCAGGTGACATTGAGTGGAAGGCAGGGTAAACCCCGTTCTGATCGCCAGCCAATTGCAGGGCCACATATAGAGACGAACAACCATTAATACTCACACCCATACCTATAGGCAACTAAGAGTGTCCAGTTAACTTAATGAGCTTGTTTTTCATCTGTGGGAGGAAGCTGGAGTGCCTGGAGAATACCCATATATGCACAGGGAGAACATGCAAATTCTGCACAGAAAGGCCCTGAATGACTGGGATTGAACCAGCAACCCTCTTGCTGTGAGGCGCCTGCACTACCTGTTGCACCACCATGCTGCCCTTCTATCTTAAACTGCTCATTCCAATAACTGCAAGACAATTCAAGTTTTTTGCTTTTTTAAGTTGCTGAACGTGCAGTTTTATACAGACATTAAAGTAGTGATGGAGTAAATTAAAGTGTCATATAGTAGAAGCTGTATCTCTGTATGGTTATACAAATTCCCAAGGCACACCAATGTGTTCGCTATGCCAGAACTACTGTCTTAAAATGAAGACTAAACACAAGTAGGATGTCACACTAATTGTTCGATTTGGGCGGGGAAGCAAGACCATTTAGGCAGGTGCTAGTGCCACAAAGAGGGGGACCGAGACAAAGTCCTGATGCCACTAACTTTTTGTCTTGTTCATAGAAGTGCTCCAACACGTGGAGGAGACATGTTAAACACAAAATGGCATGTAAGACTCAAAAAATCCCAATATGGACCCTTTAATTCCCAGGAAACCACTTTTATGTGTTTCTTTTTTCATTTTATGCAATAAGATAATTCTTAAATCAGTTATAAGTTAGCTAATCACCAAAGAGGAGGAAAAAAATGCATATTGCTGTACAGGAGACAGGTATCCAGCCTCTTTCCTCTCGTCAGTCGACCCTTTTCATGTTAAGTGTGATTATGTTAAGTAACAGGGGCTGAACTGGAGGCAAAAGAAGCCATAGAAGACTCAGGCATCTTAGCCAGAGCTGACTAACAGTTTTTTGTTATTTTTTATGACCTCTGTGGATTCATGAGGCCAGTTACTTTCTTTGACCAAGACTGTTACTTAAAGTAAAGTAAACACTTAAGAACAGGAGCAGACGGACCAAATATAAACTTAGAGCAAATACTTAAACCCCTTTTTAAGATCCTGTAAATGTGGATTAAAACTGATCACCATCTACAGTATTTGGGCATTTGGATAACAGCTTTGTCCTTCATTTTGTCACAGAACATGCTAGAAAACACATTAGTGATACATGCTTTATTAAAAACCTTCTGGGTTGGTACAAGACAGCAACGAATGAGCTGCTTTGAATTGCCAACTCTTCCATGTGAAAGACAGGAGCAGATTTTCTTTCAGGAAGTCCCCTCTGTAGCCTCTACAGCTCCAGCTGAATGATTGGTTATCCTTGGGAAGCACCTAAAAGTGACAAATAAGAACAAACTTGATGAGTGGCCTGTTTTGAAAAACTATGCTTAATATATTACCGTAAACAAGCATCCCGGCATTTTACAGGCAGCTAGTGATGGAACTGATGCTATACTCACAAAACATGCATATGCTGAAGTGGAACTTAAATATCAAGATAAGAAACAGAGTTGTGAAGTATTTGTTACTGCAGAGTGCCCAGTGTGTTAACATGTTAGCCTCTGAAGCTTTCAGATGAAATAACAATCAAAGAAGTCATGCATGTATGAACGTCTCCATGTGAGATTGGAACTTTTGTTGCCTTTAGCAGGATTTCAACTTCTCTGAGCATCTGATTTGTGCTCAGTCTATGGCCTAATAAACTGACTGAGCCATCAAATGTTAAACCTTTTTAATATTAAAATACCTTGACATGAAATCCTCAAAACAATCAGAATTTTTGCTGTATTTGGATGAGTTTGATCAAATCCATCCATCCTTCCATTATCTTTGTGGGGTGCTGAAGCAGTTCCCTGCTAAAATTGGGCAGGAGGCAGGGTACACCCAGGACTGGTCCCCAGCCAATCACAGGGCCACATAAAGAGAAAGACAACCAGACACCATTGGCAATTGATAATCATCATGTTAGAAATTGTTTTTATACAGCTAACAATCAGCTATGCATTTAACATCTGATCACCTTGTGCTGTAGGTATCATTTTGATATGTCAAGCATTTTACAATGGTTTAAATTTAGCTCAGATATATTAAATAAAACACTGAAATACTTTCTTTAGAGGTCTTTGCATGTGAGTGTTTGTGTAGGCTCAGTCAAGGGCTCAAGAAACATCAATTTAAATTGATGTATATTTTGGACAGCAGTGAATCACAATTTTTGTGAAGGTCCTGAGGGTGGGGTTGGGGGTGTGTAGGGGGCTCCAAGAAAAATAGGTTAGAAACCACTGCTTTGACCAATATCGATACGTTTGAGTACAGTGTATAACATTCTGAAAGTTGTTTTGTATTGGCTGAACATTTTTGAAATTTTCTGATAGTACAAATATCATTCTTCCCAAAAGAGGTTGAGGAGCGATGTGCTCAACAAAGTCATAATTTATAAATATAAGTAATAATCAATTTTAAGCCTGAGAAAAAATGAGTGTTTGTCATATCCATAAAGAGTTTATTCAAAGATCCAATATTTGGCCTTAACGCAGGTTCATATATTAAAAACTGAGTGTTTAAAACAGTTCCAGTCTGTACATACAGACTTCTGATCCACATGTATTCTCAGTCTGGCTGCGACACTTTGTTGGCACTCCTGTCACTTTAAGGCTCCCTCCACACATGTGCCCATTCGACTCTGATTGGGTTACGGGTTTACTCTCTGGTAATTGGTCAGTTCAGCACTACTCAGTGCTATGTTATTAGCAAATCTGTGTTCTGTCCACAGTTGATGCTTTGGGCTTGTTACCCTTTGCAAATAAGCTAGAAGGGACAGTTCAGGTTTTTTGAATTGGGGTTGCTTGAGGCCCTTGACTCTAGTAAATATGATTGCCACTAAGGTGACTGGCTTGCTTTGTCCCTGAGGGGGGATAGCCTGGTATTAATACATGGCAGTCAATGGTGCCACCAAAAGCCTCATATTTACCCACATTTAGGTAAAAACTACACAGAAAACGAAGTTGGCTCGACTAGATGTTAGAGTAAGACTTTTTACAGTCTTTCATTTTTTCTCCTGTTTGGAGCTATGGTGTGATGAAACATTTGGGCTACGTACCCTTTTGCCAACATCGCACCTCCTACCTGTTCTGGTCAGAGTGCTTTGGCAAGGTCAGGTGTTGATTACTTGAGCAGAAACTGACAAAATCAAACTCTCTGAATATTACAACAATTAGTCGCTCCTGTTTTTATCCTGGATGTAAAAACAGGCAAAATAAATTGTAAAATTCAGATTTCACACATTCCCATCGCCTTCTTTTGTTTGTTGTTTTAAAAATGGACATCAGGACTCCCCCCCTCTGCAGTAACAATACGGTGTGTTTGCAGTGCCCATTTTACCGATCAGAACTATGACCCATGACGGCAGTATTAAAGGCTAACTGAAAGTAAACAGCTCTGCTGAAAGATCCAGAAGAAACGGTGTTACGAAGTCCCACTCTTGACAGAAACAGGCCTCCGGGTTCATGGGCATGGGCTCACAGGTTATGCATCTGCACCACAAAGTAACTCGTTTATCATCCCTCTTTCTAACCATGACTCCATCTGCAAAAGTTATCTTCAGTCTCCTCCGGTTCATAAAATATCCGTTCATGCCCACGACTAATGGTATTTGGTCATCACTCGAGTCAGAATGGCTCTTTTTAGTACAGCTTTTGTCAAATAAGTCATTGTTGTCCTCTGACAACTTGACCAGCTGAAGGTAGAGGGATACATAATCCCTACGTTGCAACATAGAAAAATTCCAAACACAGAGACTTTGTTGAGGGTAAGTGAAACGCTGTAAGGATCTCACTATAGCTCCCAGTTGAGCCAATGTTGTTTCGTGTGTTGCTTTGACCTAAAAATGGGTTAATTGCAAAGCTTTAGGTAGCACCGTTGACTGCTGTATAATGACTTGAGTCAATATCCAGCTAACCCTCAAGAATGAAGCTGACCAGGTATTTTGGTGGTAATCATATTTACTAGTACCAAAGGCCTAAAAATGGATGTGCAGATATGTCCATTTTATTTTAAATGCAGGAGAAGATGCTCAGTAATTATATGAACACTCCTTTTGTGGTGAAACTGAAATCAAATCTTGTTTAATCAAACAACAGTTAAATTGTTGGACATATTTAATGTACAGTAAGTGATAACAAGAACCGTTGCACTGTCACTGCTCAGGGATGAAAGTTACACACATGCAACACACACACTCTTACACACAAACACTCTGAATGATGAATCTGATCAAATTATGTATGGTTCTGGAGGTTTGATTAATCCTTCCCCTGGAGGCCTCAGTGAGTACCTGCTGTTGCCAACTGATTACTTCATAGTGATTTAAGCTGATGATACTGAACCACTTTCACTTAGAAATTAGTGTAATTCTTATTTAGAGTAAATAAAAAGACTTAGAGGGTTGGAAGGCAGTGCAGGTAGAGTTTGGTTTGGACAGCTGGAGCTGGGTATTATCCCCACAGCACTTAAAGTTAATGTTAAACTTACAGGCAATATGGCCAACTTGAAGCAAACAGATCAGCCTTTCCTAAACTTAAAGACTCTTGCAACAATCTGTCATTAAGCACCCTTGAAAATTTGGGAGAGAACAACCATTTCAGTCAGGAACTAAGCAGTGTGATGAGATAATTAATGACGTGTCCGCAGTTAATTCTACACCAATTAAACTGAGACCATGATTCTGATAACAGACAATCTAAAGGATTAAAGGTTATGATGAAAAAGTAATTTTGATTATGCGTATGGTTATTTATTTATTGTAAATGATCCCTCACTGCCCACATTCACTGCCTTTATGGTCCACAGTTTTAGAAGCACTGAGATAGAAGATGAAAAGAAGGATCCTGTAACAAAATCTGAGAATACCAGGGGACCCTTGGTTTAACTGTTGAATTATTTTTTGTCCTGGCAAAGCTAATGTCGCTCCCTACCAGAAGTTCCTTTTTAATACAGATTTATCCAGACAGGAAACCAGCATATTTAGCTTAAGTCAGCACAAATTACAAAGTGAAAGCAGAAATCCGTTAATAATATCTCATGCCTTAACTGTTAACTTTAACTGGGTTACTAACACAGAGACATCACATTTACTGGATCTCCTGACAAGTGTATGGCCCTGTCAACACGGATATTACATTTTTTTCATTTTTAAAACATTCTCTGCAAACATGGCATTGTATCAAGACGTGTCCATCCACATGAGCTAAAAAAAGCTGTAGTACATATGCCAGGCCTGTAAGTGGTGCTGTAACGCTGCTGCAGACATACACTAAAACCAGAGAAGAAGACATGGAGCATGAACATACATCATGATAAATGTGAACAAACACTGGCATATGCTGTTCTCTGTGTCCTCTTTCTGCTCATGGTGGTGGTAGAGTAGCAGAAGGTTTTGCTGTTAAAGCCAAAGCAAGCTCAGTAGCTTCTGCAGCACAGACGCAACACTGTATTCCACCATTGTTTCTGTTGTTGTCAGGGTTCACACATGTCAATTGAACCTGAATTCGTCTCTGTAGGGATGGCTGCTAATTTTTGTCCCAAAAACCAAGAATCACTGGATATCAGGGAGTCATTTTATACAGGCACTTCTGCAAGTTAGTTAATGTATTGCAACATAAAATGGTGAATCTGACCAACTTAAAGCACTCTGAAGCTGTCTCCTACCTCTAGTCATGGTTTCAGGCCACACTTACGTTGCAGTGAAACAACATAACCAGTGAAACACCACAGGGCAGCTACCAAGCAGCACCCCTGGGAGTCAAAAAGTCACAGAACAATATAACTTACAATTATTTTCATTGATTTGATGCATGAATCGATACACCAGTGAAGATTTCCTCACTTTGTCAACATGCACTCAACAGCAAACAAAGTAATTTACTCATACAGTAAAAATGTGAGTAACCTGGAGTAAAAGATCACGAGTTTAAGTTTAATCATAATTTAAAATTTCATCTAGTATGGAACAGAATGGAAAAAATGAACTTCTTGAAGCAGATAAATAAAAACACCTGACATATGGATTCTAATCCTAATCTTTTGTATTGAAGTGATTTTTCGGACAAGTTGAACAGTTTATGTGTCTTAAGATGATTTATGCCAGAAATTATTTCAGTCTGCAGACCTGACACAAGGCAAGCCAAATGACAGTGGCCCATACAAGAGTCCTGAGGCTTTAGCCTTTTATTTTTGGAGTCAACATCTTGGATTGATGACAGCATTAAAAGACAGTCATCTTGTTTTTGCTTGAGTGAGTACATCTGCTTGAGAATCAGGGTGTTCTAACCCTGATGTATCTTACTGAAAACAACCACCCCATATGTTTAGTTAGATGTTGCTACTTTTTTCTTGCATTTCTCTAGATCATGGAAGGATATAATAAAGTCAAGTCATTGAATTTTGTTCCCTTTCCTTTCAAAACAAAGTAGTCTCTGTAGCCTAGAAGCCAGGGGTGTTGAAAATAATCCTTTAATCCAGTGGTCCCCAACATGTTTTGTGTTACGTAATACAATAGACACAGGCTGGCCGTTGTGGGGGGTGCAGACAAACACACGTGTTATGCTTTATACAATTTACCATAAAGCAGGATGAGGGGGAGCCATGGTCTTGTCTCTAAACAAAGAGACATTCACAAGGACCTGCTCTGTTTTCAGCAGCAGCTTCAAAAGGACATTTAGTAACCCAGTTGGCAACTTCGGGAAACCAGTTGACACAGTAACTAATTAAACTGCTACATCTTCTGAGCACAGAGGAAAATATTGAATAAAACCGTCTTTATTTCATCCATTGGTCATCCATCCAAGTTGAACTGATGTTTTTACTGGTGGGTTATTTCTTAGTTCAGACCTCTGACTTGTTTCCTTTCACATCAGAAGATTAAGCACTGGTGTGCCTCGAGTGTCCACACATCAAGCAAAGTCTACAACTACACTTCAGATGCCAGTGGACTTTATATGAAGTGGGAGCAGCAACAACAAAGGCTGGATCCCCTCTGGTTTTATGTTTCGGTCTGAGGACATCCAAGAGCAGCATGTTGGCTGACCTGAGGGGTCTCGCTGGAGTGTGGAAGGGCAAGAGGTCAACAAGATAGGAGGGTGCTTATCCATGTAAAACTTCAACAGTCAATGAAATCTTAAAGTCAATCCTTAAACACACAGGAAGCCAATGGAGAGAGGCTAAAACTGGAGCAATATTGTACTTCTTTTTCCTGTCAGGAGATATGCAACAGCGTTTTGCACAAGCTGCAGAAGACAAAAGGTGTTTTGACCTTAACCAGTGCACCAGGTATTATAACAGTCCTTCCCTACTGTGATAAAGGCATGATTGCTATTTTATATCATGAAGGTAAAGTTTGATTTTGGCCTGCAGCCTTAGTTGGAAGAAGTCTTAACAACAGATGAGATCAGATTTAAACAAATGATCAACAGTTACTGAGATTATTTGAAAATGAGTATTTGTGGGGACCAGGTGGCCAAGAACAGCTGTAACGTCTAGGGGTGGGAATTGATAAGAGTTTACTGACACCATTATTTATTATCCTTATTGATCCAATTCTTGGTTGATTCCTGTGGATTTTCAGCACAGAAGACATGGCTCTCAATCTGGTTTCAGACATTTTTTTCCACCCTGGCGTAAAATCACACTGGATATTGTGCAGCCAGTGTCACACTGTTGATTGTTTTCTTTTATCCAGCTGACGACCTCTGATGAGAGACAGATTTGCAAGGCAGCCAGATCCCAGAAAGGAATTGATAAGAGAATTGTTAAGCAAGTGGACTGATGATATCAATTCTTTTAGCTAATCATTATCAATTCTCAGCTGGAATTGTTTTTGATTCCCATCCCTAGTTATAGTTGTCCAGAAACAGTGACCTCAGTTTTAATGGAGAAACACACTGCGCTATTAAATCACTTTATGATTTGATGCTATAAAAAATCTATTACTAACCGATTTTTGTCATGTGGTTAGACTAAAATCATGCTTTTTATGTTTTCGATGTTGAAGAGGGGTCCCGTGACTGTTAACAGAGGTTAGACTGCAGTATTTTGTTTTGTAGGAGGAAAACAATTATGTTCCAGTAAACTTGACCCATAGAGTTTACTTATTACTAAAGATAACTTGAAACATTATGAACAGATATTAATTACATTATCAGGGAATGTTGGTCTTGGCACAAGGGGGAAGTGATAAGATGGTGGTGGTGAATTGAATTAGGATGCAGATCCAGGAATTTTAAAAAAAATGTCTTAATATTGCAAGATTGGGCAGTTTTCCACATCGGGGCTTTTACCTCAAAAACTTTGCAGCGGACTTTGGTGACATTTTCAGGGAGTGTTGGTCATGGCAACAAAGGAGAAGTGATGAGATTTTGATGGATATTTAAAGGATTTGTTGACGTTACAACCTTCTGACAATTGACTCACCCATGTGACACTTAACATGTTGCCTGTGTTTGAAAGGTTTATGCCCTTGAAATACTTCTAGTTTGGTTAATGTAAACAGACATTTTTTGTTGAAACTGAGTCCAAAAGTACTTTTTAAATAACGTTTTATTCCATATTTTTCTGATTGCTTATAATCATTGATAAAAAAAAATAAAACTAGCAGTGTGCAGTGATGGAGAAAATCTAGGAGGCTACTCATTGTGTTGCATCCCAAGGTATTGTGTCAAATCAAAATGAATCTTTGACTGAAAAATCATAGTTGAATTGAATCACAAGGCTGATGAAGGTGAACAGCCCCACTAAATCCTAGTCTGATCCTCTCCTCATCCACAGACAAGCCATGTTTTCCACTTTTTAAAAAAATGTTGAGCTTATTTGTTGCCACTAATGAAACTCAAAAGTACCTCTTAATTTTCTTTGTCAAATATGACCGGTCAGCACGTCCGTAAAAAACAAACAACTAAGGGATTTTGACGGCACTCCTCCTTGTAGGAATCACTTCCTGACCCTCATCTGGAGTTCTCCGTGGTGATGTGACGTCATCTGACAGCAACCTGTTTACAAAAAGACAAAAAGCAATAATTAAAATAAAATATAAAAAGGGAAGAGTTGTGGAGGTTTAAGTTAAACAGTTGTAGGATGTATAGCTCTGTTAGCTGTGTACGTTTGGTCTGGGTCAATAATAGCTTTACCTATGTACAGTAAACAGAGCCATGGGACTGGTTTGAGGATTAAAAAGGATTTTCACTGCTAAGCCACACAAACCCAGCCCAGTGACCCCCTCATGTCTCCTCCTCCCTTGAACACAGCAACAAACAGATTTATTTTTCTGTCTTTTCCAACTCCTCTGGTGGGCCTTGTGACACCAACCACAGATTATGTGACAGGGGTAATGTATTGCAAAGGTTGTCATCAGAATTTAATGTTTTATTTGTTCATAAATCAGTTTCCCTCCCTTCGGTTTAGGAGTGAAGAATCTGCCCCACTTCCTGTGATTTACCTGCTCCATAGGACATTTTCTAAAAAACAGCAAATAAAACTATTAATAAAGGGCATATTCAGATGCTTCAAATTCAGCTGCAGCTTTAAAGTATTCCCTCTATATGTCGTATTCTCAGTGGCTTTTTTACCCCTGCCAAGGAGATTCTCTTTTTGCCGGTGCTATTGTTTGTCTGTCTGTGAGCAACATAACTCAAAGTTCTCAACGGATTTTGATGCAATTTTTAGAGATTGTTGGTCATGGCATAAGGAAGGAGTGATTTGATTTTTTGTGATTTGAATCTGGATGTAGATCCAGGATTTTTTTCAAAAGGATTTGTTAACATTTATGATATAGTTATCCACATTCAGGTAAAGATGTCAGAAATGCCTTGGTAGAGATTTCATGGTAAAGACTGTTAGGACTCAAAAAGTTCTGCATGTATTTTGATGATATTTTCAGGGAATGTTGGTCAGGGCACAAGGAAGAATTGATAAGGTTTTGGTCATGATACAAATCTGGATGCAGATACAGAAATATTTTCATGGATTTGTTAACAGTGTGAGTTAGGGCAGTTTTCCACATTTATGACACTTAACAATGTTGGAAATGCCCTGGGTGGAGGTCAGTGTTAATTTTGTTGACTAATTAGTTTCGTCATAGTTTATGTCAACAAACTTTTTCCCCTTACAAAAACTAGACTATAACTAAAACAAAACAAATGCACATTGACAAAAACTAAATTAACTGACATTTTCGTCAACAGATAAATACTAGACTAAAATGTAAGACAGAGATTCAATCAGACCTAACTTCGTCATGTAGAAAGTAGGGACAAGTTAGGAATATATCCAATCACAGCTACTTTGGTTGTGTTGAAGTTTAAATGAGTTAAGAGGGACATCCAATCACAACTGCTTGAGCTTCATGGTGGTGGGATCCAAATGTAAAACATGACTTCAAAAATGCAAGGAAACGTTAAAAAATGCCTTACACTTTACACTTCATAATATATTAGTCGACTAAATTTACAGTAGATTTTGTTGATTAAAAGTGTTGTGAAATTTAATCAACTAAAACTAGACTAAAATTAAAACAATTTAGATGACTAACTTATGACTAAACTAAAAGATATTTAGGCAAAAGATTAAAACTAAATTAAAAAGTGCTGTCAAAATTAACACTGGTGGGGCTTTCAATCTCCTCTTTCCTCTGCTTGACACCAACCATGTGTTTAATCTAGTATTGATTCTTGAGATTATAATCCTTAAAACAGCAACATTTCCATTGCATGTCAGGCAGGTATTTCCACTTAAGTTAACAAAGTGTTCTGTATTATCCATTTTTCTTGGAATTGTCCATGTTTTTCTTCCACCTTCACTTTTGACAGGAAACAGCGGTCTAGTTAGTGGACGGTACACTGCAGTCAAGCTCTCACATCGTTGATTTGGGCCAATAATAATACTTAGCTATTATGATAACCTTTTCATTTCAAAATTACGCTTAAGAACAATGAAGATTGTATTGTAAAAATAGTAAAAAAAATAAATGAAATCAACTGCAGGCTTGATTATATTACATTTTTACACCATGGGGGGCCTACAAAAGCTCATACAAGTGGACAATCCTAGACTATAGGAAGCAGAGGTCCACATTTAAAAGAC
Organism: Cetoscarus ocellatus; assembly: GCA_037902135.1. Classification (NCBI taxonomy): domain Eukaryota; kingdom Metazoa; phylum Chordata; class Actinopteri; order Labriformes; family Labridae; genus Cetoscarus; species Cetoscarus ocellatus. The sequence continues at coordinate 2,084,417 of JBAMNC010000640.1, read as the reverse complement.
TTGCTCCCTCTTTATGCAAAGTTTATCAATGAAATGAGAACACTGTTTGTCAGTGAGTAGACAATCTTTGTGGAGTGCAGTTTCTCAATTAAAAAAAGGAAAGCATGAGCGTGGGTGTAGGTGATAGTGAGTGACTCTCTATCTTTCTACAGTATCTGGTCTTTACTCATCATCTCTTGATTTGCTTTGGTTGAGATCCCCCTGGCAGCATATTTTTTACATACTGTGCATTTAAATATTAAATAATATTTGCCAGCCTGCGAAACAATTTCTTGAGGTATGTTGCTGCTTTTTAAAGAACTTTTAAGTCTCAGAGTCTATTCTGACAGCCACTGTATACATCACAGAGCCCATATGTTACAAATATAAAAGGAAGAAGGCCATGCTGTCAGCGAACAAATCCAATTTAACTCCATCACTTTAGTAAAGGGAGTGCTGCTTTTGTTTCCACTTTGGGACAACTTAAACACTAATTTAATCAAAGCTAGGGGATGGAGTCATTTTTGACTGACACTCTCTGGACATTTGTTTCTGTCAGCGCACTATCATCCCCTGAAGTGACTCAGCACAGAGCAGTCCCCAATCCAACTGTGTGGCCCTAACTCAAACTGACAGTGTTCTAGCTCCTGTACCTTGCCATTAGCTACTCTTCCAGAAAGTCAGAAACCCTTTTTTACTCACTAATGTCATCATCATGTGTAGCCTCGATGCACATAGAAACCTCAGGAGCACTCCTAGACAGAAATAGACCAACCAAGGAAGCAAAGGTGTACCTTGAGCAAAGGATGAACTCTGAGGAAGAGATTTCAGCAGCATTTTGTCTTAAAATATTCTTACCCAGGTCTGTTAGGTTCCTGTAGGGAACAATGTTGTACTGTGAAAACCAGTGAGGAGGGAAATTCATTGCCTTGATATGAAGAGGAAGACATGTCTTATGTAAGACGACTGGTGACTGTTAATACAACATTTTGACAATACAATCTCAAGAGCAAGCAAACTAAAACTGGCAACTAAAGCAGGGCGCACACTACAAGATAATTGGCACCATTTTCGGCTGAATCCCCCCACCAACTAAAGTGAGCAAAGGCCCATATATCTGGTGGCCCCAGAGATTCTCTATCCCGACAGTGCTGCCAGTTGAGGTGTGTTAATAGTGATTTTATCCTTTCCTGATCATCTCGGCAAAAGGTTGGGGCTGCCCTGAGGTAAAATTGTAAATTTGACATGTTCAGTATTTACCATAAAGAATCCTGATGTGTGAGAATACCAAGGTCAGTTGAGCATGTCCTCTGAAAAGTGGAGTAATAGCTAATCAGGAAGCTGGCTAAGGCAGCAAGCACAACAAATATAGCCATGATGATGATTAAACACAAGAGGGAAGTCAGATGGATGTCAGAAACAGAGGAACAGATCATTGTTTTGTGACAAAAAGCTGAATGATAACACAGTGTGTACTGTAAAGCAAATTACAACCAAACTGACAAGGACAGAATCTGGACCAAAATTGTTCCCGCTATGGATGTCACGGTAAGCTAACAGTTAGCCACATTTAACTTCAGTTTGCTCTTCAGTTTTACCAGTTGTTGTCATGTTTGGGGTCTCTTAGGGTTTCAGAATTGTTCAAGATTTAAATAAAGCATTTTCTGTGCCACATCATAACTAAACACAATCTGGACATCAACAACAATACCAGGGCGATAATACTTAATCATATGGGTTGCTTATTTGGGCTCGTTATCTGCAGTGGAAACACCAGTAATTGAAGTAAACCGGACTGCATGGTGGAAACACAGCTTTAGAGCAAAGTCTGCACAGTGAAGCTACATTTGCAGATATGTGAGGATTTGGTCATCCTTTCAAAATAAAACATCTAACTATCTCAGGTTTTCAAAAAAGGGTGATGCAATGATTCATTGTTGTGTTTCTATGGCCCTGCACTGGTCTTTGGCCTTCTGGTAGGGGACCTCTATGCAATGGAGCACCACGTGACATGAAACTGCAAATTTTGCTGATGGGTCCTGAAATCCTGTCGCTATTGGCTTGGGCTGTCATTGTGTTTAAGTAGTGTTGTCTGGCATATGAGAAAGAGAGAGAGACATTGTCATAACATTCATTTTCTGACGCTTGTACATCATAATTAGGTGAAGACTGAGCTGGAATAGGAAGCTGTTATGATTCAGACGGATCCATCCACAAACCTTTCCTACTTGGAAGTGGCTGACAGCCTTGACAGTGTGATTTATTTTTGTTTTTTTTGCATGAATCTGAAACACTCATCCTGCTTGAAAAATTACCTCAAGCATTTGCAAAGATCATCTGGGAGAAGCAGATAGTATAACTCTGACCTGGGAACAACAACCAACCTGCTGAACAAAATATGAGTCATTAATGACGGAGAGGATGCATGTTTCTCTTATGTTTTTGGTTGTTTATTTCTAGTATGACATTGTTTTTTGAGCCAGCTTCTTGTAAACCTGTATTTGGTCAGGAAACACAGTGAGGTCAGACTTGGGATGTGCAGTTTGAAAAACAAGCGTAGAGAAAAGGTGAGATGTAGACATGGTGAGCTGCTGTCAGTGGTAAAAAAACAGGGGAAAGGAGTAAAAAACAGGAAAGATGAGTCATATCATTGCAGCAAAATGGATCCTGTTAAAATGCCACTGCAGCTAGAGGAATTAAGTCATGTTTTTAGATGAGTTCTGATATATCTGATACGTCAGATTATGTTTTTGAACAAATCGGATTCTGTATTAGGCCTTTGTCTCTTTTTTATAATCTAGGGGGCCCGGGTGAGGGGTTTACTGGAGCTGCAACATTTTTTACAATCACTAAAGTCTTGGGCAGAATTACGTCGCCAGCCTTTACACCAAGCTCCTGCTTCCTGTCAGTAACTATATATAAAACATATGATGGTGATATGGATAAATCCAGACAAGGTTTCTGTTTATGTGAGGATAAACATCTGCATCTTACTGATGGAGGAACTTAGGAGGAAGATTTTGGCTCAGCTGGGTGCAGCTTCACCCCATTCTCCACACAGCTCCTACTTCCTTCCCCAAAGCTGTCCACTCATCTCATTACAGACAGGAGAGGGTGATAGGTGGGGCCTGCACAGACCTTGGCATTAATTATTAAACCCTGTCTTCTTTTACCCCCAGCCTCTCTCCCTCACAGTCTCTGATAACCAAAAGCAGAGGCTAACTCCCAGCCATAACATTGTGTGGTCCATAAAGCACAACTAAAGAAAGACTCAATTTGGGGTTCTAATGAGTCACAGATTATTGTGCTTTATCACTTTCCTGGGACATGTTTCACAACAAAAAGACGGTGGACTTTTTTGTTTTGCTTGTTTCTTTTCTGTCCTTGAGCAATATCAAATTTAGTGCTTTTCATTGTGTGGTTTTCCTGTAGCAAGGACAACGATTATTAAAGGGTGCACTCACACTAGGCGCTCTGTGTGGTGCTCAAGAACAGTTCAGTGCTCTGGTGCTTGCACTCTTGAGGAATGTTTCCACAAAGTAGTCCGATTCAGTGCAGTTTGGTATGATTCACAACTATAGGTGTTTTTGGTGTCAAATATGAGAAAAGGTACCGAAAGAACTGATTCAAATGAACCAAGCCAACCCCATAGGGTGGAGCTAAAAGTGCAGAAGTCTGTCGATTGGTTACGGGAACAGTCACTTCATGTGCGGGAGCAGCTAAAACAAAGACATACTTCGTTATGTTTACATCACCTGTGGATCCGACTTTTCCACTACTTTTGCTCTAAAGAATGTCTGCAAGAGTGTTTTGGAGGTGCACACTTAACTTGCCATTGTTGGAGAGGAGATCGTTCAGAAGGAGTTGCTCCCAGGTGAGGGTACAACTGCTGGTGGGCCTGCAAGAGAGAGTGAGATCATGGGCTTACTGCTCCAAATCGTACCATCTGTACTGAAACCAAACCAGAAAACTCAGTGAAAACGCAGCTTTGGAAGAGCTGTGGTCTCCTCTCCTGTGGATCTCTAAAAGGCATCTCAGTGGTTCTGAAAGGAGATTTTTGTTATCTTTTTTAAAGGCCTGTATGAGGGATTCAACAACTTGCTATAAAATACTGAACCATTCGGTACGACATCAACGGTTCAATATATGGTAAATGTGAAATGTGGTATTTTTGGTTTTGAGTAACAACAGCTTTCAGTCTTTGTTCATCTTATTTTTCTGTGTTTGCTCTGCTGCATTTGTGCCTGTGAGTCAGCAAGCAGGGGTTAGGAAGCAATGTGCTTAAGTGTGCCCAATATACAACAACATTGCTCTGAGAGGAGAGGAAGTTACACCCACACTGGGGACATGAGGGACCTCTCATTCTTTGTTAAGAATAATTTGATCTTTGTACATATTGTATATAGAGTTTTCACGTATTTGAACATTTCTATCCTGATCATTGTATAACCTTTTCTTTAGCAGCTTCATTCTTTCCCCACACACACACACACACCCTACATGGCCTTGTGCAGCCCTCTCCTTGTTACTCTTTATCACCTATTGTTTATGACTCGGTGCATCACCAGACCAGCCTAAACAGACCCAAGAAGGAGACGTGAAGGCCACGACACCTCCCTACATGTTAAACACACACGCACACACGCCTATATAGAGAGAAGACTTTTGTATTAGCTTCAGATCAACACCTCAGACTACTTGACACTCTGTATTGTTGTTCTCCTTGCTGCAAGTAAAACTTCATTTGATTGCATCCAGCTGTTCTCTGCATCTTTATTCTGAATTATGTCAGGTGTTGGTAAGAACCATTAAAGGCGCCACTGAGCAGTCTTAGGACTGTGAAGGAAAAATCCTGACATTCTTCTAATTCATTGTCAGAGTTCAGCATTTGTCAAGCGGAAAATCATTTACTTTTGAGGTTCATCAATATGACCACTGAGCCTTGTGGGTCCTGTGCCAACATGTTGTTTTATTAAACCACTGATGCACAAGTATTCATCAAGTTTTGCAGGGGAACACAAACTCCAAGCACATCAGCACAGTGCACTTAATTAAGCATAACGTCTTGCAAGTTATGCACAAAACTCAGGCAACAGAATCACAACATACTGGCCCATGAACCTAGAAAAAATATCTCCATCTTCTCAATACAACTGCAAAAGCACGCCCAAATCTAGTTGATTAAAAATAGTAATCCATTTTTAAATCCTCACTGAAGTTGACAGGATGACCTTTATAGGAACAAACTTAGAGAGCCCTGACGAGCCTTAACGTGCTGACGGCAAGGGTTAGGTGATGTTTTCTTTTTTATTGACAGCTCAGAAGAATGACGATTAGAAAAATAAATAAATTGTCGTCATGATGTGTTCAAATGTTATTTCAAGACAAAAAATAAAGCTCATTTTAAAAACCTTAAATACATTTGTTTGTTTCTCCACAGATGTTCCCAAGGGAAAAATGCATGTGAAAAGGTTTTTTTAATGTTCTTTTGGTATATATTTTACATCTTAAACTGCATCATGGATGTTCGTGGAAATGGCATTTTATGCTTAACATTAACAAAAGAAAATGTTAAGAAATGAAAATAGCTTTTACCCCTTACTGTCTTGTTGCTATTCTAGAAAAAATGCCTAGAACCCCTCAGGGTGAATTTGAATTTGTCGAATAGAAAACTAACAAACAGACAAGAAGTACCCCAAAAAAAAAAAAAAAACTGTCACTTTTCCCAAAAATCAAAGTCAATAGGTTTCCAAGCATACATGCTAATAACCAAAGACATTCAACCCCCAGGCCCACTTGCTGGCCCGGCTGCAACTCAGTCATTTTACTATTTTAATGGTTGGGTTGGATCTGGATCAGGCAGTTCCCTGCTCCAGGTGCCCTAATGTGCTGCAATACTGTGTATATTTTCAATATGAATGTTTAAGTACAGAGTACAGATTTTTAGCCCAATGCATCAACAGATGTTCAAATATTGGGTACAATGTGTACATGGTACACCCAAGCAGCCTTAGTTTGAGTTCGCCCAAAGTTTGCATTTGGCTTCATTGATTTTTTTTGTGAACTTCTTACTTATGCTTTCTTTGTTGCCCTTATAATGGTGAGTCAGTTTGAAATGCTGACTTAAGGGTGCAATAACAAAGGTTGTGTTGAAGTCAGACTGGTCTGAACATCTAGACGGTGAATGCTTTGACTCTGATGCTGATGATCTCACTGTTTTCTCTCCCCTGCCCTTCTCTCTTCTCTTTTGCATGCTTGTGTGCGTGCAGTCTGTGTGTGCGTGCTGCTAACAGGTTTGAAAAGTCAACATCAAACCACAAGCTCCCCAACCCTACAAGCTGCAGAAGAAAGAAGACACTGTCAGGATGTTTAGCACCAAAAGGTTAGCCCCAATGCCACTTTTGATCTCCTTTTACTCAAATGATGAAAAGCAAAACATCTCAGGGCACTTGAAAATGTCTTCTGCAGTTAATGGCTGACATTTCTGATCAGCCACAATCCTCAGAAGACTGCAGATGTGAAACAAACTGATGTGAGGGAAGATGACTGTTGACTTCAGGTCACATCACAAATAACATCAGCCTTTGTGTTTCTAGAATATCCTGGACATAACTGTAGATGTAATATCCTCAAGCATTAAAGTTTTTCTGTTTGTATTTGCAGCAAATCCTGTTTTAAGTTCATAAAAACAAATCCTTACATAATTTTAGAAAATTTGGTAACAACTAACAGTCCATCTTTGGTCATAAGTTAATCTGCATGAAAGATTATTAATAGGCTTTTCTAGATGTTAAATGCAAAGTAAAAATAGATGCATTATGTTGCCAACATGTGTAAATATGTTGGATGGATAAAAACAAAACAGTCCAGTCCTTTGGTTCACTGTGTGAAAAGGTTCTTCCTTTGATGGCTCTGGTTGTTGTGTAAATTTAATCAAAACAGCAAAAAAATAATTTCACGTAAAGAAAATGTATTTTTTCCTTCTAAAATCCAGAGTATTTCTGTGTAAAAGCTTATGATTTAGTCACTGTTTTTGATGTCCACAGCCATCACCTGCAGTGTTTATTTTAGTTTCTCCTGTTAGAATTAGGACTACTTTGAGTAACTGGGTTACAGCTTCTTTTATTTTAGAGATCTGAATTCAGTCATTGCGGGGTATCATTTTTACTTGACCTTTTGTTTTCAAATACTGTATTTTACACTTCTGACCTCCATTTTTTAAATGATTTTCCACTCTTTCTTTTCTTTTAATAAGACATTGCTATTGGTCACTCTCCATGTTGGAGAGTTGGTTTTAGAAACTAAATCAAAATACAAAAAAATATATTCTTGACAAAGCAATATTTATTTATTCACTGGTGGCACATTTTTGTATTTTCCTGAAAAGTCACAAATTTGGGACATAAGTGTTTTGTACCCAATAGCAGCGTTATGCAAGCACACACTAGCTATAATATCTCCTCTGCTCTGAGGCTCAGGTATGCTTTCTGCTGTATGGTGATGGCTGCACAGACACAAACTGATGCAGAATAGTGACACCGAATTGCTTGATGCTTTTAAACTCTATGCAGCTTTCTCCTCACCACTCTGGGCTGCCCAATGTCATCAATGTCGGCGGATAATTGCTCCGAAAGCTAAATATATGTATCAGCAGATGTGAAAACATCTGAGGACAGATTATGTGCCTTGGTAATAAATGGGTGTGTTTTGTGTGTAACATGGTACAAAGCAATCAGAGTGTCAGCTCTCATCCCCTTTAAATATGTGTGTACCAGGAAGCTGGTGTTTCACCATTTACATAGCTAGTTTGATTGTTTGGTCTTAATTTTGTCTGGATTATTTAATTCTTCTCCCTGAATTGTGCAACTGTTCTCAAATAACACTGCATGAAGTATGTTTATGCTCAGTTTTTTTCCATTGAAGCATCCCAGAGCATTAAAAATGATAAAAATGACTCTTCCTCATGAGCATGAAAGCAAAACCTCATTTATCTTTTAAGTCTACAGGTAAAACTAACAGGGTCAGACTTCTCTATTTTTATAATGGACCTGTTTATTAACCGCAGGCTTTAAGCAGTTTTTTCTCATTTTTCCTCATGGAAATATTTGGGTCTGTGTCATTTTAAATGGATAAAACTCACTGGGCAACCTGTTTTTTAATCTGTGAGCATAATCATCGGTTACATTCATGAGTGTGTTTATAGAAATACTACAAATCTGTGTCTTGTGAAAATCTTCAAACGAGTTTTTCCTGTTTCTGGGAGTATTATGTACACTGAAGCGCACAGGTACAGTGCACTGAGGAGTGCTGCAAAAAAATCATGGCCACTGGTCCCATGATGCAGTGATAGTTAAGGCAATGCACCAAAGAAAATATATAGCAGAAGAGTACAGGCTGGCAGTATAGTTGCTCTGACCACTGGTCATCAATTCCCAACACATATCTGATGATGACATTGACTAATGCTGTTGAGTCTGTGAGTTTAACTCTCAGAATCAGCGTGATTGTCACCATACTTGTAATTTACACCTCACATAACATAGTTGTTAGCATCCAGGGCCCTCAAGTGGGATACTTAAGTAACGTGTTGCGTACTGGCAACTAAATATGTAAGAGTGCTCATGATACTGGCAGACGCAAATGCAAATGCAAGGACGGCAGCAGCTATATGTCAGGCCTTAGCCTTATGTAACAGAGCTTTGTATTGATGTCAGCCAAATCCAGTTTTAACATTATAAGCAGATTGACCTGACACTTGCCCCAAGTTCTAATTTACAGTGACATAGAGACGTCTATTGTCTGCCTCGACATTACTAACGTAATTTTTACTCCTACATGTACTGAGGTATATATTGTTCAAGTTGCATTGAAGAGCAATAGAGCCAAAAGAGAAAACTGATGTTTCATGGTGGGAAGTATCTGTGTGTAAAAATGAGGGGTGCATTGTGCTTAGGATATCATTATGAGATGAAAACTGAGTGCTGTCACACTCAGATCCACCTTTCTCTTCCCAGAGTGTTTGATCATCCCACTGTGGTTGAGAGGATGATTAAACCTAGCTGGCTCTCCATCTCCAGGGAGCTGTGTCAGCACAGTCGATGACAGGGATACCTACGGATCGACCGTAATAGGCTGTCTTGAAATTCAAAGAATCCAAAAGCTCATTGACATTTTTTGCAGAACACAGAACAAAGCATTTTTCCCTCTGAACTGCTGAATAAACGTAAAATAGATGAGGAAACCAATCCATCCGTCAGAGATACCATGTGCTGTTGTGACTTTATTAATGGGTTTGATGCAGGGTTATGGGTTCACCTGAGTCCCTCCTCAAAAACTGTTGCATTTCAAACAACAGGGCAATCAAAAGGCTTTTACTAAAACATGATCGCTTAATGGTCTTCCTGCAGCAGGTTACCTTTGTTTGTATGAAACAAATGCAAAAAAAACAAACAACAACAAACCATAAAGTCAGAAGAATCATATAATAGCATTGATTAATCAAACCCAAGGGCATTTGAACCCCTGGCTTTTGACTTTGTCTGGCACTTCCTTTGTTGATAAAAACTACCTTTAATATCAATGAGCTTGAGCCTGGTTCTGACTCTTAGCACTAACGTGGACAGGCTAAGAAATTGGCGAGTTCTGTCAGCTTTAAGGTTGTCAGAATTTGGTTGACTAGAAAGTGTGTGTCTAGCCCTATTTTATCTTACAAACAAACTTGTATGTTGATTGTACCAAACTTTTACATCAATTTTACATTTTACATTTTTAAATTTGTACCAAGTTTTTACATCTGGCCCCTGTAACATTTGTCAAGAAAAAAAAACTTTCCCTTGTACAAATGAAGCTGATGACCCCTGCCCTACAACATTAATCACTTTCTTAAATGATCAGGATGTCTCTGAAATGTACTATCAATTTTTTTTCACAGATTAAATTTTATAGTCATTTGTTTGACTGGAAAGAAATGTCATTAGACCATCACCACAATCCCAATCTCTGAATGAAACTATCAGTCAAACTAAAACTCCTTTCAGTTTCTTTTCAATTTCAGGCACAGCTTGTTATGAAAAATCAAAGGGAGTCCAATAACAAGAAAATATTCCTCTATTTGGTTGTTAGATACTGTATGTCAGGTTGTGTTTTCAAGTTTTTCTCCTACCCGCTGATTATGATAAGTGTCCTAACAGGAACAGAAAATATCTGTCATGCAAACAACAGCTCAGGCAGAAAACTTGAAGGAAGAGTGTGAAGGTGTCTGTACTGTCCCAACAGCAGATCCAAAATCATCACAATATGAGGAGGACTAGCTAGAGTGAAATGGATTCTAAGCCTGTTGAGTGACATTTTCTCCATTGTCCACATCTTTTCAACATTAAATTGAATTCAGCAGAATAGAAAAAATCTTTATTGTCTACCTCAGGTGGACATGAGCCTCAGGCTCTCCAAATACAAAGAGCAGCAGATAACACACTCATGTAGCAGACAAAAAGAGCACCTGTACTTACACGCTAAAACAGTAAAAACAGTTCATGTCATGGTTTTAATCTCATCAGCCATTTAGTGAGGGTAAGACTGTTTTTTCTTGGGATAGATAATTTTTTAATTTTTTTTCCAGAAGGACCCTATAGCGCCACCCTGAGCTTTGGAGGGTAGAAGCGATCTGCTAAAGTACTCCTTCTTTTCCTGTCCTGTTGGTAAAAGTCGAGACAGTCATTTGTTTGAAACAGTCTAATCAATTATATTCTTTGGTCTACAGTTAGACCATACCAATCGGAAAGATGGCAAGTTAGGACACTCTTAACAAGCTCTTATATTTGCAGATCAGCCAAGGCCACTGAGTTTTCTAAGGATAAAATCTCAGTGAGCATTTCCTTAAAATGAACTCTCCAGAGAAGCTTAGCTGGCTGTCCATTCAAACATACACACAATGGAGAGCGCAAGGTCAGCTGCAGGCTTCGCCCCCACTCTTTTTATTTTCAGAAGTGATGTGAACTTAGCTTAACCTGGATTGAAGGCTAAACATGCAAACACCTTCAAAATGCAACAATATCCCCTCATAAATGTACGTGAAAGTATTTTATTAAAAAAGGAAACACTTAAAGGGTGAGTAATAATCTCAAAACTATATCTAACACTTAAAAATGTTTGCTTTCATCATCCTCGTTGACAAATTGCAAAGTATTGGTACACTGAGTCTTTTAGCATAATTTATAGGGATGTAGCAATTTATAAGATATTGAATCATTCGATGTACGCTGTTGACAGTTCTTTACACATGAGTGTATTGCAAGATTCTCAGTTTTTAGGGCAATCAGCTGTCATTTATTGTTGCCCTTTTTTCTGTATTTGCTGTTCTACATTTTTTACCTGTAAGGCAGCAGGAAAGGGTGAGGAAACCCCTAGCAGGAGAAGCAATATCATACTAATACTTTAGAGGAGAGGCAGACTTACAATATGAGGGTGCACTGCTCTTTAAATCTATGGTGGGAGTAAGGGTGAAGATACTTCTGCATTTACAAAACCTTAAAAAAAGCAATAACATAGCTTATCTATTCGGCTATTGCATGTTGTGGATCCTGTGGCAGAGCATAATTTTATTGAAACATTGCACAAGCATTCATCAGGTCCTACTGGGGGAAACATAAACCTTTGGCACATGTGCATTATGCATCAAATTAAATGTTACATATCATCCCCTTTCACATCAGCTTTGGATAAAGAATGCTGGTAACTCCTGATGGACTCATAACAGGCTTGCCCTATGCTAACCTTGTGCAGCAGCTGGACTTGCCTGATTCAGTGTCTGCAATCAGGCAGATCTATCTTGCTAAGCTCCAATCTACAACGATTGTAAGCAGCCCAAAGTGGGATGGCCCAGTTAGAGTCCTTTAGCACAGGCCGAGGTGGGAGCTACGAGTGAGACAACAGCAGAAAGTGGCTGCTCGTACAGGGATTAGCATAGATGCTAACAGCTTCAGTAGCAGTTTTACCAGATCTGGACCACATTTCTTTATCAAATTGAAAACTAATATGAACGCTACAAACTTCTCTATAGAAAGGATACTTTCGCTCCACTTCCGACATGTTTTGCCAAGAGTTTGTTTTACGAAGTGGCTCATGTTCTTGTAGCACAGTAGCACCCAACTACTTCATCATCTGATTGTCCTATGATGAATGTGATTGACGGAATGATTGTCCAGTAACCTGCATAAAATGCTTCTAGAAGTTTCTGCCCTCTCCAGACACTTTCTATGGGCTCTTTGCCAGGTGGACTACTGAAATATATGAAACGGTCCATCTGATGTGTCAGGTTAGGCCTCTGCATCAGAAAAAGACGTCCTCATCTGCTCTAAAGGCATGAAATGCACAAACAAACTGGAAGTCATCTTGGTTTAAAATGTGTAATCCATATTAAAATCCTTGCTAAAGTCAGCAGCACCTTTAGAAAACAAACTTAAACTAGAAGTGCTCCAAGAGCACAAACCTCTGCAAAGGCAATTCCAAGATTCTTTGGCGAGTCATTATCAAAAATGTGAAAAACTTTAAAGCCTTCCTGGATCTACTTTCAGATTTAGATCACCAAAATCTAACCACTTCTTCCTTTAGCCATGACAAATCAATTCCTTGAAAATTTGATCCAAATTGGTTCATTCATGTTGGGAGTTATTCTGTTCAAAATCTAGTCAACAAACAAACAAATAAACAAAAAACTAACAAATGCAGGCAAGAACTAAGCCTCTTTAGTGAAGGCAACAAGCTTTAATAAGCAGTTGTCAGTAGTTACTTCATGATGTGTTCAAAGGCCTGCTCAAATAAAGGATATTTAGGCGATTGAGTGTGATGTCATCATGATGCATTCAAGTGTCATTTCAAGAAAATTACATTTTTTGTCTGAAAAACTTAGATGATTATTTAAGTTAGTTATTTGGATTCAGATTTATTTGTTTTTCCTGCATTAAATAAAATAAGTTAAAACAGATGATGACTTTGGTTCAAAAGAACATGAAAGTGTTATTTTTCACGATTTTTTTTAATTATGCATTCTCACCAGCTCAAAGGATTTTTTTTTTAACTTAAAAAGATAGAAATTGTGTAGGAATTAAAATAAGCTTTTTTTGTCCTCAATTACCCCTTTCTGTCCCTTCAAAATTTAACTAAAACAACTCACAATGGAAAAGATTAAAAAGCACTCCAGTTGCAAAGGTTGTAAAAACCAACTGTGACCACAAAACAGGGGATGTACTGAACCATGGGCTCAGTGTATTGTTCCATCCCTATAATTCACTCTATATATATTTACAGATTAATAAGGCCTTAGCTTGCAAAATTTTTCAAAAACTCTATCCATTATAGTATCTAAAGAGTAGTTTTTGCTCTTCTTTGACACAGAAAATAGCATCAGTGAGTTGTTTTTATGTTAATGTTGTCATGGTCTAAAGCCAACGCCAAACCTGTATGTAACTATACCATGGGATTCTGATGTAACTGACCTGCATCATTTATTTATACCTCTATCCGGGCTACCTATATTCAATTTCTCTGCTGTACATACAGTAAATATAATGTTTCAGTCATTCTAAACAACATGTTCTGTAAAAGAAATGCAGGTAGTGATCAGAGGAAAGGCCCCTTTATATGAAAATACACTTTCCCTGAGACAGAGTTGCATAGTCATACAAAAACGTTTTATAGCTTCTGTTAGCCTTCCTACATGACTCATCACTAATAACTCAGACACCACCGCCCTCACCCCACACTACACCCCTCCCCAAAAAGTAAAAACAGACAGACAGAAAGAAAAAGAGGAATGAGGAGGGAGGGAAAGAAACAGACATGTTTAGCCCCTTCTCTATCACACACTTTAGCCCCTTCTGTACAGATCAACACGTTGTACCTTAGCAGTCAAACACACAATTACACACAACTGTTGTCTTAACAAAATTCATGATTTCAAAAAACTACACCCCCACCCCCACCCCCTTTTATCCTGACCTCCATAAGGAGTAATTGGATATCTGTCTGTCTGCACTTCTGAGCTGTTGATGGACATCAAGGGGCCTTGCACTTGATTACTTATGTATGTGGAGGGAAGGGAACGATGTCTGGGGAGCCCGGTGTGTTGCTGGGATGTGTTAACTCCCTGCAAAGGCCAGCAGATCCAATCATGACGAACAGGCGGCCATCCTCATGCCACATGAACACTCTCCTTGGACTGACCTTGAAGGGTGTTGCAACACTGTGACTCAGAGCATAAAAAGCCACTCATACAAAGACGTCCATCTTTGACTTCAAGGTCTTTGCGGTTTCATTTGCTTGAAGTAGAGATCTCCGTGATTACAGATGATGTAATAGACCAGGGGTTAGCAAATACTGGCCTGTGGGCCAAATTTGACCCGCCAGTAATAATTTCTGATCTGCACAAGCACTGGATAATGACTTTCATGATCTGTTTACTCATTTTTCTTAACAACAGAGCCATGATGATCAGTGACAGACACAAACATGAATGCCTCAAGCAGAGCAGCACTGCAGACACTGGAGCTCCACGTGTCTGTGGCCTCTCAGCACAAGCCTTCACACCAGCGGGATGTCACTGAACTCATTGTTGTTGTATTTTTTTGCATTTCCACAAGCAAACAACTAACCTATTAAAGTGCATGTTGGTTAAACCACTTTTAAGGCAGACCTGATGAGGGGCAGATCATGTTCTCTTGACAAAATTTACCACTATAGAACAAAACTTTGTGTTTTCATTAGTTTATGTCCCCTACGTTATTTTCCTCTCCCTAGAATGATATGCTGTCTTAATCGGGATGATCAACAGGCAGCTCAGCATACATCCATAGATATGATTAAACCAAATGCACAGGTCTATAATTCAACATGTGATGCTTGAAGCACTAACCTTGAGTGAGTCCTCATCAAAACCCTTATTAGTGATAGTCATTTATTTTTTACAGTAGAAAGTTTGCCCCTTCCTTCTAGCCGTGGCTGAAAAGAGCAAGTAGCGCCAAAGCAGAGAAATAAAACTGTAAAATGTATGGCTTTACTTGTAGAAGAGGAGGGGAAAGAGACATAAAATATACTGTATTATTATATGTGCTAATTAGGGTGCACTGATTAGCATTTTTGGCCCCCAATTACAAAATATATATATATTTTTAATTGATAAGCTTCTGCCAACACCAAGTCCCAAGCCAATTTTTACATTTACCTAGACAATACAGCTTCACACTGCTTTTGTGTTTGTTTGTTTTTTTAGCAAACACAGTAACAAGATGCCCTTGTTTAATTCTATTAAACTAAGTCCCACCTACATTATTATAAAACTCCTATAAATAATCAGCTCAGAATGGTAACTTGCAACAAGTTAGCCTTGTGTACCATTCTAAGCAGATTATTAAAGGAGTTTCTTGCTGCAGGCTTACTCTGGACAGTTATGATATTTCAGCCAATAACCGCAAAAGCACCACAGGCTGTAAGATGCTCCAGCTGATGTGGAGGGTATGAAGGAGCGAGTGTCCTACCCATCGACCTCTCTGCACTTTCTGGATTATTTATTGAATTTTCAGGGTCAGTACATCTCAGCCAAAGCCCTGGTATGTAGTGAAACTTTACGTTATTCTGAGGTGACCAAAACAGCTGCCATTATGTTGTTGTTGGGCAGATTTTTTAGGGGCTCTAACTCGGACAAATTGTTGTTAAATTAGGGATGCATGACATTGAATTTTGGCCGAAATCCAATCCTATACTGATATTTCCAAAATTATCATTGCCGATATCGGTATCTGCATTTTTTGACAAGAGTAAAAGGTATCTCCTTTACTAGAATTGATCTATTACTCTAACTGTGTCAGCATATTTGTGGTAGAAATTGATGTGGAATGAGGACAACAACGTGTCGTCCTCTAATAGAAGACACTGTTGTTTTTAAATTGCAAACATTTATCAATAATAGGGTAAAGCATTGTGCTACATTCATACATTCTGTGGATATTACCAACAATATATGTTACGCATATGGCTAATATATATGGCCAAAATATCAGCTGCTAATATTGGCAGAAATTTTTATATATGCTGACGCCAGTATTCCTTTTTTAAGCTATTATCTGCCGATACAGATATCAGACCGATAATATTGTACATTCCTAATTCAAATCCAAAGAGATAGAGTAAGGATTAGACTTAGAGTTAAAACCGACAGGGAAGCCACAAGATTTTATAAAACTGCACTATGATGAAATTTTCTGTTGTAAACGAGCTTAATTTCTATTTGCTTTGTACTTTCAGCTCTTTAAACATTGCAACTTTAAGTTTTGTAGTTCATCAACATTTTAAAAACAGACAAATCTGAAACCACTTCACATTTATTATGAGTTGTAATTGTCAAGTATTACATTATAAATATAATGTAATAACATTAAGGGAATTACAAGCACACAGGACAGAATACATAAAAATGTGACGCCACAAATAACATAAATGCTTGCAGGCCTTGGATCGCTGTTTGTGCTGCTGCGACCTTGGTCCTGATGATTTGTGCTGCCAAGAACACATTCAGAGTGGCAGGATGTGCCTGCAAGAAAAATGTGATGTATTCAGTCTCACAGCTAGGGATATGTACCAAAAACTGCTCGGTTTAATAATGCAGACGGCAGCAGCTTTTCGATTAGGCAGCCTCCGATGCAGCAGGTCCTGGACAGAGGAAGTCAGCAGAAGAAATAGAGCTGGAGAACAGCTCGGCTTTATTGGAAAGTGATGAGGAGGGGCCGTTCTGCTGACAAAGGAAAGAGGGAGGTGTCAAATGTCAATGAAGAAAGAAGTGCTACTTTTTTGTTCTAAAAGCAGGCCAGGGATAATTAAGCTTTGCTAAAGTCAGTGTTTGTGGTCTAATATGGTCATATCAGATGTCAAAGACCCTGACCCAAGACATTTAAAGAGATTATTTTGTTATGATTCTTTCACTGGGTGTTAAGAGTAAATGTGGGCGTTTATCAAAGGGGTGTAAGTTTTTTGGTATTATAAAGGTTCATATCATGCCTTTTAAGGTTGTATCCCATTTAGTATATTTTACATGTCTCTTCCTTGTGGTAGAGTATTTCTATTCATTAAACAACAAAGTCTGCAGCTGATAATAAAATTCCTTGGATTACTTGAAGTGCTCAGAGAGCACAAACCAGCACCAAGGCATTTCCAACATTCTGACTTATCTTCAACAATGTGAAAAACTGCCTTTTCTCACAATGTTAACAAATCTGTAAAAAACAAAAAAAACTTGTGTCAGGTTTGGATCACTACCAAAATCTAATTAATACTCCCCTGTACTGAGACTAACCTTCCCTTACATAGTTGTCAAAATTTGTCTTGAACTTATTGAGTTATAAGCGAAAGTGTGGAAAACTGACCTTGCAGTGCAGATGGATCAGCCTGAATTAATGTCTGTAATCAGGCAGATCCGTCTCTCCAAGCTCCAATCTACGACGCTTGTGAGCGTCCCAAAGCAGCACGACCTGATCAATGTCATTTAGAGCAGAGAGAAGCGGGAGCTATGAGTGAGCCGACAGCAGGAAGTGACTGTTTGTTAGCATAGATGCTCACAGCTGCAGCAGAAGCGCCCACCTACAACATAATTGACAATAGAAAGTAAAAATGATAATGAATGTGATTAACAAAATGATCATATAATCACCTGCCAAATATGCTTTTGAGAAGTTCAGCCCATTCTCGACTCTTTCCTGTACAGTCTTGTGCAATATATTGAATGGTCCATCTGATGTGTGAGGTTAGTGGAGATCGTCTTCATCTTGCAGTGATAACAAAGTCTTTAAAAAAATTTCCAACAAAAATCAAATCACTTCTGTGTATGCCAGGATTCTCTGAAAATTTCATAAATATCCAGTTTTAGCTTTTTGAGTTATCCTGTTTATAATCATACAAGCTAACTAAGAAATGCTGGCAAAAACTTAAACTGCAGTCCAACAGGGTTGCTGATTTGTTTTCAGTGTTTAGACACTAGTAAACATAAAAAATATTATCATGCTTAAATTGGCCTGGGAATCAGAAGACTTGACAACATCAACTGGTCCTTTTGTCGGTGTGAAAAACAGTTTGCCTACACAGACTTTCAGTGTCGGAAATGTCAAATACATGGCACTCCTGATATTTGATGCTGTGCTGCATGGACTGCACTGCATGGACATCTTTGCTTAAAAAGACACAGACATGGGATTTTATTGAATTTAAAATGTTTTTGTATGAAATCAGGCCACAACTATGACCACATTTGCTTCACATCTGCCTCGATCACATCCTTGACTTCTGCTAAGTTAACTGCACATGATGAGAATGTGTCGTCCTTCATCAGCAAGTCAGACAGAACAGAGTGACAGAGGAATTGATAAGGGAATTGCTAAGCATAAAGACAAATGATATCAATTCCTTGAGCTAATTGTTATCAATTCTCAAATGGAATTGGTTTTAGATTTCCATCCCTCGTGGACTAGATTGTTTTGACAATGGAGAGGGAAGCCTCCAAATCTGTGCCTCCATGAGGACAAAGCTTTGTAGTAGTAGGAAGAGCAGGCTGTGACATAATGGTGTTAGGACAGCCCCGCCTCAGTTTGTGCTTTGGCTTGTTTACTATCCTGCAGTGTGGACATGAAACAAAAGAAAAGTCCTAAAATTGAACATTTCATAATCAGAATTAGAACATATCGAACATGCTGTAGGTGTAAATGCACCCTTAATTTGTACATTTACACTGTCATCTTTCCAATTGTCCTGCACCTTTAGTGAATTTACTTTGAACAAATGTGTTTGTCTAACTGGTTTATATCTATATCATGTGTGTATTAATATCACATTTATATTTTTATCAGATTGCCCTGACTTAGTAAAGTATGGCAGTCTGAAACTGTCCCCTTTAAGGGAGTGCCTACACAGAAACTCTGTGACGTATCAGGTTGATAACCAGCTTTTTTTGACTGCTTAGTTTAATCTCCTTCATCAGGGTTAGTGTTGCCAGATGTCCAATACATGTTGGTATGCTGAACTCTTTTCATAGTACTACAACGGCTCTATGCCTGAATAAAAACACTCAGAAGGACTTTTATTTACACATAAATCTGCTCACGGAAAGATATCAGTTTTTGGTAATATGAAAATATTTCTGAAGTCAGTCTTTAATAAATGTTTTCTCTAGGACGAGATTGTTTTAATGTCTTTTCATCACATTTGATTCAATAGAAACACTTTTTTATGTTTTATAATTAATTAAATTGTTTACAAACTTGAACATAACTTTCATCTGCAGGTCCCTTTTTTACTTTATATAGAAAGACCACATTATTTCAGAGGATCTGGGCTGTTAATGGTTTTATTGAAGCAATTAGAATTGCTTGAATGTATTTCCTTGGTTGATATGTAAAAATGTCCACAATGTACATATCAGTATATTTTAAGTAGAAACTGCTCTTCAGGCACAAATATAAATTTGCTCCACAGTCATTCTGCCTCCAGGGGAAGCATCAAAGCCATAAAATCACTGAAAGAGAAGCACATGGAGCCAGCAGGGGAGTGAAGTACTGTGTCAGTGTTGCCCTTTGACATGCTCTCTTGTGCTCACCCAAAGCCATATCTTAGGAATATTTTCTGTCCTCTTCCAACATGTTTTGGGCGAGAGTTTGATTTACAGAGTAGCTCACGTTCTGTCCTTTACACCACAGCAGTAACATCTGCTCAGGACAGAATCTGATTGGCCCATAATGAAGGTGATTGATGGAAAGATCCTCCAATCACCTGCTGGATATGCTTTTGAAGGGTTTTACCCATTTCCAAACACTTTCTATGGACTATTTCCCAGATGGACTGGTGAAATACTTTGAATGGTCTCTCTGGTGAGTCAGGTTACTGTCAATCCGACTTGCTGATCAATTCAAAATATCTAACAAATAGAGAAACATGAATACAAGACAAATCTACCATAGAAATATAGTTAAGTACATTTTTCAACAAATTAGAGCTATGATGGGCTAAAATGTTCCTGCAAAACTCCCCTCTATGATTTACTAAATTCAGATGAAAAAAACTGAAAAAAGTAATTTTATTTTTAATTAATCAATCAATCTTAAATGTGTATTTACTTTGTATATTTTGCTGTCCAGCTGAAATGGAACAGAGTGTGACGTCACATGCAAATGGTTAACAGAGCATTTAAAAATCAACTTAAACAACTTTATCAATAACATGATCAGGGCTTTTTTAATTAGCTTTTTCAAACATTATTTACTGTATGCTGAATAAAACACAAGAACACCAATTACATGATGAAGTCATTTGTGTGGCTTCTAGATTAATTAACTCATTTTCATTCCAGACAAAGCATCTCTAAATGATTTATGACAATCGTCCTGGTGGTAAAAAACTGTCCTTGTCTGCCATCTCCACTTGACTTCTGCTGAATTCAAATCACATCTCTCTCTACCCTGAGCTTTTATTGCCTGTGAGGTCGGGCCTGTGACTCATCATAAAAGGATGGAGCTGGATATTGTGATGAATGCCTAAAAACAGTATACAAAATAAAAAAGAAAAAAAAAGAAGCATGTGGGAGCCAAGAAATAAGGTCAAGTTTGAATACTGAGTGCCCTGTTGAAAGATGGAGAGAGAGAGCAAACATGATTCAAAGATTTTTAGAAAGCTTTTGACTCTGTGGCATTTGCAACAAACTCCTTGAGAGTGGAATCAGAGGAAAGACCTTATGTGTTTCAATCTGTTTTAATCTTCAGTCAGAGTCAAGGGTGAAGGTAGGGATGTACCTTCAGTCCAATCGTGTTTAATTTGTGTATCAATGAATTTGCTGACCAATTCAACAAATCTCTATCACCTGGTGGGTGGGACAGAAATCAAAGGTCTTCCCTTTGTCATGTCTTTGTGTGGTTTTATCTAACTTAAGACGGTCCACAGCTGCACTTGAACCTTCTCCACACGTCCAGTCAGATCTGGGCCCTGACTGTTGACCCAGAGAAAACTCAAGGTCTGATTTTTCTGAAGCAGCATGTAGCAAAGAAAAATGTAGCATTTTTAATTTTACATCTAATTTTTACACGTTGATATCTGATACTTTTAAAAATGTGACAAAAACATTGAATTCTCTCCCATTAAATTCTGTAAGACCCTCTTGTCTCACTTGTAAAATTTAAAAAGGATCACTCAAGTTTTACAAACTACACAAAGGTATTTACAGTATCCACTTTGATTTTGTCTGTTTACACAGGGGTGCTGCCAGAGCTTTTGGGCCCTGTAAAAAGATTTCTCATCGGACCGTATCTCAAACCAGATCTGCTCAATTTATAAAACCAAGCATCCATCAAACAATTAAAAAAATATTATGAAATACATGTATTTTTAGAATGGAGTGTAAATAATTACAACAGCCAAGTTGTTCTATTTAAATACTTCCCCTTCAAACGTTATGCCCCAGTCACACATTCCCGTTTCTCATGGACTTTAGAGAAATTCTTGAGCTGAAAATTAAACAGAAAAATGGTAAATTAAAATGTGCTCTATAAGTAACCTTTTTAAACATTTGACATTCTTTTATGTATCGTCTGCTGTAAGGATGTAACCAGTTCTCATAAATTGTTTTTTAACCCTGTCAATTATTTAAAAGTTTTGCATATTAAACATTTATCTTACCGTAATTTCTCTATTATAACAGGCACTCAATTAAAACACGCACCAAATACTTTTCAGGATTTTTGCCTTGAAAAATACTGTTATCGAATTTAACACGCACCCAAATTTTGCCCAAACCTTACCCTCTCACAGACAACTCAAAAACTACCTTTATTCAAAGTTTTAATCAATGAAATTTCAGTATTTTCACAACAAATACTGTACACGATTTTCTCTCTAAAATGGATGCGGAAACACTTTTGGCTTCACGCATGCTCAGTTGTAGTGTACCAACCAATCAGAGAGCAGCTATAAACATGCTGATGTCTTCGACCAATCACAGCGCAGCTATTTTGCATCCCTTGCTCACAAGATGGCAGTGCCCTGTGAATATTTTGGCTTTTTGTATCAGATGTGTTGCAATCGCGATGTTGGCGAGACACAATCAAGTAAGAAAAGTATCTTGCTTGGACTTGTGAATAATACGCACCCGAAAATTAGAGCGTATTTAAAAGCAAAAAAATGTGTGTTATAATCGAGAAATTACGGTACTTTATAACATGAAATATTAAAGACCCAAATAATTAAACATGCTATTCACAACCTTGGATAGAAAGAAAAATGCTTAAACAAAACCAATACTGAGTGCAAACAAGAGTTCCAAAAGGCATCTGTTTTGTATAATTATTATTAAATGATAGTTTAGCTCTTCAATGATGCCTGAATATTACTCATAGTTGGAAAACATGACAGATGTGGTATTTTTGTAAGTGAAAAGTAAAGAACTGTAAGACACCTGTAAGACAAAAAAGTTGCTGATACTACAATATTTTTATGGCCCCCTATCAGTCATTGGCCTGAAGAATCTTTCTGTATCAAGATATCAAATCTCAAGATTTCAGCTGGGGAGACACGCAGGATAACGTGCTTGCCATAATTAGAACATGCACACAAAGCTGCAGTCACACAAAAACATATCCAGTGTGCGATATCTGTTAGTTGAATGGCTGACTCACTAAAAACCAAGGCCAACTTCTTCTAGGGAAACGTAGAGCCACACTGAGCAAATCAGGCCACACAGAACTGTGTTAGCGTTAGTCGGGCAACACTGATGTTCACTGGATGTGTCTACAAATTTTAAGCTTGCTTTAAGATTTCAGATGTTTGATCCATCAAGCTGGTAAATCTCAGCAAGCATTGACATCCACTTACCGTTGCTACTCTCAGTTATAGCTGCGTTCACCAGTGTTTAGGCCTGCTCTGTCGTGTCCAGCTGCTTCCTCCTCAGGACTGGACTGGTCTTTCGTCCTTTCAGATGGGAACAGAATACTGACAACCAGCTGCAGCTGCCCATGGTGAAAGGGCATATACGTTGGCCTTATATGGTGTTTTTTGAGTGACATCACGAAGCATTTGTACAATGTACAGCAGAACCAAGCTATGCTTGGCTGAAGTTCCTCTAAGCTGACCATGCTACTCATGGGTCACATCTACATTGGTGAATGTTTAGAATTAATCTACAGTTAGTCAGGGGGCTGTCAGAAATCGTCATACTCCATCAGCACAACATTTCTCTCTACTTTAGATACATCAACCTGTGCTGAACACGGCAACATTGACCCCTGGAATGTACTTTACCTGAAATATTACTAATTTCTCATCATTGGTCAGTGTCACCTTATATGTGTTGATGTGTGAACCAAGCTGATAGTGAGTATAGCTCGAAACATTGCTAAGGGTTAGCCAGTCACACATGTAACCCTGATATTTCCAAGACAATATCGAGTAACCTACCCAGAAAACTCCTTGACCTTCATGTTGCTCGTGGCCCTCACAGCGTGAAGATTTCCTGCAGTTTGCATGGCTGTAAATGGAGGGGTGGGGAGACTAAGGGGGCAGCAGGGAAATTTCAGGGCAGAGTCAGGTTAAAAACTTGGCTTCTGCTGAACAACTATTTCAATCGCCAGAGAAAGGCTCCAGTTGATCCTGAGTTCAGTGTTGTAAACTGACGACAACAGAAAAAGAGAAAAAAAGTACAAAATATTGGAAGGGAATAGCGAAAAACAGAGGAAATCAAAATGCCATTAGGCCAAAATAGAGAATAAAAGTTAGCACGTTGCCATAGCTGAACAATAAACTACCCTACACTAAGAAAGTCCTGAGTACAGAGTTCAGAGCCAGAGAGCACAGTTAGGCTGTAGAGACTGAAGAGCAGACTCCCAGAGGAGGACAAACTCTGCTCTTACTGTGAGATGCAACAAGCACAGACAGAGCTCCACTTCCTCACATCATGCCCTAAATAAAAGGCTGTGACAGAAGAAAACTCCACCCAAACAACACACAGTTTGAACGCATGGTAGACACTCAGGCACTCCCAGAACTGCACAACTGTGAGATAATAGCAGCAAATATATCAGAGGCTGTGAGGACAAGAACCAACAACAAAGAATATCACAAATAATAGAATAATGATATTTTTTTATCTACATTTTTTCTTACTATTGAATCAAACACAACACCCAGGAGATCTTTTCCTTCTCTTAGATTATTCCACAACCACCTATTTTCTTTGTTACATTCACAAAAAGTTCCACCTAATCTAGTTTGTTAAAAGTAGTAAGTAAAAGTAGTTGCAAATTCTTGACGGTATTTCTATTGCAACTGGTAGTAGTGCTTAGCAAATTTTATCAGACGACCACCCAATGTAAGGTTTATGCCACAGCTGCCCTAAATTAAAATTTGTAATTACCAAAGTCAGTTTTATGTTCCTGTAATGGTTTAGACACTAGTATATAGAAAACCAAAATGATATTTTTAATGCTAAAATATAGTTATTATTGTTATCCAAGATTTTTCTAGTTTACTGTTTTACAAAATAATGCTAATAATAATAATGGAAAAAGAAAAAAGTCAAACATGTCATGTGACGCAATGAACTTTTAATCTCGATTACCATGTTTTCATATTTTTGAGATGCAGTAATTGTAGTGTCGATTAAAATTTGCTCAATCGAACATCCCTGTTCAACACATGCCTGTATTCAGTTTGATTTAATGACCGCGATCCTAAAATCAGAGCTGAAGTTTGACTCTGGAAACAAAAGGTTTCTTGTAGCAAATGAGCTAATGAGTTAGCTACTCAAATACAAAGAGACACCAACCACAACTTCAGCATAAAAACCTGTTTTTCCTGTTAAAGATTTAAAATGCAGTGTGTGTTTGACAGACTGCTTCTTCAGCAAGCCTCAAGCAGCTGGCGTTTCAGGTGCCTAAAAATGCAATTTTTAAAAAAATAGGTCCCAGAGTGGATAAGTCTGTAAACCCTGGTCTTGCGTTTCAGTAAGAGCAACAAATACAGATATTTTCAGAAACGATAACATCACAACACCGCCTCTCCCTTAAACTGCATGCACGAACCTTGACCACAACAAAAACGATGGCAGTGTCACGTTCGTGCTGCAGAAGCTAATGAGCTTGCTCTGACTTTTTTAGCAAAATCATCTGCTCTACAACCACCGTGAACAACAAGAAGACACGAAAAACAGCATACGCCAGCGTTTGTTCACATCGGACATGTTTTATGCCCAAGGTCCATGTCTTCTTCTCTGGCTTTGGTGTATGTCTGCAGCAGCAACGCGGCACCACTTACAGGCCTGGCATATGAACTACAGTGTGTTCAGTGTTTTCATGTGGACAGAGGCATTCTTGAAACAATGTCGTCTTTAGGAAAACTTTTTGTCTCCATGTGGACTGGCCTGTAGTGCATCTCTTGTTGTTGGTGTCATGATTTACCATTTTAAAAAACTGTGCAGATGTGCCTCATCTCTCTAAACCCTGGATATTAGAGTAAAAATATGAATAATTCATTTAAAACTAAAGAGCACAAAACTCCACTAAGGTATTTCTGACATTCTTCACCAAGTTATTCTTAAAAATAGGAAAATCTGCCCTTTCTCACTTTGTGAACAAATCAGTTTTTTAAAAATTCCTGAATGTGCATCCATATTCAGATTACAACCAAAATCAAATCACTTTTTTTTCTTTTGCAATGACCAGTATTCCCTAAAAAAACCATTAAAATCTGTGTAGAACTTTTTTAGTCATCATGCTCACAGACAGTTAAACCACGACACCAATGAACACTGGCGAAAAAACATGGACCTTCTTTGGCGGTGGTAAATAAATAACGCTTACAGGGATGTGTCACTGAAATTATTTGCCAGCAGGAGGACAAATAAGGTAAATAGGCTTGACCCGAGCCTCCCGTCTTGTTTTAATTCATTGCTATATTTGGCATGTTTGATACCTTACCTTAAACTAAGAATGATTTGATGAGAAGGATTTCAACCAATTGAATGTCCCTGTAATCCCAATTAAGTGTTCAGTCTCTCTAACAGGATGTGAGGGGTCAGCTGTGTCAAATGCAGCTTAAAGATCAAAACAGAATTAATCAGACAAGCCCTTTGTCTGGCTAACTGCTTTTGTTCTGCATTACAATAGTCAGAATCCAAATGGTATTTTTTTATATTGTCATAAACTACAGGCTTTGACATTTTTATATATATATACCTTTTATTTACATTTTTTCAATTTTGCAAAGAGAAAAAATAAAAGAACAATGCAACTCAAATAGAATTGATGACAAAAACAAGAAAAAAGACCCAAATGATGAAATAAATTGGAAATGAAAAAACAGTAATGTTAATAATAATAATAAGTAGATAAATTAAACAGCACTAGCTGTCAGAACAGGCTACTGTACAGTACAAAACACTGATGCTGTATACTGAGGTCGTCTCTGACAGATAAGACTGGTTTTCACATTTTATCAAAGGTCAGAACTCAGAGATGCATTATTGTCTATCCTCTATATGTAACAAGTTGGTCATGTCTGGAAGACAGCTTCCAAAACAGGAGGTCTCCTCTTGTTTCCAGAGCGCTAAAATATGCCATTTTGCAACAACCATGCCATACTGTGGTATCTCTTGTTTTAAATGGGACAAGTTAGGTATATACCTGGTTCCACCTAAAATGGCAGTGAGAGGATCTGGAGCTTTGTCACAGTTACATGCCTCTCTTACAGTAATTTAATGCGGTTAAGTGAAGTATATTTGATGTATAGGTCGCCTCAGCAAAAGATACTCTGTTGTCTTTGTTCTCAAGACTTAGAATCAGGAGCTGGACCCAAAACTTAAGAACCCAGTGCAGACAGTTGGCTTGAAATACTAAGTTTTCTTAGCTTTTTTTGTTTATTTCTACCGTGTTTTGAGTAGCCATGGGAATTTATTGGACTTTATTGATTCCAGTTCCATTATCAATTCTGCTTATCGATCCGATTCTTTAACGATTCCCTTATTGATTCCTGTGGATTTTCTGTGAGGGCAAACATTGGCCTACAGAGGTCTACAGCAGCAACAGTGTCAAACACATGACACATCAGATATCAACTGTATAGATGAATGGTTCTGAAGGTTGCTGGTGTTCAAACCGCTAAATGTGCAGTAGGTGTCTATTTGTAAAAAAAATTAAGCCGCAATTTCAGCCATTTCTGTCTGCTGTCTTCCATGGTTACATTTTTTACTTCTTTTTTTGTCATTCGTGCTGGCTGCCTGTTATAGGAACATTATATCCTTTATTTTTTAGCTTGCAAAACAAATTGGAAAGAATTGATGAGGGAATTGTGGATGATGATGATATTGATTCCTTGTGGGAGTTGTTATCAATTCTCAATTGGAATTTGTTTTCAAGTCCCAACACTGGTTTTGAGCAGTCTTAATAGTTTATTGCATTCAAGTGCACTCTAGTTCTCGCAAAAATAAAGTTGTGGTGTAAAGATAAACTAATTTGGACATTAATGATCCAAGTGAATCATTCTGTGGGTCCCTGGATCAGTAAACTTGCTCTGACTCAGACTGATTTTCATTTAAAGTCACGTAGCAGTTTATGGCCCATTTGTGTGTTTTCATTCCTTTCAGAGTTTTATTAAAGGCAATGAAGTGAACCGTGCTGAAGGGCAGATATTTCTGTCCCAGTAAAAACACAGTTTATGTGTGTCCTCATATTGGACATCTGGACAGGAGTTTGATGAAGACTTCAGTTTCTAAGAAGAATAAGGACAGAATTTGTCTGCACAGGAGGCCTGGTGTTTTAACATTATTAAAAATAACAACTGAAGATATGTCATCTGGCAATTACATCACCGTTCTCGTCCTTTTTTTAAATTTAATTAGGAAAACAAAAATCTCTTGAGTTTCCATCATTAATTCTATAAGATTGAATTTAATCAGATTGGATGAAATCATTCTGTAGTTTCTTAAACTGTTGATCAGATCATAGCCTGTGGATGGAGATTCAAATGAAATTGTCCTGCAAAACAGACATTTGCACATCAAATAAGCATTGTATGATCAACCCTGCACTGTAAACTTGTTGATAAAGAAGCACCGTGTGTCCTATCCTCTTCTGTCTCATAATACTCTGAAGGAGCATCCCCTAACAACATACATTCTGCTCCATCCTCTTTGGAAACAGTCTATAAATGTAGCTATAGGCCTCACCAGCACTGGGGGAAGGTGCCACTTATAATGGGTAAACAATCACTCAAAAAAATGTCAGGCATGACGGAGCGCCTGCCCGGAGCATCGAGCTGACATTGTTTGTGACGGTAGCTGTGTCACAGGCTTGTTTACATGCAAACTCTGACCACACAGCAGTTATTTCACTCTGAGCTGTGATTATAATATTGTTGCACTGACGTCACCTGAAGCTTTGTCAGGGAAAATCAGAGCCTAGCATGTTTTTTTTCTCTTGCATCAGGCACCAAAAGAGTAACAGAGTCATGTGTTGCAGTTTATTTGCTCTGCACTGCATGTCCTCTAATGTGACTATTGTACGTGTGCATCACAGCATGTACGCTTCAACATTGCACACTGCAGCAGCGATGCTTACACAACATCTCCTTCAGCCATAGTTTTTAGCTCCAGGGAAGTTGTTCCCTGGTCAAAAGCAGGAGTTGTCATATTATTCCATAGTTAATTAGCTGCTACGTTGAGAGAGCACGTCAACATGATTCAAGACTTTGAACAAGACAAAGATGCTTCTCTAACATGAGGCGTTGGCTTATTTTGACTTTGGAGACGGGTTAATGTAGTTGAGCTGACTTTCTTGTGATTTGTAGCAAAAAAGAGGCTGATTTTGCAGCAGCTAAGAGAAAAAAAAGTGGCTCCAAAAGTTTAAATTTTGAGGGGCTTTTTTAAGTTAAAATTTTAAGTATAAAAGGTCTATCGGGAAATGTGTATGTATGTGTTTTTGGGTTGGGGTGAATTTTTGGCCTTTTTGGACAGTGGAGAGATATTGGATAGACTTTGAAAGGAAGAGGAAGAAGAAGCAGAAGAAACAGAAGCAGAAGCAGAAGAAGAAGAAGCAGAAGCAGAAGAAGAAGAAGAAGAAGAAGAAGAAGCTTTATTAGTTCGTCACAGGAGATTGAATTCTTTACACTCTGTTGTGGAAACATGCTACACACACTTAGGCTGAAATACACATGCACTAACAGGTCCTACAATCATGCAGTAATGAAGAGACGTCAGAGTGATGGCTTTCTGCTCCTGAAGAGGTGCTTCCAAGCAGATTTTGGGGTTAGTGCCTTGCTCAAGGGCACTTCAGCAGTGCCCAGGAAGTCAGCTCGCACCTCTTCAGCTACCAAACCAGCTTGTAATCATGGTTCGGCCTGGACTTGAATCGGCCACCCTTTACTTCCCAGGCCAAATCCCCCCGGACTGAGCTACTGCTGGTAGAGAGAAGGAGAAAATACGTGACTCATGGACCACACAAGACATGAGCCCTCACATATATGGTTCATGAAAGGTTACTACCAATTTCACCAAACCAGCACCCCATGATTCCCATCATAACTGATTTGGTGACAAGGGTATAAGCTTTGCCTCTATATTAGATAGGCCACATATGGTATGTGTGGCCACTGCGTGTGCCAATCCAAATTCTGCTCTTGATTGGCTGTTTGTTATGTCAGAGTTTAGATTCATGTCAGTGTGGGCTGTTTAACAGCAGGTTTCCATAAGCTTTTGTTTTAATGTGAAAAACTTTATTTTGTGAGAAGATTTATGACTCTTATTTGAGCCTTTAAAGATTGAAGTGTATGAGTGTTCACTTTGTTGTTTTTATCTTTTTAAGTTGTAACGCATGAGTAAATATAAAAAGGCTTATAAAATCTCTTGATTTTCATGTTTACGCACTTCTGGAGACGTTAAAATTCACATGCTTGACTGTATCAAAATTACAACTTTGCCCTCTTACTGACTCTGTGGGTTGGGGACATGAAAAAATATTAATGTCAAAGGGGAGCACAATAGAAGTAATTTAGAACCACTTGGTTACTGTAAGATGTAAGACTTGTTTGAGCACAGATTTGTTCCAGGTTATTATTTAAATAAAGTTATTAGCCATTAAATGTGTACGGGTGAACAGGGTGAGACTCTGTCTTCATCTTTGCTGTAAGACGATGTCTCTGATATATGACACATTTGACACAAGAGGGTCTGCCGCATATTCAAGGCAGAGATGCTCAGCACACCGGAGCAGATCATGTTGATTTAATAATGAAAACATAAAGGGAATTTGTAAAAGCCATTTTTGTTGCACCTTAAATGCATGTGAAGCAAAAAAGTTTCAACACTGTTTTCATTTTAGGCATTAGGGAGCTTCCCCTCACAAACTTTGGCACTGAATTTTCCTGCTCAATCAGTCAAACTTTATTTACTTTTCATACAAAAAAATGTAGCACAAAGTGCTTTACAAACAGACAGATAAATTAAAATAAGATGAAGGGAAGTATGACCCAAACCCACTCCGCCCAACCCCCAAACCCACCCACCCCGCAGTCCATACACAGTATTGGTATAATGCCTCATAAATAAAAGACAATAGTAGAATAGGAACATTGTTGTACCCTGTACGCACCGAGGAAACGCCATCTTGAAGGTTTAAAATGAGTAAACACTGGAGGTTGGGTTAAACTGTAAAAATAAATACATCATAAAATAAAATAAAATTAATAATAATTGAAATGAAAGTAAAAGATGAAATAATAATGAAAGGGTGCTGTAATAAGAATAAAAACACTAAAAGGTAATTCAGATAAAAGCCAGACTAAAGAGGTAGGTCTTGAGCTTGTTTTTAAAACATTAACATGAGGTGCAGCCCTCAGGTCTTCATGTGGGCTGTTCCATAAGCGGGGGCCGTAGTAATAAAAAGATGCCTCACCGAAAGTTTTTGTTCCAACTTTGGAGACTGTTACAGACCTGAGGGCTCCACTGGGCTCATAGGCTGTTATGAGATGCTTGTGCAGCACGTCCTCTTAAAGAAAAACCAGCAGATGAATATAGATGTCGATGGAACAGGAAATGGAAAAGGAGCTGAGGTGACTGGACAAAATTGCTAAGTCACGTAGAATTCATGAGGATTAGCTGAATTCACATTAATTGTTGAGATAGTCTCATTGACGGTAAAAACATGGTAAGAATATTTTTGTATTTTTGTTTAAATGAAGGAAGGCTGAAAGGAGCAGGAAAGAAAGAAACTGAAAAGGAAGCACAGATTAACATGTGTTCACACTGTGATGACACCAAAGTTTAGAAATTCACTATCACATTGAGATGTGGTACAAGGCCAGGTTGTCCTTCGAGCAGAGTCAAGTTTGAATTTCATTTAGGACTGAAGTAAGTGTTTGCGTCCATTCAAGATGCAGCAGAAAGGACACTGCCTCTGCTCCTGTTTACCCTTGACATGTTTGACATTTGAATGTAACATAAAGTCCATTGTAGTCATCCCAGTTGCATAATATTTACTCCCAGGCCGACAGCCCAAGGACACATGGCCACAATTATCATGGAAGGTCATTCAGTGTAGCAGAATACTGAGCATGCACTCCACTGCATACATAATTCAGAAGCACACGCTCAGGGGGAGAATATATTTTCTTATGGACAAGGTTACTAATCAGAAATAGTGCACATTAGTTAAACCTGTCTTTGAGTTTCATTTATATTTTATAAACTTAAAATTTGTTTGAATTTTGATTAAACTCTTGTTCAGTCAAGTGATTGAGCAAAGATTAAATAGCGCTCTCTGTAAATGCTGTTGTATCTATGTCGACATCATTAAATCAAATGGCTGGAGGACAGAGTTGGAGCTAAACCAGTAAACATTTCCTCACTGTATGAAAGGCCGACCCTCAGGTGCTGTTATTATTAGATAATACAGTGTTCTTAAAGTTGTGAACAGATGATGAGCATGAGTCTACAAATTAGACATACTTTGATGTGGTCTTTGCAAAACTGTGAAAACAGACTCAGCAACATTTTTGTGATATTATACAGGTGTCCAAATAATCATTTTACATTCAAATATATTAGGATTCAGAACTGAATCAGGATATAATGTAAACAAGTTGATTTTTGAGACTGTTTTTTTAAACCTTCATCCTTCCATGTAAATTTTCAGCGGTGGCCTTACACAGTTTTCTTTGGCACAGCCTCTCTCTCCTTTCTAAGTGCATACTGAGCAGGAGGTGTGCTGTTCCTGGTGTGTTAGCTCTTATGTTAAATCAAATATCGAATCTGTTTGTTTATTAGCAAGATTATGCAAAAACCACTGGACACATTTTGCTGAAAGTTTCAGGAGATGTTGGTAATGGCCCAACTTAAAAATGATTTGATTTTGGTGGTGATCCAGATAACTGCCATTAGCGGACGATCGTTTATTTTCTCAATAACTGTCTAACTAATAATGATTTCAGCATGATTTTGAGAGCTAGATATGAGTTTTCAGGGTAAAGGAATCATATTGTGATGGTAACTTTATCATGGAACTATTGCTTATAGATGTAACAGCAATATGTGAGCTACCTTGGCAGAGGTTTGAGCTCTCTGAGAGCTTTCTAGTTACTCTGCAATAGGGATGGGAATGGAAAACTAATTCCAGTTGAAAATCTATAACAGCTTCCTCAAAGAATCGATATCATTCCTCTTTTTGCATATTGATTCCCTAATCAATTCCTTCAACTTTTTTCTGCATTCTTTTCAAACCAAGGACATCACATTCCTATCAGAGGCAGTCATGATAACAGAAGTTTCAATAATCATGGCAGACGGGGGGAAGCAATGGTTAAAATTATGGCTTAATTTTCAGTAGCAAGATTCTTACTGAGTAGAGGAACCAGCAACATACAGAAGCATTCATCTACGCAGCATAGCAGTGAATATCAGGAGTGCCAGGTGTTTGACATCATGGCACAGAAAATCCTACCGCTACACCTGAGCACTGAGGAAAATGCTGAAAAAAAATTAGCTTTCACATGGTGCTGCCTTTCATCTACTGGTCATCAGTTCAAGCTGATCTGATGATTCTATTGATTGTTGATTGGTATTTTATCAGTTTTTTACCTCTGAATTGAATCCTGTCACATGAAGAAGTTGAGCGCTTTCGTGTGCTTCAACTTTCTCCCAGTAAACCGCGACATGAAGAGTCAAAATCTTTACAACTATGTCCAAGCAAATGGAAGAGTATATTAGCACAAGGTATGGCAGTGAGTTCATCTTTGGTTGTACGTATAGCTATGATCGGGACAGAGTGTCTGTGTGTGAAAAGTGCTAAGTTAAAGCTAGGGTCAGTAATTTTGGAAAACTAGCATGAATTTTAATGTAGCAGGTCCCCAGGACTCTGCCTAGCCCCTCCCCCCCTCCCTGGAGCTCCTCAAAAACTACACCCCCCGCTCACATGCGCGACCATATGACTGATTCAACTCAAAACCAGTCCTCAGCACATCGTGTTTGTTTTGCACTACACCAAGTCATGTCTCACTCAGCGGTAAGAAAACACCAAAACACGATCATAGTTAAGTTAAAAAAACAAACAAACAAACATGGCAAGTTAGTCAGTACTCACAACCCGATGTTGACTCTCCTTTTTGACCTGGCTTTGTCCAAATTCTTTTTTGTTTTGGCCTTCTCTGCCTCCGTCTTTCTTCTCTTCCTCTGTTTAGCAGGAGGAGCGGTAATCGGGGTATAGGTAGTTTCTCTGCCATTCTCCACATAGCTGTCAAGCCTCCTGTTTTGGCTGGGACAACATTCTTCTGCCTTTCCAAACTGAGCTCCGTCACAAGCCGAACGGGGCAGTAATGCACCAAAATGATGGATGCCAACCGCTGTAAAACCAAAGAAGAAGAAAAAGCCTCGCGAGAACTGCCACCTGCAATAGCCTGGGTGGCAGTTGTCACAAGATTAGAGCCCACAGCGGCAACAAACCAAGAAAAACAAAGTGTTTATTTTAGATTTCTTGTACGATTGTCTTAAATGTAAGGGATACTGGAGCTTGGTTGGGGTTGTGGGACGGCTCGCAGCAGGCTTCCCTTATTTTCAAAGCCAAAACTTGACAGGTAAGCAATCTCCATCGTACTTGGATCCCTCTGAGCTCGGCTGCGCACATTGAAACAGGGTCAGTGCACGGCAGCAAAATGTACGCGCAGAAGGTGGGCAGGACGGCAGTACAGGATTTGATTCGTTTGGACTGAAACGCGGTGATTGGTTGGTGTTTTCCCTGTTTTACTCCTGCTCTAGACAGTGGTTATTTTTGGCTCTCTTTTAAGAACACATCATGCATTGATTGCCGTCAGGACATAACGATCATTTGAACCAGTATAACAAAAAGTATATCTAAATCAAATTACCAACCCTAGCTTTAAACAAAACACGCAGATATGCTAGGATCCGTCCATCCTTTCAAAATAAATCACCCCTCGGTGTCAGTTAGTATAAAAAAGGTCATCTTAATTAATTATTTTTGTTTCTTTACAGTCCAGTATTGTTCCACAGCCTCTGGGCTAGAGTACTGAGGTCTTCCAACTGTTTGCAGCTCGGTGTGCCCAAAACAAAACCCAAAACCAGGAGAGATCCAGCTTTTGCCGTTGCCACTCAAACAGCTTACAGCTCTAAATAAGATCTTCCCCCATATAACATTTTAAATCAGTGCTCCGACCCATTTCTTTGGCTCTCCCTCGCGGTTTTTAATTTTGATATCTTTTTCAATATTATTCTATTTTCAATATTGTTTAATGATTTATGATGCTTTCTTGTGGTTGTTACTTATGTTTTATCCCTTTACCCTTTTGCTCTGCATAGCGATTTGGTAAACCTTGTTTGTTTTTAAAGTGCTATATAAATAAAGCTGACTTGACATCTCTCATTCAAACCTGATGAGCCCCCGTCTTCAGACGTATTACCTCTGTTCGCTCCCGTCTTTCTAAATATCCTCTTACAACCACAGTAAACTGTGTGATTGCTGTTTTCTTTGTGTGTTTGTATTTGTTGTCTTCTCCAGAGCTCGCAGACCCAAACAGCTGACTTAGCACAGGGTAAAATAACATGCGTGTGGCATGCTGAAGAAGTGCTGAAGCAAAGCAGCAGGCGAGTGGAAGAGGAAAGCTCAGTGATTTATTTTCAGTACATTAAAGGTGTACGATAATTATTTAGGAGGATTATTCAAATGAGAGCCATCCTTTAACATGGAAAAGTGACTCATGCAGGCGCTGTAAGGCTGTCAAAAACCTGCTCATGATAATGTTAGTGCAGTTCCTCTGGTCAGCAACAGAGGCTGCGGACCATATGACTTGTGAATGTTGCCTGTAGCTGTTAGCGCTTACATAAACACTTGTTTTCGTACTTACTCTGTGTACAGTATTAACCTGGTTTGCCATCATGATGTAAGCTCTTTCTAAATATAAATCCACAGGATTAATGTCTGGTCCCAAATGAATTTTGATGCAGCATAAATCTATTTATGTCATAATTCCCCACCAGCCCACCTCTCTTCCTCTACAGCCCTGGTCTGACAGATAAAAAGGCCGTCACAGGCTTTGCTAAGTGCTGCACGGAGAGAGTGAAGATGGAGATTAAGCTCTTTGCATCACTTTTGGTAACCAGAGGATTTACTTTCTGTTTACACTGGATGTTCTCTTTAGTCAGATAGTGTCAGTATTTTATTTTTATTAGATCACTAAATAGAGACGTCACAGTATTGATTTTACTTCACTTAAGAAAATCAAAGCAAAGTTGTTTTTTTAAGGTAGGTTGAGTAAAGCTGCAGTACATTTTTTGTTTGATATTCCTGTGTTTGACACATGCACAAAGGAACAGAATATATTTTTGTTTTTTCTCGTCAGTGTTAACACTTGGTAATTTATTTCACAATGCTCACAAACTCGAATCAGCTGCAATAACTCTTTCAAAAACATGCACACCAAAACATACAAAAGCTAGGAAACAAACAAGCGTGAGCCAGACGAGCAACAGGCGGACAAATCAACCAACCAACCCTGCAAACAAACAGGCAAACAAAAAAACAACAACCACAGAACCAGCCAGACACAAACAGACAAAAGGGCCAGGCAGGCAGGAACCCAACCATTAAACAGTCCAACCAACTGACCAAATGACTAGTCAAACAAACAAAAATGGACAGACAAGCAACCAACCAAACAACTAAACAAACAAACAGATGGACAGGCAGGCAACTTTGCCTTTTGTGTATGTCTTAAATGTTCTTTGATTTTAATCCTTTTTTGGTTGTTTTTTCCTTTGTGTCTAAGCTCTTGTGCTTTGCTGTCTTATGTTTCTGCCTGTTGTCAAAGCACTTTGTAAACCTCTGTTTTTAAAAGTGCTCCACAAATAACGTTTATTATTATTATTATTATTATTATTATTATAACAAACAAATGACCCAAACAACCAACCAAATTACCAGGAAAACAGCCAACAAACCAAACAA
The DNA here is from genome assembly GCA_037902135.1 of Cetoscarus ocellatus. Lineage (NCBI taxonomy): Eukaryota > Metazoa > Chordata > Actinopteri > Labriformes > Labridae > Cetoscarus > Cetoscarus ocellatus. The sequence goes on along the minus strand of JBAMNC010000640.1, from coordinate 2,047,923 downwards.
ACAAGCAAACAAACAGGCTGACAAGCAACCAACTAAACAGCCAATAAAGAAACAAGTTAAATGACAAACAGACAGGCAGGCAGCCAACGAACCACTCCACCAACCCATCAACCAACTGAAAATAAACAGGCAGGCTGAAAGGTTACTGACCATTGAATCAATCAAACCAACCAACTGACCAGCCAAATACCAACCAACCACACGCAAATGGACAGAAAGGCAGACAACCAACTAAACAGCTAGACAATTAGTAAACAAATGAAAAGACAGGTGACCAGATACTAGGCAACCAACGAACCAAACAACTAATTAGCAAACAAACAAAGGAATGGACAGAAAGGTAACCAACCAAAACAGAAGCAGATAAACAAGCAACAAATGAACCAAAAAAAACTAATTCACCAATAAATAAACGAACAGATAGACAGGCAACAAACTAACCAACAAACCAAACAAACAATCAAATAAACAGGCAGGCAACCAACCGTCCTTTCAATCAACAATCCAACCAACAAACCAAACAACCAAAGAAACAAACAAATGGACAGACAGGCAACTGATAGAACAAACAATCAGACAGACGGCTACATAACCAACCAACCAACCAACCAATCAACCATCCAACCGACCAAATAGATCAACAAACAAGCAAACAATTAGACATACATACAGGCAACCAACCAACCTACCAATCAACCAGCCAACCATCAAAAAAAATCAAACAAATGGACAAACAAGCAGGCAAGCAACTGACCAAACAAACAAACAAACAAAAAGACAAAATAACAACAAATTAACAAACATTAACACAGACAGGCAACCAATCAACCAGCTGCACAACCAATCAAATGACCAACCAAACAGACGGACAGGCAGGCACCTGACCAAACAATCATCATACCTTAAGAGGAAACTTACCGATTGACGAAATACAAACAGGCAGGAAGACAGACCAAGGTTTGTCAACCTTAGACAAACTTTAAATGTTTTTGATTAAAGTTACCTTTTAAAACATAGGGATATAATGAGTAAAAGAGTGACTGTGCATCAGTGGTCGTGTAGGTAGTCCTATAACTTAAAGGTCAGACTTTAGTTCCCCAGCTGCTGTAGTGACCATAAAACACTGAAACCCAAACTTTTCCAAGTGCTGTTTCAGTGCAAGAGATCATGAATAACTGGTTTACGTATAATATTGATGGATTTCTGGCAACTATCAGTGTTTACATGATGTTTAGGGGGAGGGGATCATGCATTGTAAAAGTGCTTGGAAGGAGGGTAGAGCAAATAGCCCGGATCAGCAAAGGTCAGCATTATCCCTCACCCAGTCTCTGTCTTTCCAGTTTTCTTTCCAAGCTTTGTCTCCAGAATTTCCCATTTCTTTTTCTTTCTGTTGTGTTTTCTGTGCAGTCCTTTTTACATGAAATATTGGGCATCAAGAGTAGCTGTTTAGCAGGGGCAATTATTTGTGAGGGAAGGTAGTATCAGCATTAATCACCTGGAGCATGCCTGTACAGAGCCTGGGCTTGTTGAAGGTGGCCATGCTGAGCCAACTAAGGCCAGTGTGGTAGATAATGTGACCAGTCAATAGTGCATCAGGCATAAGTGAGGGTAGAGGTCTCTTCACCAGTCACCCATCCTTTTGTTAGGGCACAAGTGCCTTGTGTTTCTATCAAATCACATGTTTAGCTCTTACACTATTGACCTTTTCAGACATGGCCTAAGCAGCAAAGTGCAGGCTTGTTGAGCATGCAGCATTCATGGATCAATATCTGTAGAATTTGCATTCTAGTTAGCTCGCATTACCCATAAATCTTCTGAAATGCTGAGCCAGTCACCAAAAACACACAGGGGTCTCAGCATCTTGGCAGCAATGCAAACATGTTGTGCAGTTGTGCAATGGCACATACCTGCTACAGGTCTTTATAAGAATGATACTAAATGTTTGACCCTCTAAATGTGAGCGGTCTCAGTCTAATTACTCTTTGCAGAGTAAGCGCCTAGTCAGCAGCTCTGTCTCTGTCAAGCCGGAGGTCCCTCTGAGTTACCATGACAATGATAGATTGATGTGGAGCTAATGGTAATGTTACAGATGCAGCTTTCATTTCTGCTGTGACAGGGTGGATCAATCCTTTGACAACTTGATGACCCTTCAGTTGAATCCTTTTTAGGCTCTGGATCCTGCATGTGTTTATTCTCTGTATGGTTATAATAAAAGCAGACAGCTTGCTCAAGGTCAGCCTTCATTCAGCACCCACCCACGCTGTCACACTTAGAGCACTTATCTAGACACACCAGTCAACTTCCATTGATTTGATTTCCTTTTCTGCAGAGGCTGCTGGGACATTTCAGCCTTAAAATTCAACCATATTTTAAATGAAAGAAGATTCAAATCTCATGATGAAACCTCAGGAGGAAGAAACAGGGAGAACTTGTGTGTCGTTTGTGTTGCATTTAAATGAGAAGTTTACATGTCTTAACTTAAAGCATATTTAATGAATTTCAGACTTGTTTGATCTATTTAAATTGTTTAAAACATGCATATATACACTCAGTCAATAATTAGATGCACCTGTTCAACTGCTTGTCCATGCAAATAGCTACTCCTTGTATCATATAGCAGCAACTCAGTGCATTAAGGTAATCAGACATGGGCAAGATGACCTGCTGTAGTTCACACCAAGCTCTAGAATGAAGAGGAAAGACAGTTTAAGTGACTCTGAATGGGGCAAGATTGTTTGTGCCAGATGGGCTGCTCAAAATTTTTTAGAAACTTCTGATCTGTTGGGATTTTCACGCACAACCATCTCCAGAGTTTAGAGGTAAATGGTCCAAACAAAAGTGAATATTCTGTGAGCCAAAGTTGTCTCTGTGAAAGTGCCTTGTTGATATCAGAGGTCAGACGAGAGTAACCAGAGTGTTTAAGATGATAGGAAGGCAACAGTGCTTCAAATGACCACTTGATACAACCAAGGTATGTATAATACCATTTCTGAGCACAGAACATGTCAAACCTCAAAAAGATGGACTACAGCAGCAAAAGACCAGAACCAGGTGACCCCTCTGTCCTGAGTGGTGCTTTTCTCTGCGGCAGTAGCATTAGCCCACTCCATCATCTGATTGGCCCATAATGAATGTGATTCACAGAACGGTTGTCCACTCACCTTCCAGGTATGTTTCGAAAAGATCCTGTCCTCCCTAGAAACTTTGTTTGGGATCTTCCCCAGATGGACCGGTGAAATATATCCTTTGTGATGGTGAACAGAGTGTCTGGCATGTCAAGTTGTAATACCTCAGCCTACCTGAGTATGGTGGCGGTTCATGTCCGTCCCCTTATGACCACAGGTTACACATCTTCTGATGGCAGCTTCCAGCAGAATAACAACACGTTACGAAGCTCACATCATCTCAAACTGGTTTCTTGAACGTGAAAATGAGGTCACTGTAATCCAAGCTCCTCCAAAGTCACCAGATCTCAATCCAAGTGCACCTTTGGGATGAGCTGGAATGAAAGATTTGCATCATGGCTGTGTAGCTGACAAATCTGTGGCAAGTATTTGATGCTATCATGTCATTATGGACCCAAATCCCTGAACACCTTGTTGAATCGCAGAAAGAATTAAGGCGGTTCTGATGACAAGGGGGTCCAACCCAGTACTAGCAAGCTGTGCCTAATAAAGTGGCCAGTGAGTGTAGTTACGTATATAAATCTATTATCACACAAAGGCTACCTGTTTTTATCATAAACTTTGGAGTATATCACTGAGTATAGGGACTGCAGAGGTAAATCTGTTTAATTCCTCAGTCTATGATACATTAAGGAAAAACAGTGCCTTCTGTCTGACAGTGAAGTGGCCTGTGCTGCAGCCTTGGATGCGTAAATGTTGATAAAGTAATTTGGGTCAGCTCTGGCTTGGAGGAAAGGAGCTGTCCCACAGAAATAAGGCTGTTACTTGGCTGCATCCATCCTCTGTGACTACTTCACATCACCATGAGGTATTGAAAACAACAGACCGTTACTGATGAAATCACCTCCAGCCTGTCTTAATGTTCGTTAAGCATTTCATTTGGCTGTTGTCTGGTGCTGAAATAAAAAGGGCTCTTTGCTATGCATTCCTTTCCGCCCGCTCTCTGTATTTTATGCCCGTTTTAGAGTTAAAATAAGGATTTTGGCTGAGTTTGATCATTTATTTTACTTTAAGGTGCTATAATTCAACATAATTGAAGGAAACAACTCTGAGATTGAGGATGAATGACGAAAAGATTTGCTCGCAATCATGCCGTTTTCTCTGATTATATTGTACCTTGGCAGAGGTTTGCACTCTCTGAGTGCTTTTTAGTTTTAGCAGAGTTGTTAGCAAAATACAGAAAACTTCACAATTTTGCTATGGTAACAAATCCTCTAAAATAATTGAAGCAGGATTTGGATCACCACCAAAATCTAGTCACGTCTCCCTTTTGTCATAACCAGCATTCCCAAAACATTTGATCAAAATCTGTTGATAACTTTTTGAGTTTTGTTTCTCACAAAGGATAAATGCTGGTAAAACAACCCCCCCTTAAGAGGTGGAGGTAATAATACTGTTCCTTATCAGTTGAAGTAGTTCACTGGTTTCTCACAAATTCTTTATTGGCCTGTTTCACCACCCTCTGTGTGTCAACAAATGCACGTTGTTTGTGAGGAGGAGGTATCAGTGCTCTGAGTTTAACAGTGCAGTTACACTCAGAGACCTTTGGAGGCCGCTAGAGAGTCACAAAAACAAATTCTTCCATCTTGCTGCTGTTTTGCTCGTTCTGCAGGCTCATCTCTGTGAGCTTCCATCCCAGTGGTATGGTACTGAGGTGCTGAAAGGACGCTGGAGGAAACATGCTCTGCTGCCTCTGAATGTATTTATGCAATTTTGTGCCCAGTCAAAGACAACAAGAGCAGAGACAAAGTGACTCATCACCAGATGGCTGAGAATGATGCCTCTCTTCCACCAGGAGCCCTTATGCTTATATTTTTCTGTCCTGTTGCCCAACGAGGACCAGGCAAAACTTGGCCCATACCACCAGTCAGTCCACTCCCCAAAAAGTCTGTATCCATTACCGCTCTGCTTTTTTGGCTTGAGCCTGCTATCTTTTGCCTCTATCTTTGAGAGCCGGCCTTTCCTTTCTTTCTACTGTACCTCCTCACAAACACACACTTCCTCATCCTCCTCCCACCGCTCTGGTCTTGGCTCAGCCTTCAAAAACAGGCTGAAATCGGCTTGGCCCGCTCAAACCTCCCTCTTCTCCCTCCTACTGCTCCTCATTCTGTCTGTGTATCACCGCTCGTCTCGGATATGTTGGGTAAATACATTAGCACAGTGCCCCACTCTCCTAATGAGGGCAAGGTCATGTGACCAGCCTTTTCCTATGCTTAAGTTAAGCAGTCTGAGGGATCGATTCCATAATCTCCTCAACACTGGAGTCAATGGAACCTGTTCAGAAACCTGCTGGGTACGTAGAAACTATACTCCTTTTACTGGACCCTCATTTAGATGATTTGTTTTATCCTGATATTTTTATAGAGGAGCTCGGTTTGATTTCGAGGTTTGATCTGGAGGAGGGATAAGACTGAAATGTAGGCTACGAGCTTGATCAGTTCTGCTCTGCTTCTGGCATCACTGCTGAAAAGAAATGTTTCAGAAACTCGTGTTTTTTAGTGATCCTTTAACCCCTGTGTTGTCTTATGGTCAAAATATGACCCATCCTAATCTTAATGTTTATTTCTAAGTTTGATTCGCACCTACTGAGTGTAACTCTTATCTAATGTTTTGTTTTTATCCACTCTGGTTGGAATTGACAGGATCCTTGTTTAGTGGTAAATAAGAATGCACAGTAATCATTTAGCTATGAAAAAAAATATAGTTGCCTTTAAATATGTGCGTCCAAAGTTTATATGTGCACATCTGTTGCTTTCATAAGCTATACAAGAACATATTCTGACCAAAAATTGTTTACAACTAATCAGTTACTTGAGCAATAATCATTAAGATAAAACAAAATAGTAAAAACAAAACAAGAACAAAAAACTAGAAGTGCTCATAGAGCAGTAACCGCTGCCTACGCATTTTTGACATTGTTAGCTCGGTTATCATCAAAAACATTAAAAAATGACCTATCATGCAATGTTAGTAAATCCTTTTAAAAAATCCTGTATCTGCATCTGAGTCTGATCAGTACCAAGGTCTTATCATGACCAATATTCCCTGGCAATTTTAACAAAATCTGTTTCTAGTGTTTAAGTTCTTATTGAAAATGAGGAAAACTGCCCAATCTCACTGTTTTTTTTTTTCAAGATCATTTTTTCGGCATTTTGTGCCTTTATTGATAGGAGACAGCGAGACAGTGGATAGGCTAGTGAAAGGGGTCGAGAGAGAGTGTGGAAAGACACTCTTCAAACTGGCCACAGGCTGAATTCGAACCCAGGCGGCAGAAGTATATATATGGGTCGTGCCTGGTTGCTTACCACTCCACCAAACCAAAACCCCTACGCTCGCACAGTGTTTAAAAATTCCTGGATCCATCCGCATTTGTATCAACACTAATATGTCACTTCTTCCTTGTGCCATGATCAACATTCCTGTAAAATTTCATTAAATCCTTTTAAAATTGTTTGACTTATCTTGCTCCCAACCAACAGACAGGCGGACAAACTTTGCAAAAACATAACCTCCTTGGTGGGGGTAAAAAAAAAAAAAAAGAAAAAACAGCAGGGTCCTGTATCAAAAATGAGTCATTAAATCCAGTCTCTGTGTACTGTGGAGGAGGGAAATGCAGAACTTCACTTCAGGTTTGTTATGTATGGCAAGTTCTCTCTCAGTGCAAAGACCATTTTGTGATTATAATTCAATCCCATTTGCATTTTAATATTAGTTTAGGCAGACAAGCTCAAGATATGATCCGATACAGCTGGTGATCAAATGTTTCAATACAGCAGTAGGTAACAGGCAGCCTGGGGGCCTCATGAAGCCCTCCTACTGCATTAATGCATCCAACCAGTCAGTTTACAGAATAAAATAAAGGGATGATATGATGACAACCTGACTATCCAGGTGGAGCAACAAGTGAGACGACAGCAGGAAGTGACTGCACAGGGATTAGCATAGATGCTAACAGCTTCAGCAGCAGTTTCATCAGATCTGGACCATATTTCTTTATTAAATGAAATTAAAAATATATCGCCACTCTACAAACTTCATCATAGTAAGGATATTTTCACTCCACTTCTGATATGTTTTGACAAGAGTTTGTTTTGCAAAGTGGCTCATGTTCTGTAGTGCCTACTACATTGTCTCGTTGGATGTGAATATGATTGACAGAACAATCGTCCAATCACCTGCCAGGTTGGCTTTGAAAGGTTCTGCCCTCCTCAAAAAAATTTCTATGGGCTCCTTCCTTGATGGACTGATGAAATATCTTGAACGGTCCACCTGGTTTGTCAGGTTATATGGGTAATAAACATAAACAGTGGCCAGTTTTTTACTCTCAAGGACCATGTTTTGAACATTTTACAGGCAAATTTCATGAGTGTTATGATTCATGTGGCTTTCAGAAACTCTAAATGAAACTATAAGTTTTCTCTGATTATGGCTAAGTACCTAACTACTTGACTCAGCAAAGGTGCCTTTTTATATATTGTATGTCATTGTGTTTTTTGTTAGATGATGTATTTTTCAAAAGACAGCCGTAGTTGAAACACTGGGAATCGACCCTGGGGATGAATGGGGGATATTAAAAGCCTTTAGGGGATTATTAGGCGAACAATGGGGTGTCAGAGCTGATGGGCTTATTAAGGAAAAATAGGTTTTTCACTCTTGCTGTAGTTTTTAAACGGGGCGATAGAAAATAACACGTCAGATTCTGATACCAGATGGTATAGTCGTCACAGACCACCATGACAAGCATTTGGAAGAGGAACAAGCTGTGCATAACTTTACACACCAGCTTTTCACTGACAGATCATCCATGTGCAGTATCATCTCTTTGGTATTGTATGATCCAAAAAGGACCATCTGGCTTAATAATTGTCAAATTTCAGTGCAGCCTCAGCAGCAGTAGACAATTGGCATGGATATATTTTTTTTTTAGATATCAGGCTGGTTACAAAATGGAAAAACCCATTATGTTTTTACAAAGCATATGCTGCAGTTTGGGCAGAAATGTGTTCAGAATTATCAGGAAGTCAGTGTCTAACACCAGCTCTGCACCTGCAAGTACAAAAAGAGTAAGGACACGTTATAAAGATTTTACAACTCAAGACACTTGAATTTCAGGTCATCAGAGATTTTAGAAGTTATTTAGAATTATATAGGTTGGCTTCTCCTGCCACCTTTTGAACTTTGCCTTTGATAACATTACTCATGACTTATTTAACAACTTACCTTGTGCAGCAGCTGGATCCACCTGATTCAGTGTCTTTAGTGAGGTAGATCCATCTTGCCAAGCTCGAATCTACAGTGATCCAATCAGTGTCCTTTAAGGTAGAAGGAGGTGGGAGCTACAAGTGAGCCGACAGCAGGAGCTGGCTGCTTGTACAGAGATTAGCTTGGATGCTAACAGCTTCAGTAGAAGTTTTATCAGATCTGGACCACATTTATTTGTTAAATGAAAAACTAATAACAGCACCACAAACTTCTCCATAGAAAGGATAATTTTGCTCCAATTCTGACATGTTTTGGTGAGAGTTTGTTTTACATAGTGGCTTACTTTCTGTCTTTCACACTGCGGCAGTAGCGCCTGCCTACTTCATCATCTGCTCAGCCTGTAATGAATGTGATCGATAGAACGATCGTCCAATCACCTGCTGGATGTGCTTTGAAAGGTTTTGCCCCATTACCAAACACTTTCTATGGGCTGTTGATCGGATGAACGAGTGAAATTTATTGAACAGTTCATCTGGTGTGTCATTTTAATCGGCACTTGAGCTTCTTTAAACTTTCACACCATCCAAAAATGAAACAAACTACCCAGCCAAGTCAACATGCTAAAGGTAGCTTGTGTGTGCCATCACTGTTGAGCAGCACAGCACACCCTCACTGGCTGTAGCATGTCACCTGAAGCAAATGTAATCTTGCTGATTTTTGGAAGTCACAAGTCAGACTTTGCAGTTCACAGGTTATTGAAATTTACGAGCGAGATCTTTCATTAGACATTAATCAAATAATGGTTAATGTGTTTGGATGAAGACTATTCTTCTTATCTGACCCTCTGATGGAGGTATGTTGGGAGAAAATACTTCCTAGAAGACACATCATACAATCCAGTGTATTTTACAGAACTCCTCACTTGCAAGAAATCTAGCCAATATGCTTGGTAAATCCATATCATGCCATGGGCAGAGTGTCCACCATCATGCAGTCCCTGTTTGCTGTGTTTTTGAATGTTTTGGCGAGTGCCAGGTGCACTAGTGGTGCAGAGGTTAGTAGGACTGTACCTGCAGGGTAAGATAGATACCTTGGCTGACACAGACCTTGGCTCAGCGTTGGAAATGAGCACTCCAGGACATGCTTCTAATCTTCTCCACTGCAGTCCTAATCCACTTTGACCTGAAAAAAAGTAGATTTAGAGTTTCAGGCCATGTCCACATGTAGGCGGATGTTTTTCAAAACATGGCTTTTCATGTTTGTTTTTTGCCTTTTCTACACGTTCAAAGAATTTTAGGTCACTGAAAATGTCACATTTTGGAAAACTCTTTCAGGGTGAAGATTTTCAGAAGCTCTGTTTAGGGTGCTGCATGTGGACGGGAAAACAGAAGTTTGGGCTTGAAGTGTCACTCTGTGAGCTGTTTCTCCGCTGTGTGACGTCACACTGTGGGCTGTATCTTCTTGTTGCTGGTTTCACTGTTGCTTAATCGGACTGTTGACATGGTTGCATTGGCTACTTGTAAAAATAAAGTGAGATAACATACCAGTAACTAATGAACTAAATCTGCCTCACTACAAAAGCTACACCCTGAGGAAAAGTAGTGAACTAAGCTACAGCAACGAAGGCAGTAGGTCACAAGATTTTTTCTTTTATTATGCTGACTTTACAAAGTGCTATAATAATTGTAATAATCATTATTATAGTATTGTAATTCCGTCACTGTCAGTCACTAACCTGTTATCTCTAAAATTGCTACTTTTCAGGAAATGGAAAATACACCACTCTACTACTGAAAGCATGTAAATTGTACTGTCCTGGTTTTAAAAATATATACATTTTTAACTTTAATTTGGTTAAAAGTTTACAAAACCCACTCATCAAAATGGAAAGGGACCAATACCACGGTTTTATGAACAACTGGAAAGCAAACCTCTGCCAAGGTAGCTCATATATTGCTGTTACATCTATAAGCAATATAGTTCCACGATAAAGTTATCATCAAACCCGCGCCTAGCAATCATTTTGATATCATTATTAGTTTAACAATTATTGAGCAAAAATGATTGTTCACTAACGGCAGTTATCTGGATCACCACCAAAATTGAATCATTTATAAGTTTAAAATTTTCAGCAAAATCTGTCCAGAAGTTTTTAAGTAATCTTGCAAAGAAACAAATAAACAAAAAATATACACCGACAAAAACATAACCTCCTTGGCAGAGGTAAAAATTAAAAAGATAATTAAATGAAAATGTAAGGTTTGTGCCTGACAGCGAATAGTACCAATTATTATTATTTATACATGTTATTATTATTATTAGTATTTCTTTCACAGTAGATGTTTTTTATTGCTTTACTGGAATGGTTTGTTTGTTTTACGTGTCTCCTTTAATAAAAAGAGGAAACTGATGAAGACAACAGAATGCAAACAGAACTTGCCTTTGTCTATATAATAAATAAATTCAGCATCCTTCAGTGTGCTGGACAGAGACACTGTTTGTCTTCATGGTTTCTGAGGAGGTCTATACTCAGGTGACCTTTGTGTGTGTGCTCATAGGAACAGTATTTGTTTAGTATTTGTTTATTTTGTTTTGACATTTGCCGGAGCTTCGCACTGATGAGCCATTGTTGCAAAGGCAGTTGTATCCCACCTTGACTCGCGTCTCCCAAAAACCCTGCCAGGTCAGAGTGGTGTTTGCATATCACGAGGGATGAAAATTAAAGGAAGGAAAGAAGGAAAATGCAGAAGAGAGAGTCAACACGAGAAGGAGAAAGAAAGAGGCCAAAGGCTGCTTGTTTTTTTAAGTTTGAGAAGAAAAAACTGGACACTTCTACTTTGTTTGGAGTCTTAAAGTCTACACTCTCCTTCACACACATTCAGCTCTCTACAAAACAAAGACATCTCACTGTTTCATGTGAAGGAATTTGAAGTTGTGTATTACAGCACATTATGTCAACTATTATGTGCATTAGGCCTTAAACTGCGGTTTAAAGCTCAGGGGTCACAGGTGTATATTGAACCACTTACACTCTGAGATGATAAATCCTACTGCTCTTGTAATGAGAACCTTCTACTGATGAATTCACCCACAGACTGTGACCTTAACCCCCACAACCACATACTTAACCTTGACCTGCATTAGCGAATGAACTGAGTCAGTATTCTAATCACGACTCAAGATGCAAATTTCTGCAGCATCAGAAAAAAAGTACAGAAAGACTGTACAACAGCTTTCACAAAAGGAGGTCTTACATTTAAAACTTAGACATTGTGTTGCCTTAATATTCTGTATATCGTTTTTGTCCAGAGGATCAATCCCAAAACCCCAGAATGCGGCTGTTATATTGAATTGAAAGTCTACTTTGCAATAAGACACAACCTATCATGTAAGACAATATTTGTGAATATCTAAGAAGTACCACCGTGCAGAATAACCACATGTAATGATTGTGAGTCAGTCATTACTTTATGACACCTGTGCTGGGTGTTTACTTTAACAAAATAATGTTTCTCATTGATTGTTCAAATTATTTTGTCCTGTAAATGTGATTTTTGTTTGCAGGAGATACTTAGATTGCCTTAAAAGTCGAAGGAATGTCCAGGAATTACTTCTGAACACAATTTAAGAGCAACTGTCTAACATTCCCCTTGATCCTCTGCAGACTGTAAAGGATGAAGTTGCAATACTTTTAACTGATCAGAGCGAGGAGCTTACATAACCTCAGTTTTATCTTCACTTCATTGGCTGCCAGTCAATTTTCAGTTTGAGATTTTATTGCTAATATTAAGTAACCTGGCACACCAGATGAACTGTTAGATATATTTCACTGGTCCATCTGGGAAAGAGCCCATAGAAAGTGTTTGTGGAGGGCAAGACCTTTCAGAGGCATATCTGGCAGGTGATTGGACGATCATTCTGTCAATCAACTTGTTTTTACAGGCCAATCAAATGGCATAGGCGGGAGCTACTGAACTATAGAACGTGAGCCACTTCCTAAAACAAACTCATCAAAACATGTCAGGAGTGGAGCAAAAGTATCTTTACTACAGAGAAGTTTGTAGTGTTATTTTTTTTACATGTGATAAAGAAATGCGATCCAGATTTGATGAAACTGCTACTAGACATGATAGCATCTATGCTGCCAAAGACTTCTAATGGTCCGCTGCACATGCTTTAAAATACGGGGAGATCACTCTGTCCAGGCTGTATGGACTGCTCTTACTTTGTCTTTACGCAGCATTAAAATGATTTTAAAACACATTTAGGAGGCTTTTAGTTCAAGTTGAGTGATGTGACCCTTCTACTGTTGCTTGTTTTTGCTCTCTGGACCTGAGTGTTTATTTCACTTTTTATTGTAAAGCACTTTGTGATTTTTTTTTTTTATCTGTGAAAGGTGCAACAGAAATACATTTTACTTACTTAACCTTTGTTTCATTGGTTTGATTGTATCACTATTGAGTAAGATAATGTCTGTGCTCAGTGAATTTAAAAAGGCTGGGGAATGTGCTGAGTGCAGCTCACTGTGCGGCAGAGGGGCATCAGGTTGACAGGCTGGGGCCAACCAGCCTGCATACTGACCTTTTTTTACAGCAAGGAGCTGTGCTTAATCTTTCTGCAGCCACAGCTCTATGTAAATGGAGCCAATAGCAGGTGTAGCCCTAGAACATGAACATTTACCTTGAATACAGACCCACATGTGTTGTTGAACAGTTCACTCTGTTACCAGCTTTCAGGGTGGGTGTCAGCTGTAGTCAGTGACACCAGAGGTGACAGATGTTGGTGCCCCCAGTCAGTTTACTGCAACCAACAGATGTGCAAGTGTGAGCACCGGCTGACAGACTGTAAGCATGCCGAAAAAACACCCCTAATAGTAATTCAGGAAGTTTCTTTTAATTTGGTTGGATTGTCATAGCCTTGCAGTGCAGATGGACCTGCCTGATTCATTGTCTGAAATCACACAGATCCATCTTACCATGCTCCAACCTCGTATGGCTTCAGGACCAAAAGCCGGACAGCCCAATCAGGGAAGAGAGGCGGAGATTGAAGAGGTGAAAATAGCAGGAAGTGACTGCATGTTTGAAAACAATGGAGGATTCTGAAGTGGTTTCTGTGGATGCGACAATATCTACGGTTATATAAGAAAAGGACTTGATTTCTTTTTTAAAAGAGGAGCAGAGATTGTCACTTAAAGCTTTTCTTACGGGAAATCATGTTTTTTGTGCTTCTCCTTTCCGGGGATCACTGCTGAGAAATTGGGAGAGAACACGGAAATCCTCCGCGGACGATGCCAGTTAGTCCATGGTAGTCATGGTTACTCAGCAATACCTGTCAAAATATGTTCTCCTCATAAGTTTACCGGGAGAACTTGGTGGGCATTGTCGTTGAGGAAGTTCATGTCACATATAAGTGGTAAATGATACATCTGTGTGGTATAATTTAATGTAAGACGATAGTCTAAGGACTGAAATGTCGTTTAAGCTAACGGCTAACAATAGGGTCTAGCTGGGTCTGAGTGTGACTGGCAGAATGATCGTCCAATCACCAGCTGCAGTTGTTTTTGAAGATTCTGCCCTCTGAAAACATTTTCTATGGGCTCTTCTCCAGGTGGACTAGTGAAATGTTTCCGTGGCGGATATATGGAACTGTTTGTCTGGTGTGTCAGGTTAGGACTGTAATATATTAGTGAAAACTGCTTGAATACTTACAGTGCATTACCTTAAAAGTCATCCTTTCCTGAGTATGCTCCTTCAAAATAATGTACTTGTATGGATATTAGAGGGTTAAATGTTAACGTTGCAATCTGTCTAAAACAGGCATAATAATGGAGCACCACAGAGACATAGACACTTACAGTATCTACAGGCAGCTTGTTTTCTATTATCCTGGACCTCTGAGGCAGAAGGGAAAGTGGATAAAACACCCTCAGCTGGTAAGGGTGTTATGATTGGGCTGCATGACACAGAGGCCAACTATCCCTGCTCATAGTTTGCACAATGACATGAGAAGAGCTCGGGCACTTAACTTTGCTGCAGCAGTGTTTCAGAGAGGCAGATGAGTAGAAGCCTGCCGCACAATTGTTTTTCTTTTGCCTTACACCTCAAAAAAGTTTGGAAATGTCACCGATTGATTATTCCTCCAATTTAATCACACCAGCTGATCCTGTATTTTGTGGCCGTACTTGAAGCTCAAAACAAGAGCGAACACCAACGGAAGAACGTCTCAGGGGATTTTGGTACATTTTTTGGTGCTACCCTCACATTTAGCTGCATTGCCCATTCCACAAATGCATTATTCTTTCAAGTTATACTTTGTTGTAAAGGTCACTAATCAGGCTTTCCAACAATGTAAATGCAGTACCAATTGGTGTTAGGATTGGAGAGAAATAATTGGCTAAAATAACATTTCCAAACTTTTTTTAAGGTTTATTTTATTATTGATATTTAGCCAAATACTGGTATATTTTTCAATATTTGGTGGGATTTCGGTGGGACCTCATCCTTATAGCTTAAAGATTATACTTATTTTTTTTTATTTTCTTGTCTAGTATAATGTCTTTATTTGGTAGTCCAACTGCTATACCATGTATAAGAGCAACTGAAACAGCGAAATGTCACTTTTGGGATTAATAAAGTATTTCTGATTCTGATTCTAAAAGATATATATTTGAATTGATAAAGGAGGAAGATGTTTTTTTCTCAGAGATGGTGCAAAATGAATGGGTTCAGTGAACTTTTAAATGGAAGGCCTTTGCTGGACTAAGGTGGTTTTTACAGCTACAGCTCAGTTCCTTCGTTACTATTTAGTTGAAAATTGCACTTTAAGTGTGAATATTTCCTTTGTATGGTTTCATGTCCACACGGCAGTATTTTGAAGTGTGACAGATCACACAAAAGGCAGAGCTAGACTCACATCATTATGTCACAGCCAACACTGTAACACCTGTAGGAGTGCCCTTGGAGAAAATGTAAAGGGTTGCAGAAAAGGAGTGAGCGGTCTGAAGGACAAATCCTCCTGCTTGGACGAGCTGGAATAAGTTCTTGAATCAGTCAGTGTTGTTGAGTCCTGTAATGATCTGCTGTAGGGACGGTGAGTGATGTTAACCTGTTGATATTTTCAGAATATGTTGTGCCTGGACACAGAAAGTGATTCTGTGGGATCAAAAACATTATTATAAAGCAGGTCTTTGTAATGGTTGCCCGGTAGCCCTACTGCTGCTTATACGACTACAGCAGTGTGATGAGTTAATGTGTTCTCACTCCAGACAAACCTCTCCAGGGGTCAAAGCTGGCTAGCAAAGACGACCTCTTTTAGTCAAGCTGGGTGCCATTGTTTGTATTGAGACAGGGATCAGGTCACAATCTAGTTGTGGATACTTCCCATGACTCTGAAGTTGTTTTCACATCTGATCATTTTGGAGAGTTGTTTCAATTCAAGTGGGCAATCCATGTTTGGGACGGTTTTTTTGCACGTATTTAAACACAGCAATCGATCCCTGTTTTGCACAAACAAATGTCTTAAAATTCGTATGACTGTAGAAGCAAAACAAAAATTCAAAACAGAATTAAAATCTCACAGAACTTTATGCAAATCACTTACAGAACACTGGAGCACAAGCCTTTACACGTCTGAATATGGTTGCCTCAAGCCTTGAGTTTTAAAGGAAAAAAATAAACGTATGCAAGCAAACCAACAACATTAACTATTTATGTGTATACACTTCTGCAGTCTTTGTTTGCTCCACACCACATTCCCCATATTATTTTGGAAACTGATTGGTAGCTATCATGTCTCTTGATGGCCTTTTGCTGCTCCTGACTGGACACGACTAAAAAATCACCAGTTATGAATTATCTCTGTAGATCCACAAATACAACATTAAACACATACAATGCAAATATCGACATGTTACCATCATTCACCGTCTCTACAGTAGATCATCGCAGGAGTCCATAACATGGACTGGTTCAAAAACATGCTAAGATTTCCAGACTTTATTAGTCCAGCTCATTCAAACAGGAGAATTTATCCTTTAAAGCTGTTCAATGCCTTTTCTACATCCTGACAGTTTCTCTGCGGGCACCTCTGCAGGTGGTACGTTGTAATAAGTTCTCATGCTATCTGGTGTCTTCTATGGTCCACAGGCGACCGTCAAAAGCCCCTCCTCTTTGTGAAGAGTTTGTTTACACTTACATCGTAATGTGTGACCTACGTTAATGAATTTGTTCATCTGTATGATCTTACATAGAACATTTAAAATCCACTAATATCATTATTGGATCGTAGTTTCGTGGGTAGTTTAACCTGTTGGCTTTCTTATAATGCCCAGCGCGTGAACATGAAAAGATCCAGAGGAGATGTGCACATTTGTAGCGTTTCTTTCAACTGAATCGAAACAAAACAACTGAGCTAACTGCTGTTAATTTTACTGTAATTTACTGGCAACAAGGTGCCGGTAAGTTACTGTAAATGATTTTACAGTGCAATTACTTTATTTTCAAGAACAGTTTAACTGCTGTATTTTCACTCAGTTTTATAGACTCATTAGTCCTTCCTGTATTTTCATTTACACTATCATCACTGTATTTCATTCTACAACTGAATTAATCAATTTCAAATGACAGTAAATGTACTTTATTTTCATTTTTATTTATACTGCTGTATGTTTAGCTGTTTTTATCGTTATTTAATGGCAATATATTATTAATAAGGACGAAATCATACATTTCAATCCAAAAAAACACCCTGACCCAGCCATTTGTCCCATCCAAAATGTGAAACATCTTTTAAAAGAGATCTTGCCTGCCTTCTACCAGTTTTTTCTGGGCAAAATGGAATTACAGAGAATATTCCCCTCAATCCATTGCCACTTACAGTAATTTACTGTATAGACCTTTTATGGTAGGTAACTGTAGATATCATAGTAAAATACAGTTAAGTTTACAAAAATCAGTCACAGTGTTTGTGTGAAAACCACCTAAGAAGAAGGAGAAGTGCTATAATAAAGATACTGATCAGAAATAAAAAAAAAAACTCTGATTGGGGTGTCTTACAGAGGGCAGTCAAAGCAAAAATGATATTCTGAATTTAAAGCTCCACCTTTCTTTCTGCACTTTACGATGAAGAAAGGGTTGATGTTAAATCCCATCCCATGCTTTTGTTATTTC
Organism: Cetoscarus ocellatus; assembly: GCA_037902135.1. NCBI lineage: Eukaryota > Metazoa > Chordata > Actinopteri > Labriformes > Labridae > Cetoscarus > Cetoscarus ocellatus. Next base: position 2,030,369 of record JBAMNC010000640.1, on the reverse strand, counting down.
ACCTCAACATGTTCCTGTTTCCACACTGACACTCTGTTCCTCTACAACACCTTGTTAAGGCAGGAATGTTGATTTCAGAGCAGGACTATGAAGCCAGACTGGGCTCTGATTGGTGTTAACTATGACACATTACTTGAGATGAAACAACTGATTTTAGCAGCAGACAAACCCTTGGCCTGTCAGACTGAACAAGAGTCCTTCTTAAACAATGAAGTCTGAACCTGGCATCAGTCAAAACAAAACAAGGGATGAAACACACCCACACGGGATAATTTTTTTTTTTTTATCTGATGTTGGAAAATCAGAATCAGGGAGGAGATTATATATGAAGTATATGTATAGTCCCTATCATCAGAATTTTAAAAAATCTTCTTAGGAGTGTATTTTTTCTTCGACAGTAACTTAATAGATCATTCAGACCTGCCCCCCTCCAGCCTTGTCTTACCACAATGATAAAGATAAAGATTAAACATGTCATACATGCTGCCCAGTGTCAATACTCAGATCTCATTTGTGATTGTGCACCACCACAGACCCACAGTTGCATGACGCTGCACTTGATACTTGTGCTGACCAATCGTGTTGCTTCCTGAAGCTGCCTCCCAGCAAATGAGAGCAGAAGAGCAGGACAGAGGCTAGCAACAAGAAGGAGGAGGAGAACAGAGGAAGGCTGCAGTAACAGAAAAGTGGACATGGTGAATGCCTGTATGATTGAGCGTCTATTTCTGATGACAAAGAAAGAGAGTGCATGCTGATTTTTCTGTGTCCATATTTGCTGCTTGGGTCAGCAACAGAGATATTCAGACCTCCCCTTGAGTCTGACCCTCACATGTTATCAACGTTTTCCCTTCATGGGCTGTGTTGGCAGGGAACATTTCTCCTACAGTCAAATAAAAGACTATGGCTGAGGGTGTTTTTGTGTGATATTAATATACGTTGGAAAACAATGAGCAGCATTTCCCTCTGCTTTCATGTGTTTGCATGTTCAGCAGTTTCTGTCAATTATGTTGATGAAGAAATCTTTAGACAGCGCTGGAAGGCGATTCAGAAAGCCTTGATTGTGTCACTGTGCTGATTGGTTTCTTGGGAATGTAATTTTCCCATGCTGGAATTAAAACTGAAACACAATGGGCTTGTATTATGAATTTTACATAAAGTGAAGAATCAGAATAGCAACACCACCTCAGTGTCACTGCAAACTGCCTTAACATGGAGGTCATTCATCCAACACAGCAGATCATGAAACAAAAACCAGCAACAATTCTCTAAGTATTGAACCATTTGGTACAACAATCATGGCCTCTGCAGCAAGGAAATAATGTCTAAAACAGCCGTGAAAACACCTCCAAACTGAGTCGGCAGGATGATTGTTGGAAACAAACTTAAATAGCCCTAAAAGGCTGTAATAAGCAGACATTTAGTAATAGTAACTAATAGGTGAAATGTCCAAATAATATGTTTAAATATGATCTCAAGAAAAGAAAAAAATGTTTTGTCTAAAAACCTTTTTAATATTGTTTAGAGGTTGAATTTGTTTGTCTCTCCAACATTATAAAACAGTATCAACAGATGATCCCCAGAAATAAAAGCACTTGAAATTGGTATTTTTATATATACAGTGCTTAACAGATTTATTAGACTATAACCCAGTGTAAGGTTTATGCCACAGCTGCCCTTAACAAACAGAATTGGTAATTTTTTTTTATGTTTCTGTAATGATAATACATCAGTTTGCAGACACTCTTTAACAGAAATGATATTTTGATGTTAAAATATGATTATTATTGCTTTCAGTGAATTTTGACATACAAAAAGACAGAAAATAGTAAAGCATATTATTATTATTATATCTGGATTAAGATGTCAAACTAAAGACATTTATACAGAGCCCCAAAAGGGACATTGGCAGAAAAAAATAAATTATAAGTTTCTTGTACTCACCAGAAACTTCTAATTTATTTTTTTCTGCCAGTGTCCCTATAGGGGCTTACATGCATTCCTGAACAGAAACATTAGTTTTAGTGGTTGAACGATTTGCTTCATTAATTTCTGACTGCCAGAAAGCTGCTTAAATTTGGCTATAAAAAGGTGAATTCACCTTCAAAAACCTTATTCCTGTTGTTTGTCTAATAACAATAAGCATGCACCAAGCATGTCCGTAGAAAGGTTTTTGGTTTTTATGCAAAAAAAAAAGAAGAAAAAGTAAAATAAAGAATTTGTTTCGGTATCTAAAAAAAAGCTTTTTATTTTCAATAACTCATTGCTGTTTTGGAAAAATGAGCCTTTATGCCGCAGAATGTTTTTTTGTATGTTTGTTTGTTTTAGGAGCCTCAGTGGCCAAGTAATCAAAACTGAACCAAACCAAAACCCAAAGGCAAAAATCTGAGGTACACATCAAACTGGATGCACCCCTAAAACACACAGCACTTTATTTTGAAAGTCATGTTTTTGAACATCCTTTCATGAATGTCTGTGCTCATTTAGCCGAGCTTTAAAACCCGTCTGACTGCTGTTTTTAGTCCAGACTAACATGATTATTCTTACAGCCGGAGAGCAGGGATGTCTGTGAGCCTGCTGTCTCTTTGTGTATGTTTGTGGTCTGTGTGTGGTTGTTTATGTGTGTTTGTGCTTGTTTGGCTGTGTGAGTTTGGCTTTCATCTCTAACCATCTCTGCAAAGACTGAGGTGTGGTCTCAGTTCAGGCACCACCACAGCTATCTGCTCCTACAAAACCTTCTGCGGGTTTCTTTGTCTTACAGGGAGTCATCTTATATTATCTCACGCTTAAGTTATAAACTGAGGCAGGACTCAACAAATATAGAACTTAGCCCATGTGGCTTCTTGTTCTGATCATTTCAAACAGCTAAATATTTCTCTGCTGTTAAAAAAAATTATAGAAGAGAAAGAAACTTTGGAGGATGATGAGAGAGTAGATTTCTGACTGAAGATGAAGAAGGGAGCGGCCATCCAAGCTGCATGAGCTTCAGCAGCCAAAGAATGAGCCAGCCTGCATGGCTGCCAGTTTGATGAAGGTCAAACCAAGGCCCACACTGAAGGGGTTACTCATCTACAGGACACTTAACATGTTTATCAGCTTTTTATCCTGTATGTAAGTAAGAAAATCATGATCAGCTGTGCTTATATTGAGGAAAGTGTGTCTCTAAACTGAGGTCAAAACTGAGGGAACATCTCAAGTTTTTAGTGGAACGATTGGCCTGAACAGTTCAACCTTTGGCCTGATGATATGAAACTGATGTCATGAAGAACGAGGGGGCCTGTGACTGATAGATTTTTTTTCATTCTTAATTGAGTTTTAAAAAAATAGAAATATTTGCCAAATCTGCTTATTACAATTAGCTTTGAGCTTTCTTTTTTGGAACACGGCTTGTAAATATTGGCAGTCAGGGGTTATTTTTTCATTTTTTTGTGGCTTGTTCAAAAAGCACAGTCACTTATTTGGGCTTTCTGTGCTCTCAGTATGAACCTCCCCTGTGTTTGTCTGAGCTCTCTTCATAAAAAGTAAAAACAACGGGGTGTTTCATTGAAGGAGAGGTTTACCATCCTGTTTACCTGGCTAGCTCCTGCCCCAGCCTCTTCTTTTTAACAACTCATGACTGCAAGATTTATACATACATATATATATGTATACACACACACTTGGACATGCGAGCAGTTATGTGCCCTCTTTCGAGCTCAGGTTGTCTACCTAAAGCTGAGGGTTCTGCTCAGTATCTTAGCCGTTCCTAGGACAGTGTTCCTCTAGCCCAGGGGTATTCAGTTAAAAGTCACCGAGGTCCAGTTAATAAAGTTTCCACCAATAAAAGGTCCGAACCGAAGTCCAAATTGTGTCTTATAGCCTTCCCCTATGTCCACATTTTTATGGTTTCAACAATATTTTTTGTCAATTTTTAATGCATGATATGTTTTATTGAGTGCACAGCTAGCTCCTTTACCATAAATAAAAATAGTCCTAGGCAAATTAATTAAGGCTTTTATTTCAGATTAAAAAAAGAAAAACCTAAAATATAAACAGAGCCAAATAACAAGTTTTTTCTCTTAAATGAAAGAGGTCCCAGCCAAGAATTGAAGGCCTACACATCAAGTTAAAAAGTCAACATCTTCCGAAAACAATAAATAAAAGGTGGCTCTTTTTAGGAAAAAACAAGTGCATACAAGTGCACTGACTAAATATTTTTCCTCTTCTTTTTTCTTAAATAAGAGAGGTCACAGCCTAAAAAAATGAAGACCTACACTTCCAGTAAAAAAAGTCAACATCTTCAGAATACCAGAAATTAACTCTTGAAAGTACAATCATGTGTCATCTGTAACTGTTTTCTGCTGTGTTGTTGCAAAATAATTTAACAAGAAAGTGATAGGAAGATAAATATTTTATTTGCGCATGTTTCAGATTTTGCTCTCTCTCTTTGGCTCTCTGTCCTTAACTCTCTCTCTCTCTCTGTCTGTCTTTCAGTCTTTCCCTCTCTTTCTTTCTCACACACAAACAGCGCTGCACACATTACATGAACCCACACTCACATAGGCTAATAAATAAATAAACAGAACAGTGTTGATAGAACTTGCAAAATGTGAAACATTTGGAAATAAACTAGTGCTAAAAAACTGTAGAACTTCAACAATGAAAATAACACGAACAAATGATCAACTCCATTAGTAAACAATTAGAAAAAAAACAGGATCGGCCTGTGGACAGCACAGCGCCACCACAGCGCAAAAGCTCTCAGCCCTCATCAGCATTTTCCACACAGGTCGGTCGCAAAGCTTGCAGGTGACAAGGGTCTTATTTTTTTGCACAGGCAGTTTTTTCCCAGTTAAATTGCCTCTGCCTCCTGTTTGCTTGTGGCTGCTGCAGCTCGTGCTGTAAACACGATAGCCGCGGGAAAGTCACCTCCGCAAAACAAATCATGTCTCGTTCCTCTTTAGTTCTTCATTAAACAACAGTATAAGCTTCAGAAAATTTACAGAACATATATTTAGGAACACTCATGGCATGACCAGCTTGTGATCAGACCACAGTAGCAGTTCTAGTGTTAACTGGAGTAGCAGCGCCCGCTGTATATCCGCGACTGTCGGAAGAAATGGTCAGTTAAAATCTATTCCTGTGAATTTATCAGAGATTGGTCACGGGTCTGGACAGAACCATCACTCGGTCCGGATCCAGACCGAGGTCCACCATTTGGTGATGCCTGCTCTAGCCATTAACCCAGTTTGGGGTCATGACCTCAAGTTCTACTACCACGGGGACCCTTGTGGTCTTCAGACCCAACCATTTCTCCGTCTCCTCTCTCAGTCCTTGGAGCTTCTCATGCTCCTTATTCTGGATGCTGCTCTTGCCTTCTACTGTCTGGTTGGTTACAATACCTGTTTGGCCAGTCATCACATGCTTATTTGTTTATCTCTGTTCTAAAGGATTTGGTATCTGTGTTTTTTCTTGATACTTTTGCACTGGGAAGAAGCTCTTATGATGTACTGAATTATACCTACCATCACTGTCTTTCTTTTTGTCCATTTCTCCATCTCTGTCTGTGTGTCTTTCTTTCTCTGTGACTCTCATCACTTTAAACCAGCTTAAGCTCAAAGCCTCCTGGTCAATGACACACAAACCTTTGACTAAGAATAGCTGCTCTGGCATTTAGCAAGGGCAGATGAGCGTAATGCTGCATAGAGCTCGATAAATCATGCCTAGGTGTCTGAGGGAAGGCTAGAAGTGGTATAAGGCCAGGCCATATTGGCCTCTGTAAGCAGTAAAAAACCTCATTAGCATGCAGCACCACAGGCTGTTGTATCTCTGTCTTTTCCTGTTGGTATAATCAGTTACACAGCTTCTGCTGGACCACTTCAACAGTTACTTAATAATCTTCAAAATGAAGGCAGTCCTCGGTTGTCTAATTAGTTGGAAGCGGTTGCCTGTTAGACAGGCCAGACTTTTTATTTCTGTAGTATATTTCAGTAAGTAATTTGATATTATTTAAGCCATAACCACTCAGGATGTGGTGTGCTGTGTTATGTGTCCTGTTATGTAGAATAATGACTGTACTGAAGTACATCACATGCCATACAAATCAGAAAGCCTATATCTTCAGGATTTTGACTGTATAAACTATTTTACAATTAAATCATCACAGCAGCCGTAACTCACACATTTATCTGACCACATACAAAAACAAACAATGATAAAAAGCTCATAAAGCTCTACTCCCTCTCCCTCAATTGTAATATAATTCAGCAAAAACCATCATTCTGCAGGGACAAGGATCCCGTAAATCCATATTCAGTAAAACACTCAGTCTAAATGTGATTACATGACAAGAGACTCATTAAAGTCCATTTCATGAGTTCAAAATGTAGCAGCTGTGACCAGTAATTAACTATATTTGTCATAATAAACTTTTTTACCCCATACCATACTGGTTATGTAACAAAGTGGCAGCTGAACTTTGACCTTGAGATTGACATCTGATTTGACAAATAGCAAACTTCTGATTACTGTTTACTGCCAATGACTGAGTTGAAGGTAGAGGCAAAAATATCCATCCATCTTTCCATCATCTATACTGCATATCCCTTTTGAGTCTGGGGGTGAGGACTGGAGCCTATCCCAGCTGACACTGGGCGAGAGGTGGGGTACACCCTGAACCTGACGCCACCCAATCGCAGGGCCACATAGAGAGACGGACAACCATTCACCACGCATGTGCAGGGAGAACATTTAAACTCCATATAGGCCCTGACCGACACAAGATTCGAACAAGCAACCTTCTTACTGTTAGGCATGTGCACTACCTGCTGCACCACCGTGTCACCCTATGCAGGAAAGTCCTACTTTAAAAAGCTTCTTATAGAAAACCAACAAGAGCAGCAGAACTAGCCTGTGGTGCGGCTGTCGGGCTCTTCCAAACGTTCTTAAAGCATCAACCCGCTGCACATCTCTGCCCACCTCTGTTTCTTTCTGGTTATTAGAAAACAGAAGTTTATGCATAAGGTGTATTTACTAATCATTAGACCAGTGTTCTTGTTTCATGAATTTATTTGACATATTAAGGGAAAAACAGTTTGATAGCTGTTGTCCTAATCCCTCACTGTGCATTCCTAGAAATCTTTGTCAGTTGCTAACAGCTGGTAAACAAACACAGGAATGTGCTGAGTAACAGCAGGTAATGCTATATACTGAAAGCTGTGGTACTGTGGTAAAAGGGCTTGCTAGTAGAAAAGTAAAGCATTGTAAATGTGTCCAGTGCAGGATATAATCAGCCAACACAGTACAGAACTGTACAGCCTATCTTCAATGGCCATTCCCTCCTTACAGGGGCAGAACTGACTAGAATTCCTGTGGCTTGGTATTAACCATTGACATGAACATCATACAACCCCACTTCAAATACACTGTACTATCACTTTAAGGCTATAACATTTAGCTGAAACCCACTGGAGTATATTCCTTTTGCATCTCTATTTTTCTATGCTGCTTTTTCTAAAGAGGGGCTGAGTCATTTACTGTGAGAAATAATCTACACAGAGCGGCAGAACCCCCTTTTTAAAATCATGGCTGTCCTATTGATACAAAAAGCACAAGAGAAGTGTGTTTATTTCTCCCTAAACCCTACCTGCAGGCTCTTTTTTAGTCTTCATTTTCTCTTTGAAATGTCTTAGCTCTCTCTGCCTGCTGGTGGTGAACAGATGGTTTTTACTAAATTGTGCAGTTTTAGTGTTTAATATGTATAAAGTCAACATTGAGGTTCATTGAAATGGCATCTGCTGAAGTGGATTGACTAGCAAAAGCTTGATGGATAGTTAGACTTCTTGAATCTTGGTCCATTAGCCATTATTTTGTCCACTGGAAATTAATTAGTGCCACTGTAGCCCTGTTTGTTACGTCCATGTTTTCAAAGTGTGACTTTGGCTTTGACTGGGGTGAATCTGCCCCCAAGAAAATACCTTCAGAAAAGGCTTGCAGGAATAAAAACACTCATTTTTTTCGTCATGCCTTCTGTATCCCACAGACTGTGCTGCTTTTGTTATTGGCTTAAATATCACAACCATCCAATGCAAACTTACTATAAGCAACCAGGTTTTAAAATGAGGTTGTATTATAATGTAAGACACAAGTTGGTATTTTGTCAGCTTTTGTTTCCAAATACTTGGTTTATTGTGATCTCAAGAGAACAAACTTCACAACTCATTATTCTAGTCCAAGTATGCCCTGACACTTCCATGGTGAGCTTCCTCTATTACATTTTTTTTTCTTTTATTTACTTCAGTGGGTCTTAGTGAATTGATTAATAATGGTATTTACCCTTGAAGAAGTCACCAGCCCAGACTTGGCTACACTTATTTTAGGAAAAACAGAGATTTTTTTTCACAGTTTTTGATGCAGATGCATGATATTGATATTGATATGACAATATTTCTTCAGTCATTATTGCCAGTGCCAGTATTACACTCCACATATGGGATATACACCAATCAAACTTGACATTATTACCACTAACAGGTAAAATGAATAACTCTGATTATCTCTTCATCATGGCATTTGTCAGTGGGTGGGATCTATTAGGCAGCAAGTGAACATTGTGTCCTCAAAGTTGATGTCAGAAGCAGGAAAAATGGGCAAGCATAAGGATTTTGGCAAGATTGACAAGAGCCAAAGTGTGAAGGGTAGACGACTAGGTCAGTTCTTCTCTGAAACAGCAACTCTTGTAGGCTGTTCCTGGTCTGTAGTAGTCGGTATCAGTCTGTAGTGGTCCAAGGAAGGAACAGAGGGGAGTTGATGCACATGGAGAATGAAGGCTGGCCCGTCTGCTCCAAGCAAACAGACCCGCTACTGTTGGTCAAACTGCTGAAGAAGTTAATGCTGGCTCTGATAGAAAGGTGTCAGAATACACAGTACATCACAGTTTGTTGTGTTTGGGTTAGAAGACCAGTCAAGATGGCAGGTAGTCATAATGTTATGCCTGATGGGAATCAAGGACAAAATATCAACTGTATTTATCTGCAAAAATATTAACTTCTACCAATAATCAACTTTTTAGGCGATTATCTGCTAATGATGATATTGTTCCAGTAATATTGTGAGTCCCTAGTTTTGGGCAAATGATCTACACTACCCACAGTCTTAGAGTCTCAAAACAAAGTTTCTGATTGGTTAAGTCTGCAAGGCTTACCTCACAGTAGGTTACCTTTACCCAGTTTTATGGTCCATTGTGAACACCTTGAAAATCATGGTTTATCCGTGACTTTGGGCAAAGTAACTTTGGCGAATACGATCCTGAAGTGTCACAGCAATATCTCTGATTAGTTTAGTTTGCTGCCCCCAGTCCTGGACTTTCTTCTGCTTCTTTTGAGGATAATGGTTATGGAAAAAAGTGGGTGCTGCTTTATAGCACTGGCATCATATGTTATCAAGCCTCAGATACTATGTTTTAAAATGCAACAGAGCAGGAATTATGCTTATTCTTAATACAATAAGTAGGGTTTTCATATATTGGACTTAAATGTCAAGATTTGATCAAGAGATCAAGATTTGACCTTACCTGATAAACAATAACACAAATTTCTTATGTATATTGGTATCTATTTGAAAAAAGTGCTCAGGCACACAATAAGCAGTATTTTTGAAATAAACACATTTGCAGTCCCACTTTCACTTTCTTTCATTTTTACACTTGCATGTGTCTCTCTCATCACTGTTAGACCAGTCATTCTGCTATTCCCATGGTCTTTTCAGGCAAAGCATAATAAGTTAATGCCAATTTCATCAGAAATATGTGCCATGCTTTTGCTGCAAGGCATACATTGAGAGGCTAAACAAAGAGGATGAGGCACAGCATTGCAAAAGCAGCTCCCTTTTAATCTGCGTCTAATCCCTCTCATAAGAAAAGGATGAGCTTAACTTGACTTCACCTCAAGTTTTTAATACATCCTTTGTCAACCATGTGAATTCCTAAAGTCAAATATTCTTATAAATGCCAGTGCAGTGGGAGTGCAACTGCCTCCACTTCATTTACTTTCCAGACAGAGAATGTAGTGTTGGCTCAAGTGCCAGAGTGGTTCTGTGGTACAATTCTTTATTATATATCTTGATCATAAGACCTGGTGATCTTGGCTTCTGACTTCATGCAGTATCTCCCAAATGAAACCAGTTCATGGTTCAGTCAGAGTTGACATTTTTGCCGAGTTTGGCAGAAATTACTCAACAACTTTATAACATGTCAGTTTCACAAGAAATTGATAATAATATGGTTTTAAGACATTTAAACTTGCTCCTCGCATGCCTTATAAAGTCATCCCTGAGTCAAAGCGGACATCCATGCAGAACATCCATCAAAGTATTTTTGAGATGTTGCATTCAAGGCAGGTGGTGAACTTGCTTCCTGTTGGTCTTTAAACTATGACCTCCTGAATCTGATTGGATCATCTTTAAGTGTAAATGGACAGTGAGTGTGGGAAATCCTTAAAATCTTACGTGAGACATCATGTTCACGAGCAATGAATGACCTGTAGTTTCCATGATCGTGACTGTTGACCAGTGACAGCCAAAATCTAAACAGTTTGCCGTTTTGTTATGGTGAACTTTTGGGCAAAGTTGAAAGAAGCATGTTTGTGATATTACAGTCAGAAGGCCACATCCAAAAGAAAATGTTGATGAGACCGTAGCCTTGGCTTTGACTGATAATCTTGCAAAAGTAATGATGTCATACTAAAGTAATGGGTCATTTGCATAAACAAGGTGTCGCCACATGCAGCTTTTGAGCTTTTTCAAAATGTTCTTTTAATGGATGCGCAAGTTTATCCAGCATTTACAAAGCAGGGGCATGGCTAAGCTAACCTTACAGAGCAGGTTAAGCTTCCTGATTCAGTGTCTGTAATCAGGCAGATCCATCTCGCCAAGCTCCAATCCACAAACAGCCGAAGCGGCACGGCCCAGTCCTTTAGACCAGGAAGAGGTGGGAGCTACGAGCAATATGACAGCTGGAAGTGACTGCTCATACAGAGATTAGCATAGATGCTAACAGCAGTAACTGTTTTATCAGATCTGGACTACATTTCTTTATTAATTGATTAACACTGAAAGCATTTCTCGATTAAAATATATACATTTCGCTTCACTTCCGACATGTTCTGGCCACACTTTGTTCTGCGGAGCGGCTGATGTTTTGTATTTTACACTGCAGCAGAAACGCTTGCCTACTACTTTATCTGATTGGTCTGTAATGAATGTGATTGATGGAACATTAAGCACCTGCTGGATATGCTTTTGAAAGGTTTGTCCTCTCCCAAACTGCCTCTATGGGCTGTTGTTAAAGATGGACAAGTGAAATGTATTGAATGATCCATCTGGTGTGTATCGGGTTGAAGCATAGTTAACTAAAGTCTTAAGAAGAGAGGATTCTGCACACAACTCTTTCTCAGCATTATCTATCTATCTGTCTATCTATCTGTATGTCTATCTATCTATCTATCTATCTATCTATCTATCTATCTATCTATCTACATTTTGGTGGCTTTAAACATGACATCTTATCATCCTGATTTCAGGGCACTAAAAAGGTCATGTTAACAAAGAGTTGTTTGACTGACTCAATTTTAAATAGAAGTGAGGTATAGTGGATTTTTACCCCTGAGAAATCGATTATTATCCTTAATATCTAATAAAGGTTTAAAAAAGTTATTGTTCACTGTAGAATCTTAAACATTTTTTACATTTTCAAAAAAACTAAGCATCCTTGCTTTTAATTATACTTTACTTAAGTGTAATTTTTAAACCCTGTACCTCTCCACATCCATCAAAGCTTCATGCAATTCAGAGTTATATGTTGCCAGACATGCTGCATACAAGACATTTATGTTATTTTATTTTATGTATATAAGATTTCCCTGTGCAACAAAATATCATCAAAATGTGTACATTCAGGGTTTCTCTTTGTTAGTTTGGTCAGCGCCTCCTGCATTCATCACTGCTGCTCTGGATTTGAGTCTAACACGCTGTGTGTTTGTTACTTCTTTATTTCTAATGTTATTCCAAATGACTGTTGAATATGATGATCTGCTAATGGCACACTTGGCTTTTCAGGCTTGGGTCAGATGTCTACAAATCTCTTGTAAGTCCTATATCAGAGTGGTCCAAATCAGATGTAAAAAGATCAGATTACACCTGACCAGCGCGTTTCACACTAGATTGAAATAGAAATTATATCTGATAAAAAATCAAAATCAAATCAAAAAAACACAAAAAAGCAGATACAGGTCATGATGGCAAGTTTTGTAAACACAATCTTAGAGGAGTTATGATCTCAGTTTCATTAAACAGTTTAAAGTTTTGATTAGACTTTGTAGAACAAAAGAATAATGACAACTAGATTTTCATCAACAGGTTGTATAATTGTACTGTCTTTTATCTGGAAGGAATGAGATAAAAGCATCACTATTTAAACTTGTCATCAGCACAGATCAGCTCACCTTTCCATTGTTGTATTATAAGTCTGTCACGTCTTAACTTTTGACTTCTACAGCCCTGACACAGGAACATGCAGTATCGTATCGTGCAGTCATGGGGAAATAAAAGTTTTGTTTTTCTTGTGCGTCTTGTTTGTCCCTGCAGGCTGAAGAAGAAGTCTCAGTCGGTGGATATTGCCAGTCAAGGTTTCTCCCCAACTCTGATGCCAGCGTCACCCCTTAATAAGGCTGCTGCACCTGTTGCCAAGACGACCAACAATCTTGATGTGCAGGACAAAAACACAACCAACTCCCATCGAAGCCCTCGGTGTGGCGAGTTAAAGAGAGGCTACACCATAGGTAAGGATGTCACACTGAACGCCATGGACGACTGTCCGAGGAGCCTGTGCTCCGAGAAAGTCACAGTATGAAGTGTGACACCAGTGCATTGATCAAGTCCTATTAGTGTTGTGCTCATGAATTTATAGCTTGCAGTCATGTGAGTAGTACAGAGTACTGAAGGGCAAAAAGAGTGTCATTGGCCACAGTGTGGAGTACCATCTCTTTTGATTCCATATCTTTAAGTTGGCAGACATTTTCATCACCTTACAACCCCACAAAAATGAGATCCTAATATTAACTCTTAGTTTTTTGCAAGTTTGACCCTATTTCTAGAATCTGGATTATTATTTGAATGACCAAATACAGCATTGCTCTCATAATGACGTTACATCAATGATGTTTAAAAATGATTATAGTGGAGAATCCTTCACCTTACACCACTGACAGGATAAAATCCTACAACAGTACTGACAGCTTTAGGTATTTTAGATTTGTTTGTGTAGATGGTGCTGCTTTTTTGAAAGTACAGAACAAGAAATTCTTTAAGGTAACATTGATGAGTGATAAGCTTACACAAGTTTGTTAACATTATTTAATGAGAACATCAGTCAAATCAGGTCACAATCAGGTGTAGCTTTTACTCAGTGTTTTGACAGGATTTCAGGAAAAACAGTGATCTTCTGGACAAGCTGAGCATCTTTGTTAGGATTTATTTAAGTCTGTTTGGTGTTTCTGTCAGTTCTAACCTGAAGGGAAGTCGTCCAAAATAAGGGTGACCAAAAGAACTACTGTAAATGGGACTGTCCTGATTCAGGGTCTGTCTCCCCACAAGTACTGTACCTTTTAAAATATTAACATGTCATGGTTTCAGCAAGGTGGCATACCTGATGCCTCTCAGCAGGAACATTACTGGTTCTACCCCCCGTGTTGATCATGGTTTTTCTGTGTGGAGTTTGTATGGTCTCCCTGTGCAGTCCAGCTTCCTCCCACAAATCAAAAAACATGCTTGTAAGGTTCATTAATGGCTCTAAATTGCCCATAGGTACCAATGTTAGTGTGTCTGTCTCTCTATGTGGCCTTGTGATTGGCTGGTGACCAGTTCAGTGTGTACCCTTGCGACTGCTGGGATAGGCTCCAGCCCTAGTGATCCCAAAGTGGATAAGCAGTATAGATTAGGGGTGTCCCGATCCAATATTAATATCGGATATCGGTCCAATATCAGCAAAAAAACCAATATTGGATTATATCGGCCTGCATCTAAAATCTCCGATATAAGCACTCCAATACAAGGAGTCCATTCTAATTTATTTTTTATTTATTTAATTCAGTTGTAGAATATGTGTATGTTTAAGTTAAACACAGTGTGGTTTTTTTCAATTTAAAAATATATGTTTTTGTTTTTATTGGATTTATTGAGGTTACTTTTCAGGGTCTTCTAATTTATTTTTTTTTAATTGTACTATATTCTTATGTTTAAGGTTAAAATGTATTTAACCCATTGGTTAATAACAAATGGGTCAGTTTTTCTCATACCTACTATTGCTGACTACTGTTCTCTGTTTGAGTAATCTTACTTGATCAAGCCTTTTCTTACAGTCCATATTACAAAATAAGTAATAAAAGTATGTATGATTCCTGCTGATATCGGATTAGATCAATATCGGTATCAGCCAGTACTCAAGGCTGCAATATTGGTATCATATCGGAGGTGAAAAAGTTGTATCGGGACACCCCAAGTATAGATGATGGATGGATGGATTGTTTCAAACAGTTCATGTACCAACTTCAACCAATGCCTTGGTCTGGTTTGGTTCAGTACAGTTTGCCACAGTTTGGAGTGGTAAACCCTGATTTTGTTTGCATTTCCACTGCCAGCTGTACCTTCACTTGAAGGCGGGGATGTGAGCCATGAAGTGAGGATCGTGATGGTGCGACACAGTGCAGCAGTCTGCAGTAGAGCGCGATTGAACACAAAGAGCAACAATGGAGGGCTTCAGCACTCCAGAGCATTGTTTTGTGTGGACATGCTTTACAGAAACAGCAGTGAACAAATCACTTTAATCCACAGCTTATTTGAATATCATGAGGTATGCATTTTCATTTTTGCTGCTGTCCCATGGGAATTGATGATTTTTGTGACCAATGAACAGACTGCAGGGCTTTTAGCTCCACCTTTTAGGGTCGGCTTGGTACACTTGGCATCCCTTCAGAGGGGGCAAAAAAGAGGAACATCATAGGTCGGTTATTTGGGTACCATTTTCTCCTTATCTGACATCACCAGAAAATGGATGCCATACTGAGCCAAACTGAGCCAGACTGCTTAGTAGCTCAAGTCTAACCAGCTATTGAACCCTTTCAGCTTGATGTTGGTGTCATTTCATCCTGCGATATGGCTTTTGGGGAGCATGAAAGAGTAGCTCTTGTTGTACATACACTTTGGCAGCGCTGTGCTCCCCTGCTGGCTTTGTGTGCTCCCTTCTTACAAATATCAAAAACCTCTTTTATAACATCCTAAGACCCACAAATGGGGGGTTGCCTGTTGCCCCATTTACTGTCTGCAAAGTGATGGTGAAATGTCACAGGAGCATAGTTATAATGGCTTGAAACTGCAGCAGAAATGGGACTTTAAATACCTTAGAGATGACAGAATGAGACAGAAAGACCCTTCAGTGGGTCTGCATCAGGGGTAAGCAGCTTTCTGGTGACCAGTGTATATGACCACAGCAGGAGGTTTCAAGCTTATCTCAGAGCAAACAAACAACTCTGCTGGCAGAGGCATGGTGGCATGTCTGTGGGTGCTGCTGTCAGAGCGTGACAGGTAGCTCCGACTCTCTCCCTTCTCTCTGTTTGTCTTCACTGTTTTCCCTCTTCAATGTTCTCCACCCACTCACCCAAAATCTGCATTACATAGAAATGTGAGCTATTGAATAGGATTTTAGCATTTGTTTGGTTTCAGGTTTATTCTGCTCAGCAAAGACTCTGGTATATTTCTTCAGAATATGTAAAAACATGCACTAAGGTTCTTGCAAAAGGTGACCAGGTTTACAAATCGTAAAATGAGGACACTGTTATTTGATGGCAAACATACACTCACAGGCCACTCTATTAAGTACACTGTTACAGTACCAGGTTGGACTCCCTCTGCTTCCAGAACTGCTTTATTTCTTCCTGGCATTGATTCATCAAGTTGCTGGAAACATTCTTTATAGCAGGGGTTGGCAACTGGCAGCGCGGGGGCCACATGCAGCCCCTCTACTCCCTCAATGTGGCCCGCCAGCTAGTTTAAAAAAAAAAGCATGCACATCAAGGTGTACTTACAAAAACCTTCCATGATAATATTAAAAATAGCAATATTTTAAAGTAAAAGAAAGCTGTAATTATTTCATTTAAACCGTATTTTATGCATCTGTTATGGTAGGAATTAAAAAGTCATTTGGATATTAAGGAGGGACTTTAACAACCAGTAAATGTTTTGTACTATCTTCAAAAGGTAGCTGAATTGGCTTGGACACAGTGTTTAGCTCACTAGAATAAATATGGCAACTCAATTTGAGTTGAAATATACATGTATAAATGCTGAATAGCTTCTTATAAGCAGCAATATGTAGCATCCCTTTGGTTAAAGATTGCTTCTGACAATGAGGTTAACTTTGATGTGGCCCTCTTGTTGAAAGTTTCCCGTCCCTGCCTCAGAGATTGTGGTCCATAATGGCATGATAGCATCGCTCACTTGCTGCAGATTTGACAGGTGCACATTTATGATGCAAATCTCTTGTTCCACTACATCCCAAAGGTGCTCAGATGGACTGAGATCTGGTGTCTGTGTAGGCCAATAGGGTACAGTGAATTCATTGTCATGTTCAAGAAACCAGTTTGTTCTGTATCTGCTCTGTTATGGCAGTGGAGGTGAGAGGTTTCTACTTTGCTCAGCGACAGTGCTTCCACCAGCTTTGCTGAGTCTCAAGTTTGAGTGAGACGGGAGGTCAGACATGGAAATGTCATTAAACTATTCTGTTAATTCTTTGGGGAGAATATAAAACTAAATGATTTAATGGGCAGTTTTATCTCACCCGACAGCTGTAGCTCAGAATGAAATGCAAGGATAATGACAAGATGTAAATTTATCCGCACCACACTTCCCAAACACAAAGATGGTAAATTAATAAAGTCCATTTATTTATTAATGTGTCAATAACTAGAAGTGCTCCAACAGCACAAACCTCTGCCAAGGCATTTCCAACATTGTCGGGGGAGTTATTCTGAAAAACTATCTTATCTCACATTGTGAAAAAATCCTTCAATAATTTCTGGATCTGAATCACCATCAAAATGAGATCACTTCTTCCTTGTGCCATGACTAATGTTCCCTGAAAATGTCATCAAAATCCATTGAGAACCTATTAAGTTCTTAGTGAAAAAATTAAAACTGTGCTATCTCGCAATATAACAAATCCTTTAAAAAAAATCCCTGATCAATATCCAAAGTTGGATCCCCGCTAAAATCTAACCACTTCTTCCTTGCACCATGAGCAACATTTCATTAAAATCCACTCATAACTTTTGGAGTCATCCTGGTCACAAAACAA
Organism: Cetoscarus ocellatus; assembly: GCA_037902135.1. Taxonomy (NCBI): domain Eukaryota; kingdom Metazoa; phylum Chordata; class Actinopteri; order Labriformes; family Labridae; genus Cetoscarus; species Cetoscarus ocellatus. Next base: position 2,012,992 of record JBAMNC010000640.1, on the reverse strand, counting down.
ACTATTAAACTGTGACAAAAACATCAGCTCCTTGGTGGGGCTAACTAGGGATGGTAATATATAACAGATTATAATTGAAAATTGATAACTAAGAGTAAAGGAATCAATGAGATATGTTTTTTTGCTTAACAATTCCCTTATCAATTCTTTCCCCTAAGACCTTGCAAATCAGAGAAGTCACTCTCTCATTAGAGAGGTCAGGTACGTTTGTCAGGTACGTAAAAAAAAAATTTAACACTTGCTTTAAATTACCGACATTTGATCCCACCCTCAGTTACAGCTGCATTCATCACTGTTGGCGAATGTAGGGGCCTGCCTGCCATGGCCTTCTGCTGTACGACTTTAGGCACCCTTTTGGGGACAGCAGCTGTCTTTCGTCCTCTAGGCATGATGTCAGAAAACAGACCAGCTGCAGCTGCACGTGGTGAAATGGCATATACTCCACTTTATATGGCGTTCGTCGATTGATGTCAGAATACGTTTGTACAATGATTAGCAGTGCCGGACTATGTTAGGCCGAAGTTCCCCTAAGTTGAGTGGGCTACCCATGCGTTACATCTATATTGGGGAACATTTAAAATCAAAGTCTAAAATCAGTCAAGGGGCCATCAGGAAACATCATACTCCATCAGCTATATGTTTCTCTCGGCTGTAAATGCATCAACCTTCGTTGAACACAGAAGAAATGACTCTGGGAATGTACTTTGACTGAAATTTTGATGACTTTTCAACGTTGGTCAACGTTCACTAATATACTGACTGATATGTGTGAAGGCAGCAAAACATTTTTATAAATTAAGCTCTACTTGCTCAGCTCTACCTTTAGATGTTTGACTGACTCTCGTCATTTCAAAATATCTTTTTTAACCCCCCATGCAGCCCATAAGTGAAGTGTCTTTTTGCTGTGTTGAAGAAGGAGTATCATTAGATAGACTTCTGTTTTGTTAACCTGATGTAAGGGTACTGGGTGATCTTTTTTTATCCACAATGGGCCATGTTGTCTAATTTGGTTAAAAAGAGCAGCAAATAGATTACTGTATGAACCTAAAGTGAGTGTTAATTTGTTCTTTTTTAGTCTAGAAAATACAGTTCCTCTCTTGGGCAAAAAAACAAAGCACTGACAGAGGCTCACTGCTGGATTTAAAGCAGTGCTGCTGTAAAATATCTGTGGGTCAGATTTATTGGCCTGCAGGTGTAATAATTTTTACCAAAGGGTTCAGTTTGTAAACTCTGCAGAGCAAATAATCCTGCTGTTCCTGACTTGGTTTGACCAGGGATCTGTTGTTCCATGACTGTACTAAATTCGATCTCACCCAGCGGTGGACACTGTAATTCCCCGTTCATCCCTGGATCTGAATCCGTATTTTTCAGGTGTACCTCCACCTCGAGCCCACATGCCCTGAGCTGCTCTTCCTCTGGCTGGACAACAAACTTGAGTAGCTTTTTAAGAAATGCTGTCCTGGCTCACTCTCTCTACTTTCTTTTACTTCTGAGATAATCAGCTTTTCCAAGTACAGCTAGCCAAAGCAATAATTTTTCCCAGAGCCCTCACATGTTGTATTTTGATCTAGACGGTATATATGTTATATATCCTCCTTTTAGCTCTTCACTCAGCTACACCTCTGACACCTGAGTGCTGCATACACAGCTTCACTGGAATTTTTCCTCAATACAAACAATAAACTTAAAATGTGGCTTTAAAAGTCCATCTTAATCTAGGTCTGCTTTATTTTTCTGTTTAAACTTGGATTAGAATTAAACAAATTAAAAATAAATAATATTAGAAATGTGATAAATGCATTTGTCCTTACAAAAATTAACAAAATTCGTTGTTAAATTGCTTTCCTGCTTCCTGCCTATGAGTTTGGTGTGTTTGGTGCTTGGGTTGGCTTGGTCTTTGACAACTTCTTGGACTTGGAGACCACTGGTTTGGATTTTGGACACTATGCTCTATGCTTAGACTCTTGGTTTGACTCTTTGCAAGTTGTAAAACATCAATTTCCAAAAAAGGACTGTAAGTTGCAAAAGTGGAACTGTTGCCAGCTAGCCAACTAGCTTTTTGGCTAACAACTGACAGCAAAATCAGCTGACCAGCTATCAGGTAATTGTGCCCAAGCAGGCTGAATTGGTCCAAAAAAGAAGAGCAACAAATGCACCAGAATGCAGGGATAACACTAACGGGTCACTTTGTTAGGTACACCTTCCTTATACAATGTTGGACCCACATTTTGCCTTCAGATCTGCCTTGATTATTCGTGGTGTGGATTCAAGAAGGTGCTGGAAACATTCATCAGAGATATTGATCCATATTGATATGATAGCATTGCACAGTTGCTGCTATCTTGAGCCCACATGCCCTCTCTCAGGGTTTTGGTGAAGTCTAACTGTAAACACATCCTTCAGCACAAGCCGGGCGTTAGTGTTTTTATCAGCTGCCCAACGTAAATAAAGCACTGGTGACCATCATGAGCATATTCCTTTCTCTTCCTTTATTTCCACCTTTTCCCCATTAATCTGCAGCATATTAGCAAAATACCCACTAAAACAAGATGCATCTCAAACAGAAATACACACACATGGACAGATCCAAGGAGGGAGCCTGATGAACTGTCCGGCAGATGGATGTTTTCCTCCCTCATAGCTGTGGTCATCAGTCGTGGGGGCCACCTACCTTCTCCTGGCAGCCTCAGACAGCCAGGCATCTGCAGAGGATAGATGACCTGAGGGGATAGTGGAAGTGGAGGTTATAAATAGCATGCTCTGAAACCACCGGTCATTGATCACAACTAGCCACCCAGTGCTACTGTCCTGAGAGTGATGCCTCGGCAGTGAGAGCCGGCTGGATTGAGGCTGCAGCGAGTCAGGAGTGCAGCTGTTTGTTTCCAATCTGAATTCCTGACGTTTGCATTTTTGATGCACTGTGTAACTGACACTAATTGTCTCCCTCATGCGATACAGCCTGTGTGAAAACAATGCAGTGAAACACTGGATAGAGAAACAGGGTTTAAAGTTAGGACGTAAAGAAACGGTGCAGGATGGTGAGTGTGTGAAGAGACAGGAGTGCATGGAAGTGTGTGAGGGGAGAGAGAACCTGAGCACCGCAGGTACAATTATTCAAGAATGTCACAAATCAGGATTTATTATCAATTGGTATTATTGTTGTAAAAAGATTTTTCTAAAATCAGTGCCAAAGCCTACATTTCTGCATTATACAGACATATTTACTTTGTTTGCTGCAACACAACAGAAAAAAGCAGCCATTTATGTGTTGATTAACGGAGACCAAAACTGCCAGTCTCTTAGTTTTCTTGACTATCTACTGTAAAAGTCTGTTAGATATCGCCATTAGGATACTCAATCAGAGAATATCTCAGAGAACAGTTCAAATATTCATGTTACTGTGCAGTTCTGCTCCTGTAAAGTTCTGTCCTAACAATCATTATTCACTTAATTACTTACATCCATTTAAAGGAAATCATTTTAATCAAATACAAAAATCAACCTTATAATAGAGGTATATAAACACCTGCTTTATTGTACAAAATCATGTGAGTTTAATATGTTTGTCACGTAATAAAGGCACTAAAATAATTTTCTAATAGCTGAAATCATGTTTTGTGGGTAAACAGTCTGATTAACAGTCCATACACTGTCAAAAAAACATAAAACAAACTCATAAAGTTGCCAATAATAACATGAGGCTGCTTATCTTACCTCATTGGTTCACCTTGTTCCTGTCTCCCCTAATTTCAAATCAACTTCTCTGTTTCCTCATGAGTTGTGCTCCTCTTCTTTCTTCTGTGTTAATGATTTTAATGATTGTCAGCTGATCTTTACAGACTGCACTGGTGATGGTAAACTTAATACGTGTTTGCTTTGTGATTAATTTTGTGAATCCCTGCTCACCTGTCCCAGCCTTCAGCTCATGAGTGCTGCTGTAGGACGGACACTGGAGGTATGAGGAATAAGACAGTGGTGCCACCATCTTGCAGAAACTCTCTGTCTGTTACAACCACTCGCCCACGTGTCTGCTCACGTCATTTACTCGACCCCCTACAGTGTGCTTGACTGTGACAGAGAGCTCTGCTGCTGTTACTCTGTGATGGGGGAAGTGTGTAGCTTGTACGGACGCTGCTGTGCTGCTTGATCATTAAGATAACTAAGCTACTGAAAAGCTATTTGACCCAGAAAACAGCAATGCTACCACAAAGCTACAGGAAAATGTGATTAATCTACTAACAATGCTATTTGTAGTGACATCACTGCCCATCACTGCTAACAACCCTGCTAATAACACTTGACTCTAATGAATTTTGAAAATCCCCTTAACTTGAATGCAGTTGTAGTGACATAATTAGCCAGTAACTTTAAATAATGTGATCCATAAGGTCAGGAATCATCAGATAGGTTATGTTTAGGTTCACAATTTTGATGATAGAGGTCATGATCTGATTTAAAATCAATTTTTAATACAAACTAATTCATGATTCACAACACATTCCCTTTTTTAATAAAAGGTTTTCATTGCAGCATCTACTTGGCTAATGGATTTTTTTAATCAATATAAATCTTTTTTTTAAATCTAATTCTAGTCTAATGAAAAGATGTTTTTGCACACCTCTAATGATGAATAACAAATCTTTGACCTAAGCCTTCCTTTTTCATTTCTTTTAATAATCTGATTTTGTCTCAGGTTAGTAATGTTGGCTTTGAAGACAAGCACATCCAGACACAGTTTTTTTTTCCCACAGCCATCTCTGCTCTTAACACCAACTGTTTACTCTGCTATTTTTCCCATTTTAACACGCACTGGCATTAGCAATTAATAAGCTTCTCAGCGGTTCACCTATATATTTCTTCAGTGATTGTCATTTTAGTTGGACTGAATTTATTTAGCACTGTTTGGAAAAGTCTTTCCTTTTCAAAATACATTATTCAGCAAGTTCCAATCAAAAATCTAATCCCTCACAAACTGAGGGTCAGGAAGCTGATGCTGCGAGATACACATGAATCTTGACTGACCTGTCCAGGTACATTTTCAGATACCTGATAAAGTTGTATTTTCATACTAAAGACATTGCATTTGTTGACTCAATTTATAGGCTTTGAAGTAAGTTGTAAAAGCCACAAGACGTGACAAATGTTGATGTCTGTAAGCATCTGCGTGTCATTTACTCGCTATTATCTTTTGACGCAGCAGAAGGACACACACAAGGAGGGAATGACACTTCACATCATAGAGTTAATGCACCAGAAATACAGCGTCAATATATTAGGTAGAAATCTTGAATCCAAGTCGAGCCTTTTAGAGTCATCCCAGGTCAAGTCTCAAGTTACATTTGTGTGCATCGGAAATGCGACTGGAGTCAAAGTCTGAAACTCAAAGCCCCATCTCTGGTGTCCACTGCTTTTAAGTAAATCCAGTGGTCAGATGTAAACAAACTGCTTGGCTTTACATGGAGGATATTTTGCATGTTGCCTTAATTTAGAGATAAGAAATGGAGGTTGGAGAAACATAGTGACATGACAGTAAAGGTCCGCTGGACAGAAAGTTTCATGATGCAGCGTTTCTGTAAACTGCTGAACCACAAAGATGCTCCATTTCATGTTGAGATTGAGTTGGTCTCATAAACTCTTCAATATTCTCCCAACGGTGATGAGTCTGTTTTTCTCTAATTTTCTCCAACCAAATGCTAGTACGTACCAAACTCCCCTTGACCATAAAAAGTACAAAAGTTAGGAGAATACAGGCAGAAAGTAACACATAAAGTCTTTGAAAAATGAAAATTCATGAACATGGAAGAAACTAGAAACACCTTTAAATACAGACAAACGCTTCTGTTGTGTTTTAAACCATTACTTAGCACGTTCATTTTCTGATTCGTAGATCTAACATTGATTCAGAGGCATTTCTTATTAAGGCCCCTTTCTCAAAGCTAAAATAGCATATCATTGTTATGCTTTGAAAATGCTTAATCATGCAACACAGTTGGTTAAAAACAACAAATTTGAAAGAAACACAAGGTACTTTTGTCATAATGAAAGGATAAGTGCTCAGTGAAGAGACCCCTGACCCCACTAGCATCTTAATCATGCAAACAAAGTCAGGTGAAAACAATGACACACATTATCAGACACCAGCCAAACATCAGATCCTGTGTTGTGTGTCCATTTTATTTATTCACTTCATTTGGATATGTGTGCGCAGTGATGCAAGGGTCTGTGCTGTTGAGTACAACCAGAAGGTTCCTGGTTTGATTCCTGGTCTGAGCCCTCATGCTTGGCTTGTATGTTCTCCCTGTGCACATGTGGGTTCCCTCCAGGTGATGCCACATCTCCCCACAGGTGAAAGTTCATTTAGTGAACTGGTGAATCTATATTGCCAGTAGCCATGAGTGTTTGGTTGTCTTTCTCCATATGACAGCCCTATAACTGACTGGCTATAGTCCAGGGTGTGCCCTGACTCTTGCTCAGTGATAACTGGGATTGACTCCAGCCCCCAGTGACCTTCAGCGGGATAAACAGTTGGCCTATAGATAATGGATGGATGATCACAAAAACGTCAACTGACCACACTCCAACATTGTGTTTAAAGCTAACAGACAGTCAGAAGATGATCCTTGTTTCTTCTTTATAAGAAAATTCTTCAAAAAGCCTGAACATCAGCTTTCTCCTGCAACCATAGTGATGATGGTAAATTAAATTACCTTATTTTCCAGATTATCCTGAAATGCACCACTTTATCAATTTAAGCAGGTTTAGAAAGGTCTAACAGAATCAAACTTTACTGAATTTGTCTGTCCTGGTCTTGTTTAAGGGTTGATTGAGCCTGTCAGTCACAGGGGAGCTTGTTTAATTTTCAGGTGTGCAGATTTACAGAATTGGAGTTAAAGAACAGGTTAACTGTATTTAGAGGGCGATACCAGGATTGACTCTAAATCAAAAGACTTTTGAAGCCTGATACAAGCTCTGTAACTCCTGAGAAAATATCCCATATCCAAATCTGTTGGGCCATTTAAATTAGCCAAACCAAAACCCACATGCACAATCCTGTTTGTGCCTCATGAATGAACGAGTGGGTAATGTGTGCACTGTGTGTGTACGCTAACTCACATGCTAATGCAGCCATGTCAGTGCACACATGCAGTCACTGCAGCTTTGCTTATGTAACCATGCTTGTGTACTCCCATCAGTTGATAAACCAACAATGGCATCTCCCCTTTGGCCTGCATGTTGTTGCTGTGCTGAAAGTCTTCCTCTTCTCAGGATTAGATTGCAGCCTACCTAACTCTCAGTATGACACAGCCGAAATTAAAACTCCCTCCCTTGTGTCTGACTCTTAGAAGATGACAAAGCCCCTCTTACAACACAGATTAATTGCTGGAAGTGGCAGTAGCTGTCCCCACAAAGTATTTATACAGGCTCTTGAACTACATTCTGCTGTTTAGATGGTTAAATTATCTGGAAAGACTCCCTCTCCAGGACATTAAAACACAAGTCGAGTCATAAATATGACCTTTTTCTACTTTATAATATAGGACAGTAGTCTTACTCATGGCAAAACTAAAATCCCCTCTCATGTAAGAACAGGGTAGGCTTACTTGTAAAAACCTGATGACCATAAAGGATGTAAGTTGGCTCATTAATCTGAGAAAATATGTCCACTTTTCACTCAGGCGGAAATTTTCTTTGATTGTCCTGCACTGTTGCTCTCTGTCTCACTTAGGTTCTTGAATTACCAAAGAGAGCTTAAGTGAGACTTAGGCTGGAGATGTACTTTCTGTTTGTCATTGCAGTCCTGTTTGTTTCAGCCAATGCCATAAACACTGAGTTTACCTGCCAATATGTGAAACGTGTTGCCAGAAAGATACCACTCGATCTGAGAGCTCAGGCAGCATACAACTACCTGTTGTGTGAAAATTAAACCACAAATGGTGCAAAAGTTATGCTAATTCTTAAAGTGAAGCCAACAGAATAAATATCAATAATCAATGTGATCATCAGATATGAGGAGGCAGCTGAGGACCTGCTGTCGGATCACACCATTAGCACCGACTGCACTCATGTTTCTACAACACTTCCACCCAATGCTGTCATAACAGACTCAATGTCACAATTTAAAGAGTTTTCTAGGATTTTTGAAGTGAGGTTGCTAGAAGCCCATGGCACTAGTAAATATGAGTCCCAATAAAGGACCTTGCGAGCTCTGCCCTGGGGGGAGATGTACATGGTGCCACAGAAAGCCTTGTAATTAATCCACTTACAGGTTAAAACTACATTGGCTTGACAATACGATACCGTAAGATTCTTTACAGCGTTTAACTTTTCCTCTATGTTTAGAACTTTAGTATGTTGGTATGTTGGGGTTATGTATCCCTCCACCATCAACTAGTCAGGTATTCAAAGGAAACAACAAACACTAACTTCTTTAAAACTGAATTTAAAATGGGTGATGTTGACTCTGGTAATGACAGAGACCCATTGCTGTCACAAGTAGCTCAGCTTCTCCAGGACTTTTCATCAGATCTCTGTAATAACAGTAAGCTTTCAAGCTGCTGTCATGTGGGGTTGTCCTGATCGGTAAGTGGGCACTGCAAACACAACACTCTTTTGCTTCAGAGAGGTGAGTCCTGACGTCCATATTTAAAGCAAAAAGCCAAATTTAGCAACTTTTTTGGTTTCAGCCTCAGTCCCCGCTAGCTGACCCCACTGCAGTCTGCAGCACTCTGACCTGATCTAATGAGGGGAGCTGCCAGCAGAAGGAAACGTAGCCCTTCGTTGCATCATATCTACCAGTGCCATGAGCCTCTAGCAACCCCACTTCAAAAAAACCCAAACTAACCATTAAATGAGTTATATTTAATGATTTTCAGCTGACTGCATTAACTCTCCCAACACCACAGGATAGCTGGTGCCCCCAAAGCAGCAACACTCACATCCACACCATGGATTTTTAGGAGGACTGTGTTTTGAAGCTCACTCTTCTGTCAATTTATGGAAGAATTCAGGTCAAACTCATCCCTTCCAGAAAGTTTTTAATCCAGTCATTAAGTGCTGTGTTTTTCCTGAAATGTTGTATTTGTGGATCCACCCATGATAAATTTGGAACAAGTGATTTTTCTATTACATTTTCCTGATAAAAAAACGTAGTAATTCAGTTATCAGACCTCCAGACCCTGCAAGGAAGTGACAGATCCTATTGACCAATGGGATGAGCCCTGTTCCTTCCTGTTTTCCTGATGATAGCACTCAATAAGGAGCCGCCAAAGGCCAACAAGAGAAATGACAGTTATCTGTCAGTTCCCAAAAACTTTTAAAACAATAGTGTGAGCAATGTAATGTGGCCTTTTGTAACGTTTGAGACAGTAAATGATTCCAAGAGCAGCACAAAGAAGTCTTTGGAGCAGAAAAATGTCAGGTGGAAAAATTGTAAATGTGTGAATAGTTTTTGCTGCAGAATTCTTTGCACACTTGAATTTTTTTCTTTAAATAGTTGAGGCTTGACTGGACCATATTCAGATGTGAAAAGCTTGTCATTGATCTGTGTGTGATTTGTGTTAAGTTCTGTGTGTGAGATGGAAATTCTGTTCTGATTTTTTTGCTTTGTTTCTGTGGTCATATAAAGTTTCATGTATCAATTTGATGTCATCACAGCATAAATATTCTGATATCTCAGGTATATAAAGTATGTCTTTTTCTCGATTGTGCTTGAAATGGTTTAGGTTTTCACATTCAGTATTACAAAAAATAAAGATGGATTAACATTAGCAGAAAATGGCCTGAAGTTGCAAGGGTTAATAGACATCATAATTAAAGCACCAGAGAAATAGAGGGTGTTTCTTTAATGCATCCTGCAAAGTTTTTAGTCTTAGTATAAGAATAAACTTAACAATACTATGAATTTAAGAAAATACAGAACCTAGCCCAAAGAAACAAGGCCAGTGGTTCTCAGATGGTATTGCGTGAATTGGGAATGTATGCTACCATAAATTATTTTTGCAGTTTTACCCCAATTTCTTTAAAATGTTCTCTATCAGTACTTTAGGAACCTTTAAGTCCACCTGCAGCTGCAATTTATGGAAATTAAACAGTTCATAAACCTACAAGGAAGCACTATCTTTTACAGATGACATATGTATGTGTGGGGAAAATTAAAACTTCTTGATACCTGACAAATACTAGATACTCAACTTAAACAACAGGACTTCAAAGCTGAAAAAAAACTGTTGATTTTAAATTATAAAAATCAACAAAGTTCAAATTATTGTTTTGAAAAATGTAAATAAATATTTAATGAGTATTTTGGCTGTTTGTTAAATTACATTTACTACTAGTTGACACTTGTAGGACTGTTATAGTACTGTAACCTGTGTAATAGAGGGCATTATATGAAATTTTACATGGATACCGCTATGATGTGCCTTAACATGTTTTCATTTTAAGTGTGCCTGAGCACAAATAGCTTGAAAACAACTGACCGAGGCTTACACAAACAGCCTCTGTTAGTCTGCTGAGAGTCACCACTATACAGTGAGTTGTTGAGCCAATACATCCATTTTATTGACATTTTCTTGCTACTTCCAAACAGATTTTTTCTTTCAACAGCAAGATTAACAGACATGTTTATGTCCCAACATCTTAATAACTCATTGTTTGCTGTTGTAACTGTTTCACCTCAAACTAGTTCAGACTGCAGCAGCTTTACTGGTTTTAACAGACAGCATCACATCTCCCTGATTTTTGCCTCTTTACGTTGACTTTCTGTTTGTTTAAGAATTTATTTTAACATCTAACTTATTGTTTTTAAATCACATTTGGGTCTGGCTCTGAGCCATATTTCAGAATTATTAACCCTCATGAGCCCATTTCATAGTTGAGGCTTAAAACTAAAGAAGACTGAACTTATTCTATCAGAGCTCCTCGACTTAGAAACGACCTGTCCGAGGCGAGAAGTGTCATCAGTTTGATTTGTCCAGAATCAGGGTTACACCGCCTCTTGTCTTTCAAGGATAGTTTTTATCATTTTATTGAATACTTTCAGTTCTCTTCATTCCTTTGTTGACTCCTAGGAAATGTTATTTTCTTTTTGATTACATACTGATTTACTCAGATATGTTACATGATACATTATTTTTCTACATACTTCTTTATCTACTTTTAGTATTATATACAATACCATCTCTATTCTTGTTTAATTATTCATATTTATTGATCAATTTTTATTTTCAGCTTTCTCTCCCATTTACTGGTTCATCTCCCTTTAATCTTTTAGTTCTAAATTTAACTCTGTTTACTTATCCTTGGTTTCATTTATGTTGTTGGGTTCTTGTTTTTCCTGGGCTCTGACGTTCTTATGCTTGATTCCTGAGGTAGCACACGGCCGACATGCTGAACCAACACAGGCGGCCATCATAGTTAAGAGCAAGAAAATATCTGACCTTCAGATCATATAAAAAATGTCCCATAAAACCTCCACTTTGTGACTTGGTTCAGCCTTTAGCTTCCTGTTCTGCAGGGATCTGTATCATTAAACCCATAAGGCTGAAACAGAGGGAGGAGGACTGTATATCAGCCTCACACTTGAGATGTTATGGATGATTTAATGACTGCTGCGGGCAGCCTTACAGAAATGTACTTCATCATGCAGCTACAAGGCCCCGTAGGGTGGCAAAGAGTCAGTTTCATACCGATCTAAAACACTTAGAGAGGGCCAGGTGGATGGCCTTGTGAAACTTCAGGGGCAAACAAAAGAACGAGTCAGAAAACACATCCATGACTCAAAGTGCATGCTTAGTTTATACACAAGTTTAAGACTTTTTTACTTTTAGCCTTTTAAATGACATTATGAGTCAGCAATATCAATTGGTAGATTGCATTTTAAATACTTACCCTGATACACTGTACATCTTTTTAGCTTCTCTGAGATGTCAAAAATTAATCAAGCATTCAACAAAAAACTAATTTTTCTATTCAGGACTGCAAGTAAATAACTATAATTTGGCATCATAATCTTGAAATAAAAGCAGGCTTCTACATTTCTACATGCTGGTGTAGTAACGATGAAAGAAGTATCGAAAATGATTTTGCTAATTACCAGTGCTGTGAATTTAGGGCAGCTGTGGCATAAACCTTGCACTGGGTGGTGGACTAATACATTTTTTAAGCATATGTATATGTCTGTATGTGTATGTATACGGTATATAGTAGTACATCTCCTTAGATACATCCATCGTTAAGGTTGTGACTTTTTTTTAATTGTCACTGTTTCAGCTTTTAAACCTTTCATGAATAATTTAAGGACTTCTGTCATTCATGATTTATACAGAAGTTTTTAAAAAAGGAAAAAAGGGAGAACACCGATGCCAGATCATAAAATTTATGAAAATAAAATTCATAATCTTACATTCAGTGATATGGTACCTTCCTAAAAAATATTCTCTCCAACAAAATTCTCTGAGTGTGACTGTCCTGTGTAAGTAATAACACTAAGTTTTTAGCCTGTGTTTTGTCACTGTGTGCTGTCATTTTGGATTTTAGAACAAATTATTTTTATCCATTAAAATGTTTGCATGAACTGATATGACCTGAGGACTTGACCCAAACCCCCATTTAATGTTTCACATGAAAACAAGTGCAGCATGTCATGCCTCTCCCCTCCCACAGTCTGTAAAATGTTTGTACCCCACAGGAGAGGACAATCATATGTGGGTCAAGTCACATGGTTTTCTACAGAATAATAATGATTTGGTGATCACTCTGTTTCTGTTAAACACTTAAGTTGTCATGAAGCGTCACTTGAATGTTTTGAAAGTTTTATTTTAGATCATTTCAAAACTGAATGATTACTGAAGACATTAGTAATTATTCGCTGATTTTAACCTCTTAAGTGTTTTAATATGATGATGTTTTTAATATTAAAATGTACTTAACGTTTCTCCCTTTAAGAGTCTTTAAAGCAGTTTCTAAATACTGATCAATTAGTTGTAAATGAATTGGTTAAATGATCAATACATAAAAAGATTATGAAAAAACATCACTATTGATCTGAAAACAGAGTCAGATCAAAATTATATAGAAATCATGATCTTTAAACATGATATAGATGTATATTTGAAACTTAATTGTTTTGGTCAACAGATTTTCTTGTGCATTTCTTCTACCTCCCACCTTAAGTCTGCCACACATTAGATGATTTTTATGATTTTTACCCTGACTCTGGGGTTGGGATGTACGCAGGCTTGTTGCAGACGACACTTTGTCCAAATTAATCTCCTGTGTGTCATCAGTATGACTATTTTACTGCTCCTAGTCCAGTCAGAGCCCCTCTCCTCTCAAGTGTTAAATATCAAACACGTTTGACGTAAATGACTCCGGGCCGCGCCGCTCATGGCATCAAAGCAGATGAGAGTGAGTCTGCAAAGAAAGCGCCACCAACCTGATGTTCCACTTAAAAAACTCTCAAACATGACGGTAAACTCAAACAGAGTTATGCCCCCTTTAAAGCTGAGATCCCTCGCACAATCCTGTTTTTGTTTTATGTTTCAAAACAGGACTCACATGAGGCCACCAGGACGGTGATGGTCAGGTGGCGTCAGGCTGCTGTTTGACCATGTTTCTTGGTCGAAAGAGGCAAAGGAATAACTTCCCAGCATGGCTACACCTCATCATCTGAATTCATATTAATGCCCGCTTTAAGACCAGTGTTAATTTTTTCAACTAGTTATTTTCATCATAGTTTTTCCCCTGACAAAAAACAGACTATAACTAAAAAAACAAGTGTACTTTGACTAAAACTAAATTAACTGAAATTTTCATCAACAAACAAAAAACTAGACTCAAATGTTTGCCAGAAACTAAATCCAATCAGACCTAATTTAATCATGTAGAAAGTAGAAACAAGTTAGGAATATATCCAATCACAACTACTTTGGTTGTGTGGAAAAGTTGGATGAGTTAAGAGGGACATCCGATCACAGCTGCATTGGCTTCATGGTGGCGGGATCCAAGTGTAAAACATGACTTCAGAAATTCAAGGAAACATAAAAAAGTCTTACACTTTACAGTTCATATTTTAGTCGACTAAATTTACAGGAGATTTCGTCGACTAAAATGTTGTGAAATTTCATCAACTAAAACTAGACTAAAATTAAAACAATTTAGATGACTAAATTATGACTAAAACTAAAGATATTAAAAAGTGCTGTCAAAATTAACATTGTTTAAGACACCTGTCAGGGAAACAAACTGTCGGTCTGAATCTTTTATTCCTTCTACCATCAGGCTGTTGATCACTTGGAATGAAAACCTTAAGTCATATTTACTGTTTCTGTTCTAGCTTGAACCCCATAGCGGTTTTTCCGGTGATTCTTAAACTAGTGGCCTGTTCATTCAGAGCCGGCTGGCTCATTAGGCAAATGCAAAAGGCGCCATGGCCTCCAGGGGGCGCCACAAAGCCGGTCAAAAATTCATCTTCAATATAATTACATTAAAACCAGTTATTATAATTAACTCTTAAAATGGAAAAGCTCACATTGAGTCGAATGTAAAGCAATGCCCAATTAATATTACTACAATTGATAAAACCAAGTAAGTCAGATTTTTTTGTATTTATTTGTAATTTGTTAACGTAAATTGAGTGACATGTTACCTTATCATTCAAACGCAATGGTTAAAGCAATGCTACAATTGACCAAAACCATGCTTGTTAGGTTCATTGGTTACTTTAAATTGCCCTTAAGTAGAAGTGTGGGCGTGATTGGTTGTCTGGCTCTGTTTGTGGCCCTGCGATTGGCTGGCAACCCGTCCAGGGTGTACCCGGCTTTCCAGTGTCAGCAGGGATAGGCTCCAGCCCCTCACGACTGAAAGGGATAAGCTGTGGACTGATGTTTACTGAGGCCCATGAAAGGCTTTCAGTTTCTGTGTGCTTCAGTTCTAAAAGGGTCACAGGAGAGAACCAAAGTGCCTCGAGCACCGCCGGCCACACGCTGTTTATGTGCTTTATTATGTTTTTATATTTTCCTGACTGCTATAAATGAATGTATGGTCTGGTAGACTGCAAACTGAACCGCCCTCTGGGATAAATAAAGTTGTTTGAATCAGAATCTGATTCTAATAAAAGAAAACAGAATACAAGAATAGATTATTCTCGTTTTTAATGTTTTAACCTGAATGACCAACCTGTGGCCCTCCTCTCCGTTCACTGTGACACACAAGTTGATTTCAGAAATCAGCAAATTCTAAACATGAAGAAAACATGGCACAGTTGTCAGGAAAATATGGCAAATGCAAAGTTTTCAAGCATGAATACTGATTATTAACAGATTGAATTCTTTACAAAAAATAAGATGTACAATTTGAATATTGTACCACTAAAACTGCTTTAAATTAATCCTCAACTGTGTTTCTTAGAATAAAAAAATGAACTTAGAGATATTAGAATAACAAGGAATATTTACTGCATATATATTTTCTAAATTCCTTCAATTAGGGCTTTGCAATTAATTGAGTTTTAATTTCAATTACAATCATGGCATCCCAGATTTATTAAAGCAATATAATCAAGATTAAAGGATCACTGAAATAAACAGGTCAATTTATCTTTCTCAACAATTTGACATTTTGTTTTATGTAGTTATACTTTTCATTTTACTGTTAAAGTGTTCCAGGGGATAACAACTTGAGTGTTTATAGCTTTACATTTAAACCAATAAATGAATGTGATTCAAAAATATTTAATAAGTGGGTAACTGACCCTTTGTCAAGCCCCGCCCTTTCCAGGAAGTAATCCTCTGTTAAGCTCCGCCCTCTTTAGTTACTGTTACTAGGTTAAACAAAATCTGTCGTTGCTGCCCTCTCTCCCATTTGAAACAATTGAAAAATACTTACTTTCAAGAAGCTTTTGTTTGTATTTAATTCATTTCATTCTTAGCCAAATTTTGCCTAAGTGAAAAATAAAGACAAAACTACAGTTGGGGGTATGAAGACAAATCAAACCCTTTATGAATATTTTCAAATAATTAAAAATATAACTGCATTTATTTAAACTTTGCCTACACAGAAAGTATAACCCCACACTTGCTGCTTTAATGCTTTGATCATGAATTTTCTGATTGGTTGATCAGCTAAGCAATCAGAAAGCCAACACAGGGTCAACTGCGATTATTAATCAGGATTGTACTATCATTTACAAAGAAGTGATTTTAATTTTTATTTTCCACAGTTGAGCAGCCTTACAGTGTATTCTCCTTAGCTCAATAATATAAAAGTTACTGTTTGCATTTGAGTTCAAATTTATGAGTACTGGTACAGAAAATTAGTTTAAAGGAAATGTGTTCATTTTGTGAAATAAACTGATTCTGAATGTTAAATTGAATGCATCCTGTACTTTGTAACCACTTTTCCTGAGGCAGTGAAGATAATACAGTGTGTCTGTCTCTGTTACAGAGATTGTCCATCTGTATTTTAAACCAAAATCAAGATAAAATAAAAAACTAAAAGCGCTCCAGTAGTAAATTTAACTTTGCTGCTCTGACCATTGAGGTCTTGTGTCGTTCTTCAGGCGTGTGGTTTCACAGTCTGAGTCTTTCAGCGTGTGTTTGGAGGATTATAAGATCAAAAATCTGTTGAAACTGTCTCTATGTGCGGGATCTCCCACTTTTTCAAAACCAGTGAAGGTCTGAAAATGTTCTCGTGCGTGGCCCGTCCCTGTTGGGGTGATGAGACGTGCACTACCCGGTGAGACCAGCAGATGGAACACAGTTAGTGTTGAATATGACCTTGACTCAGTGTGAACTCACGGTCTGATGTCTTCAGTTTTAACAGCTGCATTAATGACCAACAGGAGACATCAGGATACGAGAGCAGCAGATTTGAGATTGAAAGAAAATATTCCCTTCAGCCTGATCCCATGGAAAGCTGAAAACTAATCCTGATTGCTTACCTTTGTTATTTCAGACATAATTGTCCAAACACATTTGTCTCTCTGACTCCTTCCCAACATTTTTTTTTACTCAAGTTTCTGTTACTGAACATTGTTTTTGCAAATTTGTACTTTTGGAGTATGTGCCGTACTCAGTACCGTTTGTGATAGCTGAAGGTTGTAACACAGGCTTGAGGAGGCCTTAAACAAATAAAGCTTGCGATATGAAGATCCACTGACATAAAACAACAAGCAGCACCCTCTAAACCCAGAATCACTTAAATAATTAATGATTTGATCAAAGCTTTATGGTCATCCTTCTTTACCAGAGACTTAACAATTCCTGAATCCTGGAGGCCAGTGCATGTATATTATATTATATTAAGCTTATTTATGGCTTGTGATATGTTTTGATAGTATATATAGCCTATGCCCTGTACTATTTAATAATCTACATGAAATATTTACATCTTCAACTGCCACTCATACTACAATTGATCAAGTGTTTAATGATTTATTGACTAATTTTATATTCCGATTCCGTGTGCACCGGAGATGTTTTAAATATTTATTCATATACAGTCAGATTGTTTTATCCTGTCTGTTTGTCCCACAGTTGTTGCTGCATCCATGTTGAATCTGAACTAGTTTAACTTCATATTTTCCCACATCCTTGATTGTTCTTGATTTATAAAATGTAGTGGCAGATTTTGCAGTTCAGACTGGAGGTCACATAGAAATAGATCTGACCTGCCCCTGGTTTTAACTCTCCTTGAAAGGGTCTTAAATCTGATTTGAGGAGATCAGATTACACTTAACTTGCTTTGCTAACTCTGTCTTGAAGAAGTCAGCTGAAGTTTTGTATATATATATATATATATATATATATATATATATATATATATATATATATATATATATGTATGTATGTATGTATATATATGTATGTATGTATGTATGTATCTATATATATATATATATATATATATATATATATATATATACACATATATATATAGTCTCTTTCTCTTATCCAAGAATTCTGGCTTTAATCATAATGCTGTTGTTTTATTTACAGTCCTTAGAGAAAGGACAAAATTCTGAACCTTTTCTCAGAATAATAAATTACATAATTAGACTTTATTTCTAAGAATTTTGACTTTTTCCCTCAGATTTCTGACACTTTCCCAGAACAGAAGTCTGACTTAAATCCCAGATTTCTTTTTTTAATTATTCAGTGGCCCCTCCTCTTCCGTACTGTTACGTGCTCGACATTTTCATACATTTATTTAATATTTACGCTTGCATGTCCCTATGATAATACTGTAACCCCTGATTCCCCTGACCTACTGTTTCATGAGTTATAGAAATCAAATCTTTCAGCCCGATGAGAGCTCCTCTGGTCCTCTGGAGCAGATCTGTTGCCCACCTGTGGCTGCAGACTGTAACTCCAGGAGAGAGGGAGAAGTTTTGACTTGTTGACGTCTGTCGAATAGTTCCTGTTTCTGTGGTTTGTTCAGAGCTCTGCACACACTTCTTACCTCAGGAGGCTTTCTGCTAGTACCGCGTGTTCTGCCATGACTCCGGGCTTCGGTCCG
Organism: Cetoscarus ocellatus; assembly: GCA_037902135.1. Classification (NCBI taxonomy): domain Eukaryota; kingdom Metazoa; phylum Chordata; class Actinopteri; order Labriformes; family Labridae; genus Cetoscarus; species Cetoscarus ocellatus. The sequence continues at coordinate 1,994,476 of JBAMNC010000640.1, read as the reverse complement.
GACCGGACAGTCCTGGTTCTGGTCTCGTTTCTCTGGGGTTCGCAGCAGTGAGTTGGCACTATGGACTTCATTCTGTCTGTGACGGGCAGCGGAGCGAGGCTCGTCCGGGAGGCTGCGAACAGACTGTGGACCGGACCCGAACAGGAAGACGGCCAAAACGTTCAACAGCTTCATGTCCGAACTATTGAGTTTAGTGACACCTTCCCCTACCACACAGGTCTGTGGAATATATTCTCATTATTTACACAGTCTTGTCGTATATTTGCAGTATTAAGCTTTTTAGGGAAGCCAAAGCTCTTCTGCATGCTCTCGCATTAAGAGTCAAGTGCCAACGTCCTGTAAGAGTTTGTGGAGTTTTAAGTTTCCAGATAAGTGTTTGCAACAAGAACGAGGGTCCGTGGTAGCTGCACACATACCTTTACAATCTTACATTCTGCTCAGACATGCTGGTGAGTTAAGACTTTTTCACTGAGGTCAAACTTTAGTTTTACTTCCGCAGCCCTGGGTCAATCCCTCTGTGCTCAGACCCTCAGCCCTGTGGTCTGCATTGTGAGTCCGAAGGTCTGCCCTGGTCCTGCTGAGGTGGATTTAGATAAAGGTATTGTTGGATTTCAGCCTGTGTGAAACCTCCGTGATTAAATCCCAGAGCGAACCCCGCGTTTTCCACCCGGCTACCTTGTCATGTGAAACAGGGGAGATCGGGGTTGGTTGTCACACAGGTTGGTTGTCTGTACAAGCTGCAGCCTCCAGGGATGAGATGAAGCCCATGTGGACGTGCCAGAAGCGAGTTCCTCCAGTGTCAGCTTAAGGCTGGTTGATATGAGTGTGCAGGAAATGGACTTTACAGCCTATAAAAACAAAAACACATGTACAGCCTGCTTCAAAACACGGCTTTGGTACAGTGCTTCACAGATTTATTAGAGAACTTGTCATAAAAACAGGAGAACACAAGTATATAAAAAATTCTTCAAAAACTGGTTTAAAACTGAAAATGTCAGTTTTATTGGACATACATCTTAAACAGAAATAGGGAGATTTAAACTAAATTCACCTTTTTATATCCATATTTGAGCCACTCACTGGGCTTCTCTAAGAAGTCAGAAATTAATCAAGCAAAACATTTAACCACTAAAAGTAATTTTCTGTTCAGGACTACAAGTAAATAACTGTAATCTAATGTCTTAAGACAATAATGTGCTGAATGTTTTTTTTTTTTTGTCTTTTTTTTGTAAAACAGTAAATTTCAAAATTCATTGATAACAATAAAAATTGAAATATCGTTTCAGTTAAAGAGCTCCTATATACTGGTATATTAACCATTATAGAAACATAAAAAAACTATTTTGCTAATTAACAGTGCTGTTAATTTAGGGCAGCTGAGGCATGAACCTTACACTGTGCGGTAGTCTAATAAATTTGTTAAGCATTGTGTATGATATATCCAAGAGTTCTCATTGTACGGGGTGATTTTCTTTATCATGCACATTTTTTTATTTTTTATTAGGGGCCTGATTGTCAAGGCCACAATCCATGCAGTCACTGTTTGTCTGACGGCCTTAAATTAGTGTTTATTTAATTTTACCTTTATTTTACCAGGGAGTCCCTCTGAGATTAAAAATCTCTTTTACAAGACAACCCTGGCTAAAAAAACAGGCTTTCCAAACATTTCAAGAAATACTGCCACATTTCTCTGTGACTACATTCTTTATCGTCCTCTCAAATTAGTGGCCTCAGTTAATCTAACTTTTGGTCTTTTTGGAGGTTGTTTCGTGGTGCAATGTGAGAAACGACAGTCTTCCCCAGGTCTGTGGGAGCTCAGGCTTCTGGAAAGAGCAGCACATTAGAGAATCACAGCAGGGAACCATAGAGCTGAAATAAAGGAGGCTGCAGAGGTGTGATGGTAATTTATTAAGTTTGCTTTGTAGATAAAAATACACCAGTGGTGTTGTCTGCTAGCTGATGATGTCCCGCCTACCAGGTCATAAAGAATGCAGTGGTGAGTGAGGATTTGGTAAGTGAAGGGGTGAGCGATGCACTGAAAGAAGAGTCTGTGAAACTGATGTGGAGGCATGCATGTACAAAATGTCACCATAATCCATTACAGACAGAGAAGAGGCCTCAACAGGTTTTTCCCTGACATGAAGCAGGACTAATTCCTGAAAAAAAGACAGTTTTTCACTTCTACCTTAATAACAAGTTTGCTGACATGTTAAATGATAACTTGTCATCAGTCCACACATCAGGATACTTGTAGGAGGTCAACATTTCAATGGTTTCAGTCTCGCCTCAACGTAGTCTCTTCATCTGTGAGTTTGTTGACTGGGCATGTGCAGTGAGGCAGATCGGCTTCAACATTCTTATCTAAAAGCCGTTTTAACAAACCACTGACGTCACATGGCTTCATCCAGTTCTTTCTGTAGTTAATGGTGCTGTTTCATTAAGTTGATGTAATTTGTTTGGTGGTCTGTTGTTTTATTTTGAACATTAACTATTTAATGGAAATACAAACTTCACTTTGAGTGTAAAGCCTCAGTCTGCCGAGGAAATTCATAACACCCCCGCCGTAAGGTCAGGTGGGGTTGGCTGTAACCTGTAACTGTGCTCTGGGAGGATGGTTTTCACATATTTTAACCACTCAGATAAAGCAAAAGTAGACAAACACCACATGCAGTAATGATTGAAATAATGAGGGTTAGGATAATACATCATAAAAATTACATTATATATACAAAATAAAAAATTATATATATAACATATATTTATATATATACATTACAATATCATCAGAATAATATCCATATCCACAGATAATTGCTTACAAAAGTTATCATTGGTATTGGCAGATATATTTGCCTATATTTACAGCCGATATTTTGACCACACATATTGGCCATACACAAGATACAAGAAAGTTTATTTGTCGTTGTGCAACAGGTTGCAAAATGAAATTAGAAGTGCGTAACAAATTAATTAGACCACCCAATGTAAGGTTTATGCCACTGTCCTAAATTAACAGCACTGGTAATATCCAAAATCCCTTATGTTTCTGTAATGTTTAATACACCAGTTTGTAGAGGCTCTTTATATAAAAAGATATTTTTTGTGCTGAAATATAATTGTTATTGTTATCCATGAATTTTCAAGTTTACTGTTTTACAAAGAAAAGAAGAAACAGTAAATCACGTTGTTATTTCTTGATTAAGATGCCAATTTATAGTTATTTACTTGCATTCCCGAACAGAAAAATTAGTTTTAGGGGTTGAATGTTCTGCTTGATTCATTTCTGACTTCTCAGAGAAGCTCAGTGAGCTGCTCATATTTGAGTATAAAAGGCTGAATTCAGTTGAAATTCCTGATTTCTGTTCAAAATGTATGATCACTAACAATAACATCTACAGTCCTAAGCAAGATTTTGAAAAAATTTGGAAAATTACCTAAAATTAAGAATAGTACTAGTAAGTACTGCTCGTACCAGTGACACTTTTTGCCTCACTAGTAAAGTCTACTTGTGCACTACTTCACTAAAACTGAGTGCATATACTCCAAATTTAAGTACTGGTAGAGCTGAACTACGGTTGATATCACTGATTTCAATTTTAACGTCTTTCCATACCTGTACGTGCTCTTGCCCACGTGCGTCTGTTCAGTCTTAATGACACATTGTTAAGATATGCGGGGTCTTGGACTTGATTCACTTTGTCTTTGTGTGTTTACTCTCTCCTGTGTTGTCTCTGTCACGTCCTGTCCAGTGTTCATTTTGTTGACTAATTATTTGTGTCATAGTTTTCCTCAACAACCTTTTTACCCCTGACAAAAACCAAAAACTAACCTAAACAAATGAAAACTAGACTAAAATGTTTGAGAGAGACTTAATCAAATCAGACCTAATTTGGTCATGTAGAAAGTAGAAACAAGTTAGGAATATATCCAATCACAGATACTTTGGTTGTGTGGAAAGGTTGGATGTTAAGAGGGACATCCAATCACAACTGCCTTAGCTTGGTGGTGTTGGGAAAAGTTTGGGAGAGATCCAACTACTCTCTTTATGAATTGATATATTTATGTAGAGCAGGTTCACTGTTTGTTGTCAGTTCTGGTATTGTAACTGAGATGCTCTGCCAGGTAGCCTAAATAAAGGTGACTGCATTTCACACAAAAGGTAAAATTGTTTCTGTAAATTTAGACATTCAAATTTTACGAGCATTCAATAAAGGGTTATTAGATTTTTCATTTCATCCAAGTGTAAAACATGACTTCAGAAATTCAAGGAGACATAAAAAATGCCTTACACTTTACACTTCATATTTTAGTCGACTAAATTTACAGCAGATTTCATTGACTAAAATGTTGTGAAATTTCATCAACTAAAGTTAGACAAAAATTAAGAAAATTTAAATGAATAAATTATGACTAAAACTAAAAGATATATAAGGCAAAAGACTAAAACTAAAACTAAATTAAAAAGTGCTGTCAAAGTTAACACTGGTCCTGTCTGCCTCCACACTGATCCTACTGGTCATCGCTATACAACATCCTGCGTCTGCGTCGGGTGTCCACATTTCACATCCTGCCCAGACGATAATGTCTTTCTATCATAGTTAGCCTTCTGGTTCACACTGATACTACAAAACCCTGATGCTTTGCAACAGCCGGTGCACTAATCAAGCCCTGCATGCACCAGCTCTCCCTCCCTGCTGCTCGGATGGGAGCAGTCAAACGTCACTTCCCTGTCACCAAAGAAACCATGCTCCCATGTGGATCGCTGCGAAAATACTGGCAATAGATTAGAACATGAACAGCATCATGGCTGGTTAAGCTTTTAGAAGTTCACTTTTAACCTCTAATGAAATGATATGGACATGCAAAGTCTGGTTTTCAAAAGACTTAGGATTCAAAAGGTTAGGATTACTGCAAAAATGAAGAGTTGGAAATAGTGCAAGACAGAAAAGACGTAATTTTGTTAAACCCAAGTAGAGCAAGAAAAGAATAAAACATAATTTAACAGGGATCAAATAATATGAGTTATTGACCTTTCACCCTTTATTACAGTTAATGAGCGTAAATGTATGGATGCGTGCATACATGGATGGATGGATGGATGGATGGATGGATGAGTAGATACTTGGATAGTTTTATAGATTGATGTATGGATAGATGGATGTATAGATAGGTAGATAGACAGACAGACAGACTGATAGACAGAGATGCCGTATCAGCTGTATACCATAAATGGATGTCACACTGATGCACTGACGCTGGCTGCAGCTGACTTCTTTAGTGTTTCCCATGATGCAAAGCACTAACTGGTCAGAGGTCAACACAGTAGACAGCATTGGATCCATTGCAAGAACGTTGGGTTCAAATTTGTGCAGTATTTTGGATCAAATCTTCTTAAATTTATATTTTGTTGTGTTATGTCAAACATTAACTCATGAAATGCTAAAAAATCGAAGAAATCAATGTGTAGTAAAATTAAGTGATGTTAGCCAGCGACCAGTTGACACATGAAGCCTTGGGGGGAAAACACAAAATACTATTCATGCTTTTAAAAGAAACTTGATTATTTATTGGAGTTCAACATATTATTTGTGTTGTAGAAATAGTTGCTCTTGCCCACTACCCAGCTCAGTTGGTGCATCGTAAATGTTGGGTACCAGCTGCTGCTAGAAAACAAAATGGAGGAGAGGTTTGGTTGGTTGTTCTGTGAAATAATGGCCTTGTGACAGTCTTACCACATATTACGACCAAATGCTTTACTCAGCGTGAAGTACACACTGAGGACTGTGTTCAATAGATGTATGTAGTTGGTGGTTTTGGAAACAGTGATGGTGGATGCCTAGATAGTGCTGTGGAAAAATGTAACTGTTACATATCACATAAAACCTATTGCATTAATTATGTTTGAGCTAGTAAAGTTAGTAACTAAAACTCAGATAGGTTTGTTCACAGAAGTGTTATAATGTTTTTACAGGATGTACCTGATGCTAATCACACCCAGATGCCTGTCCTTGGTTCACATGAACTTTACCTGAACTTTAGCTTGTTGATGGTTGCAGAAGCTGCCAAATCAGTTTGTGTTCAGTAATGATGTTAAATCAACCCCAACTTTTGTGATCTAGGTTTTAAAATAATACACACATCCTCACAGCCTTCACACTTCTTGGTATGCTGCAGACTGGCTGACATGCTCACAATTGTCTGCTGACTTGCAAGCCTATGTTATTCTGTATTTTTAATAGAAGAAACTCACAAAGGCTGTATTAGTTCAAGATCCTTTATTTTTCACTTCATTTTCATGGATACATCGATGATTTGCCATAACAATTGATAGATAGAGTCATTCTTACAGTCTTCAGTTATTAGGTATGAGTTTATCATCTCAAATTTCTTACCTGCCTCCAGTGCAGCTCATTTCAGCCAATCAAATTTCCAGGACTTGGTGACAGAGATGTCCTTGAACCTTTTGAAGGTCATTAGGTGTGACATAGGTCCACCTCTGGTTTGTGCTGGAAGTGGACACAGTCCAGGCTCGGCTCCTAGAGGAAGCGTTGAGATTCATATTGTGCAGTTTTGAAGGATTTTGTGAATCAACACGGGGGTTTTGTATTTTTCTGGGACTCATCAACAGATTCAAGGAGGCAGTAACAGTCACTTCCACCATGATCACTCACGAACAAGACAGACAAACACATTATTGTAACCCGATAGGATAAGGCTTGGTTATAAGGGAACTATTAAAAATACATTTTGCATATAATATTGGTGTAATGCAACAGCAAGATTTAGCACCAGTGATTCATATGCTGCAAACTGTACAGTTCCAGAAGAGACAATGATTAAATAATTAAACATGTAGCATTAATATGAAGCTCCTCTTTAGAAGTAAGCAGGTTTATTTAATTTTTTAAGCACCAGTTCTCCACCAGGACATACAGTAGTTGATATGTTGCTGTCAGTTACCCACAGATTAAATGTTTGAATTGTGTCATTGGAGGAAATCTGAAGTGATTTTTTTTGGAACTTACTTCCAGAGCTGAACGACTTGTCATTTTCGGATCGAAATCACAATTTCAGACAATGCAATCGTGATCACCAAAGCTGCAGTTTTTTGCAGCACTCCTGACTGACCCAGGATCTGTTGTGTAAAGTATTTTACACAAACTGTTTTACAAATTTGCAGGCAATTTGTATTTATGGGAGTGCTGGTAAGCAGGTCAACAACACAATGCCTCTGTTTAGGAGTAGAAGTTTGAGTATCCCTTAAATAATGAAAACAGATTATTTATCATCAATATTAGATGACTGATAATGTGCTTTTGATCATTGATTTCCATACTGTGGTCTATAATGTAAACATAGTGAATATTGCACTGAAGCTTGATTTGAAGAAAATTGTGAATCAAATTGAAATCGCAATATCTGCCAGAAAAATCGCAATTAGATCTTTTGCTAAAATCGTTCAGCCCCAATTACTTCTGTAAAAGAATGTTACAGAAATTTTGTTAAACCATTTCATTATAGTTTTGTCCTTAAATATAAAACAGAATCGAGGATAAAACCAAAATGGGAAGAGGCCTCAGGTTTATATGAAAGATGTGTATGATCTTTTAAAATAATTCACTCAACCTTTATCCGGTTAAATTTAGAAACGAGTCATCGTAAAAGGCTGCACAGTTTTCTCCTGCATGTAACCAAAACCGAACAAAAATGAAATGCCACACTAAAACAAGCTGTGCTGCTCCCTGCCTGGGGGCATTGGACACGGTCATGACTCAAATGTAGCCTTTGTTACACATTTTTTACTAGGTTGCACGGATAGGAATGACCTCCTCTGACTGTTTACATCACAGGTTTGTGAGAGAAAGGCCTTCTTTCTTCTGACACACAGCAGCTCCTTTTAGTGTCTGAGTGAGTCACTAAGTGTCTCTCACAGTTGACCCACTTTGATTGTAAATCAGCCTCTTAATGAGCCAAGATAAATATTTGTAGTGGCTAATGATGACGGTAACATAACTGAGGCCACAATGACCATTTTAAGTGATTGAAATAACTTGGGGTTAATAATTCAGATGCTTTTATTTCCTTGTTTTTTGTCAGTATTATGCACAGCCCTACCTTATGTTTTCCACAGCTAAAGTCTTTGCATCTTCAGATGTGTCCTCTTTTTATTTGTTTAACTTATTTCTAAATACAAGCGGTGGAAGAAAGTCAAATTGATCGTTAAAAATGAAGCTGATGTTTGATAAATGAAGTGATAAGAACGACTTTTGGTTGTAGATTGTTCATAAATGATGAAGGGACCTGATTAATTTGAGGTTTATTTAATGGGAACACTGAAGCTAAAGTATGCATGCATATAAAGTAAAGCATGTATCTGATACAGACAGAAAAACATTTGTTGTTCAAAGAAGTAGAATTTAATGATTAAAGTAGCAAAAGATAATGATGGAAAAAATATATATAATTCTTAAATCCTGAAGCCCAGATCGATCAGCCTGATTCAATGTCTGGAATCAGACTGATTCATTTTGCCAAACTCAGATCTACAACAATTGTGAGCAGCCCAAAGCAGGACGGCCCAATCAGAGTCCTTTAGAGCACGAAGAGGTGGGGACAACGAGCGAGACGACAGCAGACAAACAACAAAACTGAAATAATTTCTTAATATATTTTTGCTATATTTGTTCCACAAAGTGTCTTACGTTCTGGTCTTTGCACTGCAGTAATAGCATCTGCCTATGACGTTATCTGATTGGCCTGTAATGAATGTGATTGACGATCATCCAAACGCAGCTGGAAATACTTTTGAAAGGTTCTGCCCATTCCCAAACACTTTCTGATGGACTAGTGAAATATATTGATCTGGCATGTCAGGTTAATAATTTTGAGAAGGGATTAAAAATGCATATACTTAAACCTAGTGATAGAAGTGTCTGTAGATTTAAACATTTAGTGAATACATAAAAAAATAAATGAATAAATTAAAATTTGTAGTGATGAATTCCATTGCTTAGATTATTATTTGTCATTTAATATGTTATTTTTTAATAACATTAATATTATTATTATTATTAATAACATTAATAATAATACGTTTGACTGTTACTATTTACAAAATGCATTTGTTGCCCATTTATGAGTCGATTAAAACATGTAATATTTGTGACTTTAGCATTCATTGATAACAGGGTGTGATTTCTGTTACTTCCACCTTAAATTGTGCTTTTTCATCAAACTCTCACCCTCAGCCCTTAACATATAAAGCCCGGGCAGAGATGGAGGCAAGCCAAAGCACTTTCAGGTGATTTTCAGATCTACAGCACAGTTGTCATTTCACGTTTTCTTTGAAACATTTCATGTTCATGATGCAGTGCTGTAAAACACCAAAATGTAATCATTTCCATGTTTCCTGTGCCACAAGCAAAATTCCTTGAAAATTTCATCAAAATCCATTGAACTCTTCTTGAGTTATCTTGCTCACCGATGGACAAACAGACAAACAAACCTCCTTATCAGAGGTAGATATGATGCCCCAGAGGAAAACTCAGAGTTGGATATCTTTGTTTACATTGATGTCACAGTCAGTAATCAGAATTCCAGCATTAGACTGGATGCAGATGAATCACATGAAGGAAATGGCCCGTGGTTTGTGGACTTGAGGCTTCCTTTTATAGAAGCATGGCTTATTTGGAGACAACAGATGATCCTGGTTTCCTGTGGAGTGGGATAAAACCACAGCTTTTGTTGCTGAATATGCCCAGGGGCTGAATGTTGCTGTGTGTCTGGAGTGTGAATAAAATGCCCATTTCTTGTGCCACCATCCATGCTGAGGTTTAATTTTAGACCAATTGCTGGCTCTCCATGTGCAAACACCCCTGCAGCCCCTTCTGCATATGTTTTCTCTGGTTTTCACTCATGCTCCCTGTTACTTACTGTTGGTTTTCCCCTCTCTTCTCGCCTTATCATACTTGTTTGGCTTTTTATTTTTATCCTTATTTTGTGTAGTTGATTGTGCTGTAATACAAAGTGATGGCAAAGCAAAACACTGCACATATCCTTGTTGTCTCTGCAGTTCTGCAGCCAACGAAGCAGACTGACACCCACGCTGCTTAGTGCTCTGCTGAACTGCCTTGACCTGCAATTAATTAGAGACATAATAGATTGTATTTAAAAACAGCACTGTGTGGAGCTAAGCTATGATGTGTTGTCGTAGAATGAAAACCAGCATCAGAGCATCCATAGTTCAGCTCCTTCCTGATTTCTCCCACTGAAAGTAATGAAACTCTCAAGGATTTCATTCGGTTACTAAAATGATCCATTCACTTGTGTTTTTGCAGACACTGTCTTTTCTTAGATATTACAATAATATTTTAAAATCTAAATTAACTTGGCAGTTCCTACTAGGGCTGGACATCAGGGCCAGATTCACACAGCTCATCAATCCCTCCAGAACTCAGAGCTCCCAAAACCACAGAAAAAGTAATAAACAACAGCATTAAAGAGTCTGTTCAGTTTTATAATATTCAAGACCATCCTGGGCATAGATGGCATAAATAAGGTGTTAAGAGTGCATAAAGTTGCATCAAAGAGCTTAACATTATAAAATCTTGGGCCAGAAAACCCTGGACCCCCAAATTGAAACTGAGCTGTACCCTGTAGACCCAATGGCGTTCTCATGGTTGCACATTTGAAGTAGTCAGAATAATATTGTCAGATCTTAACTGAAATGAGGTTTTGAATTTTATCATTAAACATGGAAATAATACTGTGTAGCAAATATAAATGACATTAATGAGTCTAATCTTTTAATTTTTCACCATCCTACAGTGTGCTGCAGAGCTGGTAGGGGGCCTTAAGTTATGATCTCACCAAATGCACCAAAATAGCTAGAGCCAGCCCTGGTCATCAAGTTAAAAACATGTTAATTTAGGCTTTTTGGATTCATGTTAACACTGTTACGTACCGTGCCTTACAAAAGTAACCCAGTGACATTTACATATGAAACCACAACAGTAGCCTGTAAGAAAAGCTATCGTGGCACTAGCAAGGCAGGCTTGAGTGTAGACTCATCAAACCTGAATTTTTTGTTTATCCACATGCCACCACATTGCTCTACTGGTTAATGCCGCATTGCTGGAAATCACAAGGTTGCTCATGGTAGGATACACAATACATGGTCCATGATATTCATAACACTGCAATATTCTGACAGTATTCACAAGAATATTATACAACAGTACATCATGATACATGATTAACAGAAAATATAAAATGCCCCTAATAAGGTTCATTGTTGGATGAATCAAGCATCTTGTGTCAGTTTTATAGAATCTGACAAAGACTGAGATGGAACAGTGTTAATATTTATTGTTATTAATGTTATTAAAAAGGTCTTGGGGAGCAGAAGAACATATTACTAAACTCTCAGCTCACAGAGAAATGCTTTATGCCTCTTTAAAGAAAATGCCCTGAAAAAGCTGTTTTTGTACTTCCTTGGATTTATGATGTCATAGTTATACAGGCTCCACCTACATGTGTTTTCTGCTGCTAACGGCCAGGCACCATGACTGTTTTGAAAGTCTGCTGTGTAGCCTATAACCCCTCCTCCCCCGTCCCATCAGACATTGCTTTGGCAGCCAATCAGCACAGACCTCATTATCTTAGCTTCCTGTAGCCTCCCCGCCTCCTCAGATCTGAATGTTTCCAAAGAGAGGGGAAAAGAGCTGTATCTGATCCTCTGCAGAGAAAAAACATTTCATTTTTTTTTTTAACTTTAGTCAAATCCTTGCTTAATAGACAGCCAAGACACAATGTAAAGGGTGAAACACACCAGGACATAGAACTGTGAAAACACTTCTTTGAATAAAGTTATAAAGAAATCACATTAGTGTTAAAGACAACATCAGATCATTCCTGAAACACTGTGCTGACATGTTTCATGAATTGTTTTTTATTTGTTTATTTTTTTGTTAAATCTGCCCAACCCTGACCTTATCATCTCTCCCCTACATTGTCATTGATATAAGATATGTATATAAAAGCTCTCCTCACACTGAAGTGCTTCGATACAGGTAGCTTTATTAAACTGAGAAGAGTGATCATTTCAGCGACTGGTTTACATTATTCTAGCATTTACTCTTGAAAAAGTTGTATGCCAAAAAAGCACTGGTGAAAGATTTAACACCTGTAGTACTTTGCATGGATGACCCATAAATAAAACAGGTATTCTGGGTGGTTGGTCTCCGTGGCACATTAAGCACATCATGGTGAACTCAGCTCTGTGCAGACTATAGTTCATCAGGGGTGTTTTTTTGTTGAGAATCTAATAATACAGTACATATTTCAATTTATTGGCGATGATATGATACATATCACAATATATTGCAATTAAAAAATTAGTCTAAAATGTCATGTTTTTATTTTCTTTAACTAAAAAGTATTTTTTTAGTTTAATAGCATTAAGAGCCCACAGTATTGTATATATAAGAAATACAGTTTCTATTTAGTGTTATTTCTGTAAATCCTGGTCCCTGCAACATTTATGAACTTAATTGTTTGTCCCGTAATAAAAATAAAAGCAATAAAGAAATGAAGAGAGGGATGAATGGCAGAAGGGCCTGAGGATGTCAAAAAGTGTTTTGTATTTCTACACATTTTTGAACAACATTGCACGAAAAATATTGAGTTTCAGGATTCTGCTGCAATATATTACAATATATTGATATTGCAATGTTTTTTTACACACCTATTATTAATTCTCCATCTTTTCTGTCATTGTAACACAAAAAGCGCTTACTTTTTTAACCTCTTTTGGATTCACCAAAAGGGGAGTAACTCCTGAAATTTCTGCTGCTGGCCGCCACTGACATCTCTCGCCCATCCAATACTTTGCTGTCCTTTTAACTTCAGCACAAGTAACAGAGAAATCAAATTAAAACGCCGTGTTTGTTTTTTTTTTCTTAGTAAAGATATCAGCATTTGTAGCGAGCTAACTGTTAATTGGATTGGCCAAGAAGATGATCTATCATCGTGTAGATATTTGTCCTCACCCCCCGGTGATGACAGTACGTTTGAAATGTCACTTTAGAGAACGATTAAATGCTGAACTACTTAAAAATAATCTGATGATTTGTCTTATTTAATGGCAGTGTGTTTCGAATAACTTTAGTTTCTAATCATGTCTTGTAAATGTAATGACTGAGATCATTAAAATAAAACTGCAGTTTCGTGCTGACCAATCGTGGTCTAAGCCTTGAGAGAGATGATGGTGGTTAAATGATGACAACTCAGATAATAAGGACTGAAGTGAAATAAAATCCTAAACTTCTCAATATAAATCTTTGTCTTTTTGACAAGTATCTCAGAAAAAAAGAATCTTATCCAGCCAAGAGGGTCATCATTAGGAGGGACTACTTAGCTCAGATTTCCCCTCCCCTTCTGTCTCATTTTCTATTAGGCAGTCCTAAGCCCCAGAAATAGCAGCACTGTTGTATGACTCATGTTTTCAGCTATCTGAGATGCCTGATGAGAGAGACATGAATAATGGCTGTCATTTGTTATTTAGAAAAATAACAAATCAAGACATCCAAGCAGACATATCAGTGAACCACCACAAAAACAAATCTGCAGACGTGCTTCACCAAATTTCTTACCTAAGGCTGCACATTTTTTTTTGTTGCCAAATTAGGATCATGATTACCGGTATATTTATACTGAGATCACAATTGCTAATCACTTGCTAATCTATTGTTTATTTTGAACACATTTATCCTGCTTTCCACCTAATGCCATTGCTGGTTTGGGATAAAAATGTGCCCTTGGATATTTTTGGCTCCTACCGGCCCCTCACATTTGGCCAAAGATGACCCAGCAGCTGCCCCCGGAGTACTCCCGCTGTTCCACTGTGTCACTCTTGGCTGAGGTCCATTGGAGTAAAGGTTGCTGAGTGTAAACAATATCCATATACATGCTCAGGATTCTGATTTATTGTATTTTCACACTGTGGTATCAGTGAATAACAACCTGAAATGGCATATATTTCATCAAACAGTAAATGAACAGATGTCACCGTGATACAGACCTATGATTTTTTATTTAAACAGGAAGACTTAAGCATATTTTTTGTATGTACACACACTGGCCACTTTATTAGTTACACCTTGTTTGTTGGTTGGACTCCCTCTTGCCCTTAGAGCAGTCTTAATTCTTTGTGGCATGGATTCAACAAGGTGCTGTAAACATTCCTCAGAGATTTTGGTCCATATTAACATGACAGTGTCACACACGCTGCTGATTTGTCGCACATCCTTGACACAAATCTCCAGTCCAGTTCCCGCTCTACTGGATTGAGATCTGGTCATTTTGGAGGCCCTGGAGTAGAGTGAACTCATTGTCGTGTTCATGAATCTAGTGTGAGATGATTTGGGCTTTGGGACATGGTGTGTTATTCTGCTGGAAGTAGCCATCAGAGGATTGGGACACTGCGATCATAAAGGGGTGGACATGGTCAGCAGCAGTACTAGACTGTTGCATTTAAAGGATGCTCAGTTGGTATTTAGGGGCTCAAAGTGTGCCAAGAAAATATCCTACATGAGAGAGGAGCCTTTAACAATAAGGCATTGGTTTCCAAACTTTTTCTGTTTGAGCCCCCCACTATTACCCTACACATAAACTCACCAAATCTTTATGTACTTCACACAATATCAGTCACACCTGAAACAACAAATTCCTGTATTTCTGGAGTGAACGTCAGGTATTTTTGGGAAAAAATACAAAACAGCAACCTAACAAAATCAGCAAACTAAAGACATCACCGATAAGTGTGAAAATACCAAATGTAAAATATAACAGTCCGTATGATCGACATAACAGGGAAGTTGCAGGACATTTTTTAAAAAATGTTGTGAAAAAAAGACGAGTGTGTGAGTGTATAACTTACGTATAATATATAATATAACTGTGGTTATGGCCGTAATACATAGAGGGAAATCAGTGAATAATAATAGTAATATCAGTCATAATAATAACAATATGAATAATAATAGTTGTAACAGCAATAGTAACAGAAGTAATAGTGGTTTTAATAAAAGCAGTAATTTAAAAAAAAAAAAATTAAAATAGGAAACAAAGGATGAAAGAAGGATGTGGAGGGGAGGGTGGGTAAATAAATAAAAGAAAAGAAAAGAAAAAGTTGGCTACCATATTATCTTGCCCTGTAATGTAATTTTGACATCTGCTGGCGATGTAAAAGTCTAAAAGTCCTCTTACAAACGCTGCAAACCTTCGCGGACAGTTCAAATCAGCTTCCAGCCTGTCTGTGCATCCCCCAAACTTTGGGTACCCCTCCACGAAGGGGCTCGTGGATAACAAACTTCTGCTGACGCTACTCCTTTGAACTCGAAGCATCTGCACCGGCTTAATGTTGGTCTCCCTGTGTGTGGTTACCCGGTGTGTTCTGACAAAGCAGAGATGCGAGAGGAAAGACTTGTAAACACACATTAGAGACATCACATACAAACACATGCAGGCATGCGCCCATACCAGCGTTGTTCTTCCCTGCCGGCTCCGACGCCGCACATTGCCACCGTCTTCCTCTTGGTACGCCCCTGTTACTACCTCCAATGGCAGATCAGGGGCGGAATGACTTCACCCCGTCATTCCACCTCTGTGCGCTCCACATTGCAGACGAGGCATGACAGGGGCGTGAATATTCCGCCTTGAACTGGCGATATGTAAGCGACAAGAGAGAGAGAGAGGACAGTGTGTTAGAGGGAGGACGGCAGGAGGGAAGACGTTGAGCAAGAAGAAGAGAGAGAGAGAGGAAAAAAAAGAGAAATTGGTCCGATGCTCACAGCTCATATTGCTGGCTGGCTGGCTGGCTCCCTCACTGTTGACGAATGAGCTGTCTACCCACAGGGCTGGGAAACAGCAGCTTGTGACAAGCTGGGGAGAGAGGAACATGAATGTAATGCGAACCTTGCCTCGCTTGCTTTCAGATACCGGCCAGAAGAAGACTCCAGAGAAGAAGGATGGGAGGCGCATGTCATTCCAGAGACCCAAAGGGACTATTGAGTATTCTGTGAGTAACATACACGCAGCTCTGCTTAATCTGTGTTGATGGTGCACACTCTGTGAGACGCGTTTCTCTTAACATGCTGCTGCTGCCTGTGTGCATATGTGTGTCTGTTTGATACTGTTGGCTGCTGTTTCTATATCCAGCTCATTTCATATTCCAGCTGTAGCCGCTCTGTTTGTGTGCAGTGAAGGCACCGTGTCCGACCACGCTTGGTAGGTCATTAGTGATGGAAGATGCTGTTTGTGGATTTACCAGTATGCACAGACATCCAGGGGAGCTGATGGATAGCTTATGAAAACAATATCTCCCCTGTCAAAGCCTGCCTGTGTACAAGTACCTTCTTTTTGCATGTTTAGGAAGGAGGAGATGCATGAGCTGTAAACATCTCCTTCCTCTATCATAGAAGGACGAACAGGCAGGCGAGGATGGGGTATGTTTATGTTAACGTTGTCTCTATGCCATAATAAGAAGCATTCCACCACAGAGATCGCTGTGCTCACAAATGAATGACCTTCCAACTGCATTGTCATTTCTATTGATTTAGCTTTTGTGTGGGAGAATGGGAGGGGGGGAATGAGGCGATGGAGAGAGGGATGGCAACAGAGGGGGAGGGACAGGGCTCTGGTTCCCTTGTGTGAGCTGAAAATGGAGCTCTTCTCCGCTCTGCCTGGTTGTGTTCTTCAAATGACCCTCAAATCCAGATGCAGCCAGACTGCTTTACATCGCCTCTCTCCCTGGCAACATTAAGGAGCAGGATTGCAGTCGCTCAGTTCCCTCTGTCTCTCTGTCTGCTGAGAAGACGGAGGGACAGAATGAAGGAGTGAAGGGGGAATAGAGAGCAGGGCCACCGGCTTGTCATTGACCTTCCAGCTCTGTTTGTGTTCCTCTTTTTAGATTAATTGCCTTGCCGTGAGTTGTCTTTGGCTGTTGCTCTGTGCCCCAGGAGCTGATGAAGGTTTCACAGAGAATAGTTTCATAAACAGAGGTGCTATAAAAAGATCTAAGCAAGACAGGTGGTTATACTTGTTGAATAGAAAAAATCTGAGAAAGAAACTGTTTTGATTGGGAGAGGATGTTAAAACAGTGTTGAAGATGAGAATCAAAATCCAACCAACTAATTCAAGGAATCATCAGTTGTCTTTATGATTAATAATTCCCTTAACAATTACTTCCACTTTGATTTACGTGCCTTGTAACTTCAGGGCGTTACTCTCTCATCAGTCAACAGAAATGATAGCAAAGAGATCGTAGATGTGATGATGACTGACAGGAGACAGAGGTGTCCAAAAGTATGGCTTCATTTTACACAAATCATTCTGATTGCATGATGTCCAGAATCTGTGTGATTTCGAGTAAGGGTGGAAACCAGCAACTTGCAGAAGCATTTATCTAGGCAACACAGTGTTAACTTGAAGTACTCCAAAAGCACAAACCTCCACCAAAGCTTTTATATCATTCTTGGAAGAGTTACTGTCACAAATGTGGGAAACTGCTCTATCTCGCAGTGTTAACAAATCCTTGAAAATATTCCTTTATCCACATCTGGATTCGGGTCTCCTACAAAATTTAATCACTTGTCTCATGTGCCATGACCATCATTCCCTATAAATGTCACCACCGTCCGTTGAGTACTTACTTCAATTATCAGCAAAAAGGTGGAAAACTGCTGTACCTAGTGATGTTAGCAAGTCCTTTAAAAAATGGCTTGATGCACATCTGGATTCACATCACTTCCAAATTCAAAATGATTGGTCCACTTCTGACCCATCCTGAGAACGTCTACAAATTCTGCTCATGACTTTCTGAGTTATCCTTTTAAAAATCTAACAAACAAAATAAAAAATGCTGGCAAAAAACAGAACCTCCTTGGCGTAGGTAATTATTAGGAGTTCCATGTGTTTGACTTTGTTGTCTATGAAAACCTAAATAAACTTATTTTTTTACCACACAGTAAGCTTTAAAGGAATCAATAAAGAATTGGATCAATAAGCAGAGTCAATAACAGCTTTGGCATCAGTAAATTCTTATCGTTTTTCATCCCTGCTTATGCAGCACAGTCCTGTTTGTGCCATCATTTTCTCCTGCTCTTCTCCTTGAACCTAAGCAGATCACTCACTACCAGATAATCTGCCTGATTTTTACTGTGAATACCTCCTATTAACCAAAGCTAGCAAAGGCCTGATTAAACTGAAGTTGCTTATGTTATTAAGAAGAACAATTCTATTGCAAACACTAGCATTAATACAGTTTGTCATGTAGATCTGGGCAGTAAATAAAGTTTTAATGTAGTTGCAATAACTGCCTCCTACAATTATGAAAACAAAATATTTGTGATTAAAAGATTTCTGTGCCCAGGACATGTTGCACTTCTTTCTCCTTTTTTCCATCTATTAATATTATTTGACTTACATTTTAATTTACTGCTTGTTCTTTAATGCAAAAAATGACAATGTAAAGAGCATTTAAGTTCAAAATTGTCTGTGGTGCTGTTGTAAAGTCAGTGAGTAATCATGTTTTTTAACCATGATGTTAACATTTATCAAAATAATTGCAGTTATGAATGTCACCATAATTTAGCAGCCCTATTGTCTTGTTAGTTATATTTTAATTAAACTGACAAAGAGAGGAGGAAAATCAAAATTGTGATCAGCTACAAGAGTAGATACCTTGCTTGGTGTCTGCTATTGTGTGGTTTGCTCTGTGGGTCAGCTTCCTACACACCTGTAAGAGTATAGCAGTATATTTATTTTACTATCATGTTTAGGGTCGCTCACAGTTTCAGAATTGTTTAGGATTTGAAAAATCTTGTTTGTGTCAGCCTTTATGCAGCACCAGTCCTGTTCCTATGAGCCATCATTCTCTCTTGCTCTTTCTCCTTGAACCCAAGCTGGCCACCCATAGATGATGGATGAATGCTGAATATATGAGAGTTTCCTGTCATTCTGTTACATTAAAGTCCAGCTCTCAGAAGTAGGGGACACACTACAAGATAACTGG
Source organism: Cetoscarus ocellatus (assembly GCA_037902135.1). NCBI lineage: Eukaryota > Metazoa > Chordata > Actinopteri > Labriformes > Labridae > Cetoscarus > Cetoscarus ocellatus. The sequence goes on along the minus strand of JBAMNC010000640.1, from coordinate 1,975,404 downwards.
CACAATTTATGGCCTAAGTCCCTCGTTCTGACCAAATCCAGGAGAGACAAAGTTACTAGGTGGTCTTAAAGAACACATATCCTGACTATCAATCCAGATATAAAAACATAAATATTACACCTGTTAAATATTTTCTGACAGAAATACTTTTGTGCAGGAAGAAAACTGAGGAAAGCCAAGCACCTCCTCTCTGTTTTCTCACATTAAACAGAACAGCAGCCAATAAGGAAGCAAGCTGGCTAAAGCAGGAAGCACCACAACCAAAGCCATGGCAACTAAAGAAAATGTGAAGTTATGAGTAGAGCTGGACAATTAGTTTCACAACAAGAAACTGAGTAATGGATATTAAAAGATCACTGTGGCATTATTATCATTAGAATTATTTTGAGGTATTTGTATTTTTATAAGTTTATTTCTATGTATTGCCCAATCTTTAATATTAAACAGATTAAAATCAGTGAGTAATTATGTTTTATTATCGAGATTTCAGTATCTATTATAAAACAATCGCAATTACGTTTTTTGTCATTATCAAGTAGCCTTAGGTCAGGACTACAGGTACATGGATATCTTTTTAACCGGATACCTCCGTCCTCGTTTAACAAAAGAACTCTGTCCACACCACAGAAATATCTCTGTCCGTACGAAGAGGCAAAACTGAAAACAATCGTCTCTGAAGCTTGCAATGCCATGCCCGGCCGATAGGGGGTAGGTTAGCAAAATGTGAAAATCCCAGAAGAAGAATGTTATGAGCATGCGCAGTCAAAAACATGAAGAGGAAGCAGTCTAACAGTCTGACCCAAAAATGGCGTTTCTGGTGTTTTTTAAACCGTGGACGCTTGGGACAATCCAATAATATTGGGTGCAGCAGACACCGACTTTGCGCAGCAGTGGAGTGCAGTCGATGCAACAACATTTCATTCATTTGTAGAGCTGTAATGAGGCTAAAATCTGAAAAGCACACAGATAGCGCGGTACATGTCGGCCATCGTTGTTGTTGTTAACAACCGTTGCTACAGTGGCTTGTTGCTAGGCGCTTGACGTCATCGCGTCAACACCAGCTCCGTTTAACATCGCTACACGGATCCACTCAACCGAATATTTTTTTACTTCTCCATTTTTTTATCCGTTTTAAAATATCTCCGTTTATGTGGGTGAAATCGCCGTGTTCGTGTAGTTGAGAGGCCCAATCGGACGGAAAAAATGTGCGTTTAGGAGTATATATCGTATTCGTGCGGTCCAGGCTTTAGTCACAAGGTAGATGGGTGTCAAAAATGGAGGACTGACTTATTATTTGTGACAACAACACAAGTTTTAACACAGTTTGTTTTGTAAAATGTACTATAATCAAGCTGACGGTGAGAGATGCTGTGTACGTCTCAGGAAGACTAACACTTTCCATATTTAGCCTCCTCCTGCTGACTGTCCACCTCAAGTGTTGATAGTAAAATCGTGTTTTGACCATGTAAGATTACACGCTTTAGAAGTAGAGACTGTTGGTGAGGGAGACACTACAATTATCAGAAGAGAACTTTAAAATTTGTCACTGTTTCTTCTCGTATGTGGGGTCTCTCATAATTTTAACATCAGTTAATATTTTTAAAATCTTTGTATGCCAGGCTTTGTCCGGCACCAATCCTGTTCCAGTTAGCCATCATTACCTCCTGCTCGTTCTCCCTGAACCCAGGTTTACTACCTCTAGATGATGGATTGAGCTCCACATATAATTGTGTCCTATTATTCCATATAGTTATAGTCCAGCTGTCTAGAGCTGAAACCGGCTACATTAGAATTTGCCCATGTTTTTGCCCAAACTCCACCTTCCAACTAAAGCCAGCAAAGATCTAATGATATTTTGGTCCTGTACATTTATCTCTCTAGATTTTATTGTGGGGTGAGGTGTGTTAAGATGTATTTGACCTCCATGAACACCCCAGAAGAGTTACTGGGCAACCTGTGTGAAATCCTTTATGGGATGGGAATCGAAAACCAATTTGAATTCTCAGAATCGGGGACAGCTTCCTCAAAGAATTGGTATCATTAGTCTTTCTGCTTATCAGTGCCTTCCACTTTGTTCTGTATGCCTTACAAATCAAAGATTTCACACACTTTTCAGAGGCAGCCAGCAGAAACGACAACAAAGAAGTCAAAACCTTGGCAAACAAGGCGTGTTAAGACCTGCAGAACTTGCAGAAGCATGGATGTATGCAGCAAAGCACTGGGTATCAAGGGCGTCACGTGTTTTGAATTTTCGCAAACTTTTGCCCACGCAGAAATTCAGCAGGATTCGATAATGGCATCATTGAAGAATCAAATCAATAGGCGGAATCGTTCATGGCATAATTAATAAAATCTTATCAAGTCCCATCCCTAGTTGTGTGGGTAAAAAATCAAGGACATCCAAGCACACCCGCTGCGTTTTGTCAGAGGGAATGAAACAACAGCAAGGTGGCTGAAGCAGGAAGCACAGCTAAAGTAATAATAGAAGCACATAAGGGCTTCAGAAGTGGAGGCCCAACTTGTTTGTTTGTGGCAGCAACACAAGTTTTTATGCAACATTTCCTGTAAATATTTTTACCATACTGATAGTGAGCTGGACTGAAATTGCCGCTGCTGTGGAGCTAACCTCTGGCCTCGTTTAGTGTCCTCCTGCTCGCTGCCATGTTTGCTTACTCTTCGGTCGGGTTTTGCCGTGTGTGATCACAAGCCTTAAAAGTAGAGACTTTGTTTGTTGATGAGCGAGTCTGTTGGTGTTGAGTGCTCAGTGTTGATCTTCCCATTGCACACCACACACACTATGAGATCAAAACTGTAAATCTGTCATTTTTCGTCATTGTGTGTGGGGTCTGTCAATGTTTCAAAATTGTGAAGAATTAAAATATATTCATGTGTGTGCCAGGCCTGCATTAAATTTAATCACAAATCATAAGAAAGAGCCAGAGAAGATCATAGAAATGAGCCCCACAACATATTCACTGTTTTCTCAGTCAAATCAATGATACACTGAGATTGTGCAATCTAGTCATCTTTTTGCCCAGGCACACTCATATAACACTCATTAACAAACATGCTCGCTTTGGTTGCTTTTTTCCTATGACCCCATTTTTATAAAGTATTTTTCAGCTGTCAAGTAGTAATGAAATTCTGTTTGATACGGTTTGGGCATCAGTTTTGGAACTTGAAAAAGGGGAAAATCCAGACCTATTCCGGTCATTTCCACAGTTCAGGAAACCATTGCTCAGCTGGGTTAGGAAAATGTTGCCCCATCCAAGGGAAGTAAGTGTAACTGATCTTGTGACATGGCATGACTAAAAAGAAGTCACATGGGGCAGGAAACCAGAGCAGTCAGATTATCAGACAGGTTTTTAGAAAATGTCAGATTTGGCAGATTATTTTCTGGGTCAACACATATCTTTTAAAAAGATATTTACTTAATGCACAGTAAAACAAGTGTACAGTGTGGAATTTATTTCCTGTTCTATAAAATGCTTTTTCTTTACTTCAGATGTCCTTGAAGGTACATTTAAAGGTAACACTATAAATCATCAAATATGGATACTGGGCCCCAATTGACAAAAAGGCAGATGGTACCAGGTCCTTCGATGAAGGAGGCCTTCAATTGGAGGTAGGCCTTTATATCAGAGTCTCTCTGTCAGCTTAAGCAAGAATCATAGTTAAACAACTAAAATACAGTGTAACAGAATGACATATAAACTTATTTATTGTAATTTAAACAGTGGTGGCTGGTAAAGCTTATATTGTTTAATTGTATCTCCAACACCACTAAATAGATTTTTATGGGGACAACTGTACTTGTGTTTATTTTTTTGTCTTTATGGTCATATATGTTTTAATATTTGACGTAAATTTATTACTGTAAGCTTGTGCATTGTTGCTGTTATTTAGACAGCCTTGCATCAAACCTCTTCATGTCCTCTCTGTTGATCAGTCAGTAGGTGAAAAGGGTGTGCACGGTATGGCTTTGTCCAACTCTTTCTACTTTCAATGCCAACAACATGCACATTACATTTAGTGTTAATTCTTAATTGACCCCATTAAAATGGATCTTTATAGTGACAGCTGCATTTGAAACCTTGACCTTTAGCCAATCCATGCATTACATGAGGTCAAATATATCCCCAAAAGAAACTTTTAATATGGCACTGAAGTGCACTGCTTTGTGGAGATTTGGTATTGTAAGTTGTAAATCCACTGTGATGAAACTGGGATTAAGTGATTATATGCCCTGTTTTTGTGGTGAAGAACATCCCAGTGTTGTTACTAGATCTCCATTTTGACCCATAAAAGAGGCGCCAACTTTCTCTTTATCTGTTGACCAATCCACAAATTTCTGTTTCTATTTTTTTCAATGAAAGTGTCCAAAAAGGGGAAGTCAGATTTCAATAGAGACATGATCGTGAAAGTGAGAGAAACGTGATGTGGTCTTCTGTCTGTTCCCAGACAGAAGCTGCTCCAAAAGTGACACAAATAACCACATCAATAGGAAAATAAACATCTGGAGGAACAAGTGCAAAATTGTAAATTATTTTTCTTGTCAGCATATTTTTTATGTTGTTATTTTTTGGGGCTTTGAGGCTTGACAGAGCCATATTCGGATGTAAAAAGAATAAAAAAATAATGATAATATTGATACAAATCTGTGAGAAAATGACTAAGTCCAATCTTTATCTTAGTAGGCTTTGTTTCAAGAGGTGTGACATTCAGTTTTTGTTTTGTTTACATTTAGTCTGTGTGGTCATAAAATTTTTGATATCTGACATCATTACGTAACTATAATCCAGGGGTTTTCAAACTTTTGGTCCTCAAGGCACAACTCCTGGCACAATATATTAGAAACAAGGATAATAGAATAGTAAATAACCAATTAAACAAATCTTACAACATTTTATGAGTCTATGAAAGTTTATTCAAGTTTATTCGACATATCAATATTTCTAGCACAAGCCTAATATCTTGGTGCTGTGACCAGTCCAGTGTCAGTAATGTCCCCCTGCGACCCCAAAAATGAAAAGCAGCATATGTGATGGATGGATGGATAACCTTACTTAATGATGTCAGTCCGCACTAAATAGATAAGTGTGCATTCTGTTTTAATGTTAGTTTTACCTGTATAACAGGCTATTACACAAGAGTCACACCTTTAAACATGTAAATGTCATCCTACATTCACAGTGAACTCTGTTTTTAATGTAAATCCTGGACACTGGTTGAAGTAAATTCTGTTTTACTGTACCTGTACCATATTCTATTTAATTTTATGTAAAACTTTAGTTCCTGTTTTTCTATTTCTGCTTCTCTGTTCTTGTTTGTTTATGTATATACTCTAGTCCATGAGCAGTCTGTACTTGGAGAGTTAAGTTAACAGAGTCAGATTCCTTGTAAGTCTAACATACCTGGCCAATAAAGCTGATTCTGATTCTGATTGCAGCAGCACCAACTTAAACACGGCCGACTGAATGTTAACTGCCCCGGTATAGAGTCCTCTCCATCCTTGGTTAAAAAATCTATTTTCCTCTGTTTTCTTTCATGCTTTCAAAGCACGTTCCCCAGTTTTCCCCTTGTTTCTCCCACTGTGTTAATCTGGTTTGCTCTGTGGTGCACCTCTGGATTCATTCAAAGAATCACAGGTTTGTCTGATGGAGTAGCATCATGTGTGACTATCATAAAGAAAGGAAGGCCGTGCCATTGAAGACAGACCATCACTGACAAACCTGAAAAGCTGTGCTTTTAAAAATGAGTACAGAAAAGAAAACACATAATATCTTTTGAATATGGACCAGCCATTAAAAGTGGGCCAGCCTTTGTTTGCGGATCACAACCTAAGCTGTATGATGGGACACAGACACTAAATGACCACTGCGTATGTAGTTTTAGTAGATCTAGAATTTTATTCAATCAACATAGTAGTAGTACTTTATATTCTTCAAGCTCCTATTTTTCATTTCAGCATTGATTGTTTGCTGTTTAATCATTTCTCTTCTGCATAACTAAGAACTTGAAAATGTCATTCCACCTGACCATGGGTGACTTTTCTGTTTTATTTGTATTTTACTTTAAAGGGGCCACATTTTTCTACTTTTCAATAATCACATATTGGTCCTGGATTTTTCTCAAAACATATTTTTGGGTTCCTTCCCTAAAATCGGCTCAGATATTTACTTTTCTTTTTTATATGCCTGTAATAGTCTCTGATCCGTCTCTGTTCAGGACAACAGGTTTAGTTGTTCATAGCTTTAAATGATATATGTAAACAGCACCCCTCTCAGGAAGTAGATGTAACGTCAGCTTCCCAGCACTCTGCTCTAATGTTTACTGTGGCTGTACAGGCATGTCAGCCACATGTGGGCTCAATAAACAGGAGGCTTAGGAGGGTCTCCCATCAGGGGGAGGTGTTTTTTTTTTCAAACAGACTGAGAAGGCTTTTCATTGTACCAGGTGGGGATGGGGTAGTTGTAGACAGGCCATTAACACAAATTATTTTAATTTACATGGTCACAAATTAAATCATAGCATCAGCAAGAATCTGATTAGGAATAACTTATAAGAAAATGTTTTCATGTCACAAAGGGAGCAAGAAAATATCCATTCATCAATATAATCCTGACATTTTGTGGCTCAGCTTTTTGAGTGTGATATTGTGATATTTTATTCATCAATTGTTTGTAGAAATTCTGGATATTTCTTGTGTGTTTTAGTGCAGCCTTTGGTTGTTAGTTGGCAACAGACATTCAGGCATTTGACTCTCAGTCTGTTAAAGTTTATGCCATTTTTTTATAATGACAGTGATAAATGCAACACTGATTTGGAACTATTTAATACGTACAACATTGACAATTCTTAATGCTATAAATATCTGAAATTACTTTTAGAGACAAAATCATGATGACTTGCCCATGTTTATAGTTTTTGTAATATATTGTTACATATCATATTGTCACCCATGTATCGCAGAACATATAGTGTCTCTCACCAGATACATCCCCCTACATGTCACGATTATTGTTGCATGTTATGAAGCTTTGGGGGAACCTTGTCGAGCCGTCTGAAAGAGCTGGAACAGACACTTACTGACACCAAACTCAGGTTCATACCTGTGAGCATTTAGGGCTGCATATTAACCCAAACATGGGTCTTTGGATAGTGGCTGAGAGAGCAAGGCCCCAGCTGGCGGGAAGGTCTGGATCTAAAACCTCCTTGATGTGAGATGACAGTTCTAAAAACACCAAGCCTCCCCTCTAGCCACAGTGTCCCAGTGCTATTCAGTGGAAAAAGGTTTCTATATCAGTGAAATTATTAAAGAGTTTTATGTTGTGAGGTTGGCATTAGGAGATCTGCTGACTATTGAGGTCGCTCAGGGTTTCCACATAATCTGGAAAACTTGGAAAACAGTTTAATCAGTCATAGAAAGCACATAGAAAATTACAAGAAAAGCCAATTGTCCTGGAAAATCTTTTTCTGTTCAGGAAAACTGTTGAGTCATTGTAGTTTCATGTTAAAGGTCCTATAAACAGGTGGCTTTGTATTCATAAAGGGGTTTGTCAGGTCAAGAGTCAGAATATTTGTGGACTGTAGTTAATGGACAACAGATGAAGAGCTGGGAATACACTGTTAACACCTGGTTTATTCTTTTGTGTCAAATTTATGCTGTTCCTATGCAGCTGTCTTGAGCATTTATACTTGTGTTGACATGTCTGTGTTGCTCCACAATATTCGCCAAAACACTAGTCAGCAGTGCCGTTCGTCTTCTGGTCTGGACACAGTCTCTACTTGTTTGTGAATAAGGCACAATATGGCAACTGAAGCGGAGTGTATAATGTTGAAGTAAAAAACCAGAAAAGTGAGGAGTGGCATTTGACTTAGACACACTTGTTGCAAAACAAGCAAAAAGAGGAGACATCAGAGGTGGTGAAATTTGCAACTGCTGAATCGGATAAGGCAGCGGGCAGAATTTTAGCTCTTGTTTAGCCAACAAGTGAGACATGAATGAAATGCAAGTGCAAACCAGTTTTATCCATCTGTGAGGCCACTGTAAAATGGTAAAATCTGAGTGCTTTTTATTTATCACAGGAACACAGCCTCAGCAGGTAGGCTAAGCAATGTGTTATGTTGCAGAGAAGAGTTTGGATAATATGAGCAGTGCCAGAAGTGCTAGCCCTCAGCTCTCCGTTCAGTTAATGAACCAAGTTTCTGTGCTGAATGTGGCTTCGGTCTGCCTTAGTCAAGTTGTTATATGTAACGATAACCTTACAGAGACGGCCTGTTCAACTTTCTCTCTTGGAATGTAATGGTGCTGAACTGGAAGTGATCCAAGAGCACTAACATCTGCCGAGGCATTTTCAACACTGTCGAGTGAGTTAGTGTTAATTGTGTGGAACACTGCCCTATCTCACACTGTCAACAAATTGCTGGGTTCACATTTGGATTTGGATCATCACCAAAATGTAAGCAGTTGTCCCTTGTGCCATGAGCAACATTTCCTGAAAATGTCGTCAAAATCTGTTGAGAAGCTGCTGAGTTATTAGCAAAAATGTGGAAAATTGCCTTATCAAGCAATGTTAACAAAATTGAATTGGCATCCAACATCAGATCAACACCAAAACCAAATATTTTTTTCCTTGTGCAATGGCCAACATTTCCTGGAAATTTCATCAAAATTTGTTGATAAACTTTTGAGTTATCATGTTAACAATCTAACTAACTAACAAATGCTGGCAAATACAGAACCTCCTTAACAGAGGTATCTAGGCTGTTCTTACAAAGTGTTATAGGTGCTGTCTGAATGCCTCACAGCTTTCATTTAATGCTTTGAGCAATTATGTTGAAGGTTATGAAACAGATTTTTTGTCAGTTTGGGCTTTTTTCATTTTCATAGATGGGGTCATGTGCCTAAAGATGCTCTAGCCTGTTGAAAATTTTGGACACCAGTGACAACAAAAAGGGATGACACTCCAAACCTGCACCATCTTTACCTTTGTCATCCTGCAGATCAAGTCAAGATATGGAGAAGAGAAAATACCGAAGGTCTTTTGTCTTCCTGCCATAAATGTTGGGATCATTTTGACAGTGTCTTTCTTCAGCTTGAAATCTAACAAGCGAAACATGTTTGTCTTCCTTCACAAAACAGTTGTCATAAATTGAGCCTGTGAGAAATGAGCAGAGTGAAAGCTAAAGATGTGATCAATGGACAATCAGCCTTGAATTTCAGAGTTTTGTTGTCATTTACTATCTCTGCTTAAATATAGGAGCACTATGTTTAACTGAAACATATGTGTATGTTATTTTATAGTAAATTTTACACACACATAATCTGTCGCTATGCTGGAGTTATTTTTGATTATGCATATTAATGGAAAATATTGAGCCTTGGGGATGTTTTTCAGTTGATCTAGTTGCCTTTTTCTCCATTAATTAGTAGTGTCCTTTTTTCTCGTACATTTTCTGTACAATTGTGGCTGTAGACTGTCTCTCCACTTTCCATGCTGGTTGTTAAAAGCATTTTGCCAAAGCCAAACAGGAAAGCTGGAGATTAATTTGACTTACAGCATCGATTTCCCACCCCCCAAGTTTCCTAAACAGTCCTGATAAACGCATTATCATGAATCTCTTTGGCCAGGATAGTGGTGAGATGGAACTCTGATACTGTGGCAGTCCTAGCTGAAGTGAAGCTTATTTTTTATGCAGAAGTTTCAGTTTTGTAATTCAACTGTAGCTCAGGCGCTGGTTTTGAATGTGTGTCAGGCATTAATATTAAGTAGAGCATCGTTTTAGTTGTTGCCAAATGATGAGCCAGACAAACTCTTGCTGTAAACTGGCAAGTTATACTTTTTCTGTTTGCTTCCGTCGTCTCCTCAAATATAAAGCTATCTTTCTTGGTAGAATGACTGCACTATGAAAAAAAAATGTCTAATTTTTACACCTGTGTCTCCTACCGTGAGTGAAGGCTATTTAATTTGAGTGTGAGGTATTCCATCAGCATGTGGATGATCTCCTGGTGTCAGTTTAGTAATCATGCCGACAGGCGGTAAGGGGAAATACTGTAGTTTTACAAGTAGTTCTGAGAACCTCCATGAGGGCTACACAGTGGCGCAGCAGGTAGTGCTGGGGTCTCACAACAAGAAGGTTGCTGGTTTGACTCCCTGAGTCAGTCAGGGCTAGGGCTGCAAGAGTGAAACTAGAAACTTTCCATTGGAAGTTAAGCTAGGAAATTTTGGAAATAATCAAAATCGGAAACTTTCAATGAGAATTATGGAAATTTATGGGAATTAACTGGAAATTGGAGGTAATTTTAGCAAACGGTAGCATTTCCAAACACAAATATAAACAGTTTGTATTTTCATAGGCAGATATCCATGTAAAGTAATACAATTAAAACATTTTAACAGATTTATTTGTCAGTACAACTTTATCAAGTTATTTTTTTATTTTGTTTAACAATCATTTTCACTTTCCCTTATGTCCACGGGCTCAAAATAGTCCAGGGTTCTAGAATCATCAGTGCATGTGATGGAGGAATGCACTGTGCATTTAACATGTGATGAAGTTTAAGGACGCAAAGGTGCAAACCCTATGCCACGAGGATCCCGTGGAGAGGAACACCAGCCTCTTTCACCTGCCTTACTAACTGCCATAACTGGTGGCAGTGCCCCAGGAAGCCAGCTTGCATCCCCCCTAGCTACCAAACCAACTTCCAACTATGTTTCAATCGGGATTCGAACCGGCCACCCTCTGGTCCCCAAGTCAAGCCCTACAGACTTAGCTACACTGCTGCCTGTGCTATACTGTACCATGTAATTGAGGAACAGTCTAGATATTCTCAAGCGTGCTTGCATGAAATGTGGTTGTTTTAGTCAAGATTATGCTAAAATGTTTATTTTGCAACTACATCTAAAATCCCTGTTAAGGGCTGACCTTCATTTTACTAAATTCTGGGTTCATTGTAGTTTATTTCTATAATTCCTGTTAACTCCCGTTGATAGTTTACAATTTGGAAATTCCCATAATGTTGCAGCCCTAGTCAGTGTCTGTCTGTGGGGGATTTAAATGTTCGATTTCTCTGGGTACCCCTGTTTCCTCCCACAGACCAAAAATATACTTGTTTGATTAATTTGTGACTCTTAAATCCCCCCTCCCCGTGTGTGTGTGTGTGTGTGTGTGTGTGTGTGTGTGAATGGGACATATATTCCACCTTTAATGTCCTCTACCTAAATAATGAACTTGCAAATCAATTTATGGACGTTTAACATGAAAGACCCGTGATTAATGACTGTTTGCGTCAGCTAACGTTACGTGTAACATGAAAGCATGACCTCTATAGATGAGTAAGTCATCATTTGCAGTGTGAAAGGTCTATATAGTATGTCCTTGTAAAGCATTAATGTAAAGATACAACATCCGCTGTTGCTCCATGTATGATTTAAACCCCATTAGTTTTAATTCAGTCCACTGAAGGCTAACATGATCACTGCAGCAGCGTTCATTAATTTGGCATTTTCTGAGGTGTCACTGTGAAACTGGGCTGGCATGTCATTACTGAAACAGCTCTCAGGATTGTGTTGACTTTGCAGCCTCAGTGTGGAGCTTGTTGAGCTGTAGACTCCTGAAAACTCTGCTGCTGTTTACCATCAAGATTCAGAGCTGCTGCTAGAGTAATTTTTTAGTCTGCATCTTGTTTTTTCTATATTGCACTTTCATTTCTTCTTGTGTCTTTGGCTACGTTCACACTGCAAGCAGAAGTATTTTTGCTGTGTGTGACCCAGATCTGATTTCTGTGTGACAGTCTTAATGGCACAAATAAGATTTTTTTGTTTTGTTTTTCAAATCAGGCCCTGGCCACTTTCATATGTGGTCCCAAATCAGATACATAATGTTTCTCAAAGGGACCTCTCTCTGAATGGTCATGTTACGTTCCGTCCGACTTTTACATTGTTGAAGTGAGACAGACGTCACAAATCTTCGCCAAAGGAGGCGAGAGGCGGAAAGATCCCATGTTAAGAATTATGGATGAACATTGCGTCACTGAAACCCCTCACATTACATTCCTACCTCTCCTGGCTCAGATCCTGCAGAGGTTGCAGCCGTTGGTCCACAAAAGCCCATCGTTAAAATGTGTGCTCTCTTTTTTCTCAATCTTCTTCTCCTCATCACTTTGTCATAATTTTGTCGGCTCCAGTTGCACAACAACTTTAACACTGATACTTACAAGCTGACGTGTAGCATCCATATTTACCTCCATATGTGACGTCACGTCTTCTGGGCATGCAGGTCTCTTCAGGGCCGTAGACGGGTCATACTGAAGTCTGATGAAAGTCACAATTAAATTATAATGTCAGCAACCACGCCAGTGTTAATTTTGACAGCACTTGCTAATTTAGTTATAGTCTTTTGCTTAAAATATCTTTTAGTTTTAGTCATAATTTAGTCATATAAATTGTTTTAATTTTAGTCCAGTTTTAGATGATGAAGTTTCACAACATTTTAGTCGACAAAATCTACTGTAAATTTAGTCGACTCAAATATGAATTGTAAAGTGTAAGGCATTTTTTATGTTTCCTTGAATTTCTGAAGTCATGTTTTACACTTGGATCCCGGCACCATGAAGCTAAGGCAGTTGTGATGGACGTCCCTCTTAACTCATCCATCCTTTCCACACAACCAAAGTAGCTGTGATTCCTAACTTGTCCCTACTTTCTAGATGACGAAATTAGGTCTGATTGGATTTAGTCTCTGTCAAACATTTAATAGCCCTTTTCCACCAACAAGCCTTGGCCCTACTCTACTCTACTCTACTCGGCTCTACCCACTTTGCGTTGCGTTTCCACCGGCACGGTACCTCCTAAACCAAACCAGTTTTTAGTACCTACCCTGCTTTGGTTCTAAGCAAGCCGAGCCGATACTAAAAGGTTACGTTGACCGACTGCCGGCTACTGATTGGTCAGAGAATGTCGTCACCGATGAGTCATGAGCGCGACGAGCTAGCTAACATGCTAGCGGTAGCTACCATTAGCTTACCCTCATACGTCTTTTCTTTGCAGCTCGATTGCTCTCGTCCTCGGTATTTCTTCTCGCTGCCTGCAGCCTTCTTCTGCTTTCTCTTTCATTCTGTTTGTGACAAAAAGCCACAGATCGAGCAGCAAGTACACTATTGCCTTCAAGTCCTCCATTGTTTTGATTGTTGTGTCACGCTCAAAATGACATGAATGCAGTGTCGCCCTGCTGTAAAGCAGCACAATGCGAATAGAGTAGAGCCGGGTAGAGTCAGGGAAAGCCGAGCCGAGTAGAGTAGGGCTAAGACGTGCTGATGGAAAAGGGCCATTAGTCTAGTTTTTATTTGTTGACGAAAATGTCAGTTAATTTTGTTTTAGTTTTTGTCAATGTACACTTTTCTTTTTTTAGTTAAAGTGTAGTTTTCATCAGGGGAAAAAAGGTTGTTGATGACAACTGCCATGAAAATAATTAGTTGACAAAATTAACACTGAACCACGCAAAAAAAAAAAGAAAAAATCAACAAAAATCTGAATTGAACATTAAGACCTGCTGCGCGCCTTAGTCTCTTCTACTGGAGGTTGATTTGTCCTCTCATTTGAAGCAACATGTGAAGTCTGTTTGTGATGACGATTAAAGCTCTATGTTTGTAAAAACTTTTGACCATAATGGGGAAAATGTAGCTTTAGATTAGATTATTATTAAATTATCAAATGATAAGTTTTTGTTTTCTGTGATAATATTAAAATATGATTGTGAACTCTGTATTTTACAAACAGTTACTATTCAAATGTATCTGCCAACACTGGATATTATTTGTTGGGCTTTAGATTGCATTAACTGTGATATTTTTACACCCACCAAAGAGATTTTGTCTTTGCCTGGGTTTGTCTCTTTGCTTGTTTGCTTGCTTAAAAATGGTTAGATTTTGATGGTGATCCAAAGTCAAACAGCAATATCTGTTAAACTAATAATGATATCAACATGGTCAAAGTGCTAGGTGTGGATTTTCAGGGTCAATGAATCATATTATGATGGTAACTTTATCATGGAACTATTGCTTAGATGTAACAGCAAGATGTGAGCTACCTTGGTGGAGATTTGCGCTCTCTGAGTGCTTTCTAGTTTAATTATCAGATGTGCATGAACGCTACTAAAACAATGACATGTATTAAGTGTTCCTGCCTCTAATAATATTATGTTGATAAAAAGAGGAAATTCTATCCTTGTATGATATTCTTTTTAAAAAGGTGGTCTTTTTTATATTAAGACCAAAATTCAGGATATTAATAAGTTATTCAGAAAACATAAACAAAACCCTGAACTGTTTTAAAGAAACCTACTTAATTTGATGGATATTCTTGTCAAACACACATATTTTTAATCTGTGTTTTATCACATTCTAACACTTTTTGAACAGATGGTGTACAATCACTTTGATGGTATGTGTAGTGTATGTTTTGAGGTCCACTTTCCTCGTTTATGATCCTCCGCTGATGTTTTGATGTTTAATTAAAGTCCGCTCCACTGCAGTTTCCAGTCAGTGAGTGATATCAAGGAGGCGGGTCCATCAGTCACATCGTTTCTGCAGAGGAGGCACTCGTGTATCCACAGTTATAGCTTCTTGGATTTCCCTCCTTTCTCCTCGATTTGCAAATAAGAGCACTGGGACTATTCTCAACACAGCATGTCGGGAACTACTTCCAGCTTGATAGAAGAGCAAGCACAGAGGAGACTGCAATTTAGAGAAGTGAGAAGAAGCATCGGTCTTGATCCTCTGTACCTTGCTGCTCCTCTCTACAGCACCCAGGCTGCTGTGTTGATTGGCCTTTGCATGTGTGACATCTAACCAATCAGATAATGTTGCTGGTGGGACATTAAGTAAGCGTCTGTGTTGATTTGCCATTACTCATTAGACATTTAGCCAATAAGATTGTGTTGTGGGCAGAATGTTAGTTAAGGAAAGGAGGTGAGAAAGCTACAAGCAGACAGTTGCGTCAGCTTGCAGAGGAGCTGAAGGTGGGCACTTTTGATTTTGATTGGCCTTATATAAGATCTTGGTTTTGTGACCTCTGAGTTTGACTGGACATTATTTGGCTTAGTTGTTGCATCCCTACTGAATACCCGGAAGGTAGCAGCTGCTGAGCAAGAGCAAATAGCTGTGGACATCATTAAACAACCAAGTCTAGTTCCTGTAAACCACAAGGAAAGAAGACCATCTGTTGCAGTTGAGACTCTACAGCAGTGTACAAAGATTAGCCCAGATCTATATCATTGTGAAACTAAAGGTCTACAAAACACAGAGGACAATATATCTGTAGCTGCAGCTGAGCAGGTCCATATCTCTCCTTGAAATAAGGTTAATGAGAGCCTCAGGTAGCACAGGAGTTATACATTCTTCAAGGGGCCTCAACATAAATCTCTGAAGAGGGACGAGAGCTCCTCAGTTAAAGCGTCTTGAATTTGGCTGTAAACCTATCAAGTACTGGAGCTTCGTTAGTGGGGAAGACCTCCTGTGACCTCTGTAATTCCCTCCCTAGTGATAGGTGTACCAGAAAAAGCATTAAGTCTTTTAAGGCAGCTGGGAGGCATAGAGGAGTCAGGAATGCACATTATGCCTTATTCTTAACTTTGGATGTAGTCGAACAAAGAGGAAAAAGAAATTTTTAACTTCATTTGAGTCAGACAACAGTGCGCTGCTCTGTGATCTGATGGTAAGTACTTCTCTTTTACACATGTTACCAGGGCAGAATTTAACCTGCTTTATCAACCTGTGAAGAGTGTTTGTGTCTGTCTCAAAGTCAGGGATGTCCCCCAGTGGCCCCTGATTCAGTAATTTGAGTAATAGTATCTGCTGATAACCGAGTCCCAATCTAGTATTTTATGCAAACAATACGGCCACTTTTTTGTGTTTGTGTGCCAGGTCCAGCTAACATTATTGTCAAATCTGTAAAAATAAATGTTCCACTCAGAATGGTTTATGTGACTAGTGAATGACTGGTGAAGTCAAATCATTTTGGATATCTTCCAGTCATGAGGGGGCCTGCTGTGAGTGCTTTAAATGGCTCGTAATCTTCCTTGCACTTGAAAATGATGCTTTGTTGTGACAGCAGGCCCTCATGTAGAGCCAACTGGAGCGAGTGTGCAGTGCAGCCCACACTTTGAACCCCCATATCGTCCATTGCCTTTTTCATATTTGTAGCACTGTCGCACAGAATGTCATGTACCTGTTGCTTGTTGATTTCTCGTGTACTTAGCAGCTCTTTCATGTCCTGTTTGACGAGCTGTGCTGTATAAGACCTCAATTAAACCATAACCACAATTAAACTCGAAAGTGGAGCAATCAAGCCAGAGTGCAGTGAGACTCAGCAATGACGTTGTGGACCAAACGCTGGAGCTCTAAATGTCTGCGGTGAAACTCACAGCAGTCACATCACATTTTAGACCAGCTTGTATGTTGTCATGAACCTTGCTCCAGTACAGCTGCGTCTGCAATGTAGTGTCAAGAGGGCAGGGCATACCGTGGATCCAAAAGCTCCAAAAGACCATCAAAACCCTCCGTTATCTACCATGGAAAGATGGAATGGGTTTCCAAAGAGATATATTCAACCACTTTTCCTGTAAACTTTTTGATCTTGACACTTTCTGTATGATATTTATCCTTCTTTATGAAGTCCAGAGTTTGTTTTTTTTCAGAGCTGAAGTCTTTTCCTTTATTTAGTGGCTTTTAGAAAAAGCTGATTTTCAGTTTTGTGTTTTGTTTTGGATGTTGTATCACGTTGCTTGTACTAGAATCACCTCTGGTACTATCTCCACAAGAAACTGTAGTTTTGCAGAAACAGAGTGGTGGTTGGACTGTTTTCGATGAATTAAAGTATTTCTAAACCCCTAATATGTTTGCTATAAGACTACTTTTGTTACACCACTTGTATTCATGGTATGCCACAAAGCGTGCTCAACTGACAGAAACTGACAGAAACAATTGTGGTGAAATGATCAGTTCAAATTCTGTTTCTCAGTCAATATAGAAATGCTAGAATTGTCCCAATCCATTCATTTTGATCAGTGTTGTTACATCCCTGCTCAAAACAAGTCAAAGTCTGTTTTTAGTCCAAAAAGATTTGAATTTTACTCTGCTCAGTTTTTCATGTTTGAAAACAGCTCACAAGCTCTTTCAAAATTGTCTGTCTATCAGTTATGTCTTCAAAACACTGCAGAGCACATTTAGAGAGAGTTTAAGTTAAGAGAAGTTGGTGCCCAGTGTAGTGATGCACTGTGTGTGCAATTCAGTGCGATAGCTATGTTTAAAAAATTTTTATCTTCATTTTTCAAGCATTAAATCGGACGATTTTCAAAGTATTTAACATCAGCCAGAGTTTTGCCGACGTAGCGCTGATATATTCTTAATTTCTCATAAAACAGTAAAACGCTGTTCGGTGTCTAAGCTGCGCAGAATGTTGACTTCATGAAAGATGGCGGCGCGCGTTGTTGCAGCGGCTCTGAGCTCTGCTGATGCTGTATGTATGGATGATGGAGTGTACGGGGTGTATGGGGCAAAACTCGCCTACACTCACACAAAGTTTCTGAATTTTTGCCTGCAAGTCCGACATAACGAGCCACTTTCAGCAGTCGCACAATATACCGCTGGACGTAGCAAGACCACTGGGCTCTCTGCTCGGCTACAAAAGCAGCCTCACAGACTGGCACTGCCGAACATTTTCCTGACCATCTGACGTTCCTAAAACTGACGAATTGGACCTTCTGATGGCAGGGGATCAGTTTATTTGTGACTGTTCTGTGATGATTATTACGGAAACCTGGCTTCACCCGCTTGTTCCCGACACAGCAGTTTAGCTAAGTAGCTAACTAGCCAACTATGCATAGCTCCCTCGGAGCTCTACGATGTCACCAGCTCATCCAGGGGGAGCCTTCATCATAGCTGGGAACTTTAATCAGGCCTTTTTAAAGAAGTTTGTACAATATGTGCAGTGTCCCACAAAATATTTTGATTTCCTCACACATATTACCTCATGTTTACAATAAAAAAGTGGTTCTACCTGCACTAAAACCTACTTCTGATGCACTAATGAGGACTCTGGGACTGAAAGGCAGATGTGACAGGACAAGAGTTCATAATTCATCTATATATTTACATTTTAAATAAGGTTATTTATTTTATTCTGCAGGAACTGACTGCAGTTTTGCCCACTATTTTATTTTGTATTTGAAAGTTCTTTGCTCTTGAAAGTTGCAGAGGAGAAATATATAAGAAGCTTATAAAAAAATGTTGTTGTTTTCCTCTCACAATGACCTGTTTATAACTTTTTAAAAGTTGTTCTACCTGAACTATAACCTACCTCTTATTTTCATCAACAAGAAGTACAAGATAAAGAGTGACTCTTTTTCAAGGTTATATAATTAATTTCCCAGAGGTTTAATGCTTTTCTGCATGTTTTTATACTTGAAAATTCCCCTCTGTTGTAAAGTTAAACAAATACTTAGGGACAAAGTATTGTAAAACAGTTAAATGTTCTGCCTATATTCAATGTTGTAAGTGTTTTGGGACCAAATTTTTAAAAATTCATTATATATATATATATATGTATATATATATATATATATATATTTAAATTAGTCGGCCGAATAATCTGTAATCTGTGTTTTTTTCTGCCAGATATCGGGATCAGCATCAGTCTTAAAAAATCCATATCAGTGGGGCCCTATACACGATCACTGAAGATATTCATCTATTAACCCAACACACACACACACATATTTAGTTTTCCTGAGGCCCCCCATTTCCTTGAGGTTTCTTCTCGGTGTTTGTTTTCGGCAGACTAGGTGCAGCTGATGTTGAGGTCAAGAGAGCACTGGCTGATCAGGTTGCACTGGGAGCGCCCTCTGCTGGATCAGGTGCTTCACTGCTCCAGGCATCCTGTGCTGTTAAGCTGTTTATTTTATATTTGCATGTTTATTTAGACTGTGAGTACTGTGAGTACTTTTATCCTCATGCTCAAATGGATGTTTGATATATGGAGTATAAGGTGACAGTCCTAGTCACTGTATCAGATGAGATCATGAAGTCATAAAATCATGCAGTGACTTGAATGACAAGCATGACAAAGTACACAACTTAAAGAAACGACTGACATGTTGACCGGGGGTGACACAGAAGACAGCAAACAAAAACACTGTATTTTCATTGCTATACTTTTGATTGTCTCTGTAAATATTATGATGAATGATGTGTTAGCTTGTAACTCTCTGAGCTGCTACAGTGCTTCTGCTGCACATTCATCTTTTTTCAGTCTGACACTTCATTAAGGCAGAGATGTTGCTTACAAAGCTTCACAAACTTTTCCTCGGTCTCATAGCTTCATCCCAAGGCAGTAACTTTTGTTTTACTTGTGACTGTCACACATGCATGCACTCTGCTTTTACTGGCCAATATATCTGACTTCACAGAACAAACGAGGTCAGAACAAAAATCAGCTATGCTAGTATTTCAGTCAGGCTGTCGTGAGGCATACTTGACAGGATCCGTGTAAGTTCTCAGTCAAGAACGTCATGGTTGTCCAAGGTCTCTTCCTAACAAGCAACTGGAGTTGTTTAAGTTTCTTCAAGAGTTTTCTTGAGTTCTCAAAGGCCTCTTATTTCTGAAAGATGATGATCTAAGGCTGGAAAATAAAGCCTGGATTGACCATTTGATTGCAAATAATCAAGGTGTTACATCAACAAGCTGCATTGTCCTGGTCCGAAGAGGTGATTAAAGACACCATGGCCCTGGTTAAATGATGTTTTTAAATTCGTATTCAGAATTAAATAATTCGGTATTAAAGTATTCTCCTTCGTGTTTACATGGAAACAGTAATTCCGAATTGAGGTTTACATGGAAAACACGCCTTTATTCAATTCCGCTTAAAGTTGGGGGGTTGGGAATGGTTCTGATTGGACAGGGGGCGGACGTGACATAGTGACGTATTTATGTCTACTGGAAGAAAAACTCCAGTTCAGCATCTTCAGCGTCTCTTTCAGGGAAACCTCATCAAACTTGGATGGTACAACTATAAAAAGGTCCACACTTTTATGCTTACGTCCATCCACTCTTTTCATTATTTCCAAATAATGCGTCCTGTGCGTCAAGGGACAAGGGAACAAGTACATGATCGAGGAATTATTTAATTCGGATTTAAAATCAGAATAAACCAGCCACGTACTTTGAAATTAAGTTTTGTTCTGAATTATCATTTTCATTCAGAATTAGGCGTTTACAAGGTCATTTTTAATCTTTTTAAAGAGGATTTAGGTTTTATTCAGAATTAAAGGGAATTAAAACTCTCATGTAAACATGGTACATAACAGTTTTGGTCTGTTTAGGTCTTTGTTGTCATAAAGTGTAGAATAGTTGTCTTCAGGTTTCTCATGGAGTCCAGATCTGCATTATAGATGGGTAATAAATGATGTCTAAGACCGCCTCCTCCGTTCAGACATGTTTCTGTCTTGACATCAATGGCTTCTTTGACCTGATGCTCGGCCAAACCCTTTTTTTGGACAGTAGGCAGTGCAGTTTGGTGTCTTTGCTGTCTTCAAATGATTGTCCAGTATCCTGAAGATATAAGTCTTAGTCCAGCAGTGCATTAATGGAGGGCTTATATGGTTCCTTCAGTGTGCAGATCCTTGCGTTCTTTGTTGCATTTTATGTAGTGGACCACATTTCTGTTTTTGCCTGGGTGTCCTGTTTCAAGGATGATGCAGCTTATGTCTTGAAGGGTAAGTTCAGTTATTTTGAAGTGAGGTTTTGCCAATAAAGGAACTTGCAAGCTTTGCTTCCAGGTTGGAAGATATCCAGGGGCGAATAGCAGCTGGTACAAGGTAGTACATAGTGCCACCCAAAACCTCGCAATAAGCTTGCTTACTACTCAAAACTATCTTGTCTTGACAATACGCTACAGTAAGATTTTTAACAGTGTTTAAGTTTTCCTTGACAATGCCCCTGTGTTTAGAACTTTAGTATGATGGGACGTTGGAGTTATGTATTCTAACGCCATCAGCTGGTCAGGCCATCAGAGGAAACAACAAACACTAACTTCACTAAAACCAAACTAAAATGACTGATTCTGACTTGAGTAACCAGGACATGCCATAGCCCTGATTGGTAAAATGGGCACTGCAAACACATACGTCTGTCAGTGTAGAGAAGGAAGCCCTGATGTCCATATTAAAAACAAGAGGTCAAATTTAGCTATATATTTTGGTTTATGCTCCAGTGACTGCCATGTGTCCCCACTGCAGCACTCTGACCTGGTCTAATGAGGGGAATTGCTGGCGGTAGGATATATAGCCCTTTTTCGTTGAAAAGTTAACACTGTTAAGAATCTTATTGTAGTGTGTTTCCAAGCCAACTACATTTTTTTATTAGTTTTAACCTATAAGTGGGTTAATTACGAGGCTTTCGGTGGCACCATGTACTGCTATGTACCAGCTAACGTCTGCCCTGATATCTCCCCCCAGGGACAAAGCTCACAAGTTCCTTTATTGGCACTCATATTTACAAGTGTCATGGGCCTCTAGCAACCTCACTTCAAAAAACCCGAAATAAAACCTCTAAGGTGTTTGATGACTTGAAGTATCATTAACTATGACACGCTACACAAGATGCAACAATCAATCGCCATGGCTGACAGGTCCTAAAAATTTTATGACTGTCAGGTGGCACAAAAGTCAAACTGAATCATTTTGTCTGAAGCTGGCATGAGTCTGACAGCACCCTTCAGCTACTGTATGATTCCTGCTGCAACTGTCTAGATGTCCACGCCTGAAATGTTCATTAAGAAGCACGTCCTGTGTTCTTTTCAGAGAAAAAACTCATTTGTACCTCCATGGTTGAACTACCTGTGGTTTGACAGAAGGCTTTTATCATGAAAGTTCCTCCTGGACAGTTATTAAGTGAAGCACTCGTCGAGTTGTTCCACTTGGTAGCTGTAATCTTTATTTGCAGACAGACCCACAGGCTGTTTGTACAGGCTGTAAATCATAATAAAATGTCAGGCTGCTGGTGAGATATGTCTATGAGCTATATTTCTGATTCCCTTCTTCCCTCTCAGACTCCTCTGCTCGCACTTATTTTTGTGCCTGTATGTTTAAAAAACACACATTTAATGACACCCTGCAACATAAAATGTGACTAATATGGTCTGTTTTGTTGTGTATTAATTCTAACTGAGTTAAGAACACAGCACGCAAATATCACTCAAATCACTCAAACATTCTTGATGTAAATTTCATAAGCAAACTAGAAAAGGACTCAGAAAGCGGAAACCTCCGCCAAACAGCTCAGTTTCTGCAGTGGCTCTCCCACAACCCCTATAAGAGATACAATTCTGGATCACAAGATCCAGATCAAACTCAGCACATACATGGAGGTTGTTATCCTGTATGAACACAACAAGTTTTGGGAACATCACTTAATATTTAACCCATCTGTTCCGAATTGCAAATTCTCTATAACTTTTTTCTTCCATTTTAACTTTGTGTCACTTTTCTCTGTTGTTTTTATCTATTTTAATTGTGTTTTAATGCTCTGTAAAGCGTCCTTGAGTGCTCAGAAAGGCGCTTTTAAATAAAATGTATTATTATCATTATTATTATTATTATTATTATTATTATTATTGTTATTATTATTATTATGATTTTATATGAATTATTGAATGTCGTTAATGGGATTGCCCATTAAAAAGTTCAATGTTTTTTTTGTGACGTCAGTCTGGATCATGTCCAGATGAAGTTTACCTGGATAATATCATGGTAAGTGATAGACATGGACCCCATATTACCCTGTAAAATTAGAAGCGAATCTGTTAAGAAATGGCAGAGATGTCTTCTTCCTTGGACCACACCACACCTTTGGTAAAATTTTCATGTAAATCCATCCAGTAGTTTTTCCGTAATCTTGCTAACTAACAGACAAACAAACAAACACATGCTGGAAAGAAGATAACCTCCTTGGCAGAGATAATGATGGTTATGAAAGCCCTGAACTTTTGACCCTGTACCTCCAAAATCTTCATGCTTGATGACCTTTGACCAAGGAAATCAAATATCTAATGAGTTCAGCCATCAGTTATAGTAGACACATTTACAAAGTTTGACAGAAAACCCTAAAACATTTCCAAAAATGTACACTCACTGGCAAAGGATGACCATCAGACTATGTGACCTTGACTCCTGACTGCTGACCTCCAAAATCTAATCAGTTCTTCCCTTTGACACCAGAAGACAGGGTGCTTATGTCAGTGACGGCTCTGATGGTTTACTCTCCCCTCCTCCCTTCATGGCCCTGTTGTCAATGTGTCAATAACAGGATTTTAAAAGTAGGTCACATTTGCATTTCCCATGTCCTCTGCCAGTGAACTGAGTTTGCTGTGGTTTACACATTTGCAGTCCAAGGATATTTACCCCCCTGTTACTCTTTGGTCTGCGGTGTGCATGTATGTGGGTGGATTGGTGAGGTGAAGGTACTACGCTTCACCCCATTTAAGGTGGAAGTCATGGGCGTAAGTACCATTAAGCAAGGTCCAGACCAGACTAATGCTGTTTTCTAAAAGGGAAAAATTGATTACTGTCTAAAAATAACTAAACTCCAGGACATTGCTCTTTTAAGATCATCTTTGTCATTACTTCAGTGTCTGTGGGGAGTGAAGTTCACCTTGCTGTAACAATAAATCTCTGGTGAGCGCAGTGCTTTTTAAGCTAAGTGCAGGCACAAGGTGTCCCCACGCAGAGCTGTGAGTGCACACAGGCTCTTCCTCGAGTGAGTCAGCGGCTGGTTTATCAGTTAACAGCCTTCAGAGTTTGAGAGTTTTAAAGAGAAACAAAAAGCTCCATCACTTAAGTCCCATTTTTGTTTCATGACTGCTCTTTACAGGACTGAGTATTTGGAAATAAATGATATTGCAAGTTATTTTCTGCCTGTTATATATGTGGCAGTTTTGTTACAAAAGCTGTCTTTTTGGGATATTTAACTTGTTTTTTATAAACTCTCTGCTTCTTCTCTCTTTGCGCACTGGGGCCCTCAGACACAGACTGAGATCCACGCATACGCAGAGAGAAAGAGAGAGTGGAGTCTCATGTTTCCACACGTTACAAGTAAAGCCAGTGCTGTTATTGTATCAGTTGTAGCCTAAATCATCAACTCTTTCCAATGATGTTAAAAGTTTATTTTGCATGAGCAGCCATTGTTTTAGCTTCTTAAAGCACCTGAGTTGTAGCTTTGCAGACTGAAGGTGTCCACACAATTGTTTTTTTTGTTTAGATGATCATTTGACACTCAATATGTATTTCTATGATCGTGATTAAATATTCAGGATTGGAATATGCCTTTTGAGGATGATTCAGGACAGAAACAGGACTAATTTTAACAGAAAATTAGGTTGGCCCAGCAGGAACAGCATATAATGTGAAATATTTCATTGAAAAGATGTGTAAATGCCATGCTTACAGCAATGTTATCATACCATTTTTTACTATAAATGCCATCTAACCTTTAACATAGGTGTTTAAATAGCTACCAGACTGTCAAAGTGTTATTATATAGCTGATAAATCCTACTTCTTTTCATTTTTACAACTAAAAGGAACTGTAGTTTATGAAGTTTGATAAATACTCATTCACAGCGTGATTGAACTAGAACATTTTTTAGTATTTGTACTGAAACAAAATCACATGAAAATCTACATTGGCTACACAGTTCAATGAAGCCTGTTAGCCTCAAGCACACTATCAGACAGTGTTTTTGAAATCCACTGTATAAGTTCAGTTTTCTCAGGGTACATGAAGCATGTTCTGGTTAAAAATATCACAGGGGGGAGGAGTCTCATTAGCAAAACTGGTTTCACAAGCACAACAGGTTTCAGAGTAATCACATTTCCAGATGCCTCACAATCATAAACATACACAAGTAAACGCAGAGCATGGCTCTCATAGATGCACCGTTTGAGAAGTGAACACACAGGTTTAGCTTTATATTTATCATTTTTTATTTAATTTCAGCAGCCTCTCACATATAACAGCATGTTTTAATAGGCCTTGACATCCCAGTGTATTATAAAATACAGTATAGCTCCCAGGTAAAAATTTAGGAATTCCAGGACTGAGGCAGAGAGCAAGAGGAGATGGTTCATGATTATACAGAAAAGATTTAACAGCTCATAAAAACAGTTTTACAACTTTAAACTTGGTTTCGGTCAGGGGAGGTGGCTGAAAAATCTACTTTTATAGAAGATCAGCTTACAACGACCAGCAAATATGTTTGTAACTGCAAAAATTATTATTATTATTATTATTATTTTTTTTTTACAAACTGGATTACAAGGCTAGGGATTAACTTGCTGTTAAGTATGTGATACCTTCTGGCCGACACGCATCCCAAGTGCGTCATTTGTGCACGTCATCAAGAATTAAAGTGACACTGATGGGAGCTGCAGTCAACTTGTTACTGGTATGATCAGTGAAGAGATCGAGGAGACGTGACAGCATCAACACCAACAACTATAACCGAGAGACTTTGACCTTGACTTGAGTTTACACCATGGTTGACTCTGTGCTTGAAGTGTGTTTGTTTTGGCATAGTTTGTCTGGCTGTAGTTGATTTATAATCATGATTTATAATCATTCACAATGATGCATGTAGGGGAAACACCCTCTGTGCTTGTCAGTACTTTATTTACAACATCTAACAGCACAGTGGGATGAACAACATCCGTGTAAACAGTCACTCATTAGACCAACACACCAAGACAAAGACGATGCATGGAGGAAAATGGCATAGAAATGGAGTACAGATTATGCTGTTGGTGAGGTCTGACCACTGGTATCAGTTGCAAACAAATATTTGATGTTGACATTGATTATTTGTGTTTTTCTTTTTACTTGTACTCTCGTATCTACCACCATGTTTGCGGTTTACATCTAACACAACAGGTATTACATACTAGCTGAGGTCTTTTCACATCCTCTAGTGCAGCAGTGTCCAACATCTTTTTGCCAGAGGCACGCCTAAAATCTAGGCAATATTTCAAGGCACATAAAATTCATATCTATACAAAATATCCTCTTCTATACATGTGACAGTATCTTATCAACTGAAAGATTTTAATTTCCTTTGAATGCCTGATAAAATATGGCAAATATCAGGGTATTACTTGTGAAATATTTATACAAAATATTCAAAAATTAATTGGATTTTTTTTAAATTTCCTAAATTCAGGGACATTTAAAGGATAAGTTCGTTTTTTTGACACCTGGACCTTATTTTTAGGATTAAATACGCTCGTAGACTCACCCAGACAATTTTGGCGGAGCTCGGAGCCGTTTTCGAGCAATTTAGATCCATCCGACGGCCTTTTTTCCTCATGCCGTAGTAGCAGACGGGGCCAGAAATCGAAGCCCCTAAATTAGACATTATCTGCTGCGAAACTCGGTCATTTCAGCTACATTTTATAAATGAATGGCCAGTGTTATCACCATGTCAGCTCAACTGTGTTGTTACGGTCATCCGGGGCTTTACAAGGACGGGTAACTTTTGGTGACGTCATAGACAAGAGCGCAGCTGAGTAGAGCTGCTGTTGTTGCTAGGCTACATGGCTACACGGCTATTTTTGTGCAACATGGCGGAATATTTATCCGATGTAGAAGTGTCTGACGACGACTTTGAGTATAATGGATGCCCGTATCGTTTTGAGCCAGAATATACCGACGAGGAGCTATTTGAAAGGAGGATGCAGAGGGAAAGAGCCGAACAGCTGGCCAGAGAACAAGCAACCACTGCACGTCCACGAATGGGGGCTAACTGGTGGTGTTGTTGTGGACATTGCACGGCAAACACAACAGAGGAGGAGTGCCTTTGCTGCTCAGAGTGGGACTTGAGACCAGAGGAAACACGTATTGATGCCCCCCAAAATACAATTTCTGGCCCCTTCTGCTACTTTGGCATGAGAAAAAACGCCGTTGGATGGATCTAAATTGCTTGAAAACGGCTCCGAGCTCCGCCAAAATTGTCTGGGTGAGTCTACGAGTGTATTTAATCCTAAAAATAAGGTCCAGGTGTCAAAAAACCGAACTTATCCTTTAAGCTTGACAAGTCAGTTTTAAAGATTAGGTGAACTAATCAATTGGAGAGGCCAAAAAGTTATAGTCTCATAGTCATATCCAACGTAAATTTGGAGCATGTTTTTGGTCTGTAGGTGGAAGCCAGAGCCAAGGGAAAGAACCCATAGATGCAAGTGGAGAACATGCAAGCTCCACATAGAAAGGCCTGGACGACCCGGGAATCGAACCGGCATCCTTCTTGCTGTGAGGCCCGTGCACTACCTGCTGCGCCACAGGCCGCTGTGAAAAATATGAAAATGATGTTTTATTCGGCTGTTAAAATTGATGAAAATGGAAAATTCGATATTGGTGGTGATCCATATAACCACCATTAGCGAACGATCGTTTTTGCTTAATTATTGTCAAACTACTAATGATATCAACATGATTCCAAGTGCTAGAGATCAGTATACTTGATCAACAAATCAGATTATCAGGGGGTTTTTCTTCGGTGTAACTGCAATATGTGAGCTACCTTGGCGGAGGTTTGCGCTCTCCGAGTGCTGTCTAGTATTGAATATAGAATAGCAGATACAGCCCTGTTATTAATGGAGCTATAACAGGGACATAGACAAGATGGCAAGCTTGATGGCAACAGCAACAAATGTGGCCAGAGACAACAAGAAACCAATAAGTTAATTAATCCTCCTGTCAACGAAGGCTGATATGATTTCACTGTTGGTCATGGCACAAGGAAGAAGTGATTTGGTGGTGATCCAAATCCAGGATTTCTTTACAGGAATTGTTGCCATTGCACGATAGGTCAGTTTTCCACAAAACAATGTCAGAACTGCTTCGGTAGGGGTTTGAGATCTCGGGGCTCTTCTACTGTCTGATGTTTCTGTAACTTAAGAGGAACCATGATCATAACGGTGTTGACAACCAGTTCATTTGTAAATACACATGCAAATAATTATTAAACAGTTTTATCATAAAGCACCTTAAAGGTAGAACAAGTCTTAGTGTTTTCTTCAGGCTGCAGGTTGCTCTGCGTGTTCCTCATGTGTGTCATCAGTAAAATAAAGAACAAAAGCAAACAGCAGGTACAGGTGACTGACAGCTTAACAGTGATCAGCTAATGCTGTCGCCACTCTCTTGTGATGCCATCAAGGAAAGGATGTCTCATGTCTCCTTAAACATTTTCCCTCTTCTCCTATTTCCTCTATTCTGTTTACTAAGCCATGTCCCATGTCTCCTCACTTGGGAAGAATGTTTTGAGAGACATGAGATGTCTTTTCCTCAGCAGTTTCCCGGGGATGATGTCTGTTTGTAAAGACAGTGACAGTTGATTATCAATCAGATGTCGGTTGTGCATGAACGGCTGATTGTTGACATACAAAAACACACTGTATGAAGTCTGATAGAATAAATATGATGAGTGTTTGTGTCTTGATTTGACCTGATTTAAAAACACCTGAGCATGAAGAACAACCTGCAGTCTGATCAAAACAATAGCACATGTTTCATAATTAATGGCGGCACAGTGGTGAGACAGTTAGTGCACATGCCGCAGAGCAAGAAGGTCGGCGGTTCAATGCCTGGGTCAGTCAGGGCCTTTCCTGTGTGAAGCTGGCATGTTCTCCCTGTGCATGTGTGGGTTCTCTCAGGGCACTTCAACTTCCTCCCATCGGCTGAAAACATGCTCATTAGGCTGATTGATGATTCGAGTGTGAGCGTGAATGGTTGTTTGTCTCTCTATGTGGCCCGGCGATTGTCTGACAACTGGTTCAGGGTGTACCCTGCCTCTTATTCAATGTCAGCTGGGATAGGCTCCAGCCCCCCAGGACCCCTAAAGGGATAAGCAGTGTAATGTATGGATGGATGGAGAATTTGTAATTGAATAGTTTGCTGATCATTTAATTTGTTTAATGATCATCTCCATCCATCCATTGTTAATACCAGAGCCTATCCCAGCTGACATTGGCTGGAGGTGGGATGCACCCTTAACCGGTTGCCAGCCAATCACAGGGCCACATAGAGAGACTGACAACCATTTTCGTCCACAATCATGCTTAAGGGCAATTTGGAGTCACCATTTGACCTGATGAGCATCTTTTAAGACTGTGAGAACATGCAACCTTTCTGCTGTGAGGCCATACTGCCCCTTAATGATAATCTGATTTTGATTGCGCAAATACAGACACTTTAACACATCTTAAGGACAACACTGGACTTTCTGTGTTGGGTGACAAATCTTGTAAATTTGCTGACCTTTGCCCTCTAATAACAGCATATATGTAAAATAAAATAGCTAAAACACAATGAGCTGTCCTTTTAAAGTTGTTTCAGATAAGTGGCGCAGCAACACTAAAATCAGTCTTGCCTCATTCTTTTCTAGAGTTACTGAGCTTCGAGATGTGGTTGTTTTGTTTAACTTGTTAAGTAGGCAGAAGGTTTAATGGTAAGAGCTCTATAAATAAACAGAATATGCTGTGCTGTTCTCTATGCTGGCCCAATTAGGTCCAGCCTGCGGAGAGATACAGGTCACCATGATGAATCTGAAATCTTTCACCTGTGCGAGGAGCTCTGTGATATATGGCATACAGTGGCTCCAGGAGAGAGCTGTATGTGTATACAGAGTGTTCTTGATCTAAAACTGGCACTATTATTGCCTGGACAATCGTTTGTTCTGTTTCTCATTATTGGCCAGGACTTATTCCTGAAGAAAACCAAGCTGGGGCCGTTATCTGAAGTGTATGATAGAAAAGATAGATACTGATTCAACCAGATACTCGTGTACTTGAATTTAACATGTTCAATTTCCAAATTATTTCAAGTAGAAAAGATGGCAGCATGTTTCAAGTCTGCCTCGCTGCAGCATCCCTTCAGTGAGTGTTTTCCAGTATGAGGACAGGCCCACCAATGAAGACTCCTCCACAGAGGAAGCACTTGTGTTCTTGGTTATAGCTCTGCGTATGTTCCTCCTCTCTCCTAAATCTTCTCCCCTGGTTTTCAAATAACAGCAATGAGATGATCCAAGTGTGATCTTTAAGTAAATGGTGCTGTTTGCTTTTTCTGCTGTCATGTCTATACTATGAGTACACCACAATACATGTAATTGATTAATGGACATAATGTCACAGGAGCAGACTCTTTTGCTTTATCATCCATTTTCATATTGTTCCTTAACAATATGTCCTGCCTCTTGAGCTGCTCCCTGCCTGACATCAACAGTGTCTCACTGCAAATATGAGCACCCTAAAGATGGCAAGAGCAGTTTGCAGTTTCTCCGCAAGCTTTTTCTTGTTTGAATATCTTATGTTTCTGCTGCTGCTGCAAAAGTGCTGCCAAATTCAGACTTAAAGGAAATAATCCCCATATGTTGCCTGAATAACAGTTTCAACAGATCCAAAATGTGTTATTTAAAACTACACATGATTAAGAAGTCGAACAGAAAAGTATCACCTCATTTCTGTTTTTTCAGGACACGTGTTCTACCAAATTTATCCTGCCTTTGACATTATTATAACTATATGTGTTTTACCTGCATTTTGTTTGTTTTTTTTGATACAAACTACAAACAAACACTGTGATACATTTTTTGGATGATTACCTCAAATTCGGTTTGGGTTCACTCAGTGGCATCAACAAGCAGGTCAAATATCTAAAATTTTCAATACATTTTAATACACTCAGAATTCTGATGCCCATCGTCATTTAACAGGAGCGATCCAAAACAATTCCTATATTCAAAAGAAAGACATAACCGGTGTCCTCCACAGCACAGCGTGTGTGTTTGCATCACCACAGTGTTTGTGTCTGTGTCAAAGGGAGAAAGAGGCAAATGAATCATAGAGTGTGTGTTATATTCATTTATGTTACATCACATAATTTCTCTATAAATAAATAAAATATGCTGATCTTTAGTGCACGGGAGAGTGATACCGAGGTTAAGTCTATAACACTTGTAGTCTGTTTCCGTTCAAATATTTCTCATACAGGGCTGCGTGCTGTTAACCCTTACGTGCATGGTTTTCTGTGGATACTTTGGTTTCCCCCCTCTGACCAAAAACATGCTTGTAAGGCTAGTTGATGCCTATATTTTTCTGAGGTCAGTATGTGTGAATGGTTGTTTGTCCCTATTTTTAAGCCATGTGACTGGCTGGTGAACAGTCCAGGGCATACCCTGCCTCTTGCCCAATGTACCTAAAGAAACAAGAAGTATAGATAATCGAAGGATGTTTTTCATTTAGACACCAGCCTGCTGATGGGTGTGATGCAAAAAGTGCATTTCCTTTCTTGTTGTTGCGAGGTCAGCTCTGTGAACACCAGGGTTCAATTAACAGCTTTCACACCAGTGCAAACACACTCAAATCAAACCAAACAAGGTGTGAAAGCATCCAATGAAGCCTTTCTCTCATTATGAATAGAAACTAGAGGTGCTCCGAGGGATAAACCTCCCCATTTGTGACATAATCATGCAATTTATAAGCGAAAAGGTGGAAATCTGCACTGTCGCATTGTTAACAAATCCTTGGATCCACATCTGGATTTGGATCACCACCAAAATAAAATCTGTTTTTACTTTTGCCATGACCAACATTTCCAAAAAGGCAACAGGGATGCACAGTGTTGGATTTTGCCGATATCTGATATGCTGATATTTCCAAACGCATTACTGTCAATATTGATATTTGAAGAGCGCAAAGCCTCTTCTTACATAAAACTGACTTCTTTCATTGTTACTGTCCGTTTGTATTAGACTCAGACTTGAAGCAAGAAAACAACATTTTGTCCTTTAATAAATGACAGTTTTGATTTGCTTCAGTAGACAGTGATAATGAGGTAAGTCCTGATGGAGGATATTGTCAATATTACAGCCAATCTATGTATTATTAATGGGCACTTTGTTTTTGCTGTAAATATATCATACTGTACATCATATCTATCAATACATATAAGACTGATAATATTGTATATCCCTAAAATGTAATCAACATCCTTTGTGAAATTCGGGGTTATTAGCAAAAATGTAGAAAACAGGCCGAACTCGCACTGTTAACTAATCCTTAAAATAATTCCTGAATCCAAATCACCACCAAAATCTAATCTCTTCTTTCTTGTGTCGTGACCCGCAGTCCTTATAAACTTAATCCAATCTGTTCTCAAGTTTTTCGTTATCGCTGTTAACGCTGATGGAGATAATAACAGCACCGATTTCACTGATGGAGATTAATGATTTCAGAGCTCAATCTAGGACAACCAGAAACATGGAAAACAGTTCAAGTATTCCACTAAGTCATATCAATATTTTATGTAATTAATCAAGTATAAAAGTCAGAAAGAAGATGAGAACCTGATCGCTGACTGAACAAACCGGTATCAGAGTGCACAAAGTAACAGACGATCCCTCTTTACATTGTAAAAGAATTTATTTGACAGACTCATTAACTATAAATAAAGTCACCAAGTTAAAACTGTTGTTTCATTTGTCATCACATCAGTGCCTTTCTGAGGAGGCAGAGCTCTCACTGACTGAGAAGGACACGAGGACACTGGCCGCACTGCTGGGCGGGACGACAGCTGTGTGTGTGTGTATGTGTGTGTATCTTTGTGTACGTGTTTGCAGTCTTATGATCAAACCTGCTGAGAACAGAGATGAAAAGGAGAGCTGGCCGTGACCTTGTTTACTTCACAAGATGGTGGAGACATGGTTACACTGAGTCCCTGCAAGAGCACAGTCTGTGTCTTGGAGGTGTGAGTCTCCAGAGGCAAATTTTAACATCTATTTATGTTAGGATGGTTGTTACCGATCATAAGTGTTGCATTCCCAGACATGTAAGCCTGTTTGTACAGGTGAGGGCTGGAAAGACACAGAGAGAGACAGAATAGGACAGGAAGACAAAGAGGAAGAAGTAAGATGGAAAAGCAAAATAAAATATAAAGGCACAAACTGAGTAAGAGAGAAAACCTGGCTACAGTACTCTCTCTGATGGCCAGAGCTGTTTATTGATCACAAGCTCAGTAAAATCGAGCAAAACACACAGCAGACAGAGGCATAAGCTGGCACTAAAGCAAAGCATCATGTTCACTATAAATATAGGCTTTGTTCACAGATATGTTTGAAGACTGAGAATTTCCTCCTTTATTTAAAAAAAAAAAATATCCATCAGCACACATAAAGTCTTTAAAAACATATTCACCAACATGGAAACATACACTGCAAAAAACGGTTGTTGATTTTACAAAAAAAGTCCCGCAGCTGTGGTTACCGAAGCGTACTGTAAAGTCAACAAGGAATTTGTAAAATTCGGTTTTAAAAAAAGAAATACATAGATATATATGTGTGTATTTATATATACACAGTAAACCTTTAACTATAATTTTCTGTAATACATCAACAATATTGTAGACCTGTTTAATCAAATCTGTAACAAAATAAAAACAAAGCTGTGATGGAAACCAATTCATGTTAAAAGTCATACAACAAAGAATAATTTTTGACAACTCTGTCTTTAAAACAACAGTTGCTGATTAACTGCTTACAAGGACTACAAAAATGGCCGGGGACCTGATGGAAACCATTTCTGATTGTTTTTTAATTATCAATAATTCATACACCATTGCCAAGCCATGAGGACCAACTTGATCAGGTCACTCGATTAGAGGAAACTCTAAAACAAGAGGTTACAACAAGATGTTGTACAATGGAAATATTGTAGTTGCTTGTAGTTCATTATTAGCTTATTTATAGCTTTTAACTTAGTGTGGTGCTTTTGCATTGGCCTACAAAAAAACATCATCCCTGCACCACTCTATAAAAGCTCAACGCCGTTTATCCCTGTACAGTCGGTTGTTTTGCTTGCTATCCAAGCCATCATCCTGGGGCAAGAAATTGGCCACTAGCTAATGACTAAATACTGGTGTTTCCTGCCTGCCTTGCTTTACATATTGGGGTGCAGATCTTTGTGAGGGTAGCACATCTCGAGATATTTATAGTAATTTCATGAGGGCATGATATCTGTGTTATTTCTCGACATGGCACACAAAATGGCAGTCACTCACTCACAACTGAGTTTTTGGCCCTGCGCTACTTCTGCAGCTGAAGCAACTTGGGGTTAACTCGTTCCCCTTATTCCCTTTCTGCAATGTTCAGAGCAGAGGTGAAGCATCGCAGGGGCACAAATATGATTACTTAAAATGGCGGCATGAATGCCTCACAGCAGAAAAAAACACCTCTCAAAACAAAAGGGCTTGCTAGCGAAGAAGTTAAGTGTTGTGATGTGTCCAGTGCAGTTTATAATCATTTTGAATGTGTTTGTTTGCCTTTCACATAAAACTCTCTACATTACCTGAGCTCTTGGCTCTATCGGTGTCGATGTCCAGCCTTACTTTTGTGCTAGTTGTCTCCTTACAGGGGCAGAGCCAATCAGAAAGGCTGTGGCTAATGTACTTACTATTGACAAGAACCTCATAAATCTGACTTTAAAAATACTAAATCATCTGTTAAGTGACAGAAACCCCAACAGAGCATCACAGACAGAGTGAGGTGGCTCAAGGGCACCAAGTCTGGGAAAACTGACAGCCTTTTGAACGTTAGCTGTGGAGAACATACACTCACAGGCCAAGAAGTTGAATAAATGAATTGCAGTATATGCATATCATGACGAATTTACAGCACTAATTGCTCAGCTCTATTTTTAGTTGTTTTCTCGCTTGGTCTCTCCTCATTGATCACACCTTTAAATCTTCCCACACAGCTTTCTGAGATAGCCCTGCACAGAGACAGGAGTCTGATTGTGTGTCTCCTTCTTTTATTTTTCTTCAGGTGGAATCCCGGGACACGTTGAACAGCATTGCACTGAAGTTTGATACCACACCCAACGAGCTGGTTCAACTAAACAAGCTGTTCTCCAGAGCTGTGGTTCCTGGTCAGGTGTGTAGTGCTATGCATGTTCTTGACGCTCAGACTGCATCAGATGAGTACAGTAACAGCCTCATGTTTGGAGCCCCTCAGCAGCAGATCCCTTTTCTCTGAACGATTGGTGTAGAGGCAGAGGAGGTGTTACACAGTCACCACAGCAGCAGGGAAAAAATGACAAAGTATGTCTGACTGTGGCTCATGCTGTATCTTCTTAAAAACTCTGTAATGATTGGTTTATTTTTCTATAAACGTTCAAAAATGTCACAATAAGGGATTCTGGTTATCTGCATTATGATCTGATCTATTTATGTTCACCAGTTAAAGGCATTGTGTATTGATGCTTTTCATGTGACATCACACGCTCATAGAGTAACCCCTTAGTGGGCAAGAGATGCCGCTCTCTCAGCTTTACACTGTGGAAAAGTCGATAATCTCTGATGCTCACTCTGTGTTCTGTCTACATATATTGTATTTTACCTTGACCATAGCATTACTTCCTCTGATAAAACACTACCTTATAACTCTGATTGAAGGTGCGTTGATAGTAATCTTGAATCCACTGTTAAATAACATAAAAGATGTAATGTTGGCTTATTTCTCTCCAACGTTTTAATGATGCAGATTTCTTGGTCCTTGCTGTCCAAACAGGAGAATTATTAATCAGAGCTGATTTAAGATAGTGTTGCTGTGAGGCTCAAACCTACTGTCTCAATTTTTATGATTATAAGTTAAAAAAAAGGTGCTAGGGGCGGCCCTCAACATTTGTGACTGGGCTTTATACAATTTAAACCCATACAAGTGCTTAAAATAGGGAGCACAACATTATTTTATTTTTACAATATTGGTATCAACAGATATTTGCCTAAGAAGTTTCCAAATATTGACTTTAATATTGACAAAATTCACAAATGTGCAATGAGGTTTGCCTCATCGTCACCGAATATCCGGTTTTATTTAAAAAAGCGTCATTTATTAAAAGGAAAATATTGTTTTTTTGGCTTCATAAAGTCTTTATAAAGAAAAGATAAGTTTTAGTAAAGCAGAGACTTCTTGACACAATATACCAGTATCAATATCAGTATCTGTGATAATGAGTTTGGAGACATCGGCATATCAGATATTGGCAAAAAAATCCAATATCGTGCATCCCTATCAATTAGTAATCCTGATTCATAATTAAGATCCCAATATCTATTATAATAATCAGCATTAAGATTTTTGCCACAATCAAGCAGCCCTACTCATGATACCAGTTGATGTAAATGTGAATGCAAGAACAAACAGCAAATAGATCCGTGTCAATGCAGAGTTTAGCTGCATTCAAAGCTCTGTTTTAATTTACAAATGAGCTGACATTACTTTAATATCACTGTAAAAATGGTCTATAGCAACGCGAGCAATTGTTAATAATATTGTTAAGAACATCTAATGTTCACAAATAATTTTGTCTCGTTATCAGTCAACTCTCTTCCTCTGCTCTTAACATCACACACTTAACATCCCATCACGACAACAGGACCTCAAAACAGGCACTCACTTCAGGATGTTTATGAAAAGATTTTAAACTCATTAAACCTGTATGAGTTAAACACAGTTTCATGTTGTTTGCTCTTTTCACCTGTGGTTGATTTGTGTGCTCTTGTGAGAGAGAAAAGGCTTTCTTTTTAATCTCTCTTTGTGTGTTCATGTGTGATGTTCAGTGCATGTTTGCTTAAGGCTGTGCCTGTGTAAATACAGTCATGGATTATGTTTGCAGGTCCTGTATGTTCCCGATCCCGAGTACGTCTCCAGTGTTGGAAGCTCTCCTTCCCTCAGCCCCATCAGCCCTCTATCTCCAACCTCCTCAGAAGCAGATTTAGAGAAGGTGACGGTAAGTTGACAACAAAACACCTAAATGTCAAACATTATCCTCTGAGTGTAGCGATATTGAAGGATGTCATCCAGATCTTTGTTTCAATAGCAATGTAAAGGGAGAAAAATATAGGAATTATTTAACCAATTTAAAAAGGAGAACACAAACACACGAGGGCAGCAAAATGTTGCCATTATTATAGCATTATATTGTTAAGTTATTGTCATTGGAATATATGACAATAAATGCAAAGGTTTTGTTGTACAGTGACCCTGCTTTTATAGTTTTGGTGCCGTCAGAGGGAGTTGAAGCTGGCTTTAAGCTACCTCTCCATTAATTTGTGCAAGCTAAATGGAGAAAAAAAAGTCTTAACATTTAGGGATAATTAAGTTACAGCTGTGTGTTGCATAAAACAGGGGAAGCGTCGTAGGCCAGGAGACCAAAGACACTCACACTAGGGCCAATTGCCGTGCCACACTTAAGTATGACCCCCCTCAGTCCCCCTCTAGACCAGCACAGAGACATGGATAAAACTTTACCCTTTTTGAAGCATATTTTGGTCATTTTGAGTAAACACAGCTCTCCAATACTCTGCCATAATATAAGAATATTATCAAAGGTAGTACCTCACCTGAGCAACTGTATGCAGGAGGAATAAAAGAGAAAGGCATCCACTGATCTCTTCCAGCTTGTTTGAAAGAAATTATTTCCTGAAACAAATCTGAAACTTTAAAGCAGTCATACTCGTAATTTTCTGCCGCTGATGCTGACAGTTCTTTGTCTCTCTCTGGCTTCATTCTCGTTGCCATTTCAAGCCTTAATATTTACAGCATTCTGATGCGGGGAACAGGTTGCTCCATCTCCAGAGGTAAAATCAGAGGCCTGTAACTGGAGAGAAGGGCAAGCATCCAGGCTGTATCGCACCATGACTTTACAGATATTATGGCCTTACAGAATTAATGGGAGTGTCTCAAAGTATACTGAAAACGAAGTTTTATTGCAGCACATTCACACAAAAACACTGCGAAAAGGGTTTGTCTCTCTTTTTTTCTGTCACTTTAATGTTTTGAATCCCAACATTTTTACGCATCAACAATAATCTTTATCCACACATGGAGCAGCTGTTGTGATAACTAAACATTGAGATGCAATATAAAATGAAAGAATATTAACAGCTGGTCAGACTCTAAAATTGAGCTGTAGGAGGCAGAGTGGAGAACAATGTGCATAAAAACAAGGAAATGGATCGTAATTTCTGAATGAACACTTAAATTAGTTTTAATAACACACTTCAAATTGCCTGACACATGTCATCACAAACTCAAATGCACCCAAAGTTTTCTCAAGCGAAAAGAAGCTAAAAGGCAATCAGACGGTCAAAAAGAAAAAGGAAATAAACGCGATCCTGAAAAACTGAGGTGCCTATAGGAATAGACCATTGTTATCAGAGGACCTCTTTGTGAGTCAAAGTCTTGGGTTTTTTTTTGACTTTATATGTTCCAGACATATAAAACACAAACATCCTCTGCAGCAAATTAAAGAGGTCAACAGGTGATGAGCTGTAACTGTGAGGTGTGGTCTTGCCTGAGTGTGCTTATGCATGAGCAAGCTTACCATGCTGAAGCCCACCACCTCCAAGCACACCAGGGCCAGGGAAGTGATCCACACTATGGCACACTCACACTGTGCAAAACATCCAGACTTTGGGGGGAACATGCTTTAAAGCAGTGGCTACTAGCACAGGAATGGCTAGTGTGAGTGTCCCCTTGTTTATGGCTTATAGCACTCTCTATCATTGCTTAATTTATCACAATTAATGTCATTTTTGCAGTATTAAACAGTGTTATCTCACAAAGCATATTCTCTCATATCATGCAGCCCTAATCCACACATTTGGGTCATTTTTGTTCGTTTAACTGAAAGGGTACAGTGCATTTTTTTTTTTATTTCAAGGACAATCCTGTAACTAAACACTTGATTTATAATTTTACATTTTAGCTGATGAAGACTGCATAGACCAGCCCTTTAATCTATTTCCCTCTGGTTTTGTGTATGCAGCATCTGTGTGACTCAGTCACTACAGCACCACATTAAGCCCCGTAGTCCCTTAAGAAATCTAATCTTTTGATGGTCTCCATGGAAACTTAGGTCTTGTTTTTGCCATTTTTAACTGAACATGAGTTATGCTGTCACAAAACTGCCAGTGCTGTTATGGCTGCTCCACTTGAGTTTTAAAAACACTCCAGCGACGTTCACCCCCTTTTTGTTTGTTCTCATCAGCGTTAATTCGTCCATGGTTGTCAAAGAAATGCCCCTGTTGTGTTGATTGTTACTTTAATGCTTATCTATTTAGGTCATGCTTACAAAACAGAGGCATATTCTGCAGCACTGAAGGGGTGAGAATCGGAGAGAAGCAGTGACTGCAGAGGAATTAAGCCTTTTAAGTGATCTGATATCTTGAGTAACCAACATATAGAGCAGCCAGCACCTCCAACAGCAGCCACAGTAAAACAGTCAAGGCAGAGGAAGTGCGCTTGGTAGAAGAAAGGGTACATCGACTAATCTGATGTTCTAACTCTGGCTGTTTCAGGGTCATTTAGACTGCTTGTTGTTTGTGGGAGAAAGCATGTCATTTGTCTACCCTCAGTGATTATGTGTCTGCATTCTTGCTCTTTTTCTCTTTTATTTCATAGCCTTATTGAGATAAGTAGCATCCATATCATCCCAAATCTAATGAAGGACAGTGATAACTCTCTTACTTCATATCATTGTTTTCCTCTTTGATTCATTTCTATTCATCACAAGCCTAATGATGTCCCTGGCACACATTTATTAAGGATTGTACTCAGATGAATGAAGACAAGAGTTTTAAAGAGACTCTGCCTTCTACTTCCTTTATGAAGGCCAGGGAAATAAGACAAAATACAGATACAGCAGTGTGTTCTCTCCTGGCACATGCAGTCCTGTTATATGTATGCTGGCTCCAAATGTTGGTGTTTTAATTGTAAGAATATGGTGCTTCATCAGATTACTTTTTTAAATTTTACTTGGTTCCATTACGCTATCACCCCTTGCGGCAGCGTCTTTTAGATAATTGAGAGTAATGGGAGCAAAGTTGATAAGACAAAGATGAAGTAGACAGAAAAGCTGAAGACTGCAGAGTTACTCAGCTTTTTTGAGTCTCAAAGAAATGAAAGATGAAGCTCTTTGTGCTGTGTCAGGAGAAAAGATAGAGGATGCACTATAGTTGGCTGAGAGTTAAATTCACTGTGATGTGTTCACTTTACTTGCCATGGAGATCTACTTCTCAGTGACCTGTCATTTATTTACAAGATGGAAATTCACTGCACCGTGTGTTGATGAGTCTTAAACCAGTCCTTTTATCACAGGAGTTAAACAGCAATGAGAAAATGAAAAAGTCCCACTTCTTTTTCAAAAACTAAATGCTACTGTGGCACAGATTGACAATAGCTAGTTGATAGCATAGTGGATTTAAATAGTTAGTTTTGGGTTTTTGAAGTGGGGTTGCTAGAGGCCCGTGGCACTTGTACCGTAATTTCTCGATTAATCACTTTTTTGCTTTTAAATAAGCTCAAATTTTTCAGGTGCGTATTATACACGAGTACAAGCAAAATACTTAAAATATTTAGTCTCGCCAGCATCGCAGTAGCAACACATCTGATACAAAAAGCCGAAATATTCTCTTTCTCTGCGATATATTACCGCCAAACTTGCGTAACTCTTATTGAACTGACTGTTCAACTGTTCTAATCAAATGTTTTGGGTCTTAATTAGTTAACCTTTGTGTAATGATCGTGTAATTCTCAAGTGTTACCACTCACTAGCAAACACAGAGCGCTGCCATCTTGTGAGCAAAGGGACGCAAAATAGCTGCACTGTGATTGGTCGAAGACATCGGCATGTTGATAGCTGCTCTCTGATTGGTCAGTACACTACGACTGAGCATGCCTGAGTAATTGCGCATGCGTGAGGCAAAAGGTGTGTCCGCATCCATTTGAGAGAGAAAATCGCGTACCAGTACTTGTTGTGAAAATACTGAAATTTCATTGATTAATACTTTGAATAAAAGTAATTTTTGAGTTGTCTGAGAGAGTAAGGTTTGGGCAACATTTGGGTGCGTGTTATATTTGAGTACAGTGTTTTCCCAGGCAAAAATCATGAAAATATGGGGTGCGTTATAATCAAGTGCGTGTTGTAATCGAGAAATTACGGTAAATATGAGTGCTAATAAAGGAACTTGTGAGCTTCGCCCCTGGGGGGAGATATCAGAGCGCTGTAGGCTGCAGCAGGGTCAAGTTTTGGTCACCGGAGCACAAACAGATATATTGCCTAATTTGGCTCATTGTTTTAAATATGGAGATAAGGACTCACGTCCCTGTAGTGACAAAGCGTTGTGTTTGCAGTGCCCATTTTACCAATCAGGACTACGACACAGGACAGCAGTCTGAAAGCTTACCAAAATTAATGAGATCTGCTGAAAAGTCCAGAAGAGGGCGTGTTATTAAGTCTCACGCGTGACAGCAATGGGCCAAAGAGTTTGCAGACATGGGCTCACAGTTCATGCATCTGCACCACCAAGTAGCTTCTGATCCGTCCTGCTCCTCCGTTCTCCATCCCTCTTTCTCTTTCTTCCACTGCAGGTTATAAAGATATCCTCTCTTTTCCACAACTAACGGCATGTCATCATCACTTGAGTCAAAATTGATATTGTTCAGTTACGTTTTAGTAAAGTTAGTGTTTGTTGTTTCTTCTGACGACCTAATGTTGGAGGGAGGGGCCTCCCATTGGCTGATACTTGTCTGGAACTCGTTAGGCATTTGGCTTAGCTGGGAGGGGAATATTGCAGAGGCTGTATTTGTATGTTTGGTCATGAAAATAAATCAGAATTTTTCCAACCTGTTTCTATTGTTCTTCAGTCAAAGAAATGTCCTCTCTGAATCAGTATTTAGGTGTGCCAAACATCAGTAGGTGTGACAAAACAGATAAATCTCTAGTTTCAATGCAGTTTAAGGGCATTTAGGGGCACCTCGGACTGTTGATATGCTAAAAAATAAAGTTTGCACATTTCTCTTTAAAAAAGCCACCCCTTAACTGGATGGTCTGCCTGGGATGCTGACTGTACCTTATATATTTAAAAACTAACATTGAACTCTGTTGGTTGACTTCTGATGGGTCTTACTTTATTGTCTCTTTATTGTATTTGTTTCCATGAAAAGTGCAAGAAAGATCAAATTAATTGTGAACATTAGTTTTATCAGTGTGTTCATTTGATCCAGCTAGATTTTGCTTTCCTGCATCGTAGACATAAATAATGAAAAGCACTCACAATCTTGTGCAAAGATGGGCGTCAGGTTCACCATCCTCTTACCTGAGTATATTTTTATTTGACTCTTTCCAGCCCTGGTCATTTCATGTTGTCCCCTGAGCACCAGCTCAAAGCATGTTAGCTGAAAGTCTGTCTTGTCCTTCCTCTCTCATGAGAAGTGTGTGGGAAGCGTGATGGGTGTCACATTGTTACAGATACACAGCACCCTTCTTCTGATGTGCCAGATTTAATTACAGGGAATGGGTGACAGTATTTGTTATGCATTTCAATGAAGGAGTACATGTTTTGACATTCGTACCAATGCTGCATGTTTGTTGCTTGTTGGAGATGCGTTGTCTGTTGGCTGTTAGAGCAAAATGCTGCCTTCTTCATATTTAGCTTTTGAGCAAAGGAAGTAGCTTCAGTGAATCAGCAGGAAGTCACTGGGAAGCAGTAAAGTGCAGTTGTAAAGGAAATGTAGTCAAAGCTGATGACGGTTCATATGATAGCTCAAGCAAACAGATTTGACATAAATCAGGCAAATGTATTCCTTGATTTTATTTTCTTGAATAATGTTCAAGCTGTTTTAATGGATAGGACAGATGTTTGTCGAAGGGGATGAGTGGAGAGAGAAAGAGGGGGGAGAAATAAGTGCAACAGAAAGCATCAGGATTGAGAGTTAGTTCAATTCAAAGAGCTTTCTTAGCATGAATATTGTTGGTTATTACTGTCAAAGCATTTCATTTATAGTAGAAAATAAAAAGACTGGAATTCATTTAAAATAGAAGGGAAATAGTCAGTTATAATGATTATGGTATAAAGATAGTAAATGCTAAAAAATATGAATAAAAAGGTTTATGATATGATATATAGGAAAAAAAACGGAAAATACACAAAAAAAAAAAAATCAACATATTGTATGCACACACACACACACACACGCCCACACACACACACACATATATATACATATATTTACTTGCTCAGTTTTAAAATGTTGGAAAAGTTTATGCCAAGGTCAGACTATGATATTTTGTTGGTTGGTACACAGCCTAAAAATCATGACGTGTCGTGGTGGCAATTATACAACTGTTTAAAATGTCCTAAATCAATTAAGTTCAATTTTTTTGTTTTGCCATCTAGTATAGGCCCAATGAAATAATAATGTATTCAACTGTTAAATAAACACAAAACAAAGTTGTTAAGTTGTCCAATAATGACATGAGGCTGCATATCTTAGCTCATTGGTTCACTTTGTTCTTGTCTCCCTTAATCTGCTTAAATTTACTATTTATTCTTCATCATTGATGTTCCTCTTTTCTCATTCAGTTGAAGCATTGATTGATGATCATTATAGATCACACCGGTGATGGTAAACTTATGGCACATTTTTTTTGTGATTACATCACCTGGCCAGAATCACCTGCGTGCATGTCTCCACTCGCCTGTCCCTTTCCTGAAGAAGGCTTGATGTCGAAGTGCTTCAAAGTTTGTTTTTAGGGCCTACATGACCATGCCCTGAAAATAAAGGCATTTTAACAGTTTAAAGAGAGTGCCTTGGAGTCTTTTCTTATTAAATATGAGTTTTTGTGAATCTCATTCCAAAGAGCACCTCAACAAACTCTTCTTTGACTCCAGGATGCACTCCTTTTCTTTGTCTTTTGAAAGATTTTGGAAATATTGGCATTTATATTGGCAAAAATCCAACATCCTGCATCCCATGATGAAACATCTGATTTTCATTCCCAACGTGTCCCCTAACCCAGGAATCTGCAACCTTTCCAATCAAAAGAGCCATTTTGCCCGCCACACCCACCAAAAAAAAAATCTGTCTGGAGCCACAAACACATTTGAACCTTAAAACGAAGACAACAGCACCTGTTGACTCTCCATCATTATAATGACATCAGATCTATAAGCAAACTGCTTTATCACTTGACATGACTGCTCTATAATGGGTCATGTACTTTTGTTGCTTTAAATTGGCATTATTGTTATACCATATTATATTGCAATAATCAATTTAGATCTTAAATGACAATAATGGTGTGTATACTTTGATTATTGGGCTTGTCAACAAAAATAACAGTCCATAAATATTGGCCTGTGTTATCAGTGT
This sequence comes from Cetoscarus ocellatus, assembly GCA_037902135.1. Classification (NCBI taxonomy): domain Eukaryota; kingdom Metazoa; phylum Chordata; class Actinopteri; order Labriformes; family Labridae; genus Cetoscarus; species Cetoscarus ocellatus. The sequence continues at coordinate 1,931,096 of JBAMNC010000640.1, read as the reverse complement.
TATTACCTTTTTGTCATTGTTGTTCCTCAGTGTTTTTCCACAGGATCACGTTTTACTTGCAGTGAGGAAATCATAAATATTTATTTGGCATTATCAGGTGAGATGGGGTAAGAGGATCTTCCCCTGACATTTTTAAACTTAAATCATTTCTTTCCTGCATTCTGATCACTTTTTATGAACAATTTTATAATAATCATGAAGCAGTCGTGTGATTTTTGAGGTGCTTTTTGAAATCTCATTAGTGTTTTTGAAGCTTATCCCATTTAATAATCAATCAGTTTTTAGTTTCATGTCAATCTTGATGTCTGTTAAAAAATATGTCAGATGAACATGTAACACAGTAACACACACACCTGAGTTTGTAGTTACTGAATGAGAGAGAGATTGAGGGGGGAGAGACTGACACTTATCACAACGCACACAGCAGACATGGTAATAAACAAACATTCACCTGATATCTTTGTGTGAAAACCCCTCCACTTCAAAAGCGTGGTCACAGTTGCGCTGTATTTCTGTATACAGTTTCCCTGTTTCTCGTCTTTTGTGAGGCTTTGCCGACTTGCCCGAGTTTTAAAAGTTTAACTCTCCATCCCTTCACAGCAGCAGCTGATGGTTTAAAAGTAAGAGAGTTCATCAAAACATCGGCTGGATAAGCTGCATAAAATGTTTAAAACAACATCACGGGTAAGCTCACAGCTAAAGACACGGCAGCATCCTACTCTCACTCTGCTGCAGGTCACGCAGAGGTCACACAGAGGTCATGAGAGGAACACACGACGCATGTGAAAGTTGACGAGATGCTAAAAACGAAGAAATAATCATTGAATGAAAAAGAACACATTTTTTGCTGATTTTGCTAAAACATGTAGAAATAACATCAATTAATTAGAGATTAATGCAATACAAAGAACAAGTTTTTTTTGCTTTTCTGTCCTCTGAGTCCAGAGGAGGGGCAAAAGAGCCACATGCGGCTCCAGAGCCATGGGTTACCCTAACCCTACAACTGTTGGGTCATGTCATAATCATTAATTGTGTAGTCTGACCTCAGCATTACACATTTTTTTATTTTGGACATGAGGGGATATTGACAGAGTTCTGCTCTATATACTCTTTGGGATCTGTCTTTGTTCATATACGAGGGTCTTACAGAACTTGATTGTAACTGATTTGATTGTTGTTTTGTCCCATTTTTCAAGTCCTGATTTATATTTGGTCCCCAGATTCCACTGCCGCACAGAATAAATAACCCGACTAGAGCCTCTCATCGTGGGCATTCGCTCAGCCAACTGAGCTCTAACAGTGCCCTCTTCCTGAATTTCACTTCCTCTTTGTCTAAATGTTTCCAACTCCTCTCTGTTTTTAAAATGGCCCTGTTTTGGCTGTAACAGGTCTGGCCAGCCCCCTCAGTCTTTCCTCACTGCCAGTGTCTGTGTGGCTTGTGTAGGTTTGGGTCAGTAGCTGCAGGTTGTTTATCAACAACTCCGGCAGACAGACTAGAGGTGTGGGGGTGGGTGTCAGGAGGACAGCAGACAGTAGGACAAGGGCTCTTCTCTCTTAGCTGAACACTGCATCTCACATCTCCAGCAGCTTTTTAACCCTCTCACTCAAAATACTCCTTAATTACCTCTGCCAAGGAGGTTCTGTTTTTGCTGACGTATGTTTGTCTGTCTGGTTGTTTGTTTGTCTGTTTGTTAGCATGATTACGCAAAAACTACTGGACATATTTTGCTGAAATTATCAGGAGAGTCAGGAATGATCAGATTTTGGTGGTGATCCATATAACCACCATAAGTAGACAATCGTTTTTGCTCAATAACTGTCTAACTAGTAATGATATCAGCGTGATTCTGAGTGCTAGGTGTGGGTTTTCAGGGTCAAGGAATCATTTTATGATGGTATCAAAATCTCATGTCATCATCAACAACCAAACTGTACACTAACAAATGACGTATATTTCTGTTCCCTGACCTGTCATCCCTTCAGGACTCAGATGTCCCACACAGACCAGAAAGTTTTCAGCCTCCTGTGTTCACCGCTCTGCGCCAGTCCAGAGTGGTGTCATCCACCTCCGAGGAGGAAGAGGCACTTACAGAGAAGTTCCTCAAGATCAACTGCAAATACATAACAGACGGGAAGGTGAGATGCACCATGATATGTCAGGCAGTTATTTAACAAAGACTTTCAGCCCTCAACAAAACACATGGCAGGAGCTTGTTTCAGTAAAGATATAATAAGATTAGATAACGCAGAATTCCAAAAAATGGAACAAATTATTTTTTAATTTATGACAAAAATGGCTGATTCTGCCTGTTACATTTTCAAATGATCACCTACAGTGCCTCAAATATTTCCCAAAGTTAATTCTTTAATTTTCTTTTGCCTGGAGATGAACTAAACTGTTCAAGGGATATACCAACTGTTTTTGTTATTTCGTGTTTTGCCTCACTCATGAGTCCATGACAAGTAGATAGACACCATTCTTTTGACTGTGCGTCCAGTAACAAGGAAAAGAAGGTCAAAGCTCGCCCACCGCTAGTTAGCTTCAATTTTTATTTTTAACTATGAATCAGTTCTCATCATTCACTTATAAAAGCTTTTAAAAGACTTGACATGTTTGCTAACGTCACATCTCTAGCGCAAACCACCGCGGAAGTAGGTCAACAAAACAAAGCCTCTGTTTATGAGGTAAAAGATAATACGATGGTAGTAGAAGATAACGAAACATTATGCGGTAGAAAAACGAGTCACAACAAGCACACAGGACTGTTTAGAGTTTATCTGATGACTGTAGGCAGAGGCAGGCTAGCTATACCCATTGACTCCCAGTGTTTGAGCTAAGCTAACTAGTGGTGGGCGAGCTTCGGCTGTCTCTTTCTTGTTACTGTGAGTCGAAAGAATGGTGTCTGTCTGCTTGTCATAGACTCCGGAGTGAGGCAAGACACGAAAGGGCAAAAAAAAAGTTGGCATATTCTTTTAAGCTGTTCCTTTATTTAAGAGTTATAATTGATTTTTTTGTCACTCAACTAATGCTTCCTCACTTTGTTGATGCAGGGTGCAGTCAGTGGTGTATTGCTAGTGACTCCCAACAATATCATGTTTGACCCTCACCGGATGGACCCACTGGTTCAGGCCCATGGGTGCGAGGAGTACGGTATCATGTGTCCTTTGGAGGAAGTGCAGTCTGCAGCGATTTACAAGGAGATCACTGACCCCAAGATCAGAGAGGCCGTGCCAGAGTAAGAGAAGATTTTGACACTTGACCTCGCTGTGATCTAATAATGGCTGTGTTTGTATAATGCATGAGCATCTGTTTTGAGCATTCAGATACCAGGTGATTACCCTCAGTGCTTCAGGATTACTCATTTCATTGTGGACTGAACACGGTTTGATGTCAGATCCTTTAGACCGAGGAGGTGTGGGAAGCCTTTCCCCAGATTGATTGGGTTGTAGACACTAACCGTGTTCTGACATGCATTTCACACGCCCCACTCGCTGACGTAATCTGCAGCATCCTGCCAGCCTGTCCTCCAAGACGTCCTTCAGTCTGTCTCAGTTCATCGGTTAATGTGCCAACAGCAGTTGTCTCCCACCAGTCCTCTGTCACACATCCATAGCCTCCCCTGGGGCCCTGTGGCTCTCACAGCTGCAAACACAGCCCTCGCCGTCCTCACGCTCTGCTTTTGTTCCTCGCTCTCTGACGTCTTTTAACTTGTAGCTGGCATTCAAGAAAACATGAAGAAGGGCTAAAATGGTAAACACCTTCAGCCACAGACGAAATGTTTTGTTATAGAGGCCTGTTCTTCTTCATGTGTGTCCAGCAGGTGAGACAGGCTCAAGGGCTCAGTGGGATACACTGCCACCTGCTGGGGGAAATGGTACAAAATACACGACGGAAGTTATTCACTTAAGAGGCACAAATGCGTAGTGCGCCTTTATTCTCCTACCCTCTGAATGTTCATCTTTTTATTCTGAAGAGGACACTTCAGAGACATCATTTATCCATCAAAAATTTGTCAAAAGGTATTTTTTATTATTATTACTATTGATAAGACTTGGTTTGATTTTAGTATTTGCAATCAAATAGTTGTGCAAGGACAAATTATTCATTGCAGTAGGATGTACAGTCATGTTGTATTTCTCCTGGTAGTTGTGTGGGCTGAGCAGAGTTGTATTAAGCTGGTGGTTTTTTGTCAGTAAAACATGTAGCACATGTTTACTAAAAATAACCATTTAACATAAACCTGTAACCAGCATAAGATGATACAAGGTAAATTCTAAATAAAAAGAAATTCAACTCAGAAGGAGGAAATAAAAACAACTTATAACATTATTTAATAAACTCAGGGGACTGAAATAGGTTTTAACAAATATTTTTACTGAGAATTAAACAAAAATAAATGATATTTTTTAACAATCAGAACAAATATAATCGGTTGAATTACCAAATTAGGTTCGAATCTTTCAGTCAGTTCATTAAAAAAACAATTTTCAATTTCAGTCTTTAGAGGGGAAAAGAAAATGTCCCGATCTCCTACCGCACTGATATGTGATATTGGGTTGAAGTCTGATGAGGATGATGATGATGATGATGTCCGTCCTTAGCTCACCATCTTACATGGTTGAGGCCGGGGTTGAAAAAAAAAACCTGACCTGTACAAAACAGACCAGAAACGTATGATATTGAGTCTCTATGGTAACTTTCTATTTCCTTAACAGTAGTATATACAATGTAATTTGCCCCACACTGTGTATTTTACCAATATTCGCACATATGAGTAAGACACTATTACATATTTTATCCAATATTTTTGTTTTTGGGGAAAACTAAGTGCAGAAAAAAAAAAAATATATATATATACTTAAGATACCCATTTAAATTTTGATATTTACTTTTCCCTTTTTAAAAACACAAAAGATATATTACTACAATTAAACATTTAATTTCTACGGTTTAATTTGTGACTTGAGTTACAAATTGTTGTTCTACTCGCACATTATGATAATTTCAGGCGTTGCCACTGTTTACCTGTTTTCCACGTTGTCCCTGTTTACTCTCACTTCCTACCACAACACAGTTTAGGGCATCTCTTTGTGTTTTCTCACATTATAAACAGCCTTTCATCAGCTGCATCATTTTCAGTCTCTTGATATGAATCTGTACTGTGTTTTTTTTACATGGTCAGTGTTTTTTTTCCTCATCAGTCATACAGTATGTGCATCATGCTAAATAAACACTGGCTGCTTCTGTAACTGCTCTCTATTCAGTGAACAAACTGTGTTGAACTGGTATCTGAAATCTGAGTGAGCATTGGTGAACACCATAGAGATCATTGCATTGTGAAAAGTAGTGAGCAACCAGTGGTCACTTAAAAAGTAAAAAATGTACCATCATGCATTGTAAATCAAAGCTTTAACAAGCAAAAAGTGACATTTGGCTGCTTTCAGATAGGAGAAACCAGCCTGAGTATAAAACAGAAAACAGCTCATACTTGTAGACATCTGTTGGCCTCCTCAGTTTAATTTAATGGGAGTGATTTTCAACAGCGCTACAACTTGCTTACAGTGATTATTGGCATAAGTGCCGTGTCTGAATGTACGAATCAATAAGGGAGTAAAATATGGCACAAAGTAAGTATCAATGTTTTGCTAAAACAAACATGAATGTGTATTAAACAAATGTGTATGTTGTCAGTGAAAAGACATGAAGTGCAGTTCATTTTTTGTTTTATTTCAAGCCTATCACTGACCCTCAGCCACTGATGTTGCATGAATTAACTATGTGATGGCCGTGACGTTATTGTCAGTGGCTGGTGTAGTGTCCAAAATCATATTTTGAAAATTTACCACTGAGCACATTTTATAGTCCGCTACATTTAACAAAACGTCAAGGGAATAAAGCAGGGGTGAGCCGCTGGTGGCGGGAGACCTTATGCAGCCCTCTTCCTTTCTCATTGCTGCCCACCATTCAACTTCATATTTAAAAAATTGTTAAACTGTCAAAATGATAAATCTGCCTTGAAGGGTGTTTGTCTAATTTGCCATTCTGACACCATATAAACAGCGAAAAGCATTACAACATGCTAAGTGGAAGATACACAGGTTTTTTTTATTCTTTAGAGGAAAATACAAATAAAGTTTGCTCTATAAGTTTCTGTGCAGGTCCTCTATGATGCATAATTAATGCACTTTTGGGAAAAGTAAGTCAAATGAACATAAAGAACAATCACTAGCCGAGGAGAATTTTTTATTCTCAACGTAACTTGCAAAATAAAGGTAATAAATATAAATGAATTGAAAACTGTGCTATATACTAATGTATTGCATTTAGAAAGTACCTTAAATGGCCTTTAGTTTCATGTTTAGTTAATCAAAATTAGTTCTACTGTTTGAGTGCTTGAAAAGATAAACATAAATATCAATCCTGACAAAAGCTAAAACTTGATTTATGTATTGCTGCCACACTGATGTGAAATTAGAAATATTCAACAATATTTACAATCAGAAATCCTGATGTGTGGAGAAAGCACTGACGACAGCTGAGTATTATGTTTGTCTCGTGTAACTGAACAGTAGTCAATTAGAAGCAAGCTGGCTAAGGCAGGAGGCACGGCAGACTTAGCCATGGGGAGATAGTAAATGCTGGACATGGACATCAGAATCAATGACTAACTTGTTGATCTGTGTCAAAAACATGATGTTAAAGCTCTGGATGGAAGCTAACTACTAGCCACATTCCCTTGCGTGCTATCAGCCATTTTTTTTTTTTTTTTTACACCATAGTCCTTCCTGACTGCTTTGGATTACAAGCTGAGTACAGACCCTGGTTGTTTGTGAATGAGTCAGTCAGTGAGTGCTGTGCTAATCATCCTTCTACACAGTACACATCATAAGAAGAAGAAAGATACATTTTTCATGTTTTTCATCACATGGTCTTACATGAAATACACATTTAAAACATGTTAGAGAGCCTATCAGAGCTCTGCCCCATTTGCTTCAATCTTTGTGTTTCTGTAAGTTGCACGTGTCCCATAACTTCTTTGTGATGTTTCCAGTGACCTGGAGCCTCTGTCTGCTGAAAGACATCCCTCCCAGCAGAAGGACTCAGAACAACACCTGAAGGAGCCAGGAGCTCATGACGGCAACACAGCCCTGCGCAGCACAGGGGGCTCTGTTTCTGAGGACGTTTTCACTGAGCCGGAGCTGTCCCCCATCCGAGAGGAGGAGCAGACATCCACCGAGGACCTCCACCAAGAGAAGTCCCCTGATGCCCCCACAGAGACTGTGAAATCTGCCATTCAGATGGAGGTCACCAGTGATAGCTCCCAGGCCCCAAGCAGTATTCACAGCTCAACCAGCCAGCAGGAGGAGCTCGCAGCAGCAAAAAGTGCAGAAAACCCACCACCAGACACTGCCACAGAACACGATAGCCAGTCTCCCATGGGATCCAAGCAGCACAACGTGGAGAAGCCACCAAGTACACCAACTATCACCAGCAGCAGCACTAGCCAAGCCCAGGCTCCCAGCAGCAACTCACGCGAGGGCTCCTCCAGCTCCGCCAACCCGGATGCCACAAATCCCACCTCTGATTTGGCCGGTTCACAAGGGGCCGCTAGCGATGGGACGGACATCCCTAAAACAGACACTATGCAAAAAGACAAGGAGGAGAAGGGGGATGAGGAGAAGACGCAAAAGGAAGGCATGCAGAACTCTGGAGATGGTAAAGACAAATCTACAAAACAATCTTGAAAAGACTTGACTCGCTTTTTTGTACTCCTGAATGAAAGTTTAGTCAAACAGTGAAGGGGGAAGTAATTAGTTGTTGTTACCTCTGCCATGAAGGTTTTGCTTTAGCCATTCATTATTTTGTTTTGTTGTTAGTTTGTAATGTACAAGCGGATTTTAATTAACTTTTCTGAGAACGTTGGTCATGGCACAAGGAAAAAGTGATTACATTTTGGTGTTGAACTGAATCCAGCTGCAAATCCAGGAACTTTTCAAAGGATTTGTTAATATTTTAGGAAAGGGACGTTTTCTACATTTTTCTGTTAACTCAAAAATTATAAATGAATTATGATTACTCTTTCAGGGAATGTTGGTCACAGCATACAGAAGAAGTGGTAACATTATGGTGGTGACGCAAATTTGGATTGCGGATTCAGGAGTTTTTTGAAGGGTTTGTTAACATTGAAAGATAGGCCAGTTTTCCACATTTTCTCTAATATCTCAGTAAATTCTCAACAGATTTTTATGACACTTTAAGGGAATATTGTTCACACCATGTGGAGGAAGTGCTTACAATTTGGTGGTGATCTGAATCCAGGATTTTGTTAAGGGTTGGTCAACATTACGCAATAAGGCAGTTTTTCTACATCTTTGCTAATCACTCAAAAAGTTGTGGATGAATTTTGAAGACATTTTCAGAGAGCGTTGGTGACAGAATACAGAAGAAGTGCTCACATTTTGGTGGTGATCTGAATCTGGATATGGATCCCGGAATTTTTTAAGGATTTGGTAACAGTGCTAGATTTGGAAGTTGCCACATTTTTGACAATAACTAAGCTTTTGTGGAGGTTTTTGCTCTTGGAGCACTTCTAGTTCCAGACTGTAGACAGGATCAATGGAGATAAAAACTTAAAGTGACATCTTAACTGTTGCTAGATCTTTCAAAAGGGTAAATCCACAGGTAAATGTTGAATATTGGTCATTTTGTGTACAGATAGTATAAATAAGTCTCCATCTACTTGATAATTTGGAATAAAAGTTTGATCTGTTCCTTTAAACTACTTCTGTTTTTATCTCATGTTCACAGGTACAGGGAGCAGGAAGCACCCCGCTCATAAGTTCCTTTGTCTGAGGGTGGGGAAGCCCATGAAGAAGACGTTTGTTTCTAATGCCAGCGCCTCCATGCAGCAATATGCCCAACAGGGAAAGAAACACGAGTACTGGTTTGCCATTCCACAGGAGAGGTCAGTACATCAATGAACTTGTAAATGGGCATGAGCTTGTGTTGAGCTTTTTAAGTCACCTGACTATTCAAAGGGCCTTTTACACCATAGAGCTGTGGTTCCCAAACTTTTTTCACCCAAGGCACCAAAGATCAAGTGAAATACCGAGGCACATCAAATCAGTGGTCATGTAAAAAGCTGCTATAGTGCATACTGCAGTATTATATCAGTCTGCACATATGGACTTCTAATGCCGGATAAAAACTGACAAACAACTGCATAACTTAGGAAATATTTAAAACTGAATATTTAAGATTGTTACCAAGGCTTGATTTTTCTCTTTCTTGATTTTTAACATTGGATTCATATTTAAACCACCAGGTGGGACACAAGTTATCAAGTCTTTATTTTAGATTTTAATGTTATTAGTCTTCTCTTGCTCAAGCTGACAGTCAAAGGGTTTTCTGGTTTAATATCATGAATTTTTGTATCAGTGATATGATAAAATGAAGCTGACTGATGAGACATAATAGCAGTGCTGAAGGGCTCAAACAGTATTTGATTGTCAAAACATGCAGAACAGGGTCTGTTTTGTTCTCTGTCCTAATCTGCTCATTCTTTTAATTGCAAAACCCCTGAAGGTTGTTTTTTTAAGTTTCAGAAAATAAAGTACTCATGGAGAATAGCTGAAGTGATGATAAATGGCTGCACAGATTCCAAAGGCACGGCTGGACTTGCCTCAAGGCTCACCAGTGTGCCACGTCACACCATTTGAGAACCACTGCCACATTCATAGCCGTTCACACCTCGTTTACACAGTGATGGCTGAGATGGCTTATTAATACATGTGGTCCAAACACCCCATGTATGGATTAGAACAATCCATGTGGGCACTGTGCCCAAACAAAGCCTTCCCCACCCCTGTCTTGGAGAAAACAAATGAATGGTGGCAGATAAAAATGAGAACAAGGTACAACTTAAAGGCTCTGATGAGCCCAAAATCCAAATGCCAGTGAGATAAAACAAATTCTTGTATTTTCAGTTCTCATGAGTGGGGATTAATATTTTAGCATTATAAAATAAAGTATAGGTGTGTAAGAGTGTCTGTACTGTCTCTCCATTAAACTGTACAACAGCCCCATCTTGTGGCCAGAGGAGTCTTAATCTCTGCCTGACATGTAGAGCTGAACTAATTGGGTAAAGAATTGAAATGCAAATATTTTGATCCATATTGTGAGTTCGGTTTGATATGTAGTAAAGAAGGGAATGACATTTTTAGTTTATTGTGATAGATAGATAGATAGATAGATAGATAAACTTTATTCTCTCTTGCGGGACATTTAGACAGCTGCTACTGGCTAAGGGCACGATATACTGAAATGATATTAAAATGAAATGAAACAGGAAAAAGGTGACAAGACAGGACAGATATAAACAACTGCTGTTGCAAGAGCAGTTTACTTGATTGTTGGGAGAGTAACACAAACTCAAAAGTGTGACATTTTAAATGCGTTGTTTCCACTGCACATCATCAAAGTTTTTTTAGATCATCCTCTCAGAAATGATCACCACCGGATCTCTCATTCATCCAAAGAGCCCCTCCCGCTGTTGTATATGGAGCTAAAACATTTCAGCTTTCTCTTCAGTGTAATCATCATACATGTAGTGATCCTGCGGCATATTCACTTCTGTGTGCATCAGTGCTCCTCTCAGCTCTTTAATCGATGCTGTTGATGCAGTTTTTAACATGTAACACTGAAGTGAGGATATAAACTGTGATCGCAGGGTAAAGCTCTGCTCTTCCCTGCTGCTGCATTATGAAACACTGACTTCTGCCATGTATTTTTGACATCGGGTCCTGCTGACCCTGGTAAGGTCTACATTATCAAGACCACAAGGCCTCAGTAATGGAATTGAGTAAGAATTGATAGACAGAATCGATAATGGCATTAGTATCTATAAAATCTTACCAATTCCCGTCACTAGTTACATGTTTATCCTGTTGGAACTTTGCTTTTTGTAGGTCATTTGTACATTTGTGACTCAGTAAACAATCTGTGACTTCAGGTCCATATTTTACCATCTCAGGCGACATTCAAGTTGCATGTTTAGTTTTTTTCTCTATATAGTTTGAAGCATTAAACGCTATGCTTCAGTCAATTACAACAAATGTTTTGCATCTTCTGTTGACAGGTTGACAGGGCTTAGTTTCACCCAAAGGGGGGCGTGGAAGCTGCTGTTCCCAAAGCAGGTGGTCTAGGTTTAGTTCCAGTCAAAGCAGGCTTTCCCCCAGTGCTATCCTAACCTCTTCCTCAAGGATTTCTTGCTCTACAATGCCATAAAAACTTGAAACATGAACCAACCCACCCCCAAAAAACTAAAAAAAATAACTTGTCAGCAGTGAAATGTGCAATGTTTCATGTAAAATAAAGACAGCTCTGGTGATTCACATGTTTTTCTCTGTCAAGTCAGCGGTAGTCATGGTAACATTCACACTGGGAGTTAACACATTACAAATTGATATGTGCGCAACACAAGTGATATTATGTATTTATGAGAAACATTATCAATAATTACTGCAATAGATAAAGTATAAAGGTAATTTATCTGAACATTGCCATTTGAATGAGCCAAGTCTTGAAGTAATTGGGCATTTATTGATGATTCTGCATAGTGGTGATGTTTCATTCAGTGTAAAGTCTTAGTGAGATGAAAGAGAGAGACTTCAACTATCCCTCAGGGTTGATTTTATTTTTCAGTCTAACATAACGGTCCTCAACATTCTCAGCTGTATTTTATATGATAAACAGCTAGGTCAGAATTACAGTGTTAATGTTATCTTGATCCAACTTACGTGTTGACTTTGCCTGTGGTATATTTGACTACCAAATGGCACATCTCAGAGGAAGACTTTTATTATCTAAATCAGTGGTTCTCAAATAGTGTGATGGGGCACACTGGTGTCCGCTGAGACAAATCTAGGCATGCCTTGGGAATTTCCACAACCATACTACAACTAAGGATGAGTTTTTGATTGTAGCTTTGACGTCTTTAACTGTATTAATATCCATAAACAGCTGCAAATTCAGTAACTGAAAGAATATTTCCAGGAAAAATCATCATTTGCTGTAATCAGAATCAGCATATGGAGGGAATTATTTCTTTTTTCCTCACTATGAATTCATTAATTATGAATCTATGAATCCCCACATCCCCACCGCTGATGCACCACAGGAGGTCATTACTGCCTGTGGCCATCAGACTTTCTATCTCCTCCCTTTGAATGTCATTCAGTCTGTCTAGCCCGCAAAAGCCAACATTTACTCACTGTTGCCTTGAGTTTTGTACAGAGCTCACACTGCAGAAAACTGTCCAGTTGGCAGCAAACTGCTCCATCATCATGACATCCATTTCATAAAGCCATAAGTTCAATACCCTGTGCAGTGTAAAGACTATGTGTTTGTTTTTAATACATATACAGTGCTTAACAAATTCATTAGACCACCTGTTATAAAAAGAAAACATGCATTTTTCAGAAATCTTTCAAAAACGTGTTTAAAACTAAAAAGGTTTTTGGTATTGGACGAACATTTTTAACAGGAAGGAGGAATTTCAAACTGAATTCACCTTTTATACCCAAACCTGAGAAGAAGAAATTATTCAAGCAGAACATTCAGCCACTAAAACTATTTTTTTCTGTTCAGGGATGAAAGAAAATAACTGCAATTTGACATATTAATCAAGAAATAATAATGAGCTTTACTGTATTTTCTTTTTCTTTGGACAGCAGTAAATGTGAAAGTTAATGGATGACAATAATAATTTTGTCTTTGCATTAAAATATATTTTTGGTTAAAGAGCTTCTACATATTGGCTTATTAAAAATTACAGAAACATAAAAAATGAGGCCTCACAAACAGAGAGGCCATGTTTAGGCTACAACTCAGCATTTCCAAAATCAAATGTTCACAATAAATCATCCATAAAAGCAAACGGGGGCCATATAAAAAAAAAATGGCCCCCATTTTTTTGAACCAGGCTGTAAATATGTGTATTAAGGCCTTAAAAAATGTCTTCCTGGCATACAATCAATAAGATGTCAGGATACTGCAGCCAGCCCCAAGTGGACACTCGGTGTACTACAGCTTTTTGTGATCCTGCATGGGCCTCCATTTACACTCCCAGAGGCTGCTGCCTGATAGGGATAAATATCGTATGGCCAGATTCTTGCCAGTACACACCCCAAGTTATAACACTCCTATTATACTCCTAGAAAATATACTTTTGTACGGACTAGAAAGATACTGTAGCATGTACTAAAGGGGCAATTTTGCAATGATATATATGGTGTGCCTTGTATGAATTAAATTAAAAAACATTGATCTAAATCATTTTGAAAACAAGTCTCTCATTTTTACGCCTGTTCTTTTTCTTCCCACAGATCAGATCACCTTTACGTGTTCTTTATGCAGTGGAGCCCGGACATGTATGGTGAGGGCGTCAGGGGAGTCGGACAAGACCCTGGATTTATGGTTGTGAAAAAGAATGAGGCATCAGAAACATCATCTGATGAGCCGATCACTGACCTCAATATCAAAGAATGGGAGGTAAGGTCCACACAGAGAAACTGTCCCCTAAGCTCCCTTGTAGTCCTCTTGTGAATTTGTATCAGCCCTTGCAGACATTGATTTATAATCATTCTTTGCTATGTTTAATCCATTGCCTGCAATTTAAGTAGGCCTATATCATGTGGTGCAATGTTTACTTTATCATTATGTGTTAAAGGACATGTTGAATATTGTGTTGATTTGGCTTCATTATGCCCTGCATAGTGAATTTTGTATTATTCTGGTCTTGGTTTTCAAACCATCAGATCTATTAAGTTGTCAAGCAATAGTGTTGTATTTGTGCGTTTTGTACTTTTATGTATCACACCATATTTCTTGATTTGATGGTTATTTTTTTGTGAATTTCCTTTAACATGTAAGTGGTGTGAATTCTGGCTTTGCTTGGATATGCACTTCACTGAGCTTCCAACCAAAGACTTTGCATGTTTGTGTAATTGTTTATTCTACGTGGTCATTGACTGTAGCTTCATCACGATGTGTGTGGCTGTCACTGGTGTTGGTCAGCATTTGGCACCATTTTGTACCATATGGCAAAGAGCTAACACCATAATGAGTATCTCATGCTTAAAAATGCACTAAATATAACTTTTAGGGACTAAACTGGCTCCCATAAAACTTCTCAGTCTAACCTGGCGTCCATACTGTTTAACAATCCTTTTTTTAATCTACTAACACCTCCCAGAGTCTTGTGCACTTTTAACATAATGTGATAAAAGGAATGATAAAAGGAAAATATGGGGAAGGGCTTGAATAATAACTGTGGTTGTTCTGTACTGTAAGTGTTTAGAGTGTCAACAAGGTTTGGAAAAATGTAAGTCATTAGGTTGTTCAACAGCTGAATTGATGGAATAATGAAGCTGATATGTTAGCTGTGGTCTGGATATGAATTTATTGATTTGAAATAACCTATTTCCTGTGCCTGGTGCTTTGGCAAATGGATGCTACGTAATAGTAACATCTGAATAAAGAAACAGGTTGGCCTATTCTGCTAGTTAAGACCATATGACTCCACAACAAAACAAAAGGAGTATAAAACATTGTGTCTATTATTAAATTTAATATTAATGCCTGCTTCTGTTTTGTTCTCCATCACAACAAAAAAATAATATATTTCGTGGTAGTGGCTCCATATGCAGCTTCCATGCCATCTCTTTCTGCAGCTGAGCTGCTTTCTGAGCTGATCTCTGTCACTGTGGCTAATGCTGAGGCTCATGCCATGTACATCATACAACCCCACTTAAAATATTCTGAACTATCCCTTTAATCTGGTGGACAAGATCAATGAGCAACAAAAACATTGTTTATTCTCTTTATACCCCCAGATAGATTATTTTAAGCCTTTTTAAGAAGTAAAAATTTGAATGGACAACCTAAGTTACATATGTTGCATAGCCCTAATGTTAGCACCATGCCCTCTAGTGGCCAGCAAAAAAATGTAATGGAAAATCCTGCTTATGCATTTTCTTCTATCAATATACACAAGCAGACATTGTCTCTATCAGAACTTTTTAAATTAAGCCTTTAAGTTTCGCACTGTCTTAACCTAATTGAAGCTAATATGTGAAAAAATAAAGGCTAACAACAGCGTTTTGACCAGAAAATACAAGCCATTCCTCCCAGATACATCATAACATTTCAGAAGTATACATATAATGTGCTGGATTTGTTTCTGTAACTTAATGGCAAGTAAACTTAGAAGACAGACATTAAAAGTGTCTTAATATACCTGAAGTCTCGGCAGAGATTTGAAGAGTCTTTTTTTGTGTAGATAAAATTTGCCGATTAGCAACATAAGATTAATTACAATGGACAAAGGGTTATTATTACATACATATCTGGTGAAGGTATCCTTCAGACCAACATACCTCATGTGTGCCTGTACTGGCTCTTTAAATCCGCCGTATATAAACAGCATCACCTTATTTCAGCCAATGAGGAGCCAGAGCATCTCCTTTCCTGCGCTGTGATTGGACGCCAGAGCTGTCACTCAAAGCATAAGGTTGAAGATATCTCCTCGGTAAAATGTTTCTATTTTGGTCAGTGAGCGACCAGCCAGTGCAGCCCTCCGTCAGCGCGTCTGGGGCACAGAAGACAACTTTAAGATCTGTGATGTGACTTTCAGGCTGCAGCCTCGCCCAGAAAACAGGAGGATGTTTTCTTGGAGGGTGAAAGACCAAGAGAAACATCTGACCCCGAAGTACTCCTGTGTATGTCTCCGTGTGTTTGTCCCGGGAGTGTACTTGCTCGTTTCTATACTGTTTAAGATCATGTGGATAACAAACCGTGCTAGCTCGGCTAGCGTGGCTAACTAGCTGCTAGCCCCTTTTTATTAACTCTTTTAGCGGGGTGCGTCTGTTGTTGTTGTTGTTATAAAGGCTGTTTAATCAGAAAGATGCTAAAAACACGTCCTTGTTAATGTTTTAAGTTTTTCCTGAACACCCTGATGTGAGTGGGGTCTCCAGGTCATCTGTAAAACTTGTTTACTAAACGATGTTTATCGAGGGGGCTAATGTGGCTGCTAGTGTGTGACTGTCATCTGTTTAAGCTCATCTGGGGAAAGTATGACAGGGTACTGTCGGTGAAAACATGCTGGGCATATTCACCCAGCTGTTTATTCACATTACAGGCTTCATAACTTAAGTCAGGAGCGTCTATTTTAGTGTAATACCAGAATAGCCTCATCAAGGTCTGTGTTCATAATGCCAGAAAACTGCAAGAACATACATAATGCAAATGGTGAAAGTTTAGAATACAAGAGTTTCCTCTCATTAGAATTAAATCATATAGGCAGACATGGTCAGTATACCAGTGTAATAACTCAGACTTCAGGCTAAAAATGAGCACTGCAATTCACCAGCTCTGCTCTATTAATAAAAGCTGTTGTAATAATAACTTTATTTATGTAGCACCTTTAAAAAAAAACACAACTTTACAACATGCTTAACAGAGAAAACAAAGTCACATACCCAGGGAACAATAAAATGAGCATAAACTGTGAGCTCAGAAAAGAGAAATTCACAGAAAAGTCAAACAAGAGGGCAGGAAGAAAATGCAAACTCAGAGAGTCATCAGAATATGAGTCCATAATGCCAGAAAACTGCAAGAACTGACATGCAAATGCTGAAAGTTTAAAATACAAGAGTTTCCTCTCATTAGAATTAAATCACACAAGCAGATATGGTCAGTAATACCAGTGTAATAACTCTCCTTTAGACCTCAGGCCAAAATGAGCACTGCAATTGACCATCTCTGCTCTATTAATGAAAGCTGTTTTAATAATGACTTTATTCATGTAGCACCTTTAAAAACACAAGTTTACAAAGTGCTTACCAGAGAAAACAACAACACAAACCCAGGGAACAATAAAATAAGCATAAACTGTGAGCTCAGGTAGAGAAATTCACAGAAAAGTCAAACAAGAGGGTAAGAAGATAATGTAAACTCAGAAGGTCAAGGAAATTAAAGCAGATTAAAGTAATGAAAGCGGTAAATTGGAATGAGTTCAAGTACAATATGAAAATACTTCATTAGTATTATTAAAAGACGGTGTTGAAAAATGATGAAAATAAGAATGGATGACGACATGTCATCAGGGTGATTGGAAGATTAGAGTAAATAAAGGAAAAAAGGGAGTAAATTAAAACATGAAAAGACGGTAAAACCTGGACCAAGAAAGATGAGAAACCAGTAAAAGGAACAAGAGCAGAAGAGATTAAAAGTAAATTTGTAGGTTGTGAATTAAATAAATAAGTAGATAAAATAGGATAAAAGAATAACTAAAAAATGAATAAATATTAGAGCAAGTAAGACATCAAGTAAAAGCAAGTCTTTAGACTGAGTTATAAGAAGTGATTTAAAGATGTCACTGATTTAGTGCTAATTATTTCCTCAAGCAGGTTTTTCCAAAGTCGAGCAGCTCTGACAGAAAAGGCTTGATCACCAAGTCTGTGGCCTCGACTTAGGATCAGCCAGGAGGCCCCCGCCCGAGGGTCTAAGTGTCTGGGGCTGTCTCATGAGGACTGAATAGCTCAGATGTGTTATATGGGGCCAGACCTGTAAGAGATTTAAAAGTAAAATTCTTATATGGATTGAAAGCCAGTGAAGACACTCCTGTCCTCGCTTCTCCATGTTATAAAGGCAGCTTATTACCAAAACGCAGGCTATCACTGACTCGGTAAAAGATTGAGAGTCAATGGCATCTGTGTTTGACTTTTTATTGTTAATATGTAAAAACTGTTGTGTCATTATTACTTAATATATTATGTACTTGTGTTTATTTCACTTGACATGTTCCTTTGCTGACACAAGTTGCCGATCTTTGTAGAGGCAGCACAGGCTTTAAAAATACAGCAACTCTGGAGTATCAGTTTTGGGGATGTTGTGTAGTTACTTGCCTGGTGCTAAGTTTTGTTGACAAAAAGGGGCTTGTGATTCTGGTATTGAACTTTGCGAGTATTGCCGCATCTGTTAATGGCATCATTTTTTCCTCGGTTAATGGCTGCATTTGTCCTGTGTTTGTTTCTGAAAGACTCGGTATTCCCAAGGTAGGGAGTGAAGGCTCTGCTAGATTCAAAGCCAAGTCACTTGTTTTCTGTATTTAATTTTCCATTCTGTCAGATTTACAAGGAAGGCATCACAGATGGGGGATACAAAACAAATTACACAAACATGCAAGATAACGGAGTACTCTCAACAGCTCCTTTCTTTAATTAAACTTAGAGTCTAATTACATTTTTTTTCTTAAAAATTCTCACAGGTTCCTGTAGATAAAACCAGTGTTTTTATAAGGTGGTGCAGGAGTGAGGTTTTTTTCTTTAGTCAACCTGGAAGTTAGCATCGGATTGGCTCCCTCTAAGAAAGTCTATGGGATTTTTCAATGAGTTCTTGGATCATTATGATAATGTCTGTTATAGAAAAAATGTAACTGACCTGTTTTATTCAACACGATAATCTCAGCAGAAGAACTCTACCTCCATGAGCTTTTATGGGTAAAAAATAAATAAATAAATAATCAAGAGTAAAATGTGAACATCAGGTTGCTATGGAACCACCAAGACCCAACTTTTATTTCCACTCTTACCTCTTATAAAAATCTGTCTTTCTAGCGTGACCTGGTCAAGTTAGTGCTCATGGCTATGTCAGTCATGAAACACTTATTTTTAAAGATGATCACAAAGGATGACATTTAATGGCCTTGACTCTGTTGCTCCAGTTTGCAGTTTGTTTAAAATGTGATAATGCTTCAGAATTCACAAGTGGGCAGCTCCTTTTTTTTTATGTTGAAGGAAATTGAAGTCAAAGCTTGTGTTTGCCGCTGACCTGAGGCAAAGCCATTCAAAAATCCCATAGACTTTGAAATGAAGGAACCAGAGGTGCTAAAATGTCAACTCACTTCTGTGTTTTAAGTCTCATTACTGCACCACTCTGTTGCTAGAATAGCACCTCGCAGTTCACCCATGATACTCTTTTTCCATATTGCCAGCCAAAGATCTGGCAGAGTTTTATGTTCCACTTGTTCCTGTCTTTGTACAACCAGGTAGTGTCTCTGACGGAGTACCACCGTCGGATCGATGCACTTAACAGTGAAGATCTGCGCTCTCTCTGCAAACGACTCCAGGTGCCCTGACCAGCCCTGTCGCCCCTTCTCTCTGCTCTGCCCAGCCCAGCTGCTGTCTGCACCAACATGGCCTCCCATAGATACTTAATAGAGGATGTAGAGGACGCTGCAGTTTCAGACTCCCATAGAATTTCCAAACTAGTTACCTAAAGTGAATGGGTTGAGTATGATTTCTGGGTTGTTGGGATCACAAAGCCTCTTTGTATCACGATTTAAAATGTAAGAATCATGATGTCAAAGGACTTTCTAACTCATCACGGAGCAGTCGACCTGTTTGGAGTGATGAGGTTCCCAATGACCACAGCAGTATCCCCCTGTCTTGGTCACTACTAGCTGTTTGTTTTGGCTGTATGACAGAAACTTTTCCCCAAAATAATGAATGATGATGATGATGATGATAGGTAGACTTTATGTAGGAGTGATTGTTTTTAATGAAGGTTGAGTCCTCTTTTGCTTGAAAATATACATTTCAAGCTTTAGCTGGAATGTGTTATTATAAGCTGAATGTAAAAATGTGCTTTAGGACAGAGAATTAGGTGGTCCAAAAAAAGAGTGAACAAATATGTTTGTTGGAAACTAGAAAGAAAACTATGATGGATATTGTTTACTGAGGTCAAAGGGTGCTTTGATTGAGAGCTGTATTATGGGAGCATGCAGCCATCGCTGGTAGAGCACTTTAAAATAAGCTTCTGTGATTAAGACAACAAATCCAAACAGCTTATTAATCGAGAAGAAAAACAATGCAGTGAAATTAATATGGGATCCAAAAAATGGTTGATTTTAAATTTAGCCCCCCTATTGTGACCAGATTACATTTTTAATTAGATAAAGCCTCTTAATTTAGCCACATTCTTATTTCATCTAAAATAAAATAATCTAAGACCAATTTAGCAATTGATTTCAGCATTTTCGTGGCACATATTGCTGCTTGTATTAGCCTTACTAGTTTAATCTGTTTGGAAAATCCCCCTTTTGTTTACTCTTAACCAAATTGAAGACTAACTATAGTAGCTCTAATTAAAGCCACTTAGCACTGGTGCCCTGTTGAAGCTAAACTACTTCGTGTCTATGCATGTACGCTCATTCTGTTTTTCCTTGTAGATCACCACCAAGGAGGAGGTAAACTCCAAGCATGGCACATCTGTCAAGACAGAGCTGGAGCCAGAAACATTCAAACCCAACCTCAGAGAGCCGAGTGATCTCCTGGAGGCGGACCAGATAGAGAAGGTACAGGATGTTGTTCAGTAATGTTTCATGTGACAGTAAACATAACCTGGCTCAGCAGTCTGTGTTGTATGTCTAATTTAAGGCTTTGAGGTGTTAATACACCGAGGAATGCTTTCTGTCACGTGATACTGGTGACGTGTGAAAGTCAAACGGGGGATCAGGAAGTGAAACACCAGCTGGGAATCAATGAGAACAGAGGAAAGGGATCGATGTTGCTCCAACTGCACACAGCAGGTGTCATCAGAAAATTTAGATTCACTGAATATAATCCCTACTTCACAGGAAAGTGATTTTCCCCTCAGGTCAACAGATTTACCATGCTTGAGGCTGTAGATATCACATGAGTATTGAGATATTTAGATTTTTTTTTTTTTTTATCCTCGTCAACATCTTCGATCAGTAGAAGCATTAAATGACATTTGTCTTGTTTTTGCTCAAGAGAGTACATTTGAATGAGAATCACATTTTTATGTTATTTTAACTCGAGTATCCAGCTCCAAAACACAAGCTGCAGAACAAACTCCACTGACAGAGAGTTAAGGTGTAAATATTGACTCTCTAATCAATGTTTCCTCAGACTTTATCCAGGTATCCTTGCCACTTCATTCAGCAGACGTTACCAGTGCCAGGCTTGAGCCCTTCTGCATCAGACCTGCCTGAAGTCTTCATCGCATGGACTCAGCAACATGCGGCGAATATCTCAGACATTGACTTGATAGCTGCACATCCATCATGCCATTACTCATTCCACTACATCTCAAATGTGCTCTTTTGGATTGAAATCTGGTGACCGTGGCAGCCACTGAAGTGCACAGAGTTTCTGTGGGGCATTAAAAGCAGTTTTAGTCATTAAATTGATTTTGCGAAAAAAAAAAAAGGCCTTTAATGGCATTAAAAATCATTAAATTTGATTTTCAGTGGCATTAAAAATTCTTTCCGTAGGTTTCAAGAAAAATATTTAATATATGATAATTATAATAATATATAATTATAAACTGGGATTCACCATATATATACGTCCACATAAGAATGGCTACAGCCCGTTGTTGTTCAAGACGGAGAAGGATTTTGCAGTGCTTGTAAAAAAAAAACAAGCACTGCATCAGTGTAATATAAGTTGTCCCTCAGCTCCATTAGTTCTGATATGTTTAAGATGAGATATTTGTAGGGACGGTTTTCATATAAAACTCATCTTTTACAAAAAAAACAAACCTGTGTAATTTTTCTTGAGTTCATGGTCATGGCATTAACCATTTTCACAGTAAAGCATTAAAATGGCCTGAACAAGCATTAAATTTGCCTGTCTGATTTCTGCAGAAACCCTGGTACAGTGAACTCGTCCTGTTCAAGACATCAGTCTGAGATTATTTGAGTTTTGTGACATGGCGTATTATCCTGCTGGGAGTAAGATAGGTACATAAAGGGATAAACATGGTCACCAACAATACTCTGGTAGGCTGCGACTCTTAAACCAGGCTTAACTGGTACCAAGGGGCCCAAAGTGAGCCAAGAAAATATCCCCCACACTAGGGCTGAATGATGTGTTGTTTGTTTCACTCCAGTTGCAGTGGAAGTGCGATGGTGGTCATCTACCCTCCAGGATTGGTTATTGGAGCCCTAAAGTGTCTGTTTTCTCTTCTTTTTGACTAGTAATCAGTGAAAGTCCATTTGAAATCAGCCTCATTAGTCTGAAAACAGAATCTGTACGTGTCCTTATGCATGTCAAATGACAACGCTCCTCCAGACAGGTGCATTGACATGGTAGCCAAGGTGCACGATTGGTTGCACAAAATGCGTCTCCAGTGAGTTTCCTGCCAATAACAGTACATTTATCCATTGCCTCAATACTCTGACCAAAAATACAGTCCACTGATAGCACAAACATGCTGCTGTGATCGTTGATCTATCAGCTGTCGCATGTGCTGATGTGTGACAGTTTTGAACAGCAAGCCTTAAGTCATGGTCACTAAGACTAAACACTACTTAAAACATTGTTTGAGATGGTAGGTGGCATTTAAGTAACTCAAAAACAAGCAGCAAGATTATTTGTAAAGATGAACCCTAAAAGACACGTCTCCCCCTTTCCTTCTTCCGTGCACATCACTTAGAAGAGCACTTAAAGGAAGAGAACAGGGCCGAACCAGCATCACTTTCCTCTCCCCAGTCCGATGCTCAGGATAAACTTCAGTGGGTTGTCTTCACCATGTTTCGGTGTCTAAATGCATTGAGTTGCTGCAAAGCTGTTTGCATTGATAAGCAGTTGACTGCTTGTACCTAATAAAGTAGTCAGTGAGTGTATAAAGGCGAGTGTCTGTAGCCTTACCTTATATGAAGTTGCACTGTATACTGCAGATTGAAGCTGGTGAAGTTTGGGCATCTGAAGTTTATCTGTCTTCCCAGTAGGAAATTCTGACTAAAGGCAACGTCCCCGGTGAAGTATCTAACTTGCAACTCTGACAATCCAACTTCCAAGATTAAACAGAGCGCACCATAACTACACTCCCCTCTAATGCAGGTGTAAATCCATGTCTGCTGCTGTTTTTGTTAACTTTTTTGAATATAAAAGTCTTATATGTTGGTCAGAACTGGAGGAGTGAGAAGTATGAAAGCCTTTTCCCGTTTTAACCAGTAGGCACGGCAGTAAACAACACAAAGCTTCAGCATCTTGACAACACTTCCCTTCTCAACAACCACTGTAGGCCCTCATATTTGGAGTTTGACGTGAAGTCAGCTGAACGCAGTCTACAATTTCTGAGGTGAAATCTTCTGATATCTCTTGAGTTTTGTCCTCAGTAACAAAAGAATCAACATGAACTGGTGTGAAGATTGTGTCCCGATGTGACACCTGTGTATCTCCATGACACAGATTTACCTTCTGTGGGTCACTTTAGGATAATACTGACAGTACATGTCTATATTGAGATCCATTTTAGCATTATTATTCCACATTTCTGGCAGCTGCAGCCAAAGCAATCATATCCAGAGTTGCTTGCCTGTCCCTCCATCATAATCTCCATCTGTCAGTATAAGAATATAAACAGACATTTTCTGAATGTGGTTTGTTGAGAAAGCCTGGAGAGGATTGATTTAATGAAGGCACATTATACTTGAGGATGAAGTGTTTCATTTAGCTGTCTAAAGGTGAAGGTCTGTGTTATTATGTTGTTCGACATCTCTCCAGTTCTGTTAACCAGTTAATTCAAGAACAATTACAGGTTAGAAATTAAGTGTGGTTTCCATTTGGTGGGTAAATCTCAAAAGGTTATGCACCCCATGGCAGGAAATGCTGGCTCCTGAACATTTATGTATAGAAATGAGCTGAGTTATTAGCACATATGTAACTGCAGCTTCTTCTGCTCCTCTGCTGTCTGACTGTCAGAGTGTCGCAGGGTTGCACTGACACTCCAGTATACTCTCAAACACTGGTTCCAGCTGGTCAGACAGTCATTTTGACATTTCTCCATCAGCTCGTACTGCCTCTGCATCGACTAACAATCAGCATCTTTAAGGTTATAAAGTTGTCCCACAGCCTGTTGCTCATTGGAAACTTCTCCACACGCAGACTCTGCTGAACAGAGCTGCATTATGTCAAAACACTGAAGATCTGGTGACTCAGTGTAATCATGTAACCAGCCCTCTGGGTGTCTGTCAGCTCGAGCTCATGGGAAGTTCGGCAAGGACAGACTATAAACATGAATACCAGCTGGAGCCAGGTTTGTCCAAGAGCTCAACCTGGTGTTAACCTTTCTGTGCCACTGAGCCCGCCTGATTCAATGTCCGTGTTCAGCACTGCTAATTTTTACAGCACTTTTTAATTTACTTTTAGTTACGGTCTTTTGCCAAAAATATCTTTTAGTTTAAGTCATAATATAGTTATCTAAATTGCTTTAATTTTAGTCAAGTTTTAGTCGACAAAATCTACTGTAACTTTAGTCGATTAAAATATGAAGTGTAAAGTGTAAGGCATTTTTTATGTTTCCTTGAATTTCTGAAGTCGTGTTTTACACTTGGATAAAATGAAACATCTAATAACCCTTTATTGAATGCTAGTAAAGTTTGAATGTATAAATTAACAGAAGCAAATTTAACTTTTGTATGAAAAGCGATCACCTAAATTTACTCTACAATACCAGAACTGACAACAAACAGTGAGCCTGCTCTACATGAATATGTCAATTCATAAAGAGAGTAGCTCTGATTGGATCACTCCTCAACTTATCCCACCACCATGAAGCTAAGGCAGTTGTGATTGGATGTCCCTCTTAACTCATCCAACCTTGACCAAATAAGGTCTGATTGGATTAAGTCTCTGTCAAACATTTTAGTCTAGTTTTTATCTGTTGATGAGAATGTCAGGTAATTTAGTTTTAGTTTTTGTCCATGTGCACTTGTTTTCAATAGTTACTGTCTAGTTTGCGTCAGGGGAATAAAGGTTGTTGAGAAAACTATGACGAAAATCATTAGTCAACAAAATTAACACTGGCATTCAGGCAGTTCCATCTTTATGAGCTCCAGATTGTGAGCAGCATGTCCAATCAGCACCCTTTCGAGCAGGAAGACGTGGGAGCTACAGGCAAGGCGACAGCAGGAAGTGACAATTCATACAGAGATTAGCATAGATGCTAACAGTTTCATCAGATCTGGACCATATTTCTTTATTAAATGAAAAATCAGTAACACTGCAAACTTCTCTATAGAAAGGATATTTTTGCTCCACTTCCAAACTGTTTTGCTGTGAGTTTGTTCTACGAAGTGGCTCACGTCCTTTAAGCTGCAGTAGCTACATTGTCTGATTGGCCTGTAATGAATTTGATTGACGGAATGATTGTCCAATCATATGCCAGATATCCTTTTGAAAGGTTCAGCCATTCCCAAACACTTTCTATGGGCTCTTCACCAGAGTGACTAGTTATATATATGGAACAGCCCATCTGGTGTGTCAGGTCACAATGGTAATTAAAGCACTAACCACTTTGATTCATCACTAAATCCGGGTCTAGATACCTTCCCTGGTCTGTAAAAACTCATTTTGGTTATTAAACTCAGTTTAGGTTGTATGCAACCTAAACTGAGTTGTATGTTGTCTTAGCTTCGCTGAAAAGAATATTATCAACATTCACATGATATTTAATAAACTTTGATTTATGGTAGGGGAGAAAAATAATTAAATATGTTTTGATTTACAGTAAAGTCCAATATAGTATTTCAGCTCTAAACTTACGGTACTATCTGTTCATTCAAATGTAGTTTTTAATTCAGTCCCTCTCATACCTTTGCAATCTTAATCTCCCTCTGCACTACCTATTAGTCTTCAATTTGCGATAAACAGGGCAGCAGGATCCTTGAGGGACTACTGGACCCGCTTTCTTTGAATTTTGAGCTGCTTTTTAGATGCCAGGCAGTGTTCAAGGCCCGAATGTAATCTAACATGGTGGTGTTTATATGTTTTATTTCCTTTGTCTCTCTCCTTACTCATCATTCTATTTCCTGTGATTGTCTTTTCCACAGCTGGCAAAAAACCTTCCTCCACGGACCATTGGATACCCCTGGACATTAGCTTTTGGCACATCTAAGCATGGCATGAGCATCAAGACGTTATACAGAGCCATGCAGGGTCAGGACACCCCTGTGCTCATGGTCATTAAGGACAGTGATGGCCAGGTAAGTTTCAAATATCCAAAAAGAAGAGTTGACAGGGCTGTCTTCAGACACACTCGCTTGAGTCGAGGGTTAATGTAAAAGGCCTCTATTAGGTCAGGGCATAATTAAAGAAAAACATTAAAAAATCCAGAAAACAGACCGGTTTGACCAATACTAGTCTTCATCAGGGCATGATGAAAAACATTCACAGGGGATGTTGATTTCAAGGTACTCACATGACTGAGATGTCGGAAAGTTTACTTTAAAATATTACAGGCATTTAGGGTCTGTGTCTACCAACAGTGGTATTTATGCTAGCAGGTCCAAGTTCAGTGTTTTTTAACTTAAAAGCCAAAAATCAAACACTGTTGGCATCAGCCGGCTTTTGTTTTCAGTACTCTACTTCCCACTGGCTGCAGGAAACCAGGAGGTTGCATGATTGTGTAGGAAACAGATGTTCTTCACAGCCCAAGTAATCATATTTACAGCCTGGTCCAACAAACGGCTCCAGTCTGAATATTTGGTTGATTTTAAGGCTCTCATTGTACGGGGAGGTTGATTTTTTTATACCACACCCGTTTTTGTTTTATTAGGGACTTCCAGTTAGTTAGAGATTATTTACAAGGCCACAAGCCCACATGGTGTCACCATTGGTCAGACAGCCTCAAGTTGCTTAAGCCTGCCTCCCTGTCTGTCAGTAGGTTGATCCAAAGTTAGATTGAGAGGGTGTTACAGAATGGCTGTGTCCACAGACTGGTTTTAACGACGTTCCAGAGACTCCTTAGATAATCAAAGGGTGGACGTCATGTGGGTTTGTCCAGTTCTCTTTCCAGTCAATGCTTGGCACCCTTACCCACAAAGTCCACATCGAGCACCTGCACGGTGTTCAGTGCACGTTGAGCTCTCTGCACTCCCGTTCTAGTCAGTCATTGGATTTTCACATCATTGCTGCAGTTTGCCTCTGGCGAGTGTCAGGAGCACCACCCTGCGCTGGTGTGATGAGAATATGCAGGGATTCCACTTTCAACAAGAGCCAACTTGATCCTGCGTTAGGACGACACAGGAAAAAACACACACACACACACCCACAGAGTATCCGGGTTTTTTTAGAGTACAGTACAACGCACACACTCCTCTCTGTGTCAACATGAAGTTTCTTTTGGTGGCACAAAGTCAGCAGTAATTTGTGGGTTGTAAAATCTCTGAGGTAATATGATGCCACGAATACGAGAAGCTCATTTTTAAGGACAAAAACTACAACATTTGTTACACATCCTCTCTCTCAGGACTTTGACAGAAAGCCATAGGCTGAGATTACAGGAGGTTTAGAGGTGGATAATGTATTTAACCTGATAATTATCATGTTAATTCTTGCGCAGCATGACTTATAAGTCGATTACTTGTCAGGAATCATTCTTATTCATCTAGATAACACTTTATTAAAATTCCCAGTATTGAAGAAAACACCTTTGTCTTTTCAGCAAACAAGCAAAAAAGTCTCAAAGTTTTGACCTGCATCAATGAATACATGAGCTTTGTCTGTTGGTTTCAGCAAAGCAAAGGGGAAGTAATAAAATGTTTAACACACCTACACCTGAAAGATTAAGAACTTATTTTCCAGATTGTTCTCACCCATGGTAGAAGTGAAGAATCTGCTGAACAGACAGTTTATGTGAAGACTGCAAATTAGAGGTCACCTCTTCTCATGAACCAGCTTGAATTAGTTTTGATGTGAACTCTGATTTGGGCTTACTGAAATTTTCAGTCTATTGTCCTGGGACTTCTGTTTTCAAGGAGGCAAATCAGTTCAACAGCCACTGCTCATGTGAGAACACAATTTAATCAGAAGTAGCACAAACAAGAGGTGCTCAGAGAGCTCCAGCCTCCACCAAAACATGCCTGACATTCTTAGCAGAGTTACAACTAAAAATGTTGAAAACTTCCCGATCTCAGAATGCTGACAAAACCATCAAGAAATTACTAAATTTGTGTTTGGGTTCGGATCACCACCACAACCTAATCACTTCTCCCTTGTGTCATGAGCAACATGTCCTGAAAATGTAATCAAAATTTTCACAGAACTTTTAGATTTATTGGCAAAAGTGTTGAAAACATCCCTCTCGCAGTGACAGGTGACAAATCGTTTGAAAAAATTTCTGGATCAACATCTTTATCGATGTCACCATCAAAATCTGATCACTTCTGCCTTGTGCCATGAACAACGTTCCCTGAGTATTTAAATTAGATCGATTGAGTATTTTTTGAGGTACTGTATCTTGATCACAGAAAAGACAAAAAAATGGACAACTGTCTGCAAAAACATGACCGGCTTTGTAGAGTTAATGATCTGCACTAGTTGGAGAAAATGATCCCATGCTACTCCGACATTTTTTGTTGCCAGCATGTATGTTTGAGAGAAGAAGGCTGATAATTCTTCATCATTGTTCAGTAATAAATTATGCTGCTGACGCTTCTTTGTCTCTTTTTTTCCAGGTGTTTGGTGCGTTAGCATCTGAGCCCCTAAAAGTCAGCGATGGCTTTTATGGCACAGGAGAGACCTTCCTCTTCACATTCAATCCAGAGTTCGAGGTACTCCACTGTTCCTACTCGCAGTATAGTTTCTATTTAAATGTAATGTTAGTTTTAAAATAGGATAACTCTTTATGTCAAAGTCTAATAATAAGACTTCTCATCAGTGTAAACAAACATACTTCACTTAAGCATCATATCCAAGTCCTCTTGGAGAGTTGGCCTCTGGTAGATTCATGTGTACTCGGGCACAGGAAGGACGTGTTCGCAGCTGCACGCAAGTAAATGATAATGGTAAATGGACTTGAGCTTATGAAGCACTTTTCTAGTCTCTTGACTGCACAAAGCTGCTTTACACCACAGGTCACATCTACACATTCACTCACTGATGGTTGGAGTTTCTATGACAGTTGTCCATCAGTGTGAACTGACACATCCTCGCCCTGTCATACCCATTTACACGCCACTGACACAGCAGTGGAAGCAACTTGGGGTTAAGTGTCTTGCCCAAGGACACATCACCATGTGACAGCCAGAGCTAGACTCGAATCTGCAACATTCCGACAGGGTGCACTATCAGACTGAGCCACCGGTGCCCCATAGTGGTAGTAGATATTTTCAGCAGAGGGGATGGGATGATTATTCAGTCACCTTTAACCACAGTTTACAGAATCCCGTTAAATAAATTCTTGAGGCTTTTTTCACACACAGTTTCAAAACAGTTTTTGAAAATTTCTAAAATATTTATGCTTTTTCTTTTCGATAGCAGGTGGCCTATTAAATTTGTTTGGCAAAGGAAAATTTTTGATAAACCTGCACTTGCCTACCTTTAAATCGATACGCCAACATTTTTTTTGTTTTCGTGTCTTGCCTCACTGCCCAGTCCATGACAAGCAGATAGACACCATTCTATGGACTCTGCGTGTAGTCACAAGAAAGAGACAGGCAGAGCTCGCCCACTGCTAGTTAGCTTAGCTAAAACACTGGGAGTCAATGGGTAAAGCTAGCCTGCCTCTGCCTACAGTCATCAGATAAACTCTTCAGCAACTCTTAATGGTCCTGTGTGCTTGTTTGACTCATTTTTGTACCCCTTTATCTTCCACTATCATCATGTTATCTTCTTCTACTCCTAAACAGAGGCTTTGTTTTGTTAATCTACTTCCACAGTGGTTTTGTGCTAGAGCTGCGACATTCGTGAACCAGTCAAGTCACAGCTCTAGCACAAACCACCACAGAAGTAGGTCAACAAAACAAAGCCTCTGTTTAGGACTGGAAGAAGATCATACGATGATAGTGGAAGATGGTGTGGCATAATGTGGCTAAACAAGTCACAACAAGCACACAGGACCATTAAGAGTTGCTGAAGAGTTTATCTGATGAGTGGAGGCAGAGGCATGCTAACACTTCCCATTTACTCCCAGTGTTTGAGCTAAGCTAACTAGCAGTGGGTGAGCTCTGCCCGTCTCTTCCTTGTTACTGCACACACAGTTGAAAAACTGGTGTCTATCTGCTTGTCATGGACTCAGGAGTGAGGCAAGACATGAAAACACAAAAAAGTTGGCGTGTCCCTTTGACAATTGTTCCCCTCACCATCAGTGGCTCCAAAAATAGAATCAGCTTTCGAGTGCTATCTTCTGTTATGTGGCTTTCTGCACATATCTGTTCATGCTGTCAGTACCATTTTACAACAAATCAGTGGGTCCTTTTTATTCAGTTTGTTGAAGCCATAACTGCAAAATGATGTGTCCATTCTGTGTGCTGTTTGTCCACTGGGTTGGAAATGTTGTTATTCTTGATGATGTGACAAATCACCCTCTAATATTTTGTCCTTTTTGTGTCTGCAACAGGTGTTCAAATGGACAGGAGACAACATGTTCTTCATCAAGGGAGATATGGACTCTTTAGCTTTTGGTGGAGGAAGGTGAGCCCAGGCTGATATTTATGGATACAGTTTTTTCACAGTTTTAGAAAAACAGATGTTAATGTCCTGTTTATGCATAATAACACAGAGACATGGACAGTAAGTTCTTTAGAGGAGGCATGTGAAAGGTGTTAAAGGAACACGCCAACGTTTTTTGTTTTGTTTTCATGTCTGGCCTCTCTCCCAAGTCCATGACAAGCAGATGGATACTATCCTTTGGACTCTGGATGCAGTAATAAGGAAGAGACGGGCAGAGCTCGCCCACAGCTGGTTAGCTTAGCTTAAACACTGGGAGTCAGTGGGTAGTGTTAGCCTGCCTCTGCCTAAAGTCATCAGATAAACTGTTCATCAACTCTTAACGGTCCGGTGTGCTTGCTGCATTAATGTTACATTATCTTCGACTATCATTGTATTATCTTCTAATCCTAAACAGAGGCTTCGAGCCAGAGATGTGACGTTCACAAATGAGTCAAGTCTTTAATTGAACGATGAGAACTTATTCGCAGTTGTGAGTGAGCAGTTTTTTTGCGAGCCATTGTAATGTGCAAATTGCCTGCAAATTTAGAAATGGCCAGCACCAAACAGCTCACTATCAACTGCAAATCAATTCTCATCAGTCACTGCTGTTCAAAAGACTCGACTCGTTGGCGAACGTCACATCTTTAGCTCATAGCCTCTGTTTAGGAGCAGATAATACGATGAGAGTAGAAGATGACGTAACATAATGCAGTAAAAACAAGTCACAACAAGCACACAGGACCGTTTAGAGTTGCTGAAGAGTTTATCTGATGACTGTTGGCAGAGGCAGGCTAACGCTCCCCATTGACTCCCAGTGTTTGAGCTA
Source organism: Cetoscarus ocellatus (assembly GCA_037902135.1). Classification (NCBI taxonomy): domain Eukaryota; kingdom Metazoa; phylum Chordata; class Actinopteri; order Labriformes; family Labridae; genus Cetoscarus; species Cetoscarus ocellatus. The sequence continues at coordinate 1,899,745 of JBAMNC010000640.1, read as the reverse complement.
AGCTAATTAGCAGTTGGTGAACTTTGCCCATCTCTTCCTTGTTACTGGACACAGAGTCCAAAGGATGGAGTGAGGCACGACACAAAAAGAATAAAAAAGTAGGCGTATCCCTGTAAGGGTTGTTTTTGTGCCCAGTTAAGATGCTTCAGTGAACAAAAGCACCTGGATGAATAATTTATGGGCCTCTGTTTGCTTTGATTTCTCTAGTGGGGAGTTTGGCCTGTGGCTGGACGGAGATCTCTACCATGGCAGGAGTCACTCCTGTAAAACATTTGGAAACCCAATGCTCTCAAAAAAGGAGGATTTCTACGTGCAGGACATAGAGATCTGGGCTTTTGAGTAGCCAAACAGTTTACTGCAGGGAATAAGAAGTCCTGCTGAGGGTTCCTTTAGAATGATGGCAACGTCCCAAACCCAACTGCACATCACCAGGGCTCCTCAGGCCAGAAGACCGCTATTGGATGCTTTTTGTGCATTACTACTTCAGTTATTATGGAGCTTTTTCTCTTTGTGTGTATCTTGTTACAGCCTTGCGCATTGTCTTTGCAAAGTACGGGGAGTTTGTCAAGCAGAAAAAAAGTTATGGTTAGATGCCGAGACAGAGGGAGAAGAAGACGAGCAAGGACGGGACCACCAGGCCTTGATGAGGAAAGGACCATGTGGGATCCTGTCACCTGAGAGCTGGTGGAGATGATGGCGGCTGAGGTTTGGGTCTACTGCAAGAGGAAAGACTTGCCCTACAAGTCCAGATTGTGCGTCTGAACTTTAAAGAGCCTCAAGGTCCCTGGCACGCTCACAGACCCCTTAGAACTTTACTCATTGGTTGGATGTTACTGTGCGGTCTGCCCAGATGGATGGAGACACCAATAGAACGAAACAAGACGGAAACTAAACACATTCCATTTTTCTTGGTGATGTGAAGTGTCAAAATAAAGTCGTGAGTTGTGGTAAACACCAATAAACCAAATCTGTAGCCGCAGAATGCAATGGCAGAACTCAGAGAAGAGAAACTCCTCCCTGGGTTGGTTAGTCTATTTACAGTACTGTTTTAGGTTTTCTTCTGAAGCTAAACTATAGAGTATTGTGAATTGTAGCCCTCCTGTTGTTCACTGTCATAACACACCATCTAAAAGCACATACAGTAGCTATAATCAGATTACCCATTGTTGTAATGTTCTGTTCACTGGGTGTACCTGTGAGTCCAGCTTATACCAGCCTCCCTCACTGGGAGCTGGCTATACTGTTTGTAGACAGTAATGTGTTGCAATAGATTTGTGGAATATGCAAAAACTGTCCTGTGACCTCAAATACCCGCAGGTTCTGGCACTTTTGCCACTGCTTGGCACTCTTTGAAAGACAAAATTGTAAAGCTTTTACGTCTTAAAACACAAATGCTTTCCTGGGTATCATTTGAAGAGCCTGAGACGTTGTGAACCATTTAACTTGCTAATAACATATATATATATATATATATATATATATGTATAAATAAATATATATATATATACATATATATGAGTGTGTGTGTGCGTGTGTGTGTACATAATCATATATATTTTGCTGTTAAGTGTGACAGTGATCTAATTGTGCTGATATTTCAGCTGCTAAAATATATTGTATATTACCTTGTAAATTAATGTTAAAATATTGAAATATTAGATTTGTCCCTCACACATACATATTCATGTCATTATATAAACCTATATTTCATGATATAAATAACATATAATGCTCTAAGTATATATATACATATATACAGATATATATATAAAATATATATATTGTAATTATAATAAAGTGTGGTTGCTTCTAGCACTTCAATCTGGTGTAAAAGTGTTCAGACCAGGTTCTGATAGTCTATTAGCAGTAGCTGTACAGTACTTCTTGGGTCAGGTTGTGGGGGTGGTACCTGTTGGTAGAGAGTTTGATGCTACCACCATCAATAAGGGGGAGCTCTGAAGCTCCGTGTGTGAAGAGAAATGCTTTAAGGCCGGACGGGGGTATGAAATGTGGCTAATCGTGGCATCAGGGCTCTTTTTCTCTAGCGAGTCTTATTTGTTTCAGCTCGGTATACAGAGTGACTGACCTCTCACAGGCGGGCAAGGGGAACCGAACGTGGTATATAATCCTCCCTTTGGGATTTTTCTCCCCCTTTTCTGGTCTTCCACACCAGTATTTGTGTCCTTGTGAAGAGTCACAAAAAGTAATATGGATATTTCTTCCAAATAGTTCACCAGAATAAAATGTATCAGTGGTATTTAAATAACAATAAATCTAAGTAAAATGTTGTCACATTGGATACGACTGAATTTGTGATTTCTGTTTTGTTTGTTGCACTGATGTTTCCTTGTGTCTGTCTGTTCGTGCTGTCTGTAACCGTTCTTAAGTGTCTGTTGACAAAGATCTGATCCAGGGGTGTCCAGACTTCTTCACTGAAGATGGCTGATCCACCTTATAAGTTATTTAAGACAGTGTAATGTCAAAACAGCTGATGTCGCAACTTCATCAGTGGCTTGACAAGGCAAATACCCAATCATTGAAGAACTTTGGTTAGCCAGTCAGATGTCAGAGTGGCTCTTCGGCCGTCTGCAGCAGAGAGAGGAGACACATGGCTTGATTTCACATTCAAACACAAAACAAGAACAAACTGCACAAAGCTGTCGAACTTCAGGAATAACTAGACAAATGAACAAAATTCACCAGGATGTTGGGATTTTGTCATCACTTTGTTTGTGAATGTGCTTACCGTTTATGTTGCCCCACAATTTAAATCTATTGATGTAAATAAGAAGTAAAAAACAGTCGAGCACAGTCTCCATATCATAATATTTACCATATTTCACTGTATTTTCAGAATTTGCCAAGGGTCAGAAAAAAAGTTTTCAGGACTATCGAAGTGCCTCACAGAAAATCTTTACTGCAAAACTAAACTGAGTGAAACATTCTTTGTGACTAAATGGTAAGATAACCAAAATAAATATGTTTGTGTCCATAAATAATACAGTGCTGAACAAATTTACTTGAGCACCTGCCATTAAGATGAGGAAACAGTTTGTTTTTTAATCTTTCTTTAATGTGGACTATGTCATTTTGAGTGAGTCTGGAGGATTTACCATTTTGAGCAGGACTGAAGAGTTTCAAACCGAATTCACCATTTTATTCCCGTCTCAATAAAAAGCGTCTCACTGGGCTTCTCTGAGAAGTCAACAATTAATCAAGCAGAACATTTAACCACCAAAACTATTTTTCTCTGTTCAGGAATGCAAGTTAATGACTATAATTTGACATCTTTATGAAGAAACAATAATGTGCTTTACTACTTCTCTGTTTTTGTGAAACAGTGAACTTAAAAATTTGTAAAGCTTTAAAAATATAATCTCAGTTAAAGTCAAGTCAAAGTTTATTTCTAAAGCATGTTTAAAGAAAACAACCTCGGCTGACCAAACTGCTGTACAGGGTCCAGTGTAGTCAAGCAAACATTTAATAATAATAAAAACAGTAATGATAATAAAAACTGTAATGGAATAATTAAATATATGAAAATAGAAATAAAATAGGATACGAATAAAAACACTAAAAGAAGAGTAAAAGAGAAGATAGGGACTAAAAGATGAAGGATAGGATAAAAGCCAGGGTTACTTGTCTAGCTGAGACTGAACGCCAAAGAAAAAAGATGAGTTTTCAGCAGAGCTTCTACTTATCAGTCATTTTCCAAATGCCTGTGTGTTTTGTGTTTTATCATGTACTGGTGTGCTGATGCCTGCTGCTGAAAAACAGTTTTTCCACAGGATAATAATAAAGTTGTAGTTGAAGTTGAAGTTGATTCTGGTGAATCAACATTACAGAATAAAAAATGGTTTTGGTAATTACCAGTGCTGTTAATTTGGGGCAGCCGTGGCATACTTGGGGGTGGACTAATAAATTTGTTAAGCACTGTGTATGGGATTGCCTTGTGGTTATCATCCTTTTGTCCTATATACAGATGCTAATGTCCAGCCTGTGGCTCCTTCCCCACACATTATTTTCCACTCTCTCTCTCTCTCTAATTTCAGTCTCTCTCCTCTATCCTGTCTCATTAATCGTGGCAAGAAAGCTCAAAAATAAGAGCAGGATTTCAGCCCCCTCTGCCATACCAGCAGCTCATAAAAATGTTAAAAAAAAATATATATATATATATATATATACAGATATCAATACTGATATTTTGGTCTGCAGCACAAAGCCTTCACTAAACTAATACTGGCCTGTTCTGTCATGGTTACAGTATATTCACACAGCTTATTTGGCCGTGGTCGCTATGGCTTTAAGGTGAAGAAGCCAATTAGGCGGGAGTAATTAGTTTTGTTGCCTGAGTGGGAGGGATCTGGTGTTTATTTGTGTTTATTTGTATGATTGTCTAAAGTCTGCCCACTTCACATCCAATTACTAAGCACCCTCAAAGCTTCTATTTTAAAAACCAGCCCTCAGATATCTGGATGGTTGATAGTATGTTTATGTGATCATAAATTTCTCACAGATAAATTATTTATTAATTTGTGTTCCCAGGGGTTTTAAGAGGAATCAGCTGTGAGTTAACACCATCTTGTGGTCACCAAGTGCACATCTAAGCACCTTTAATACTAATTCTTACATAGACTACCATTCCTTCACTTCACTGTTTCCAAAAATCACCAAAGTCCATTGAAATCCATTTATTGAACTGTTTATTCTTTTGGCAAATATGTACATATAACAAAAGCCCCTTCAGGCACAGCAGGAAAACACTTAAGGGACTACGGCAAGTTAAGACAAAAAGGTGTTGTGCTGTTGTGCAGAATTTGTAAACAAACATGATTTCCTGTAAAGTTTTTTTCTGTCTTTTCATCAGTCTCTGTCCAGATGCAGGCCTGCTCAGTACACCAGGTACTTGAGTTCAGAGTAGATGAGCGGGAACATGACGGTGCAGGCTCGGTACAGGATGGCTCCGCTCTTGAATAAGGCTCGGGGTTTGGTGCTCCACGACTCGGACTTGAAGTTGAAGTAGATCGCGTACAGCGCCACAGCAAAGAAGTGTCCAATCAGGGTCATGGGTTTTGGAGACAACCTGGTTACAGAGAGAATAAATCTGCTCTTAAATCTTTATTTTCATGTATTTGAGCTGAAATTTGCACTCTTTGATAGAAAAACAACAACAGTCTAATTATTTATTAATCCCAAGTGATAATTAAAGCACTGCTGGTCTTCTTCAGACTCTATTGTCCCATCAGGATGAGCACATTTTCAGGTTTTCTGGAGATTTTGAGAACTTCGCATTTCATCATGGACAAAACACAGAGCGCAAACCTCTGCCAAGGTAGCTCACATATTGCTGTTACATCTATAAGCAATAGCTCCATGATAAAGTTACCATCATAATATGATTCATTGACCCCTGATCATGTTGATATCATCGTTAGTTAGACAGTTATTGAGCAAAAATGATTGTTCACTAATGGAGGTTATCTGGATCACCACCAAAATCTAATCATTTTTAAGTTGGGCCACTACCAAACATCTGAAAATTTCAGCAAAATCCGTCCAGTGCTTTTTGTGTAATCTTACTGACAAGCAGACAAACAAACGCCGGCAAAACATAAGCTCCTTGGTGGAGGTAATAACTAGATCAAGGTCTCAAGAAAACATCCAGGATGTGATTGTTATCATGACAATATGGAGGACATTCAAATATTTGCATCTAAATCCACATTGGGGCCCTGTAAGTAACTGACTTTTTCTGTTTTTTTCTTACACAACAACCCACTGTTGGGCCCTGATACACTAGCTAAACCCAACTGTGATGGACCACTCCAGGCCTCACTCTAGACCAGGGGTACCCAACAAGGTGCCCGTGAGCACCAGGGAGTCAATGAGGTGCTCTCAGGGACACTTAAAAATAACATAAGCTATCATCACAGAACTAGAAATACACACTTTTTTTTTTTTTTAATTCCAACTGTCTGTTTTGCTAGTAAATCACACTTGAAAAATACAAAAATAACAAATGCAACATGTGCATCACATTTTAAGACAGCCTACTTTGACCTGCATGGGGTCAAAGTTTACATTGATGCTGACACAGGAAAATAAAAAATTGAAGATGCATGTAAGTATCTTTTCGTAATAATCTGTGGTAAAAATTATTATTATTCCCCAGCTTAACTTCCCATGGAAACTTTCTGAAGAGTTTCCGGAAATTGGCAGTGAATTTTCAGCCTCTTTGCAGCCCTATTCAGGACACAAATGTCGAGTAGCCTGCTGAGGCCTAATGTGTGACTTTCAGAAGTGTGAGGAGACGAATGAAGTTTTGAACCAAATTACGATATCCAGCTGTAATTAATGTACGGAGTAAAAGCACAGATCTGCTGTTGAAGCTCTCATTCAGCTCCTCTGAACCCTGTTTGTGAGGAGAACGTCATTAAATCTGTGAAGCTTACACTGAGAGCAGTCCAATTGGCCCAGCGATGCACTCCCCTCCAAGCTTGAAGTACTGGAAGCAGGCATTCCTCAGCTCGTGGAGAGAGCCTGGTTCACACAGAACACATCACAATAACCATTACTGTCAAATAATGCAGATTTCAAAGCGTCACTTGTTCATTTAGAAACAGCAGTGGTGTTTGAGGCAGTGTTATTGTTCTTCATGAGTGTGAGAGTTCATGTCAGAGGTCACTCACTGTCAGTGGCAGCGAACAGCTCGTACAGGGCCTGGGCTAAAACATTCACCACGAAAGAATGTGATGACTTGCGTTTCCAGTGGAATTTTTTCTTTGCCTGTTCAGAAGCAGAGAAATCACAGTTTATTTCACTTTGATCTGACTGAAAACAGACTGCTCTCACCCTGAGAAGAGAGAATTACAATGCAGGGCAAATGTGATTCAGTTAAGGCTCCAAATTAAAGTTTAAGACAGTTAGATATTACAGAAGCAAAGCCCTGAAGCACAATTCACACTGCAGGCCTCACTGCTCAGATTTGGGGCTGGAATTAAAGCATTTTGTCTTCTTTACGTGGGCAGATACATGAGGAGAGACCCAAACAAACCAAATCTGTATCTGTTTCTGAAAACGTCTAACCTGAGCTGCTCCAGAGCACGTGTTTGAGACACAATGATCTTTGGATTATATTATAAAATACAGATGTAAAATTAAATATCCCTCAACAAAATCATCATTTAAGGGATACGCCAACATTTTTTTTGTTTTCGTGTCTTTCCTCACTCCCGAGTCCATGACAAGCAGATAGACACCATTCTTTCAACTGTGTGTGCGGTAACAAGGAAGAGACGGGCAGAGCTTGGCCATCGCTAAATAGCTTAGCTCAAACACTGTGAGTCAATGGGTAGCATTAGCCTGCCTCTGCCTGCAACTCTTAATGGTGTGCTTGTGACCTTTTTTTTTTTTTTTACCACATCTTGTTATGTTCTCTATTTTCAGACTAAGATTAGCACTTCGAGTAATTTTTGAAAGAAATACATATGAAACTAAACTGCAGGGTGCATGCTATAACCACTGCGGATGTGCTTGTCAGAAGGTCAACAAAACGTGTATACATCCCTTTAATGCTGCAGAAACAACAGCATGAAGAACCTGCCAAAGTGAGACTGATATCTGTAGACCAGATAATAGTCTCAGGGTGGCAAGGTGATGCAGCAGGTACTACACATGCCTTACAGCAAGAAGGTTGCTGGTTTGATCCCCACGTTGATCAGGGCCTTTCTGTGTGAAGTTTTCATGTTCTCCCTGTGCATGCGTGGGTTGTCTCTGGGCACTCCAGCTTCCTCCACGGACCAAAAACATGCTCATAAGGTTAACTGGTGACTCTAAGTTACCCTTAGGTATGAGTGTGAATGTGAATTAATGTCTGTCTCTCTATGTAGCCCTGTGTTTGTCTGGCAACCAGTTCAAGGTGTTCCCCCCCTCTTGCCCAGTGTCAGCTGTAACATGTCAGACAGATTAAGGCTGAATATTCTACGTGACTTTCATAATATGTGAAATGATAAACATCACCGCCAGTTGCCCATCCCTGTTTGAGAAGCTGTAACTCCTGATAAGAGTTTTGGGTCTTACTGAATAGTTTGGTCCTCTCATTACCTGCAGCATTTCCTGGTCATTGTCCAGATCTGAGATGTTGTTGAGCAGACTCCTCCAGATGAGGACGTCATTGAGAGCGACGCTCATTCCTCCTCCGGTGAGAGGATGCCTCATGTTGTAGGCGTCACCAAGAAGAAGTACACCTGCAGATAAAAGTCATGGTCAAAACTCATGACAAGTTTTGTTTTGTCCCCTTCAGTACTTTATAGTTTGCTGTGTCAAAAGGAGTATAGCACTACATGTGGAATTTGACTTCATGACTTTAAGTGATTATTTTGGTTTTATCTCAGCTGGTTGGTGCTAAAGTCTTAATTTTAAAGACCTTTAAAAAGGGGAAACAACAGAAGAAAAAGACTTTTTGACATATGCATGACTTTATTGAACTGCCTTGAAACAAGTGGCAGGTCTACAGTGGTCCCCCCTCCATCGAGGGGTTAGGTTTCAGACCCACCCGCGAAAGTGAAAATCTGCAAAATAGAAATACCCTATTTAAATATACCCTAGGCATGTTTTTTATAACTTTTACAGTACTTTTAAAAGAATTTTAAGGTCTTGAACCCTTAAATGCCTGAAAACACAAATTATAGCCAGAAAATTCTATTTTTTTGGAGCTGAATTGTTTATTTTACTTTCTACTGAAATCCTAAAAATCTAAATTTTCTAAAAATTTAACATTTATATTTTTTGTATCTCATTCGATACATAAGTTGTTTTTGGCAACTGATAATCCATTTGAGGACATTTTTATAATTTATCTAATTGTATTCAGATGTTTTTTTTTTAGTAATTTGTTGATCATATTGATTAGATAGAGGTTTCATAAAAGTATGTATCAAATATGATACCAAAGGTGTTAAAGAGTCAAACACATATCAATAAAACACAAACACAAAGTCAATGCACAAAACACTAAAGTTATGCAGAACACTGATCACTGTGGAGCGTCTCTCCTTCCTGCAAGATGCAAAGCCACATGATACACAATAGCCAATCGGTGGCCAAGAAAAACATACCGACACTCTGATTGGCTAAATCAGTAAGTACAAGCATTATATTGTCACGAGTGAGATTTAAACTCATAGACAATGCTACAGAATGCCGCGAAACAGCGAAAATGTACGCAATATCAAAATTAATAAGTCTTACAGAAAAAAACATGAAATACCGGGACCGCAAAAAATGAGCCGCGATATCGCGGGGGTTAACTGTATAATAAATATACAAACACCAATGATCACAATGATCATTATCAGATTACATTTGTAGGGAGTTAATTTAACGCAAACCATAATTTCCACATTATGAACAAGGTCAGGGGAATTACTGTGCAGCTTACTTCAGGGCTGCATGTGTAAAAAGGGCTTTCATGGACAAAGTTGCCCACCCCTGTTGCACAGCATGACGCAGCTCTGTTTCATGCTGCACATAATCAGTCTGATAAATACCCTGTTTCTCATTGAAAGTTAATTGATAACTGATCTGTTAAATACTTGCATACCTGGCTTGCTGAGAGGGGATGGAGGGAGGAAGCTGGCCGGCATGGACCTGAGTCGATCGTTCTGCAGCGCTGACAGAAAAGGCTCCTTTAGATGCTCTGAGGGACAAAAACAAAGACAGCATGTTGATCAGCAGAGGGCAGAGGGGCACACTGGGCTCACATGTGGCCAAACACTTAACAGACATCAGACTGAAAATGTTTCTACTATTCAACACATTTAACAACACTGTCTCAGTCACTCTGGGCTACTGGTGCCATTTTATTGTCCTAACCTTTGTGTAGAAAACAGTAAAATCACATTATTTTTCTTTAGATATAAGGAGAGTGGTACAGCAGTGCACGTGCCTCACAGCCAGAAGGTTGTTGGTTCTAACCCATGTTGGTCAGGGTCTTTCTGTGTGGAGTTTGCATGTGTAGGTGCATGCGTGGGGTCTCTCTGGGCACTCTGGATTCCTCCCACAGACCAAAACCATGCTCAATATTTTGATTTAAGACTCCAAATTGCCCTTAGGTATTTGTTTGATTTTCTGTCTCTCTATGTGGCCCTGCAATTGGCTCGCAACCAGTTCAGGGTGTACCCGCCTCTCGCCCAATGCCAGATGGGATAGGCTCCAGCCCCTGCAACCCCAAAAGGGATAGTTGGTATAGAAAATGAAAGGATATAAGGAACATGAAGGAGTGGAGCTTAATCACTATAATCATGAATTCTGTTCATTATCTTCTCTACTCTGTTGGGTTTTTAAAACAGAATATCATTTTTTAACCAAGTTTACCTCAGCTTTTTTCACAACACTAGTGTTAGCCTATCTTTCACAGATATATAAAAAAATGATATAGAGATCAAGCATATGATTTTTAAAAGAAAATGAAGTTTACTGTTTGTTGAAACTCAGCCTGATTAAGAGATGAACACACTGACTGATGACATAAAACTTCCCAAAAAAGTCAGCAAGTCAGTTCCCTCCTGACTTTGTTCCTCAGAATATCCGACAAACTGATATCACTTCCTGTCTGTGGATCTATAGTGAATGTGTTCATGTTTTTACTCATTTATTTTACAGTAGGCATAAAACCAAAAACTAACATCATGGGGTGAATCCTTAGAGGGATGCACAATTTGTCAAAAGGAAAAAAATAACCTTTAAGTATTTTCTCCAGTTACAAAAAAAGATAAATATGTTACAGATAATGATTTGATCTGTTCAAAAAAAATGTTGCTACTTTTTATTTATTTCTAACCACATTGCAAAAGTTTAACTTTAAAAGAGAAAATACACATTTGGTTTATCCTAAAAAAGGGTCGACCTTGCAATTAAAGGTGTTAAAATAAATACAAAATATCTACATACAGTTTTATTCAGTGTTTTTTTTCTACACTCTCTAAGTCAGAACAAAAACCTTATAAAATGTAGTCTGTACACTTTCAGTAAATCACACAGAGGTATATCCTGGAGTGCAGGTTACGACAGTCGGTAATGGAGCTGAAATGGGTTTGTGTCCGTTCCCTCAGGAGCCTCAGGGCGTAGGGTTTGCACCCTTGCACCGTTCATCAGGAGTGATAAATGGCGAAGTGCCGACCCAGTACATGCTCCCAAACCTGACCTGACCTGATATCCTAGGGGCCAGTTAAGTAACTAACAGCAAAGAACGACCGTCTATTAACAAACGTCTACATTACTTTTTTGAGAATCACATTTTGAACTTTGATAGTTTATCGGTAATAGGCCAAAGGTCAAATTTATAAGAAACAATACTCAGACATAAAGATCTAAGGGGGTAGGATTAGATAAGTTTACACTCCTTCCTACTCCTTTTTGCTCATGTAAGCTGAGAGGCTTATAAAAAAAATGCAGATTCAGCTACTGTCTTGTTTTATTTTCGTGTTTTTTTTCTGATTCCCACTTATTTGTATTTTTAACTGTTTTTAAGTTGTCATTTTAAGTAAGTGTTATCTCGCTCTCACCTGGCAGCTGAGGGTGTATCTTCTCCATCATGTATTCCTGGAGGTTTCGGGGCATCTCCCCTCTGATGTCCACGAGGACCCTGGTTTGTGAGGAGGAGATCTGGTAGATGAGCACCGGGCTCGGGTGGGCGAGCACCAGCTCAGCATGGTTGCTTCTGAACTGTGGACAGTCCTGGAAAAAAAACAAAAAAAACAGGAATAACTGAAAAGATATTTATAATTCAGGATCTAGCACAGACAGAGTGGTGCAGTAATTAAGTCCAATAATGTGGGAGTGAATTAGCATTTTAGCACTTCATCCTCCCTCATCTCAAAGTCTGTTGTATTTTTAAGTGGTTGGTTGGACAATTCCTGAATTAAGGGCTTTTTTTTCCTTTATTAGGACACAAAAATGTACAAACATCACCGAAACAAAATTTACCATAAAAAACTCCTATCAAAGATATTACATAATACATACAGAAGGGGAAATAAATGGTCCTTCAGTAACTGAAATAGTCGTGATCCTGCTCTGTGTTAGGTTTTGCTTCCTGTCTGGCTCCGTCACACCTGATTCCTGATTCTTCCTCCGCAGCTGTGTCTAATCACCTCTTGTATTTAAACCTCATGTCCTCCTCTTTCTTGTTGCCAGTTTGTCGCACTCTCTAGTCTTCACTCTATCTTGTCACGTCTTGCCGGTATAACCCATTTTGTCTTTTGATCTAGTCTTTTGCCTCACATCTTGGATACCTTGGCTTTCTCTGATTTCTGTGTACCAAACTTTGCCTGTTTAACCAACAAACCGACTGCCATTGTCAAACAAACCAGTGAAGTGTTGAGTATTTGTGTCCTTTCTTGAGCCTCGTTCCTTGAAAGAAATTATTCAAAGCACAATCATAATAACAAAATCTACAAAAGTCTTGATTTCATTGTGCCTCCAAAAATGAAGCAAATTCATAAACCTCCACGCTAAAATTATAACTGAGGTCTGAAAAACCTTTACAAGCATTATTCCAAGGAGACAGTATCAAACACATTTCATACGACGTAGATTAGAAATTTCCTACATTTTAGTTACCACTTGTTCACGCAGCTTTGCAGTGAAAACAAGCAATAGAGATTTTTATGACATTTTAAACAACATAAAACACGTCAGGAAACAGGTGGATTTTGAAGCTCTGTTGAAACCTTGAAAGGGCAGTTGCTATAAAACTGTTAAAAACGACCTCAAAAATAGCAGGAGACCTTAAATATTAATAATAATTTCAGATGCCTTAAGAAAGCAAAGACTACCAACTTGATCAGGTCTCACTCAGAGGAGTTTTCTTAAATGAGAGGATGAAGCATGAGTTATAATTCAAAGCAGGTAAGAGGCGTCTATGTCAGCCTGTCATATTGCAGATCTGTAGCGGCCTGACATTAGCTCTTTCCTCACGGGTTACATCAGTGGACGGGGTGGTGTTTAATGGATGTCAGTGCACATAAAGTCTACAGACCAGGTCAGTCTGAATAAGGGCATCCCAGACCACCTCCATATTAAGTCTGAGCTATCTGAAAAGTGTTTTTTTTTTTTTTTTTTTTACCACTGAAATGCACTGAAATGTGTTGTCTTTGTTTGAAGCATTATGAATTATCACCTGCATTTCCAAAATAGATGTTAATGCATCCTTTAAAAAGAAACAGATTTTCACAATTTTTATGAACACTATTTACATGTTTGGTGAAAAAAAAGAATTCTCACTAATGCTCTGTCAGTAAAACCATATTTTTTTCAGCACACATCTCATTAATTTGAATGAATGTAAATGTTATTACTGCATGCTAATTACTTTCATAAGGCAGCCCACAAAGTGAGAGGAGGTGAGAGCTTTCCCTGAGACGAGACTCTTCCTGAACTTGGAGAAACAGCCGTCAGCCACCACTGTAAGTGCTGCAAAGACTTCCTGCAAAACACAAGTTCACACTGTCATCACATTAAATGATGTGTAATAAATACATTATTTTCTGAACAGCAGAGGTCCCCTCTCACCTTAGTCTCTCCACTTTCTTTGTCTTTGTACTGGACTCCTGCCACACCGTCATCTTCTTCCAGCAATCGCGTCACTGTGCCCTCGATGAATGTGACGCTGAGATGAACATAAAGACAGTTACATATCCCAACACCACTATATCATAAATAATAGGGATGTATAATATTGGATTTTCGCAGATATCTGATGTATCAATAGTTCCAAAAACATTATCATTGATACCAATAATGACGTTTTCATGAGCACAAAGTTTCTACTTCACCATAATTAACCTGTTTCTTTCATGGTTACAGTCCATTTGTGTTAGAAACAGATTATGTGTATGAAAAACTATTTTCTATTATTTATCAAATGATATTTTTGGTTTATAAAGTGGATCATGAGTGATAAGAAGGGAAGCCATCATGGTACAATTGTACATGTTGCCAACATTATAGCCAATATAATATATGGGATATTTACGGCCAATTATTTGGTCAAACTATCAGCCGAACATTTTATTTTTTTAAGAACTAAGTTTCTACTGTACTAGATATGACCTGTTTCTCTTATTGTGATAGTTTGACATGAGAAAAACACTGAATTCTTGCATAAATGATACAGCATTATTCTTTTAAATGCAGACACTCAGTGATGATAATGTGGTTAATTTGTAAATTCTGTGGATATCATAGCAAAAAAATTGCCAATCCATCGCATATATGCATATATGGTATGTATGGCCGATGCATATCAGCTGTAAATACCTGCAGAAATGTTATATCTGCCAATAATAAAATATTGTAACACACACAAAATAATCAGAGAAACTGAAAAGATAACCACTCTAGATATGTTCAGATGCTCAACTCTGGACTATTAACAACTTTTTAAGTGAAACATGATCTGCTTTTATACAAATCTACAGTTCTCGGAAACAACACATAAATGTCAAATAATATTCAACATGAGGAAGAATCTGAAATTGATCAAAATGACTGAATAAAAGTAAAGAAGAAGTGCTTCAGGAAGAAAAAACTTCTGCCAAAGTGGTGTTGCTAGCCAAGATATTATGAAAAATGTAAGAAGCCTGTCCTATCTCGAAATACTTCCTGGAAATTGTTCTGTCTCTGATGTCTTTGCTTGATCAATTATTAATTAAATTTTAGTCAAACTGCAGGCTATTTCAGATTAGTAAAGGGGATGGAGACCAGCAACAGCAGATTTTGTCTGACCTAGCAACAGTTACTAAGGAGGGTGGGGCTTGATTAAGGATCACTTCCTCTAAAGGTAAGGGCTTGAAAAAAGGTCAGGTAATACATTTGTTTTATTCTGCTGTCTGTGTTAAGTTTCGTGTTATGAGCTTGATTTTCCATCAGTACTCACTTCGGCTCGGCCTGCGCGGTCCTCCTGAGGCCCATGATGAAGCGGCCATGATGGAAGGCACGTCCACACTGGATGTTGTCCTCCTTCTGAGGATAGGGGATCTCCACCTCTGTGCTGCTCTCGATGTCGTGGATCACATAGCCATTAACCAGATGGGCATCTATATCCTCCACTGAACCTTCAGACAAACACATGCAACAAGTTTCAGTTTTGTAAATGTATCAGCACTCAGCCAGGTAATGTTGACCTCAGTTCAGGAGGCAGTTTGGGTTTCTGAGAGTTATAAGGCCTGAACTTTAGCCATAGTGACAGAGATTAGCTCTGCATCTGTGCACAAAGAGTGGCCACTGAAGCTACACGGCTACACACTGCTGCAGATGGTGCTATCACCACTCTGTTTTTGAACAGAGGTGAAAACAATCCACAGAAACAGTGCAGGGTGATTACACACATTTATCAAACAAATTTACAACAACTGACTTTCTACTAACAAGCCCCTTTGTTGTGAGGCTTAAATAACTATAGTGCCATGAAAAAGTATTTGCACCCCACCCCCCCAGGATTTCTTACTTTTTTTTTTGTGTGTTTCAGATCATCACACAAATTTTAACATTAGACAAAGATAACCTGAGTAAATAGAAAATGCAGTTTTTAAATGATGATTTTATTTATTTAGGGAAAAAAGCTCTCCAAACCTGCATGACCCTATGTGAAAAAGTAATTGCCCCCCTTGTTAAATCATAACTTAACTGTGATTAACCACATTTTTTTGAAAGCTGAGCTCAATTTCACTGACCACATGCTGACCTGATTACTGCCAGACCTGTTGAATGAAGAAATCACTTAAATAGAACCTGTCTGACAAAGTGAAGTAGGCTGCAAGATCTCGAAAAGAAACACATCATGCCAAGATCCAAAGAAATTCAAGAACAAATGAGAAACAAAGTGATTGAACTCTATCAGTCTGGAAAGGGTTACAAAGCCATTTCTAAGGCTTTAGGACTCCAGCGAACCACGGTCAGAGCCATTATCCACAAATGGAGAAAACTGGGAACAGTGGCGAACCTTCCCAGGAGTGGTCAGCCTACCAAAATTACACCAAGAGCACAACGACAACTCATCCAGGAGGTCAAAAAGAACCCACAACAACATCTAAAGAACTGCAGGCCTCACCTGCCTCAGTTAAGGTCAGTGTTCATGACTCAACAATAAGAAAGAGACTAAGCAAAAATATCATCCATGGTAGAGCTCCAAGGTAAAAACCACTACTGACCAAAAAGAAGACAAAGGCTCCTCTCACATATGCCACAAAACATCTTGATGATCCCCAAGACTTATGGAAAAATATTCTGTTGAACTTTTTGGAAGGTGTGCGTCCCGTTACATCTGGAGTAAAAACAACCCAGCATCTGATAAAAAGAACATCATAGCAACAGTCAAACATGGTGGTAGTGTGATGGTCTGGGGCTGCTTTGCTGCTTCAGGACCTGGACAACCTACTGTGATTGATGGAACCATGAATTCTGCCGTCCACCAGAAAATCCTGAAGGAGAGCGTTTGGTCATCAGTTTGTGACCTCAAGCTCAAGCTCAAGCTCACTTGGATTATGCAACAGGACAATGACCCGAAACACACCAGCAAGTCCACCTCTGAATGGCTTAAAAAAAATAAAATTAAGGTTTTGGAGTGGCCGAGTCAAAGTCCAGACTTAAATCCAACTGAGATACTGTGGTGTGACCTTAAACAGGCAGTTCATGCTCAAAAACCCTCCAATGTGGTTGAGTTAAAACAATTCTGCACAGAAGAGTGGGCCAAAATTCCTCCACAGCGATGTGAAAGACTCATCACCAGTTATTGCAAACCCTTGATTGCAGTTATTGTTGCCAAGGGTGGCACAACCAGTTATTAGGTTCAGGGGGCAATAACTTTTACACATAGGGTCGTGTAGGTTTGGAGAGCTTTTTTCCCTAAATAAATAAAATCATCATTTAAAAACTGCATTTTGTATTTACTCAGGTTATCTTTGTCTAATGTTAAAATTTCTGTGATGATCTGAAACATTTTAGTGTGACAACTATGCAAAAAAATAAGAAATCAGGAAGGGGGCAAATACTTTTTAATGGCACTGTACAATTACAATTACTTGGCGATCCTTTTAGCCCCATTCGATTATCATTACAGTTCCTGATTATAACTTTAGAGAGATCAACAAAATTAGATACATGATACTCCCTGCAAACAGCACACATATACAGTAGATTGATCATATTAGATTGATCTCTTTATTCATGGTTGTATTGATTATTCATGCACAGTAACTATCTTTACAACCATATGGACATGATGTCCCTCTTAAAATGAGATGCCACATCTCAAGGGGCTTACCTTTAACACATTTATATTGAACAAGGACAAATATGGTGTTATACAGATAAAGATTGATTTACTGAATCTATATTCAGCTGAGACAAATGTGATGAGGACAGACTTATGATCAGGGTGTGCATGGGTTTGTCACTATCATAAATTCTTATTTTTAGTCCCTTCATCTCTGCCTGGATGGATACATCTCTGGCTGTATGTATGTGTATATACAGATGTATATATTTATATGTATTTGTATATTTGCATTTATGTGTATCTATAAAATGAAGAGTATGGCTTCAGCCTGCTCTGTTGTACAGTGCCTGGAGATAACACCTGTTATGAACTGGCACTATACAAATAAAGATCGATTGATTTGTTTTGGCTCTA
Organism: Cetoscarus ocellatus; assembly: GCA_037902135.1. Lineage (NCBI taxonomy): Eukaryota > Metazoa > Chordata > Actinopteri > Labriformes > Labridae > Cetoscarus > Cetoscarus ocellatus. The sequence continues at coordinate 1,882,053 of JBAMNC010000640.1, read as the reverse complement.
CTTTGGTTCACGGCACAACCTACACCCATCAGGTTCAGTCTGCAGGCTTCACATCAGGAAACGACTGCATCAAACACGATAAAAGGGCGTTTTAGCGGGTATGACCTCCGTTTACTTCAAACACTTATATGCTCTGGAGTAAACTCAGGACAAGCTTCTGTTGATGGAGTCAACGGGTCTGAATTAAAAATGGTGCTGTAATAAACATTTATACTTACACAAACCAGATTCTCAGCTTCGCAAACTATCAGCCAGAAGAGCTGAATGAAAGTTTATCCTTAAGTCAGTTTTCAATGTATACTGATAATTATTGTATAAATTCAGAAGTCATGGTTTTGATAATAAGTTTAGTTGGTGAAAACACACTGTATGTTTGCTGTTGAGGAGGTAAACTGAGCAGTGGTTAAACACTTTATCAGAGTAACTTTGCTTGGTCAGCAGAATGCTTGGCAAAATGACAGACACACAGCATTTTGATCTGAACGCCTGCTGTTGTAGGACATGTTGACTGTGCCGTGTACTGAAGAAGTATCAAAACAATATGTGTGCAATCACCCTAGGCTGTTCACGTGAATTGTTTTTACCTACAACTCTTTAAAGGTGCAGTGTGTAGAATTTGGCATTTGAGCGACATCTATCGTTCAGATTCTAGAATGAGCCCAACCGTAACCAAAACGTCACATCGCTGAGCAACGGAAGCCTGTGAAGACCAAAAGGGATCATGAACACGGCATCATTTACTAAAGTGACAAAGGTTTGTAACCATTATTTTTAAGCCCAGAGTAAGCGCAGAGTAACAACTGTCTATACATCCGCCGCTGTCCTCTCTCCTCTTCTTCGCCTGCATTCCAGGTAGATTTCAGAACCGGCGGACAGATTCGCATTTCGTTCTTTTTGTCCCTAAAATCCACCCGTAGACAACATGGCGGATCGTTATGTCGGCCTCATGTACGCGGCCCGCAGTAATGTACATTTTTTGAAGCTTTTTCTAACTAAATAAAAATAAAACAAACGTTTTATGGGGATGATTGTACTCCTATTTTGATGAACTTTACATACAAATTACAAACATTATATCCTATATTCACAGTTTCTGTTCGGCGAAATGCTGCCAAATTCTACACACTGTACCTTTAAATCATAGAGTGGACTTGGCTCTTTCTGCAGCAGTACATATACTGCAGCTCTAGCTTCTGTGACGGCTTTTTCTGTTCAGATGCAGAGCTGATCTCTGTGGCTAATGTCCAGGCTAATGCCATGTGACTCATGCAACCCTAATTCACAATTTCCCTTTACAAGTCAACTATCAAGTCAGTTTCATTCAGCTGCATTTAAACTTAGTCACTGGATATGCAGGATTTTGTTTGAAATAAGGACATTGAACAGTTTTGTATTTAAATGCATTTAAAGCTTTTGTCAGGTATGTTTAGCAGTATTGCCCTTGTAGCAAAATTGGCTGAAATTGCTCAAAACTGCAGCAAAGAAACACTGACCAAAACAATTTGTGTCAATATTAAACCAAAGTGTTCCTTTCCTTTTTCATAACTTAATTTGGTATTTTACTTGAGCTCCATCATGCTTCATAGAAAATGATTTTTCTGAAGCTCTGAGCCCGATCAAATCCAACAAGTCAAGTGTTTTGGTGGTTCAGTTTCCTTAAACTTTTCTCACATTTATAGTTTGTTGTGGCTGCAGGTAGATACAGTGAATACTGAAGACTTCGTATGGCTAACGGGAAAAATCCTGAGCTAAAACTTCAGCTGTCAGTGTAAATATAAGTAATAAAGTATCAGGAGAATTTTTTGTGAAATCACTGCTGTGTGTTTTAGCAGGTCTCTGATTGCAGCAGTTTACCACTGACCTTCAAGTCCGAGCTCTTTCAGTGCTCTATATCCTCCAGGTTGCAGCAGCTCCCCAACGATCCTGTCAGGCTCCTTCAGGTCCCTCTCCACCACGGTCACCCTCCGCCCATCCCGAGCCAGGACAGCTGCCATGGCCGAGCCCAGAACCCCGGCCCCAACTATCACTACATCAGGGGTCATGGGCCTCTGATGTCGAGCTCTCTGAGGCACTCAGTGAAGAAGAGGACTCTGCTTTCACTCTTCGCCTTCTTCTCTGACTCTGAAATCGAAGAAGAGGAGAGTTTCACAAACAGGAAGTCTAGTCTGATCTTAAGAACAAAAATCAGTCAATAAAGTAAACAGAAGTTTAAATGAAGAAGTTCTTGCATAACAAAGCGTGAAAAACAAAACTCAGAATGCCTGAGTGCTTCCTGAGAAACAAGTCTCCGATACTCTGAAGTCACAAAAATTACCTAAAATAAAACACAGCAGATGGCACTGTTTGCCTGTTTTAGCCTGAAGTCTCAGCACAATCAAAAGAATCCAGCCTTCAGAGACACTGGCATCAGTTCAGAGGACTTACATAACAAGCAGCAAGAGATAATCACTGTAGGAAGTCATCATTAAACTTTAAACCAGTTATTAAAATATAAATGCAAATGAAGTACGCTTGCACCAACATCTGATAGTTTATATTTCAGTTTAGTCTTTGTACAGCTTATAACACTACAGAGTAGGGTTGGGAATCAAAATCTAATTCTAGTTTAGAATCCATAAAAAAATATTGGTGTCATTATTTTGCTGATCAATTCCCTGATCAGTCTCTCCCACTTTGTTCTGTATGCTTGGGAGATCACGGACGTCACAGTCTCATCAGAGGCAGTCAGCAGAGATGACAAAGAAGTCAAAAATCATGGCAGACAGGGGGTAAAGCGGGGTCAAAAATGTGACATAGTTTTCGATAAAAAGATGCCGACAGCACAACTTTTAGTAAATGAAAACACCAACAACTTTCAGAGCCATTAATCTATGCAGCATAACATTGATGTCAGCGCTGTCATGTGTTCGACATTGTTACCACAGAAATCCTGTGGAGACTGACTTTTTCACACAGAAGTCAGGAGGAATCGATACATAAATTGTTAAAGAATTGGCTCGATAACCAGAATCTTTAATGGTATTGGTACCAATTAAATCATATCAATTACCATTACTACTACAGAGTGAGTGATTTGTTTTTGAGAACACAGAAGTTATTGAAAAATGCATTTAAAAAATACAATTATTAGTTAAAAATAGATTTTAAAAAAATACAGATGTGCTAAAATCAGAGGCGTAGCTTGACTTCGAGGGTTTTGTAATATAATTTTATATAATTCAAACAGAGCAGTCCCTTACATTGAAGGAAATCAAAATCAAATAGATAAAATTAAAAAAAATCTAACAATATCTAATAGATAGATAGATAGATAGTTGTTTTAAAGGGAAGAGGATCTCTGTACTATAAAAACTATATATATATATGTATATATATATATATATATATATATATATATATATATATATATATATATATATACATAGAGATAGATAGATAGATAGATAGATAGACAGATAGATAGATAGATAGATAGATAGATAAGCAAGAAAAACATTTTTTTCTTTGATAGCATTCACTTTTGGAAGATTTATAAATCTTATACTTTTATAAAAGAGGACATTGTGTGATGATGAGGTAACCCATCATAGTACTTTGGATATTTTGACAATATTACAGCCAATATATGGGATTTTCTTTGCCATTTCATATGATCAAAATATTGGCTGTAATTGGCTGCCAAACCGAAATTGGTCGATAATGCTGTGCATCCCCAATAAATATACTTATACATCCATACAGTATACTGTATATATTTTTTTCTTGTTTGTGTAAATTCCTGATGAATGAGAATTAAAACTCTCTGAGAGTAAACTGAGATACAGGGACACCATCTAATGAATATTGCAGACACTCAGTGGTGTGTCATTACATGGGTGGACGTTGCACCTATCAGAGAGCTGACATTAGAGGGCTGAGCATGGCATATGCTTCACTAGTTTGTATCATAAAAAAATATATTATGCCCATAAACTGCTCGACTTCACAGGCTTACACTTGATAGTTATGTACAATTGAAACAAGAAAACTCACCAATCCAACAAAAGAGGGTTTAGATAGCTGGGACTGAGCTTTGGTTGGTCTGGACGGCTCTTAAACGGCTTTTTGTGAATTAAAATGATAAAATAAATAAATGCATTAAAAACGTGTTGCACATTTTCTTGTCTACTCCAAATAAGTGCCTTCAAACTTGCTGAATGATGCAGACTTCTGATATTTGACAAAACTCTTCATGGATATTCTAGATCGTGCTTTGTGTTTGCTTAACGTCTTCTACCAGCAGCAAAATATAGCAGTCTACAATCATGTTGGTGAATTTTTTAACTGAAACAGAAACCTGCTTTTTTTTCTCACTGAGTTTTCAATGGAATTTGAATGTAAATATTTAAAGTTAATTGAAGCAAATACATGAATAATGTCCCCAACAGCAGTGAAAGATTGCCAACAAAATAGTGCGATCCCTCCCTCAGAACCAGGAAACATTCATGTTGTACAGGTGAGAAGAGTTACCTGACTGTTCGCTGCTCTGTCGTTCGTCTGAGTTGAAGTTTTGGGTAAAAAGTAGCTGACTCCAGGTAAGAGGGAGAGGACGCTCAGAGGCAGATGAAGGATGTTTGAGGCTGAGGTCTTCTGAGAGGACCTGAGAAACTGCACCAGCAGCCCAAGGGTGAGGAATAAGACCGTGATCATCACCAGCTCTCTGTGATCCAGACTCAAAAGCGAGTTGGATTTTTTATAAAGGTATGTAAAACTCGCTATTCCAAGAAAAGTCCACATTTTAAAAATAAGTGCTGCTGTAGGGCTCCGTCAATAAAAATACTTTTTTTTCCTGTTAAATTAAATATTTATGGTGTTTTGTCCTCGGGTGCTGCGGGGACAGACATCAGGTATTGAAATCCTCCACAAATAATAATAATGGTGATGATAAGTTCTCTGACAGTCTGCGGGTGGGACGCGCACACCGGCTGCCTTCCTCTGATTGGTTGGTTTGAAGTCCCGCCTCGTCCACGCCCCAGCTCCCCAATCAGGAGTGACATGGAGGTGAGCAGAGCTCACGCTATCTGCTGATTGGTCAGTCCCTCTGACACAACGCTCATTTCAGGCCGCTGATTGGATAATCGGCCTGAGGGATGGTAGTATGATTTGATGTCAGTGTAAAGGTAGAAGAGTCGTCTGTTATAACTGAGGAACCGCTGAGAGGAGAGGGACGGACAGGAGCAGAAATGAATCTGTGAGCCACTGGTCTCCTGGTTACGTGACGTGATCCCGACGCACTTACGTCATCCTTTCATTTCACTCTGTTGCTTTGTCATATTTTATTTTGCCTTTATGGGAGAAAATGTCCTCCTGGATTGTTTTCCTGAGAAAATGCTAAAAACACGATTTACCTGTGTGCACCTTTTCTCCTCTTGACCGCTTGAACTTTTTATTTTGGCTCAAGGTCCACCATTAATGAAGAGGAAAGGGAAAGTTAGTATTCCTTCTTAATTCCCAGAATTCAGCCAGAAAAGTTCGATTTCTGACTTTTCAGAATAAAATCAGAATTCTGACTTCATCAGCAAGTAATAAGTAAGAATTCTGACTTTAATCTCTGCATTCTAACTTTATTCTCAAAATTAAGTAATAATTTCTCTGTATTTTTTTTTATTCTGACCTAATACTCACAACATTTACGCTCAAAATTTCCACTTTAATCTTATAGTTTGTAGTTTATTTACAAAATTGAGTCAGAATTTTGTTTTTATTCTCAAAATTGAATCAGAATCCTGACTTAATTATTACAATTAAGTCAGGATTCTGACTTCACTCTCAAAATTCTGATTTTAAACCTCAGAATTCTGACTTCTGTTTTCAAAATCAAGTCAGAATTTGATATTATTCTCAAATTAAGACAGAATTCCGACTCTGTTTGCAGAATTCTGACTCAATTCGGTCACAATAAGTAAATAATTAAAATTAGGTCAGAATTTTGACTTTCCTCTCAAAATTCTGAATTAAGTCTGAGACAAACTCATTACTATGAAACACAGATGCTTTCAATTTTTTTATTATTTTATTTAAAAACTGAAGATTTTAGGCCATGTTAACCAACAGTAGTGCTGCAGTTACAGTCAGTAAGTATCTGCTTCACAACTCTGGTTCTTGTTTATTTTATTTTTTTATTAACTAGGTATCAGCCTTTCAAATCAGCATAATGTCATTCTGTAGGTACAGGGTCATATTTGCTCTTTTAACAGAGAACATGTAACTGCACGGTGTGATAGCAGGTCTGGTGGGGCCTCTCTGTGTGGAGTTTGTCGTGCATGTGTGGGTTTTCCAAGGATTTTTGCCTCTTCATCCAACAGACAAAAATCATGCTCATCAGGTTAATCTGTGACTCCATCCATTAACTTTCGATGTGACTGTGAATGTGAATGATTGTCTGTCTCTCTGTGTCAGCCCTGTGAGTGGCTGGTGACCAGTCCAGGGGGTACCTCACTGGATGTCAGGCTACAGCCGCCACAACCCCATGAGGAACAATTGGTATAGATAATGGATGGATAGATACTGATATTCAGCTTAGTTTTGCACACCTGGCTGCTCAACATGTCTGCTTTTACTCTCAGAGGGTCCCGTGTGGGTGCTCAGGGATTCTGGGACTATCTGCTGGAGCTCTGAGGCTGCAGAGGCTGCAAAAGAAGCTTCAGCAGCAAAAGTCCATGGTCACAAGTTTATTTCTTTAAATTACCATGAAAGTTATTTCATGATTATCCATGAATAAACAAATTAAGCAGAGAAAGAAAATTTCCTTGCATAAGAGCACATTGAGCTCAATATGGCGATTTACAAATAATTTATTCATTTTTAAGTGTCCGAATTTTTTTTCTGCTGTCAGAATTAGCACCTGTGCTAAAACACTTAAACAAAAAATTGCCACTGTAGTTACAAATCTCTGTATGATTTTGTCACTTGTATGTTGTTGCATATAAGCCTTATAGTAGTTTTTTATGTTAATTACTTGTGCTGGAACAACAGAATAAGAAAGATATTTGAGTCTGTGTTCACCTGAGATGATCACCAAATAAACAAGTCATAAAACTGTAGGGTGACTTTTAAAGAAAAGTGCATTTATTGTTTCTAGTTAGGTATTTGTGCATGAAATAGAGATGATATTCTTTATGTCATTCTCAAATTGTGTTTGAAATAACTAGATTTAAAAAAAAAAGTAAGCCACTTGAAAAATTGTAGGATCATTTATTTTTCTTCTTCTTCTTTCCACCTTTTTTGCCTTTCTTGTCTTCCTCTTGTTTCTTGGTCCCAACAAGGCCATGGCGGACCATGCAGCCTCTCCACCAGGCTTGGAGCTGTGGGGTAAAAGGTCACATACACACAAAGTTTTATTAAATATTAACAATAAGTAAACTTGATTTGAAAATGTTATTTTGAGGTTCTGAGTCATTGTGGCTTAAAAAAATCAAATATGCACAGTGCTAAATGACCAGCACCAAATGTAAAATTTATGCCACAACAGCCCTAAAGTAACAGCATTGCTAATTACCAAAATTATTTTTTGTTTCTGTAATGATTACTACATCAGTATGTAGAAACTCTCGAACAGGAATTATCATTTTTATGCTAAAATATAATTATTACTGTTACCCATAAATTTCAAACTCACTGCTTTACAAAAAACAGAAAAATATTAACCAACATTAATATTTCTTGATTAAGACGTCAAATTATAGTTATTTACTTTCATCCCTGAACAGAACAATTAGTTGTAGTGGTTGAATATTGAGCTTGATTAATTTCTGTCTTTTCAGAGAAGCTCAGTGAGCAGCTCAAATTTGTGTTTAAAAGGTACGTTTTTTTTTTTTTTTTTAATTCAAATTGATTCATTAATTATTATGTACTTAAATTACTTTCTCTTTCCCCATTAAACATATGTTGTGCATAATACATCACAATAGCCTTCATAATTATGCTCAATCCCTCCTAAACATTCCCTCCTGGAACCCAACTACATCAGAGCAAAAACCAGCTGCAGGAGTGAAAGCAGCCTAAAAGAATTTGCTGAACCCACTGTTGTTGGCGTCACCATCTTTGTTAATGGATTATTAGATAACAAAGTTAATTTATGGTTGATATGAATGACACTATTGTTCATAACTAAAGAGGGATGTTTTTACCTTGGTAGCAGCCTTGACCTCTTCCTTCTTCTGCTCCAGCAGCTCCTGTTTCTCTCTGTCCTCATCCACCACCTCTTTCATCTTCTTAAACTGAAAATAATTCAGCACCTCAGTAATATTCATCACATTCTTCATTCTGCATCTTAATACATGTAAAGATAAGCAAATCACGTTAAGCACACAGACATAGCAGCTCACCACTCTCTTTTTCTCCATCAGTCTGTCTAAATTAACTGTTCGTTTGCGCTGCACAATGTAGAACTGCTCCTCCTTCTCCTTCAGCAGCTCCTTTGAGGGGCCCTTTAAGAACTGCAGCTCCTGCTCCAACTCCTGAAACAACCAGAGCAACAAGATTATCGAATGTAGCTGCAATGATAAATAAACCAGTTGTAATGGTCATAAAACAAACACAAAGAAAACATTGCTGATAGTAAATACTACTTAAAACAAAATCCTCTTGAACTCCTCCACTTAATTACTTACTCCCACTAGTGTTAGTTGAACACTACATGTGATTAGCCCACACTTTGGATTCACTTTATGTTTTTCATTGACTGCAAGTTCTGAAATATCAACAGTTGGCATTGGGCTTTGGTTTAGATAAATGATTATTAGGCTGAAACACAGGCTTTGGTGATACCTGCCAAACTGGTCGAATAATTAGATTTTATTTTGATTTTGTAAATGTAGTAGAAAATTCTGAAAATCTACATGAACTGGCCTTTTATCCTGTATTTCAGTGTTGTCATACGGTAGCAATTTTGTACCTCAGTCTTATTCAAAGGGAGCAATGAAATGTCTTTTTTAATGATTTCAAATGAAAAGGAAGGGCTCTCCCTTTGGACAAAAACACTAACTTTGTTAGTGTAAGAGTTAGTTTTCTAAACAAACTAATTTACAGCACACTGTCATACTATTTAGTCAGTTGTATTTTTGTTGATATCTTACTGTACCAACCTTCTTTTTATTATGCAGGAATTCTTCAGACTCCTTGTGAACTCTTATCTCTGTCTGAAGCTCTTTCTGTCGCAGCTGAAAGAAAGATCACAACACTTAATAAAGACATGATTTAGCTCTGGAGTTATATGTTGCACGGCACGACTATTATAACTAATTTCTACTCAGATAAGTTGTATTTTTCACTCTGAGGGAAACTTTAAATGGTTAATACCAAACCATCATGTCAGGGGAACACAACGTGCAGTCTTGCCTACAGCATACTGTATTTACAGAATGCAATGTGACTGCCAAACAGCTGTTACTTTGCTGTATGCTAAGTCCAGCCAATTCATTTTCTTCTTTTTATTGGTTTCACCTATCATGGGCCTTTGCAACTTGTCTACAACACAAAAAACGCCTTAAATACCTATATAAAAAAATCCAGTTTCTTTTAAAAAACGTGAACAAGGCTGCGTGCTTCCTCAATCCAATGATTTAGCATTTTTTTTGTTTCTGGTCTTGGAAGCAAAAGTAAAAGTTAGTCCAGCATATGGCTAGCATAGTATAATTATAGCATCCATTTATAGACTAGCTAAATCTTACGACTGATTTATTTGGATTTCGTGATTGTTATGAGTGAAAATTCACGTTTCATTTGTAACATCTGGAACAACTTGAAAAATTTAAATTTACCAAGATTGACTTGCTTTACCGATCTAAAAATTTAACTGATGAATTGATGCTAATGCTAAAAATGTTAAGGCCATTGCCATGGATACGATGTGGCTGTCTGTCATTTTGACCCCTGACCTGTTGGTACATTGTGGGAAAAAGGACACATGGTAGACTGGTTTGATGTATACTGCTATTTTTTCCTGAAGAAGTTGAGTATGTGTGGGTGTTTTAAGCAAACTGTAGATTTCAAAAATGTTCACATACTGCATTCTGAAAACACAGTCTTTTAAGAATGAGATTGTGGTCAGCTGCAATAAGTCCCAAGTAACAACAATTTAGACCCACCTCTAACTGCTCCTCCAAAACTTTCTCAGCTTTGCTGGTCATCATCTGCTCCTGCTGGAGCTGCAGCTCAGCACATTTTGCTGCAACTTCCTTCTTGCTTAAAATTTCTGCCGTCTTCTCAGTGACCTGAAGCTTCAGGTCTTTGATCAGCTGTTGCCCTTCCTGGTTTGAATGAAAGATTGTTACTTAAGGCTGACAGTCATTCATGCAGACATGATTTTGTTCTTCTGTTTCTCACCTGCACTTTCTCACGTTTCTGTTGTAACTCGACTTTATTTCTCTTTAACTGCATCTTTCTCTTCTTCAGCATTTGCTTTTCCTCACTGTTTGGACAAAATCACATTATTGATAAGATGCAAGACTTCCGTCTTTGTAACGCTGCCGCTGTAAGTGTCAACAAAACTGATTTATAGCAGGGGTGGAAAGTAGAAAATTATATTTATGCAAGTTACTGTAAGTGAGCAGCTTTTTTATGGACCTTTTTTTAAGTGAATTATCAAAAGAAGTATTTTAACTTTCAATTGTGAAATTTCTGTGAGAAGTATTGTACTTAATTACATTTGTCATTGCATCTGAATAAAAATAAATAAAATAAAAACACAAACTAATCTAAGTTTTACAACACCTAGTGTTGACATGATGCCAAAATCATGCATCTACCTTTAGGCTAAAAAAGTTGAGATGCACAGATTGACTCTGAAAAGTCCTGCGTTCAAAACTTTGTTGATAAAAAGGACAGTGCATAATTATCAACAATGAGTTGACTTATTTCTTATGCTGAATAACTTACAAACTAATGCCCTGATAATAATTCAATAACCAACAACCATACAAATTGATAGCTTTTGCTAAATCAAATAACAATGAAAGGGGTAGTTAAAGATGGATGCACACATGAAAGAAGATTTGTTTTTCATTTCTTCATGAGCCCTCTAAGTCAGACTCTAAAATGGCCCCCGTCTGTACCTGAGTAATATTCTGCTGGAGCAGCTGGACTTTCACTTCAGTGCAGTACTTTACACTGTGACTGAGGTTCATATTAGAATAATATTAGAATAATTCCTTTGCGATAACTCATAATAACCTTCTCATAGTGTCTGCCTTCCTCCTCTGCTCCTCTTCTTCCATGACTTGCTGCAAAGTAGTGAATGTTTGTTTCTCCTCCAGCTCTAAAGACAGCTCAGAAAAAAGCTGCGACATGGACTGACTATGGAGGCAGAAGAGACAAACTTTGTTAGTTACAATCTAAGCAGAAAAAAAAGAACAACTTGTGTTTGCACTCACCACTCTCTTTGGAGCTTTGTCAGGCTGCTTTTCTCCTAAACACACGAGTGCACAGTGACACATACAGAGGAGAGAAAAAGAGAATCATCACAAACTGTAGAGCTGCTGAGGGATACAAATTTTCCCCTTTCTTTTTCAATGCTCTTACCAATGCTGAGTCTTGTCCTGCTTCAGTGCCTCCCCCCCTGGTGATCTTCATCCTCACAGTGTGTCCCAGTATGTCCAACTGGTCTGAGCAGTCCTTCAGAACAGCTGCCAGGCTAAGATTCTGGGATAGAGATAAAGACATCCTGTGGAAATGAAGAGATGTTTAGTTAAATCAATTATGTTTTATGCACCACTGTGCAGAGACTGGTGTAGTGTCTTTTTTTCTTAGCAAATACCAAATGAGCTGGCTCATAACTTCTGCGCGGTAATGGGAGCTCAGATAACATAAATATAAAAATGTCTAGTTCAGATTTGCGCTCTCGCTCTTCAAAGACGCACGGACGCAGGCAAAGTCAACTTTCAAGAAACTCTTTACAGTCACAAGGTAAACAATAACAAATGGGAGTTGCTTTGTGTCGCGACACCTCAAAACAACTGAAGCTGAAGCTGTTGTCTGGACTTTCTCCGCCTGGGACTTTCCCCCTCTGGGACCGTTCCCGTCTTCTAGAAGGTTCCATCCCAGATGTTTCAACATTCACTTTCCAGTTTTCTTGAATATAGATAGCTCACATTATCTGCTGATTGGTCAGTTTCTCTGACACAACGCTCTCTTCAGGCTGCTGATTGGATAATCGGCCTGAGGGATGGTAGTATGACTTGATGTCACTGTAAAGGTAGAAGTGTCGTCTGTTATAATTGAGTCCAGTCCAGGGGGTACTTCACTGGATGTCAGGCTACAGCCACCTCAACCCCAACAGGAATAATTGATATAGATAATGGATGGATAGATATTGATATTCAGCTTAGTTTTGCACACCTGGCTGCTCAACATGTCTGCTTTTACTCTCAGAGTGTGGGTGCTCAGGGATTCTGAGACTGTCTGCTGGGTCCAGTTGTTCAAAAGGTAATCTGACTGGATTTTGGATAACGGATTGGATTAAATCTTGAAAATGGGCAGTTCAAAGCCAAAATCTGATTCCGAAATCGGATTAGATCACGTAATCCAATCCTGGCTGTAATCTGCATCAAACCCTCAGTTTGTGTTGTTCAAAACTTTGTAGTAGGATTGGGATAATTTTGATCCAATAAAATCATGGTTATTCTGGTCCCAGCAGTTTGGTGGATTCAGGGTGAATTTCAGGAACAAAATGTAATTTAAATCCAATTCTAACTGGTCAAATAGATAACATATAATTGTTACCTGATGACATGCAGTAGATACACATTTATTACCTCTGCCAAGGAGGTTATGTTTTTGCCAGCATTGGTTTGTCTGTTTGTCTGTGTTCAAGATAACTTAAAAAGTTATGGACAGATTTGGATGAAATTTTCAGGAAATGTGTGGAATGGGATAAGGAAGAAATTATTAGATTTTGGGACTGATCCAGATCACCATCTGGATCCAGGACTTCTTTAAAGGATTCTTTAACATTGCGGAGGTAACTAGACAATTTCCACAGAAATCGTGAGGGTGCATTTCCAGAATTCAACATCACAGGGCCAATCAAAGACCAGAACACCTTTGAGTGAAAATTCAAGAGAGAGAAAGTGCTCCGTTGTCATGGTAAGCATAGACTGGGGGATTTCCAAAGCAGGAAGTACAGACATGTACATACATGTATCTGTCTAACACATGTATGCATGTGTGGTAGGGGTGGACTGAAGCTGCTTGGCAGAGGTCTGCACTCTCTGAGTGCTTTTCTAGTTTACTGATAAATTTTCAACTGATTTTCAGACCATTCAGTTGAAATTATAGACTACTTAACACTAAAGACCAGTAAGGTAGAAATAACATAACCCTCTCAAACAGTATTAAAATTCTAACTGTAATTGGAAACTTGATATTCACAGACACATCCAGAAAATCTTTGTTCAAAAACGGTTTCTGACAAAGGCATTACTTACATTGTAAGAGAAAGTTAGAGGTACGTTTATGCTGCTGTGTAGAAATATTGTAGAAACAAGTATTATGTTGCACGCTCCTTGGGGTTCCACTCCAAATAGTTGAGTAGTTGCAGAGCAGCTCCTCAGAACTCCTTTATGCTCAATAGAAGAGAAGGCTCTTTAAAGCAAAGCCTTGATGCCTTGATCTTCACCTCCGCCAAGGAGGTTATGTTTTTGCCGGCGTTGGTTTGTCTGTCTATTTGTTTGTGTGTCTGTCTATCTGTGTTCAAGATAACTTGAAAGTTATGGACAGATTTGGATGAAATTTTCAGAAAATGTATGGAATGGGATAAGGAAGAAAAGATTAGATTTTGGGACTGATCCGGATCACCATCCAGATCCAGGACTTCCTTAAAGTCCTGGATCCAGCACTTTAAAGAAGTCCTGATTGGTACTGATAGGTGCCGGGCATTTCCAGAATTCAACATCAAAGGGCCAATCAAAGACCAGAACACCTTTGGGTGAAACTTCAAGGGACAGAAAGTGCTCTGTTGTCATAGTAACCATCGACTGGGGGATTTCCAAAGCAGGAAATACAGACATGTCTAAACAAATACTATTTGAACCTTTTTTCCATGAACTTCTGATATCAAGAGGCTAACGATGTCCCATTTCTATTCATCTATCTTTCTGTATTTATATTCTGAGACAGATAGATAGATAGACAGATAGATAGATAGATAGACAATACAATTGGGTTACAATCTCAACGGTTGTCCTTAACAGTTTAAAATATATTATTATATTTATTCAGCTGTTATTGTTGACATTGCTAATTGTTATTTTCATAATTTAGGCCAATAATGATCATTTTCAGTAACTGGGATTTCACCAAAATTAAGACCTTTTTTGCTTTTTGGATGCTTTAAAGAGGTCATTGGAGAAGTACAGAACAACAGTTACTACAACAGTTACTGAGCATTCAATCAATCAATCAATCAATCAATCAGCGCCAGTTCATAACAAGTGTTATCTCAAAACACTTTACAGCAGGCTGAAGTCATACTATTCATTTTATAGATCCATGTATATGCATATTTATACCTACACTTATGATGCCCTCAAATACCATTGCTGGCCATCTAGAAATTCAAAAGTTGCCAGAAAGATATTGCTTTATCTTTTGCTAGTGTAAGTTAGTTTTCTAAAGAAACTAATTTACAACACACTGTCATAATATTTAGTCAGTTGTATTTTTGTTGATATCTTACTGCACCAACCTTCTTTTTATTATGCAGGAATTCTTCAGACTCCTTGTGAACTCTTATCTCTGTCTGAAGCTCTTTCTGTCGCAGCTGCAAGAAAGATCACAACACTTAATAAAGACATGATTTAGCTCTGGAGTTATATGTTGCATGGCACGACTATTATAACTAATTTCTACTCAGATAAATTGTCTTTTTTTACACTCTGAGGGAAACATTGTTTAATACCAAACCATCATGTCAGGGTAACACAACGTGCAGTCTTGCCTACGGCATACTGTATTTACAGAATGCAATGTGACTGCCAAACAGCTGTTACTTTGCTGTATGCTAAGTCCAGCCAATTCATTTTCTTCTTTTTATTGTATAAACTATCAACTGAAATCTAAATAAGATGAATTATCTTATATTCGGGTGATATTTGCTTATTTTTGTCTGATAAGATATTTCTTCTCACTAAGCAGTTTTTATGTTAGAGTGTTTCGCTTGTTTTCAGTGTTTTGGTCCTTCATTTTCTCAGTAAGATATTACAGCTTGTTACTGAGATTTTTTGACTTATATTGAGTAATACAAGCTTGAAACTAGAATGTAAACTGTTACAAAGATTTCTCATCAACAATCACAAGTATAAAATCAATTTTTCAAATAATTTCTTATTTCAAGCATGAAATGAGAAATCTTGACTTCGACACAATTTAATATATTCACTTAATTAAACAGATGACAAATGCCAAATGGAATTTACTGTTTTATTTTAAATGAAACAACAGAAAATAATCACCTATATTTCAGTACAGTGGCCACAGTACTGTAAACTGACTCTTAATATTTAAGCATTTAACATGTACAAGCTCAAACAGTTTGAACCAGATATAGCTTCAGATAAGTTTTTATCCACTATGAACCTTCCTTAATCTGATTATCCAAATTACAGGGCAGCTTTAAAAGCAAGTCATGTGATATCTGGGGAGCACTGTGAATTAATTTTCACTTTTGTATAATTCTAATACATCCCAAAGATGGTATTTTACCTGTACAAAAGTCTGACTCTTGCTGCTGATTGTGTAATAAGGGGTAAAATCAACCAGCTTTTCAGCATCCACTGACTCATTAGCCTTTGCAAGGAGTGGGACCTCAACTGGATATGCCATGAGATTTCTATCAAAGTGTACTGTTTGCAATAGTTGGAATTCCAAACAATAAAGCATTGAATAAACAAGATATATGTTTTTGACCAGTCCAAATTCTGGCATATTACCACTCACTACTTTGGCAAGGATCATTGACTTCTGAGTTATGAATTTATTGCCATTTATCACAAGCCATTTGACTGACACAGCATGATTTACTTCATCATAACTTTCAATTTTCCTTGTAAATACTGTAGATCTTTGACTTCTGGCACAGGTCCCATCTCCCTTTCATTTGAAAAGATTGGATGAACTGAAGGGTCAACATTTTGGCAGCTTTCATATATTTGATTCTGATTCACCAAAGACTTGCAAATATTTTTAAAAGTGAGCTTTCAAGCCCATTGTTTAAAGTGGCAATGTTTAGATGTGAACCGCATACACATATGTCTCACCATTGGACCTAATGATTTAATCTGTGATGGCAAATGTATCAGATAATGCTTTTTAGGTGTAATATTGTGTTCTGCAAAAAGGCCCCTCCAATGCTTTGTATGAGTTTCAATTAGTGACTTCAATCTAGAAACAGTTGCAATGGTCAGAACAGGTGCAAACACTATGTGCACAATCTTTGTTAGCTCATGTATTAGATGTAAATATGCACTGTCTTCTACACTCTCCAAAACAAATGGTAACATCCTTAGCAGGACAAAAATTTGCCCAGATGACTGTTTTAATTTACTATTACTTGACATTAATGTACTCAGTGAAATTGGGGATGGTCGATCTCTGACATCCAGAGGGGAATAAGGGAAACCCAGGATAACAGAATTCAGAGTCCAGATCTATAAGTGCTGACTGAACAAGATGACGTAACACACTCTTGATTTCCAAAGGAGCTATACCTTCCAGAATGACATGCATAATGTCTTGTGGAGTTTGTTGTATAATGTCAAAAGCAGGGAATTCAACTAATTTGCTTCTTTGATTGATCCCATATGTTGCTCTCAGGCTGTTGCGAATCATGTCTGTATCTGCCTTTTCTATTTCATTAGTCTGTCTGATATTCCTCTTTAGAGTCCTTTTAGTAAATGCATCCTCATTGAAGTGTGACTGCATGTCCTCAAAAGAACACTCACAGTGTCTGCATTTACTGTAAGCAAAGCCAACACCCTCCCTGAACCCTGGCAGTTCATGCTGTGCCAGAGTGTCTCCACAGACAGAGACAATGGCACCATAAACAGTTTTCTGTCCATTACTTACTTGCATTTTAACACCATTGTACAATGCATCCAAATCTTTTTTGATTCTGTTCAATATCACATCTACACCACATTGATGGAGGTCTACAGATCTAGCCATGGCAAGTAACCTAATAGCATCAAGATTAGACCTGTATTTTGGATTTATGTTTGCTAGGGTGTAATATTTTTTGGAGCAACGGATCCAAGTGGATTACAGACCTCAATTTCATCTCTATACAGAACAATCTGCGATGCAATGCATTTGGTATCTCTGAAAATAAGGGGTGTGAGTTTAAAAGGGAGCCATCAACAATGTCCTGAAAAAAACCCTCCTTGCACCTCCGTGGACCCTTTTCAATCATAGAGAATATCTTTGGGTGTGATAAAAATTGCTCTAGACTTTTGACCAATGGTGTGTAATGAAAGACTTTGTCTTTAATGAAAAAGTCTTTTGATGTTCCAAGTTTCCTTTTGCATATAGTTTGAGAAATTAGAATTTCCTCTGGATCCACAATGCTTAACTGCTTCCTCATTACACTGTTCTGTCAAAATGTTGTTGCAACACTTGTGAATGGGTCAACAAAACTGTCAAACACATCCAGTACTAGTACTCCAGTACTAGCACCTGCTCTATCTGGCTCCTGAGGTTGCTCACCAGTGATGATTGGTACTGCTGCACACCAGCAACAATGTCATTCATGCCTCTCTGAAAATGACAAGAATATCAAAACTTCATGATATTTGTAACAAACAGTTTTGTTCATGATGTAGATGTTAGCACCGGAGAGTGACTGTAGTGAACTGGATAATAAGACAGGAAGATTGACCATCAACCATAAATAGACAGTTACTAAACACTCGGTGTAACTGCAAACAAGTAAATAAAAACTGTGTTATGTTTTGGAAAAAAAAAACATCTTACCTGTGAGAGGTGATGCTTGGCCTGTGCATTTATCATAAAGGCGGTGGCATGCGTTCTCATATCCTAAAAAAAGTGGAAACTACAGTAAGTATCCTGACATAATATCATCTGACATTCATAGTTACATGTCAACTGCAATGTTAATCACAGAAAAATTGTCCTTATAAATAGTCCTTTTAATGTTAAATCATTTTTGCTCACCGTAGCTAGTGTGTTTTAGCTTTAATATTTTGTCTTATCATCATACATGAGGTGTCAAATCACATTTTACTGTACTGTAGGTGGTATTTATAGTATGCTGATACCAAAACATCAATTTCAGCAGATTGTCACCAGCAGAGTCACTTACTGGTTGTACTGTGGCAGCTCTGTCTTGGTAAATGTCCATTTGCCCCTCATCTGTGTCAGCTGTACAGAAATGTGGACTGGTGATGCTGGAATCCTGAGGATGTTCATCAGGCTGAATGCTGTGCTGAGTCACACATAAAAGAAACAAATTACTTCACATTTTACTAAATTATGCACATGTATTTCATTCCAAGCTGATTTACAATTAAATATTTCTTCATAAATGATGTCTTGTTGCTTCTGACAGACAGTTGCTTGTGCCAGCGTGTGAAACTACCGTAATGTTGATTATTTACGACTGGTAGGTTTTCCGTTGTTTTATTTTGAAAATTTCCTAATGCTCTGTGCGTGTGACTTCCTGTGCGGTCTGCTTTTTACTCTGCCACAAGGAGTCAATACAGTTAATGGTCAAGAGACGTGGCTCGACATCGCACAACGCATCCGGTAAATATCAAAATAAAGCACAACGGACCGTAAATCTTCACTTTGTCAACATCAGTTTCACACGATGGTGGAAGCAACAAGTCATCTGTCAGTCGAAGGGTCCGAAAGCTAACAGGACGTCATGTATGAAAACATTTATTTTAATAAACGCTAGCTGTTTGATGTGGCTTAGTAAGACTTTCAAAGAAAAAGTGACGAAAATAAGGGAAATAAAGCAGCGCCAAACCATTTTGAAGCTTTAAAAATTATATTTACACCGAATACATACGTAGAGATTCACCTGCAGTCTCTGTGAGAGATGGGGAAAGGTACGCGACAAGACGGGCTCTTGCAACATCATCCGGCGGCGTAGGGGAGTTCTATGAATTAAGCTTTTTTTAAAAAAAATTTAAATTAGTATTTATAATGTCGTTTATTGAAGTAACTGGTCGCAGTGATGCATTTTTAAATATACTGTATGAATTTCAAATTATGACTCCATCAGTTAATATAATATCCCTTCGTGCAACATTGTCATGTCATTGACATTGTATGTCACCCCCATTTTATGACATAGTAAGTTCCAAACACAAACGCGCCAGAAGGGGTCAACGGCAAGTCGGGTGAAGCGGGATCCCTGTCTGGGCTTGTGCCGTGTGTGCCGTTTGAAATTACAGCCGTTAGAAGTCCTCTTAACAGACTACGCCATTGATGAAGATGGAAGTGCCTTTTTTGGGTGTGGATGCTACGACGGTTGCGGTACTGAAAGTTAATGTTAATTTGCTTTTTTCTGTCTTTACAGTGTAAGCCAATTGTGGAGTTGGTTAACAAGTTCTCACATGCTA
This sequence comes from Cetoscarus ocellatus, assembly GCA_037902135.1. NCBI lineage: Eukaryota > Metazoa > Chordata > Actinopteri > Labriformes > Labridae > Cetoscarus > Cetoscarus ocellatus. The sequence goes on along the minus strand of JBAMNC010000640.1, from coordinate 1,862,434 downwards.
CATGTAACAGACTGGTTTCCTTGCTAACCTTCAAGCCGAACATGGGCTGGGGTGGAGGGGCTTTATTTGAACAGTGTATAATAAAACTCTAATAAAACACCTATTTGTGATTGTAGTGCAGGGTGACCATATGTCCGGGGGGGGTTTCATAAAATTCCCTAAAATGTCTGGGTTTTGCTCAGCTTGTTCTACAGAAGCTGTCACCAGCTACAGAAAAGACATGCTACCATTAACTCCTCGAGTAGCCACGCTATTCAAATAAGCTGAGAGATATCTGGTACATTACGGTAAAGGCTGGATTGCTTGAGATGGGCTGACAGAGCCAGAGAGCAAAGAGAGGATTCAGAGACAAACATCTGAGTCATTTATCAGTGGTTTATCAGTATTTTCTGTGTAAAATGTTGTAAATAATGATATTAGGATCATTCTGGAGTGTTTTCTTCCCGTTCTTTTGACGTATTTTCACAGAGTTTTGCCGTGTTTCTGCCTAGTTCATCTTTTTTTTGTCATCTTTTTCATCATAGTTGGTGTTTTATGGATTTCATAAATAGTTAATTGAGTTTTTTATTTTTACCTGAAAAAAAGGTGCAAAATAATTTACTCAAAGGGCATTTTCTAATTCATTTATTAAAAAAAAAGACCAGGCTACCATTTATATTCATAGTAGTGAAAGAGTAAAAGCACTGCACTGGATCACTGGCATTGTTCCAGTGTACCTGTCAAGAAATTGAGCGTGCGTGCCGCACGAGTCATGACGCATCACATGCTGCTTAGGGTCCTCTTTTGGGTTTTCAGAATATGGTCACCCTGTTGTGGTGAAAATGACTGCCAGACTTGACTTAAATGTAGCTACATATTCCTACTTAAGAAGTCACTGCAGTAACTGAGCTGCTTGGCGGGGGTCTGTGCTCTCTGAGTGCTTTTCTAGTTTAGACACATTATGATAGATCAAACATTAACTGACAAGATTAAAATTTACTATTTAATAATAGACTAATGTATGTGACCCACTAACAAGGACTGCGACCATTCTACGTCACCTGTAATGTTATAATTATTAATCATCAAGATTATTTTGTCATGGTAATAACTTCTGCCCAGTCTGGTTCTGGTGGTTCAGATAGAAAGAGCAGAGAGAGGGAGAGTGAACGTCCCTCCTGACATGAGACTTCAGACTCATTGTACTTATTACCATACTGGAGTAAGCTAAAGAAATATTGTATTTTATTTTCAGTAAACATCTACTCCATGTGGAGTTGATTTGTAAGAAAGTAAAATTAGTGGTGCGGATGTAGTGTCACATTTTATTTTCAGTTATTTGTATTCATACATGATTTAGTTTTAGTTACAAACATAAAATGATTGCCAGTATAATTATTCATGTAAAAGTCAGCAACTTTGAAAATGTGTCTGTTTCTTCAAACTGTAATGGTAGGAACCAAAACAGTGATTGAAATTTCATTTCAACAATTGGGCCTGAAGCTACTGACAGCCCGCAGAACCAGGCAAGACACTACAAATTTCTACAGGAGCTATACAAACCCAGGCCTAAACCCAACAAGAAGGATGTTGCCCAGCTTTTGGACCATGAATACCAAGCAAGATGGGCTTACATTGACTCTGTTATCAAGGAGCAAGACAGACCTACCAAGATTCTTCAAGCATATATCCCTGCTTCAGAGAAGTGGATCATGTAAGCAAATCAAATCATTTTATGTTGAATTTATGGTTAATATGATTGTTGAAGTAAGTCATTAGTTTACAAATTATAGAATGTTAGCCATTTTATAGTTTTAACCTGAAGGAAGCAGATATTAGACATTTTCTTTCTCTTTTATTTTGCACAAATTGTTTCATAATTTATAAGCAGGTAAGTCCAACATTTTTACCTCCATAGTAGGCCTAGAAATTTTTTTTTTCACTAGATTTTGATTGGAATGTAAATTTTAAAAGATATTTTTCTATCTGTCTCTCTGTGGTAGATAATGAATGAACTGCAGCGGATCCTCACTCAAGGAGAGTCCCACTTCATACCTGAACTGAAGAAACGCTGGGGGACCTTTTGTGAGAAGATCCAGTTCTATGGAGTTTTTATAAAAGTCTTGACACCTCCACTGGCAGATAAAGGTAATAACACACTTGAGAAAGAATCAATAGGCTGACCACAGTAGTTGGTGCTGCTGGTGCTACTTAGTTTAAGGCCCCGTTTACACTAGGCAGTTTTCCCCAGAAACTGAAAATTTTGTCCTTTGCTTTTTCAAAAACGATCTGTCTGCATAGTTTTGTCTGGATGACAAACCGAGCACGGTAAGCAGCACACATGTTACTCGGCAGATGGCCGAAGCTGGTGTTATTCCTGGGATGCGCATGCAGCCTTCATGTGAAAGAGTACTGCGCATGCGGTGATGTCAGCGTTTGATCCTGAAACGCTTGACTCTCGTCTACATGGAGCAGCACGGAGGTGCGTTTTGAAAACTCTCCGCCCTGGACCCTGGTTTCAAAAGTTTGCGGATTCAGGCACTTTGGGCACAAGTGTCATGTAAACGGGAGGCTAAAATGCAATGAAAAGTTTCCGTTTTAGACCGAAACGGCTCTGTGTAAACACCACCTCAGATATTCACCAAGTATTCACGATTTACATAACTTGTCAACTATCCTAACCATTCTTCATGTGCTTTTTGTTTTCCCACCTGCAGTACACTGCTTTTTGCTGTCTCTATCTAACAACACTCACTAATGTCTCTTGTCTCATTACCTTGTCTTTCTCTCTGTTTATATTGTTTTTGAATAACTGACTGCAGTATATAAAATTAGACTGTTTTGTTTTTTACAGTTAAGCAAGTGGTTGCGAAGATGAAGGCTTTGCCAGACATCTTCCCATCACCTATTGCTCCACCCAAGAAGTTGGGGCATGCAAGTGAGGCTATGCTTCAAATACTTGAGGTAAGAAATGTATGCATGTATGACAGTTTTTCATGCAGTTTACAGTACAACTATTCAACTATGGTTGGGGGGGGCACATTTTTAGAAAGCCAGGTGCCTATAATTTTTTTATTCTAAAATTTACTCATGATACATTACGCAACTGCATTTTTAAAACATTCATATTGCCACACTGCAAAATTAATTGGAAATTGGGTCAATTTCACTTTCTTTGCAACGGAAGTTGTGATACAGCCATAGATGTAAACATATTTGAAACAAATGTATTCTACAACACATCATATGTCAGCTGGCATAATATATGGTCAATTTTGACATCACTTATCACACTACATCATGGCATTTCTTAGATACTAAACAGAAGCGAACAACAGGAATGAGCAAAGATATTTTAGAAATTAAACAGAAACTCAACTTGACTGTGCATTTTATGCCACAAAACAGAAATGATAAATTTATAAATGTTTCCAATATTTTGACAACAGACTGCTGTTACTGCTTTAACCCGGTCAAGCAATTTACGAATAATGCTATTGCATTACCAGAGCCTGCCACTGAACAAAGAAAAAACGTCAAACATTACAAAGAACATATTTGGACAACTTGAATCTGTCAGGCAAGACAGAATCACAGCTACAGTTGCAGGCTGCATGGTAGACTCTTTGGAACACACCCATAAAAAGTAATAAACACTAGCTAAAAACTACTTTGTTTCTTTTACACTTGCCATCTTTCTTGTTTTCTGTTACTTCCTCATATTTGTTTTTATTTCAAAGCCTTGCTAACCTGCAGCATATCCATTCAGTCTACTCATGAACATGCACGCATGCTAATTATCTTCTGTTTGTGTTTCAGTCTGTGGAGGACCCCAACACCTTTCTTGGGACAAGACAACTCTTCAGCCCTGTGGTGATCGTCTGTGAGAGCAACTGCATTCTGGCCATTGGAACCATGCCTGTACTGATCTTCCCAAAGGAGGACATCTCTGACAGTGTGATGTATATCATAGCATGTTACTACACCTTTCACCTCACATACCCCAAATGCTTAGCCACACTCCTCTCTGTGCTGCAGACAAAAGTCCTCATGGACACCATCCATTTTGTCTGCCTCTCATACTGGGAACACAGGTCCTCGGTGATGGTGATCTTTGAGCTCTTCCACAAAGGTGGTGGGGTCCTCAAAACCATTTTTAAACACCAAGGTCATGAGGTCCCTTAAATAAGCTGTAAATAAAAATTGCTATATATATATATATATATATATATATATATATATATATATATATATATATATATATATATATATATACATATTTGTATATATATATGTATATATATATATATATATATATATATATATATATATATATATATATATATATATAAAAATATATACATATACATATTTAGATATATATATATATATATACATATTTAGATATATATATATATATATATATATATATATATATATATATATATATGTACATTTATATATATATATATAGATATATACATATATATATAGTCATGCAATACACCTCTCAGTGCAACCTGGACACATCATCAGTGAAGGACCTGGCGTCATCGGGTCTTTTGGGTCTTATCAAATATATATATATATATATATATATATATATATATATATATATATATATATATATACAGAGCGCGGGGTCAGGTATTCAACTTAAAGCTGCAGCAGGCAACATTGTTTTAGTATAATTGAGTAAAAATTTTATAATATCCTCTGAGCATAACGAAAGTCAGGTTGTCTGAGACAAGCAAAAGGTTTCTGCACCTCAACATGGCCCTGTGTTCAGCCTCTAAAGAATCAGTATCGGGATGATGTGCATCAACCAATCAAAGGTCAGCTCAGACCACTGTGTTCCTATTGGCCGTTCTTACTGGAAATGCGCATTCCCATGCCGCTGGCAGAAGAAGAGAGCAAGCGGCAATGGCAGACAGTGCACCAGGTAAAATTGCTATTCCATCATTGGCTACAACTGCCTACACGGCTAAACAACCCAAAAAAGGAAGACAGAATTAGAAAAGAAAGATTATAAAAGAGAGGCTGACCAAAAAAGGAGCAAAAGTCGTGTCAATACTGGCAGAGTGTTCCAGAAATGGAGAGAACTGCAGGATAGCCTAGGTCTGAAGTTGGATTTGGAGCTAGCCACTCTTCTCTTGGACAGGTAAGCTGCTAAATGAATAACCTTGTAATATTTTTTGTAATGTGTTGCGGTGATAATTGTTTTGTGTAGTTAGATTTCATGGAAGCAGATGACAAACGGCTACCGGTAAGTTGAATGCTGTGAACAGTTTAGCTGTCTGCTAACCGTTAGTAAAGAGTAAGGTTGAAGCTTGACTCGGACATTACTTAAAATTATGCTAAGTGAATTCCAGCAGTGGCTCAATAGCGACTCTGTCGAAAAAATGCTGTGTGTGTGTGCTCATCTGGTAGGAGGGGCTCAGGGCAGAGACGAACAAAACCTAACTCAGATGAGACTCAAAAATCAACCATTTTCTAGCTTTCTACCCACTGCAGCTTTAACATTATTTATAGGTATTAAATCTTGTATCAGCATGATATGTGACCTTTAAGCTAGCATCCTAATACTGGTTTACGGCACATTCCTGCATCAAATGTTTTTTTGCTATACAGTTTATCTGTTTGCATAGACATCTGTCCATTCAGCCTTTCACTGAGGGGCATACCTGTGATTGATAATAATAATGAAAAATTTTTAAGTTTTTTTCTGTCCATATGCACCTTCAATATATTATAGAGGTGAGCATTTGAATTCATGCCTTTATTTAGGCAAGTATCATACTGTTCTGGTAGCAAGGATCACTGCATTATGATTTATGAATTCCACAGCTTTTGGATCATTTCAGAAACTTTAAGAAAATGGTCCAACATAATAAGAAAAATATTCTTAACCAATGTCTTTCCATCAAGTAAAGTAAATCAGTTTTTAGTACATATTTATATTTATTTTACATTTTATATTTACTTTTTATTCGTATAAAGAAAAATACACTTGTTTTTAGTGTAAATACACTCATTTTAAGGTTTTCCTGGATTCACTGAGGTTAGATATAATCGATTTCGATTCTTTGGGTGGCGATTTGATTCAGTAAGAAGTAGAAATACAAAAATAATTAGAGAACCTGTTGACAATTTTTGACTTTTTTTATTTTGATGCCAATGTGAACATATGTGATATGTCACTTCAGATTTTTGAGCAAACATCTGAAAATAAAAATTTGCACAGTAAAAACTTATCTGTGCATATGGAGTACAAAAGTAAAAACATGACAGTTAACACTATAATAATAAATGTCCACCTGGTCTTTTTTGTCAATAAATGTCTTAGGAATTTTCCTTTGAATACATTTTTCACCCTTTTTTCACGAGAAATAAAAGTAAACAATTCTTGCAAGTTTTTGTCATTATTATGTTACAAATGCTTAAAATAGTGTGTAATTACAAGAAAAGAATAAAAATGGCTTTGAATTTTCAACAGGATTCTCTTCATAAACATGTAGAAATTTTCTGAGATGACCAAAATTAAACTTCACCTATTTTACATAAACTCAACCTTTTGTGTTTGCCTGCAGCATTTAGTGTCCATGTTACAGCCTGTTATATTAGACTGTGTCCAGGCGTTTTTTAGCTGACGGTAGTCCCTGAAGCAGTTCCTGTCAAGCTGAAGACAGAGGACTCAACATTTCTTCCTCCAATATTTCTCAAATTACTATTTATGGAATCCATAAAAAAAAGAACTATGATCAAAAAAGATGATAAAACACACGGAAAATACGGCGGAAATACGGCAAAACGCAGAGAAATTACTGCAAAAGAACGAAAAGAAAACACTCCTGAATGATACTAATGTTATTGTGTTTAATATTTTACATTATTTACACAGAAAATACTGATAACCCGCTGTTAAATCACTCTCATGTCTCAATCCTATCAGTCTGCAAGGATGTCTTCTTCTGTGACCGGCAGCAGCTGGATAAACAGTGAAAAAGTGCCGGCCCCCCCAATGGCCAGGAGGTGAATTGATTCAGAAGATTTGCTGAATCGATATTGAATTATGAGGGGAATAATTGCAATGCATTGCTGAACTGAGATTTCTGCCCACCCCTTTTCGATATTTTTACTTGTTTTGGAAAGTCTTGACAAGCCAAATTTTCTTGTTCTGTTGGCAGATAATTTTGCTTATTTTAAGTAATATACCCCCAATTTTTGTATTTTTTTTTCTTGTTTTTGAAGGCTGGGTTTCTGCAGTGCAGCAGCTATAAAGCATACAGACAACAGCTTAAGCTTCAGTTGTTATGAGGTGTCGCAACACAAAGCAACTCCCATTTGTTATTGTTCACCTTGTGACTGTAAAGAGTTTCTTGAAAGTTGACTTTGCCTGCGTCCGTGCGTCTTTGAAGAGCGAGAGCGCAAATTTGAACTTGACATTTTTATATTTATGTTATCTGAGCTCCCATTACCGCGCAGAAGGTACGAGCCAGCTCATTCGGTATTTGCTAAGATAAAAAGACACAACACCAGCCTGTGCACATTCGTGCATAAACCATAATTGATTTAACTAAACATCTCTTCATTTCCACAGGATGTCTTTATCTCTATCCCAGAATCTTAGCCTGGCAGCTGTTCTGAAGGACTGCTCAGACCAGTTGGACATACTGGGACACACTGTGAGGATGACGATCACCAGGGGGGGAGGCACTGAAGCAGGACAAGACTCAGCATTGGTAAGAGCATTGAAAAAGAAAGGGGAAAATTTGTATCCCTCTGCAGCTCTACAGTTTGTGATGATTCTCTTTTTCTCTCCTCTGTATGTGTCACTGTGCACTCGTGTGTTTAGGAGAAAAGCAGCCTGACAAAGCTCCAAAGAGAGTGGTGAGTGCAAACACAAGTTGTTGTTTTTTTTCTGCTTAGATTGTAACTAACAAAGTTTGTCTCTTCTGCCTCCATAGTCAGTCCATGTCGCAGCTTTTTTCTGAGCTGTCTTTAGAGCTGGAGGAGAAACAAACATTCACTACTTTGCAGCAAGTCATGGAAGAGGAGGAGCAGAGAAGGAAGGCAGACACTATGAGAAGGTTATTGTGAGTTATTGCCTTTGGCGTCGCCTGGCTTGGGCATCCGGGGCTTTCACCCCAAACATTTTTTCAGTAGCCCTGGATATTTCCACTTCATAAATATAACAGAACTGTACAGTGACTGAGCCACTAAAGAGGCTGTAGTTTCCCATGTTCAGTGAATGCAACACAAGATGACGTGGCGACACTAAGACCAGTCCGTGAGAGGAGTTGTGTGAAGCATCCTTGTTTTGAAAACTCGGCTGAGGCTCAAGTCTCCTGGGAGCCGCCACCAGAAACAGGTAAATTAATACTTTAAACTCAGTTTATTCCTTCAAAATTGTGTGACATGTAGCGTTGGCGAGGCTGCAGAACAGCCCTTAGTTAAGATAGATGTTTTTAGGTGCGGTGAAAATCCTCGAAGATCGGTGAGCGTAAAGACACAGCGCAGGGGATAGTGAGGGATCATCAGTCACCTCGCATGTTTTCATGATTCAAACGGTGTCTTGGCTCACGTGCACGGTTTAAGTGAACAAAACAATTTAAAAAGTACGAGTCAGCCTTTTGGTTAATTAAAACTCAACACTCCTGAGCAGTCCAGCCCTTGTTTTCACCTAATTTTTCTAAATGATAAATTCATCCTGAGGTATCCTGCATCACTTATTTTCAGTGGTATAAGATCAATCTGTAAAGAATCATATGTATATATATATATATATATATATATATATATATAAATACAATTCTAAACATGGCATCCCCGTTCAGTTCCTGTTACAATGAAAGAATATTTTCTTGTGAGTTTCTGGTGTATCAAATTGATGGAAAATCTACTAGCATCTGTAAAAGTAACAGTGTTGGATCACCTCCCTGAGTCAGTTGATATGAAAAAACTTTTGCTTTTAGTGTACAGCTCTTATAATACCTCCTAGTCTTTAGTAAATGACATGTGAAAATAGAATTCATTTAACTAAAGACTGTCATTACCTTTTTATAGACTACCTAACTGCAATTTGTTTCAATGAAAATGCAGAGCATGAACAGGCTACAACTGTAGAGGACAATCTAACATGCAGAATCACATTCCACAAGTCAAAAAAGGCAAAAAGCACAGCAAAGCCTTTAAAGACAGAACCAACATTCAGTGAATACAAAGATGATTTATAATAAATAAGAAACATTATAAAAGGTTTTAAAAATTACAAAAATCAGCCATAAGTACTAAATATAAATATTTATGAAACTATTTACTAAAGAGCAATTTTTATTTACAGCTTATTCTAAGGGACCTCATGACCTTGGTGTTTAAAAATGTTTTTGAGGACCCCACCACCTTTGTGGAAGAGCTCAAAGATCACCATCACCGAGGACCTGTGTTCCCAGTATGAGAGGCAGACAAAGAGGAGACCATCGCAGGACACATACCGTCCTTCAGTCACGGGGCGAGCAAAAGCCAACATACTGCCCAGCAGGATCAGAAACTCCTGGCGTATCCAGCTTACAACGCATGGCAGAACGATGACGCTGATGTCTCCACCCAAATATCCCCAGCACCAGGAAACAAAACTTCAGTATTAAAATATACCAATAAACATTGGTAGCAAGATTGCAAAACTTAGTCTTCTTCTATCCTTCTCCTCAGGGGTCCATAGTCTGCCCGGTAAATGCTGTGCATGTTTTGTAGTGTGTAAGCATTAAGGCAGGTCGGTTCCAGGCCAGGATGGTGGGTCATGCAGGTCTGGGGACAGGGGGTTCCTGGTTTATTCTCCTAAGCACCTTATTTGAACAGAGAGACACACAGAATCAATATTTGTGTTGAAGGCAAGAAGAATCATAAATACATAAGACTGATTACACTCAATTAAATACATGGTAATACACTTGAGTAAGAAAAATATGTCATAAAAAACATTGGTGAGTTTTAACTTTATGAAACTGTTTCCTTAGGCAGAAATGATAGAACAAGAATTCACCTGATTCTCCAAAGTCAAGCTAAATGAATGATGACATTATTATTTCAAAATAAGAAAAACGATAAGGGTGGTTAATTACAGTGGTACAAAATAAAAAAGGTTTTGTCCTGTAACATAACTTTGGTATTTCCTGACAGCAAACATTTTCAGCCCAGTCAGCATTGCCACACATCCACAGGTGCACCTAGGCGATAACTGATTAACAGAATGATAGAATTTGTCATGGAAATATACTTCTTAACTCTAAATTCACTTAACAGACAAAGCCACACAATAAAGCTCGGTTCAGACCAAAGAGCACACGACAAACAGTTTTCAGACTCTTTGAACAGCTACAGCTCTCACGGTTTTTCCTGTGATGTAGTTTGTCTGCAGTTAAATCTGGGATATTACAGGTATGTAAAAGTCATGAAAATCAAAAGCAAAACAGCTGTCAGAGTAAAATAAAAAGATCCCACCATGCTAAGAATTTCCAAAAATTAAACATCTAGTTTTGTAAATAAAGTCTCTGAGGGACCTCGACAACCCCCACCCCCCACAGCTGTTAGCACGTTAGAAGCACAACGGGGCTATGCTCGCTAGCTCATGAGACATTACAGGCTGTAGTACAGGGTAAATCGGTCGGCGAAACACCATTGTTTTTAGCGTGTATCTTTATATTTGTGAGACTGAGTGAACAAAGTATGTTGGTGCTGATATGTGCCATGAAGCTGAGTATGAGGTGATCATACTCCGACACTGTGAGCATGATCGATAAAACAGAGAAAAGTGAGTGAGCCGTACACTGTCCTGTTATAAAAACAGAGTTATTGGTAAAGTCTGACTAAATTTCCACGTATAAACTATATATAAACATGTTAAACTCCGTGTTACACTTACCACACTGAGACGTCCTCTTCTTTGCTGAGGCCGACTTTCTTCCTGCTCAGCCTTCAAAGTCTCCGAGTCAGACCAACTCCAAGTCCAAAGCAAACGGACGTATTTCAAAAGCTGCCATTGTAATGATGTAATCAAAAGCCTAACAACATTAAGCTTAAGGTTAGTGGATATGTTTATACCATGGTCTCGCATGGAGGGCTCCAAAACACTTCCGCAGGTACCGTCCACGGGCCAGCCCCCCGGCAGCTTTCAGAACTGGCCAATCAGAGCACTGGGGACACGTTGCGAACTCTTAAAGAGGCCGCACTGAAACGGAGCGTCTCAGACAGAGCCTGAAAAGCAGCTAGAATGAGGATTTTGTAAACGCGATTGTGAGGCGACAAAGGAGCTTGATGTTCTGCGAATCATACAGAGTTACTCCATAGGCATCCCAGATTGCATAATGAAAAGGAAACAGCATGATATGACACCTTTAACAAACTGGATCATCCAACATTTACTGAACTTGAGATCAATGTATAAGCCTACTCAGTGAACGTCCTCCACTCAGCCATAGCTTTTTTATATGAAGAAGTCATGTCTCGGTCATGGATGGTGTCCATGAGGACTTTTGTCTGCAGCACAGAGAGGAGTGTGGCTAAGCATTTGGGGTATGTGAGGTGAAAGGTGTAGTAGCATGCTATGATATACATCACACTGTCAGAGATGTCCTCCTTTGGGAAGATCAGTACAGGCATGGTTCCAATGGCCAGAATGCAGTTGCTCTCACAGACGATCACCACAGGGCTGAAGAGTTGTCTTGTCCCAAGAAAGGTGTTGGGGTCCTCCACAGACTGAAACACAAACAGAAGATAATTAGCATGCGTGCATGTTCATGAGTAGACTGAATGGATATGCTGCAGGTTAGCAAGGCTTTGAAATAAAAACAAATATGAGGAAGTAACAGAAAACAAGAAAGATGGCAAGTGTAAAAGAAACAAAGTAGTTTTTAGCTAGTGTTTATTACTTTTTATGGGTGTGTTCCAAAGAGTCTACCATGCAGCCTGCAACTGTAGCTGTGATTCTGTCTTGCCTGACAGATTCAAGTTGTCCAAATATGTTCTTTGTAATGTTTGACGTTTTTTCTTTGTTCAGTGGCAGGCTCTGGTAATGCAATAGCATTATTCGTAAATGGCTTGACCGGGTTAAAGCAGTAACAGCAGTCTGTTGTCAAAATATTGGAAACATTTATAAATTTATCATTTCTGTTTTGTGGCATAAAATGCACAGTCAAGTTGAGTTTCTGTTTAATTTCTAAAATATCTTTGCTCATTCCTGTTGTTGGCTTCTTTTTAGTATCTAAGAAATGCCATGATGTAGTGTGATAAGTGATGTCAAAATTGACCATATATTATGCCAGCTGACATATGATGTGTTGTAGAATACATTTGTTTCAAATATGTTTACATCTATGGCTGTATCACAACTTCCGTTGCAAAGAAAGTGAAATTGACCCAATTTCCTATTAATTTTGCAGTGTGGCAATATGAATGTTTTAAAAATGCAGTTGCGTAATGTATCATGAGTAAATTTTTAGAATAAAAAAATTATAGGCACCTGGCTTTCTAAAAATGTGCCCCCCCCCCCCCCCGAAACCATAGTTGAATTATTATACTGTAAACTGCACAGGTTTATAGGTGATGGGAAGATGTCTGGCAAAGCCTTCATCATCCCAACTGCTTGCTTTACTGTAAAAAACAGTCTAATTTTATATACTGCAGTCAGTTATTTAAAAACAAAAAAGAGAGAGAAAGACAAGGCAATAAGACAAGAGACATTAGTGACTGTGGTTAGGTAGAGACAGCAAAAAGCAGTGTACTGCAGGTGGGAAAACGAAAAAGCACATGAAGAGTGGTTAGGATAGTTGACAAGTTATGTAAATCGTGAATACTTGGTGAATATCTGAGGTGGTGTTTACACGGAGCCGTTTTCAGTCTAAAACGGAAAGTTTTCACTGCGTTTTAGCCTCCCGTTTACATGACACCTATGCCCAGAGTGCCTGAATCCACAAACATTTTGAAACCAGGGTCCAGGGCGGAGAGTTTTCAAAACACACCTCCGTGCTGCTCCATGTAGACGAGAGTCAAGCATTTTTTTAGCAGCGTTTTTGATTTTTTTAGGATCAAACGCTGATGTCACCGCATGCGCAGTACTCTTTCGCATGAAGGCTGCGCGCACATCCCAGGAACAACAACAGCTTCGGCTGTCTACTGAGTAACGTGTACTGCTTACCGTGCTCGGTTTGTCATCCAGACAAAACTATGCAGACAGATTTGTTGTCCTGACAAGAAACTCCTGTGTCTTTGTGCGTCCACTCGCCATTGTTTTTTTGTGAAAAGTTTTTCTTCTTCAGACGTGTGTTGTAACACCGCTGTTTCTCTGCAAACCTATATCGCCATCTACTGGACTGGCAAGCACGCTACAGTGTTGTAAGTCCTTCTTCCATCTTCATGTGGACACAGATCGTTTTTGAAAAAGCAAAGGACAAAATTTTCAGTTTCTGGGGAAGACGGCCTAGTGTAAACGGGGCCTTAAACTAAGTAGCACCAGCAGCACGAACTACTGTGGTCATCCTATTGATTCTTTATCAAGTGTGTAATTACCTTTATCTGCCAGTGGAGGTGTCAAGACTTTTATATAAACTCCATAGAACTGGATCTTCTCACAAAAGGTCCCCCAGGGGTTCTTCAGTTCGGGTATGAAGTGGGACTCTCCTTGAGTGAGGATCCGCAGCAGTTCATCCATTATCTACCACAGAGAGACAGATAGAAAAATATCTTTTAAAATTTACATTCCAATCAAAATCTAGTGAAAAAAAAAAAAACATTTCTAGGCCTACTATGGAGGTAAAAATTTTGGACTTGCCTGCTTTATAAATTATGAAACAATTTGTGCAAAATAAAAGAGAAAGAAAATGTCTAATATCTGCTTCCTTCAGGTTAAAACTATAAAATGGCTAACATTCTATAATTTGTAAACTAATGACTTACTTCAACAATCATATTAACCATAAATTCAACATAAAATGATTTGATTTGCTTACATGATCCACTTCTCTGAAGCAGGGATCTTCTTTTGGTATTTTATATTGTGTTTTTTTTTTTAAATAAGGCATCTACATGAAATAAATGCAATTTATCCTCATGTAAGTCAGGAGGGACGTTCTCTCGCCTTCTCTCTGTTCTTTCTATCTGAACCACAAGAACCAGACTGGGCAGAAGTTATTACCATGACAAAATAATCTTGATGATTAATAATTATAAGATTACAGGTGAAGTAGAATGCTCGCAGTCCTTGTTAGTGGGTCACATACATTAGTCCATTATTAAATAGTAAATTTTAATCTTGTCAGTTAATGCTTGATCTATAAACATGTGTCTAAACAAGAAAAGCACTTATTGCCAACATGTCCTGAAAATTTCAGCAAAATCAGTCCAGTAGTTTTTGTGTCATCTTGCTAACAAACAGACAAAAGAACAAAAAAATAAACATACGCCACCAAAAACATAACTTACTTGGCAGCAGTAACTAGTGTCCTTATTATTCTAAATCTTGTAGTTTTAAAGTTAAAGACTTAGTGAGGTGATTGTCGTATTACAGTAACATGTCATCGAGGTTGCATATAATGAAAACCAGTCACTCACGGCAGGTCTTTCTCTGAAGGTCGGCTACCTGCTTTTCCAGGTCCCTGACCCTTCTCACTGCTTGACGAAGTTCTCTTGAGGGACAGTCTTGTGGGCCCCTTTTACGCTGTTGACGTCTCCTCCCAGCAGGGACACAAGATGGTACTACGTCTATGAGGTCCTGGTATTCTTCGGCTGACATGTTGTTCACAAAGGCATACAAATCATCCCATGTCCATCTATCTGCAGCAGATGGCGTATTCCACCCCTGCTCTTGATCAGAGTCAAAGTCACCATTCTGTCCGCTTTTATTTACCTCCTCGTGTTCTTTTTCTGAGTCCAGTATAACCTCAGAATCCTCCTCTGAGGTTAATTAAGTCAGCATTTTGACTTAATTCTCAAATTAAGACAGAATTCTAACTGTTTCAGAATTCTGACTCAATTTGGTCACAATAAGTAAATCAATAAAATTAAGTCAGACTTTCCTCTCAAAATTATGAATTAAGTTTGAGAATTAAACAAACCTACCAAAACTCATTGCTATGAAACACAGATGCTTTCAATTTGTTTATTATTTTATTTAAAAAATGAAGATTTCAGGCCATCATAACCAACAGTAGTGCTGCAGTTACAGTCAGTAAGTAGCTGTTTCACAACTGTGGTTCTTGTTTATTTTATTTTTTTATTAACTTGGTATCAGCCTTTCAAATCAGCATAATGTCATTCTGTAGGTACAGGGTCATATTTGCTCTTTTAACAGAGAACATGTAACTGCACGGTGTGATAGCAGGTCTGGTGGGGCCTCTCTGTGTGGAGTTTGTCGTGCATGTGTGGGTTTTCTAAGGGTACTCCAGTTTCGTCCAACAGACAAAAATCATGCTCATCAGGTTAATCTGTGACTCCATCCATTAACTTTCGATGTGACTGTGAATGTGAATGATTGTCTGTCTCTCTGTGTCAGCCCTGAGTGGCTGGTGACCAGTCCAGGGGGTACCTCACTGGATGTCAGGCTACAGCCGCCACAACCCCATGAGGAACAATTGGTATAGATAATGGATGGATAGATACTGATATTCAGCTTAGTTTTGCACACCTGGCTGCTCAACATGTCTGCTTTTACTCTCAGAGGGTCCCGTGTGGGTGCTCAGGGATTCTGGGACTATCTGCTGGAGCTCCGAGGCTGCAGAGGCTGCAAAAGAAGCTTCAGCAGCAAAAGCTCATGGTCACAAGTTTATTTCTTTAAATTACCATGAAAGTTATTTCATGATTATCCATGAATAAACAAATTAAGCAGAGAAAGAACATTTTCCATGCATAAGAGCACAATGAGCTCAATATGGCGATTTACAAATTATTTTTCTGTTGTCGTTGTAGTTAAAAATCCCTCCCCCTGTACGATTTGTATGTTGTAGCATTAAAGCCTTATAGTAGTTTGTTTGTGTTAATTAACTTGTGCTGGAACAACAAAATAAGAAGGATATTTGAGTCTGTATTCAACTGAGATGATCACCAAATAAACAAGAAATAAAACTGTAGGGTGACTTTTAAAGAAAGGTGCATTTATTGATTCTAGTTAGGTATTTGTGCATGAAATAGAGATGATATTCTTTATGTCCTCACATTGTGTTTGAAATAACTAGATTATTTAAAAAAAAAATGTAAGCCACTTAAAAAAACTGTAGGATCATTTATTTTTCTTCTTCTTCTTTCCACCTTTTTTGCCTTTCTTGTCTTCCTCTTGTTTCTTGATCCCACCAAAGCCATGGCGGACCATGCAGCCTCTCCACCAGGCTTGGAGCTGTGGGGTAAAAGGTCACATACACACAAAGAGTTTTATTAAATTTTAACAATAAGTGAACTTGGCAGACTCCCTCCCTCTGGGTCTGGAAGTTGCTCTACCATATGATATATTGTCATGAACTGGTGAGCCAACCAACCGGCTCCCTCTGCAGGGTCTGGGAGCCACTGGGCTTGGACCCCCTGAGGACCCTATCTGCAGGGAGAGTCTGAGGTTTCCGGGGGAGGGGACCATGGACAGTGAAGGGAGGGTAGATGTGACATTGGGAGATGGATGAATCATAAATTACTTTTTCAAAAGGGATTATTATTTTTTTATGTGTGTGTATATATATATATATGTGTATATATATATATATATATATATATATATATATATATATATATATATATATATATATATATATATATATAATGTGTGTGTGTATATATATATGTGTGTGTGTATATATATATGTATATATGTGTGTGTATATATATATGTGTGTGTGTATATATATATATATATATATGCATATATACATACCTGGATTTAACTAAGCAAGGTACGAGCCTCCTATTGGATAATTACTGCATGGGCCATTATCTTTCAGCTGGCAACAAGTTATTAAACCCCAGCTGATGCAATGAGTAGCTTCTCATTTCTTAAACGACCATGTCAAAAGACACATCCTGTGTTCATGGAAAAGATGTTAGTCTGTTTAAAAAGGGTCAAATCATTGGCATGCATCAAGAAGAGAAAACATCTAAGGAGATTGCAGAAACTACTAAAATTGGTTTAAGAACTGTCCTGGAGGAAGGTCATGTGGTCTAATGAGTCCAGATTTACCCTGTTCCAGAGTGATGGGAGCATCAGGGTAAGAAGAGAGGCAGGTGAAGTGATACACCCATCATGCCTTGTGCCTTCTGTACAAGCCTGTGGGGGCAGTGCTATGATCTGGGGTTGCTGCAGTTGGTCAGGTCTAGGTTCAGCAACATTATGGCCCAAAGAATGAGGTCAGCTGACTACCTGAATGTACTGAATGACCAGGTGAGTCCATCAATGGATTTTTTCTTCCCTAATGACACAGGCATATTCCAAGATGACAATGCCAGGATTCATCAGGGCTCAAATTGTGAAAGACTGGTTCAGGGAGCATGAGAGATCATTTTCACACATGGATTGGCCAACACAGAGTCCAGACCTTAACCTCATTGAGAAACTTTGGGATGTGCTGGAGAAGGCTTTGTGCAGTGGTCAGACTCTCCCATCATCAATACAAGATCTTGGTGAAAAAATTAATGCAACACTGGATGGAAATAAATCTTGTGACATTGCAGAAGCTTACTGAAACAATGCCACAGCGAATGCGTGCTGTAATCAAAGCTAAAGGCGGTCCAACAAAATATTAGTGTGTGTGTGTATATATATATATATATATATATATATGTGTATATATATATATATATATATATGTGTGTATATATATATATGTGTGTGTGTGTACATATATGTACATATATATATATAGTGTTTACTTGTTTATTGCTTCACAACACTGCAGTATGATCATGAAACAATCCAATGAAAAATTGAAACACCATTTTCTCAACTAAATCAGAGCAAAAACCAGCTGCAGGAGTGAAAGCAGCCTAAAAGAATTTGCTGAACCCACTGTTGTTGGCGTCACCATCTTTGTTAATGGATTATTAGATAACAAAGTTAATTTATGGTTGATATGAATGACACTATTGTTCATAACTAAAGAGGGATGTTTTTACCTTGGTAGCAGCCTTGACCTCTTCCTTCTTCTGCTCCAGCAGCTCCTGTTTCTCTCTGTCCTCATCCACCACCTCTTTCATCTTCTTAAACTGAAAATAATTCAGCACCTCAGTAATGTTCATCACATTCTTCATTCTGCATCTTAATACATGTAAAGATAAGCAAATCAGGTTAAGCACACAGACATAGCAGCTCACCACTCTCTTTTTCTCCATCAGTCTGTCTAAATTAACTGTTCGTTTGCGCTGCACAATGTAGAACTGCTCCTCCTTCTCCTTCAGCAGCTCCTTTGAGGGGCCCTGCCAGAACTGCAGCTCCTGCTCCAACTCCTGAAACAACCAGAGCAACAAGATTATCGAATGCAGCTGCAATGATAAATAAACCAGTTATAATGGTCATAAAACAAACACAAAGAAAACATTGTTGATACTAAGTACTACTTAAAACAAAATCCTCTTGAACTCCTCCACTTAATTACTTACTCCCACTAGTGTTAGTTGAACAGTACATGTGATTAGCCCACACTTTGGATTCACTTTATGTTTTTCATTGACTGCAAGTTCTGAAATATCAACAGTTGGCATTGGGCTTTGGTTTAGATAAATGATTATTAGGCTTAAACACAGGCTTTGGTGATACCTGCCAAACTGGTCAAATAATTAGATTTTATTTAGATTTTTTAAATGTAGAAAATTCTGAAAATCTACATGAACTGGCCTTTTATCCTGTATTTCAGTGTTGTCATACGGTAGCAATTTTGTACCTCAGTCTTATTCAAAGGGAGCAATGAAATGTCTTTTTTGCTGATTTCAAATGAAAAGGAAGGGCTCTCCCTTTGGACAAAAAACAAACAAAAAATTTAAAAAAAGCCAAATGATTATATTCTGAGTTAGATAGATAGATAGATAGATAGATAGATAGATAGACATTGCAATAGAGGGTTAGGATCTAAATGTTTGTCCTTAACAGTTTAAAATATATCATTATATTTATTCAGCTGTTATTATTGAAATTGCTAATTGTTCTTTTCATAATTTGGGCCAATAATGATCATTTTCAGTAACTGGGATTTCACCAAAATTAAGACCTTTTTTGCTTTTTGGATGCTTTAAAGAGGTCATTGGAGAAGTACAGAACAACAGTTACTACAACAGTTACTGAGCATTCAATCAATCAATCAGCGCCAGTTCATAACAAGTGTTATCTCAAAACACTTTACAGCAGGCTGAAGTCATACTATTCATTTTATAGATCCATGTATATGCATATTTATACATACACCTATAATGCCCTCAAATACCATTGCTGGCCATCTAGAAATTCAAAAGTTGCCAGAAAGATATTACTTTATCCTTTGTTAGTGTAAGAGTTAGTTTTCTAAACAAACTAATTTACAGCACACTGTCATCATATTTAGTCAGTTGTATTTTTGTTGATATCTTACTGCACCAACCTTCTTTTTATTATGCAGGAATTCTTCAGACTCCTTGTGAACTCTTATCTCTGTCTGAAGCTCTTTCTGTCGCAGCTGCAAGAAAGATCACAACACTTAATAAAGACATGATTTAGCTCTGGAGTTATATGTTGCATGGCACGACTATTATAACTCATTTCTACTCAGATAAATTGTCTTTTTCACTCTGAGGGAAACATTGTTTAATACCAAACCATCATGTCAGGGTAACACAACGTGCAGTCTTGCCTACAGCATACTGTATTTACAGAATGCAATGTGACTGCCAAACAGCTGTTACTTTGCTGTATGCTAAGTCCAGCCAATTCATTTTCTTCTTTTTATTTGTATCAACTATCAAAAAGGATTCATGGTAGACTGGTTTGATGCATACTGCTAATTTTTCCTGAAGAAGTTGAGTATGTGTGGGTGTTTTAAGCAAACTGTAGATTTCAAAAATGTTAACATACTGCATTCTTGCTACACCAGCACATATTGCTTGTGTAGAATGCAGAAAATACAACATATATCAACAATTATGGTTCATTTGCAAGAATTTCAGCATTATCATCGCTGTTTCCCCCGTCAAATACATCTCAATCTGTAATGTCTGCCCTGATGAGCAAGACATTTTTCTCAAAAGACAAAAGTGCTTCTGAAAGAACTGCAAGGAACTGACAAAAAAAATGGAAAATCTCCTGCCTCAAACTCACAGCATAAATTGGCAAAAGCCCCCAGGGTATTCTGTTTGATCACACACAAGCAGCTCAGAAGTCTGGATCCTCTTGTTTCCTCTGCCTTGGAGGTAATGTTTTTGCTGGTGTCTGTCCATTTGTTTGCCAATCCTTGAGCATGATAACTTAAAAAGTTCTCAATGCATTTTGATGACTTTCTCAGGGATGTTGCTCATGGCACGAGGAAGAACTGATCAGATTTTGGTGGCCATCCAAATCTAGAAAAGGGATTCAATAGTTTTTACTGAATTTGTTTACACCCTGCAGTAGGACAGTTTTCCACATTTTCAATAACCCAGCTAACAGTGTCATAAATGCCTTGTCAGAGGTTTGTGTTCTAGATTCTAGTTGTGATGGGAGCAGAACTGCAGCTATAGCAAGGAAATCACTCTAACTGTCCTCGGTCACGTTGAACACTATGAGAATATGTAGCAACAAGACGAGCATGTAAAGTGAAAGAGAAAACTGAAGCTCACAGTCATTGCTGTGGAATCAATAGGAGTACTAGGAGTATCCATCTATGTTTCCTTTCCGAACTCTTTGCAGCCTTTCTCTACACTGAGAGAGCATTGCTTTCTGTGTCATGTGACTGTGGAGACAAATCAGATGTATGGGACAGCCCTCAGCTGCATCTGCAAGCTTACAAAACAACACATAACACAACTCTGTGAACAACTAGAGTATCAATGACGAAAAGAAACAGTTTCAGGAACTGCAACTCTCCAGAAAACAAAAGGATAAATAAACTTTCTAACCTTCTAACAACTTCTAATCTCACAGTAATGAGGATATAAGGAGGCTGATATGAGAAAACGCAGTATAATCCAAGTCCCCTACAGCACCCTGTGGTCCCAGACCCTGTAGAAG
Organism: Cetoscarus ocellatus; assembly: GCA_037902135.1. Lineage (NCBI taxonomy): Eukaryota > Metazoa > Chordata > Actinopteri > Labriformes > Labridae > Cetoscarus > Cetoscarus ocellatus. The sequence goes on along the minus strand of JBAMNC010000640.1, from coordinate 1,841,259 downwards.
ACCTGTTTCCTGTTTGTGCTTCAAGTAACTGAAAAACATCAAACTCAAAACACTACATATGTAACTAGAAAGCACTTGGAGAGCGCAAACCTCTGCTAAGATAGCTCACGTATTGCTGTTACATCTATAAGCATTAGTTCCATGATAAAGTTACCATCATAATATGATTCATTGACTCTGAAAACCCACACCTAGCACTCAGAATCATGTTGATATCATTATTAGTTGGACAGTTATAGAGCAAAAACAATTGTTTGCTAATGGCAGTTATCTGGATCACCACCAAAATCGAATTATTAATTTGGGCCATTACCAACATCTCCTGAAAATATCAGCAAAATCTGTCCAGTAGGTTTTGCGTAATCTTGCTAACAATCAAAACAAACAGGCAAACAAACATACGCTGGCAAAAACATAACCTCCTTGGTGGAGGTCATGAATAAATGAGGCAAAAGTACTGATTTCATTGGGGTGTCAGTTTGGTGAAATGGTAGCTACTCTTTAAGGCTCTTGAAGCCATTGAGGCTCTTGTCTTGTGAGGGCAGCCTGGGCTCAAATCCCATCTGAGGCCCATTTGCTATGTGGCTCTTGCTGCCCTCCATCCCCCTTTCCAAGTCCATCCATTGTCCCTTGACATAAATAAAGTCCAAAAAGCCCCAAATAAATCTGAAATAAAAAAAATAGTGGTATCGAAGCAATTTGAAAATTAGTGGTATTGCCTACAAATTCATGGCAGCTTTCTCTGATGGGGCCCCTAAATTATGCCTGAGGAGATCGGGGAAGGTAACTGACTTCCTTTAAATAACTCATCTCATCTCATTTCATACTTGCTTTTTACTGATTCTAAGTTTTACTGCTCTGTTCTTTAGTTTTCCTGTGTATTTGATACCTCTCGTGATTAAAAATATTCTTTTTACTGTTGCCTGTTGGTGTAATTGCTTGTAAAGTGCTTTATAACTTGTTTTTGAAAAGCACTATACAAATAAATGTTATAATTTTTGTTATTATTATCATATTATTATTATCACCAGTGGGCAGCATGATGGTGCAGCAGGTAGTGTGTGTGCCTTGCAACATGAAGGTCGCTGTTTCAATCCCCGTGTTGGTCAGACCTAAAAAATGCTAATTAGGTTAATTGGTGACTCTAAATTGCTCTTAGGTTTGAGTGTGAGCGTAAGTGGTTGTCTATTTTTTTATGTGGCCCTGCCATTGGCTGGGTGGACCCCCATAACAGCTGGGATAGGCTCCAGCCCCCCCACGACCCCAAAAGGGATAAGCGGCATAGATAACGGATGGATTATCACCACTGAAAACAGTCTTTTAAGAATGAGATTGTGCTCAGCTGCAATAAGTCCCAAGTAACAACAATTTAGACCCACCTCTAACTGCTCCTCCAACACTTTCTCAGCTTTGCTGGTCATCATCTGCTCCTGCTGGAGCTGCAGCTCAGCACGTTTTGCTGCAACTTCCTTCTTGCTTAAAATTTCTGCCATCTTCTCAGTGACCTGAAGCTTCAGGTCTTTGACCAGCTGTTGCCCTTCCTGGTTTGAATGAAAGATTGTTACTTAAGGCTGACAGTCATTCATGCAGACATGATTTTGTTCTTCTGTTTCTCACCTGCACTTTCTCACGTTTCTGTTGTAACTCGACTTTATTTCTCTTTAACTGCATCATTCTCTTCTTCAGCATTTGCTTTTCCTCACTGTGTGGAGAAATGGGGGCATTGTGAGGTAGCGCACATTGGGCATGTGGGATAGGAACAACACACCCATGTCTAGCGACCTCTTCTTTGGTTATCAACAAATCGTGAAACAGCTCAAACCCCTTTTTCTTGAACTTTTGGTTTATAGCATCCAGTGAGTCAGCATCCTAAAGCTGGCACTTTATTAATTTCAGCATGTTAAAATTGCATGAAGAAATAAAATGTATCCAAACTGTATTTCAAGAGATCTGTTTTTGTGTGTTTGAGTTTTCCCTGTATCTATAAGTCATTTCCAATTAAATGTTCTGTAGTCATTATAATTTTAGGAATTGCTGCAGCCACTCTCGCTGACTTATATACACTCTTCTGATTACGTTTGATGACAAATATCTCTTCTTGTTTTTGCCAGACCAGACTGTCACAGGTTGACATATTCTGTTTTGATTACAGTAAAAAGTTTAAAACCATGGATGGCCATAACCCTCTCTAAACCTTTTATTAATTTTCCTCAGATCAGTTTGTTCTTCTGCTTCCTGTGCCTGTCCGGGCCTTTCTGTGTTGAGTTTCAATGTTCTCCCTGTGCCTGTGTGGGTTTTCTCCAGGCACTCGTTTCCTCCCCACTGACCAAAAACATGTTCATTATGAATCTCACAGTGATGACTCCAAAATGCCCTTAGGTGTGAGTGAGTGAATGATTGGTTGTCTGTCTCTCTACATGGCCCTGCAATTGGCTGGTGATTGGTCCAGGGTGAACCCTTCCCCTAATGTCAGATTAGCCTGCAGCCTGAGAGGGAGTTGCGGTGTAACTAATGGATAGATGGTAAGGGGTTTACTTTACAGACATGTGATGTAGATGTTGGGAAAGGGACTCTTGCATCTACCTTTAGACTAAAAAAGTTGAGATGCACAGTTTGACCCTGAAAAGTCCTACGTTCAAAACTTTGTCGATAGAAAGAACATTGCATAATTATCAATAATGAGTTGACATAACTTACAAACTAATGCCCTGATAATAATTCAATAACCAACAACCATACAAATTGATAGCTATTGCTAAATCAAATAACAATGAAAGGGGTAGTTAAAGCTGGATGCACACATGAAAGAAGATTTGTTTTTCATTTCTTCATGAGCCCTCTAAGTCAGACCCTAAAATGGCCCCCGTCTGTACCTGAGTAATATTCTGCTGGAGCAGCTGGACTTTCACTTCAGTGCAGTACTTTACACTGTGACTGAGGTTCATATTAGAATAATATTAGAATAATTTCTTTGCAATAACTCATAATAACCTTCTAGTAGTGTCTGCCTTCCTCCTCTGCTCCTCTTCTTCCATGACTTGCTGCAAAGTAGTGAATGTTTGTTTCTCCTCCAGCTCTAAAGACAGCTCAGAAAAAAGCTGCGACATGGACTGACTATGGAGGCAGAAGAGACAAACTTTGTTAGTTACAATCTAAGCAGAAAAAAAACAACAACTTGTGTTTGCACTCACCACTCTCTTTGGAGCTTTGTCAGGCTGCTTTTCTCCTAAACACACGAGTGCACAGTGACACATACAGAGGAGAGAAAAAGAGAATCATCACAAACTGTAGAGCTGCAGAGGGATACAAATTTTCCCCTTTCTTTTTCAATGCTCTTACCAATGCTGAGTCTTGTCCTGCTTCAGTGCCTCCCCCCCTGGTGATCTTCATCCTCACAGTGTGTCCCAGTATGTCCAACTGGTCTGAGCAGTCCTTCAGAACAGCTGCCAGGCTAAGACTCTGGGATAGAGATAAAGACATCCTGTGGAAATGAAGAGATGTTTAGTTAAATCAATTATGGTTTATGCACCACTGTGCAGAGGCTAGCCGTAGGGAGCTCTCATGTGATTGGCTGAAAATATACCATCCCTAAAATGTAGTGTCTCATAAAGAGAGACACCAGAAGTTAATCTATATTGTGTCGTTGCTGCATATAGTGGTAAGAGCTCTGCTTTTAGTACTGAAGTTTGGGTTACAGCAAAAAAATGAAAAAACCAATGACCAAAATAAGCAAACAAAAACAGCACTGAAGTGATGGTACAGTGTACATAACACATCTATAATGATTTACTTATCAGCTGGCTAGCCCTTTGACTGGTAATACTTCAGCAAACTTCATATCCTGTGTGTCCTCTTTCCTCTGCTCTCACCTTAAATTGACTCAGACACTTGTAACTCTTATTAGTTGTAAAGCCCTTAGCACACCAGACGCGTATTCTTCACGCAAATATTTCACACGTTATTTATATTTTTGAATCTACTGTTTTTCAATGCAAGCTTTCACACCAGCAACGTTATTTCGCCGTGCAAAATTGCGCCTTTTATTTTTTGGACCGAGGTCGATTTTTCCATAGTTTCGCTTGCAACGAGTGCACATCCGACCAATTAAAATGCTCGTGGTTGGCACGTCACATAGTCCCTGAGCACCTATTAGTTACTGTCGACGGCTGCAAGTCTGTCCTGATTCAGCAGACAGCATTATAAGGCCACTTGCATCCTCACCAACTTACTGCGGTCTGATCATCAGCCGTATGTCTGAGGTAAGAGGACACACTGTTAAAAGTATAATTTGAGTCACATCCCATTTGTTTGTAAATAGCTCCAGCTGTGCGCTGGTTCATTCATATGTGATGGGCTGCCTGTTAACTGTCTTGATCTTTTACTAGGCTAACCTATATGATATTAAAGACAAAAATGTCTTAGCACAAGCTCAAGAAAAAATATATGAAACCCTGTAAGTGCCAGTTCATTTACATAATGAAATAAAAAAACTGTTTTCTATTTGATCAATGCAAAGTGGGGGTTTTTTGTGTGAGGATTAGCCGTCTGAGATACAGTATGGTAATGATTAGGCCCAACTGGAAATTTCAATCATCTGAAATAATCCATTTCACTGGCCTACAGTCACTGTTATATCCTATCAGGTTAATCAAGGTAATCATTTCCGACAATGGCTCTCTGCAAACAGAAAAAAATGGCAGAATCTAGTGGTGATTTTTTTGTGTGCAATATTTTGCCACTGAGAGATAGGGTTACAGAGGAATTAACAAGATTTTATTTTTCTGTGTTGCAATGGCAATGGAATAAAAAATATGTTTTTTAATGAAAGTCATTGGGGCGAAAAAGGGGCTCTCGGGGGAAGACTGGTAGTTTTTTGTCCACACAGTGTAACATTTTTTTTAATGCAGTGTAGATGCTGTAATTCCAAAGTTCATTAAAAAAGTTAACTTCTTCGTCAGTTATCTTCATATCAGCACCAAAAAGGCCACCATGAGAGCAAAGTCACTGCTGAAAAGCTCAGAAAGGGTCATGAAGGGCCTGGGGGTTAAGAGCTGAACTGCAGAGACACGCCACAAGATGGCGTCTGTGTGCAGGAAGTAGACCAAGAGGAGGAGCGACGAGGACGGTTTGTATTTGACACTAGGACAGCAAAAGCAGACAGAAAAGCTGTCATACTGTAGTTTGTTCAACAGGCAGAGAAAAGCACAAGCACAGAAAAACTATAGAGGATAGTGTTGTAACAGCTTGTGTTAACGTACATCACTAAAGCGAAGACAGAGGAGTTTTCACCGTGTCCTAGTCAAACTCCATTTTAAAAGTAAAACAAATTTTAATGTGACAGATATAAAACTGTTACTTACCTCGGGTGTCTCCGTGACTGTGAGCCTCAGCCTCACTCTGTAATAGTTTGAATAGTTTTAAATGGCAAAGGAAATAAATATTTTCCTAGCTGAGCTGGATACCTGAGCGGCTGGTTGAACGTTTGTACGTCACCATGGTAACAAACAGATAAACAAACAGTCGACCCTCCAGCGCAACTTCGCTGATGGTATTTTCTCTTCTACTGCATTAGGACAGCGTATATTGGGACGTCTTTTATTTTTTCTCCTTTATGATGTTTCCTAACATGAATTTTGATGATAAGCCCAGTGCACAATAAACACTGTGTTCAGCATTTACTCTCTTAGTTTCATACGAAGGTGAATTAGGGCCACTGAGAAAAACAAGAAGTTAAAAGTTCCTTGTCTGTGATCAAAGTCAGAATTCTGCGACGAAGGATTAGGGCCACGTTAAAAAAAGAAAAAAAAAGTATGGAAAAAAAAGTAAAGTTACGAGAATAAGTCATAAAATTATCAGAATACTCTCATAAAGTTACGAGAATAAAGTTAAAAAGTTCAGGAATGATCTCACTAAGTTACAAGAATAGAGTCATAAAGTTATATTGATCTAAAGTTTTGAAATAACCATAATTTCTTTATTCTCTAACTTAATGACTTTATTCTCATTAGGCCTGCTTTTTGAGATTATTGTAGTAACTTTTCGACTTTATTCTCGTAACTTTATAAGATTATTCTCGTAACTTTTTTGACTTTATTCTCCTAACTTATGAGATAATTCTTGTAATTTTTCAGCTTTATACCCGTAACTTTATGAGATTATTCTTGTAACTTTGTGAGATTATTCTTGTAACTTGACTTTATTCTCGTAACTTTGCTTTTTTTTTTTCTTTTTTTTTTTTTAACATGGCCCTAATCCTCCATCGTAGAATTCTGTGATTAAATTCAGAATTTAAAAAAAGTAAGAATTCTGAGAAAAAAAAAAAATCTTAGCTACTTTTTTCACAGATTAAAAAAAAATCAAACTAAAAAACTTTTCTTTCAGTTCTTTAGCTTCAGGTGAGAATAAAGTTATTTTTTTGTTCCTGGGATAAATGGCACACACTTTTCTGAGGACTGGCCCACAATGGAGGAGGACCCTCTTGAACAAGAGATTTTGCAACTCAAGGGGCTGACCTCTAATAAGTTTTTAGTTTAACCTAGATAAATATGACGAGGGAAAGTTTATTGGCTGGGCATCCATGAATTTGTGTCTGTCAGTAATCCTTATTTTGGTCTCTTTGTGCCCCCCTCCTTACCTCTGCCCACCAATGTCCCAAACATGACCAGTGGGTGGCTATTAAACATGAGTCTGGGTCTGCTAAAGATTTCCTGCTTGCTTAACAGAGGTGTTTTCTTGCCACTGTACCGTAGTCTATTGAGGCCCAGTGCTATACACACACAGTGCTTAACACATTAATAGACCATCTGTCATATAGAAAACTTAAATATTTCAGAAATATTTCAAAAATGTCTTTAATATTGAAAATATAATAATTATATAATTGGAAATATAATAATCTTGTTGCTGGACAAACATTTTAAATATGAATGGGAAATTTCAAACTGAATTCTTCTTTTTATACCCAAATTTGAGCAGCTCTCTGGGCTTCTTTGAGAAGTCAGACATCAATCAAGCACAATTTTCCAACACCAAAACTATTTCTTTTGTTCAGGAATTAAAGTAAATTATTATAATTTAGCATCTTAATCAATAATCATTTGCATTGTTTCTGTTTTTTTTTTTGTAAAGCTGTAAATTTGATAATTCATTGATAATAATAACAATTACATATAAGCATTAAAATATATCAGTCCATGTTAGACAGATTTGGCATAAACCTTACACTTGGTAGTGGTCTAATACAGTGGTTCTCAAACTTTTTTCAGTGATGTACCCCCTTTGAAATATTTTTTCAGCCAAGTAACCCCTGACCAGCGCAAAACATTTTTGGTAAGAAAGCTGTGACACCAGTGTCTGATTTATTAAAGCTAAACAACCTTGTACCAATGTAACTGACAAATACTTTAAAATTGTACATATTGCAAACATTGGATGTAGAAACATTGAAAGACAAATAAACAAACAGAAAACAGTGACCACCACGATGGCATAAAACCAGTCAGAACTCAATGCAAAACGCTGCTAATTTATATTTGTGTCTCTTGCAATGGAAGGAAATAAAAATACAGATAAATAACTAAAAGTGTGTTCTCAAAAAGACAAATAATCAACTTAATTATAATAAGGATTTGTTCTCAAAAAAATAAATCATTAACTTAATTATAAATAGATAACATTTTGTTTACAAAAAGAAATTGATAACTTAATAATAAAGAGATTTGCTCACAACAACAAAAAAAGCATCAACTTAAAGTACCCCCATTTGGTGAACATTTTTTTGGCTTTAGCTACGGGCAAGGACACCGTACAAGAGGCCTCCAGGGCTTTGGCTGATGGAGTGGAGACTTTTTGCATTGTGACTTGGCATGACTTCAAGTCAGAAAGTTTCCTCTTAAAAAACTCTGGTGGCTTACCAACATCGGCTCTGGTTTCACCTTCTTTTGCACTTTTCCTCCGTGTCTGCGGCATTGCTGCTAAGCTTCAGCAATGACTCCATCGTTACATTGCGTCACTGGTGATGCATTCTGGGTCAATGGGTCAAACCTACTTGGTTCAGGGAGGGTCCATTTTTTAAGGATATTAAAATTGAATACTGAATATATTATCCAGTGTATGAACATGCATTTGTATTTTATTTAACTTTTTATAATATGATTATTTCTCAAGACTTATTTATTATTATTAGGCCTACTGCTTTTTTTTAAATATATTTTTCAAAAAATCTCACGTACCCCCTGGATCACCTCCACGTACCCCCAGGGGTACGCATACCCCTATTTGAGAATCAGGGGTCTAATAAATTTGGTTAAGTAATGTGTACATTTATTCTGTGTGTATTTGTATGTATATATGCATATATTTACTGTATATATTTATAAAATGAGGAGTAAGACTTCAACCTGCTCTACTGTAAAGTGTCTTGAGATAACAACTGGCTCTATTCAAATAAAGATTGATTGATTACTGTAAAGTAGTATTACACTACTTAACTTACCCAAGGGTATTATAACCACTGCACCACATTACAGCCTGTAATCTAAATGGCAAAAATAATTACAAGCAATTCTTTAGTGGACATACTGTATTCAATAAAATCAGTATTTGACACTGTCAGCATATTTTATTGGAGTGAAAAACTAATGATGATAAAAAAAAACATCATTTAAAAGCTTCATGTCAGTCATAGGCTTTCTCTTTCATCGTGCAGTTAGCACATCTTGCACAAAATGTATGTCCACACACTGACGTGAATACTCAGAGCACAAAAGCTTCAACTATTAGTAGATGGAGAGCAGCACATTCAGGAGACAAACTACATTTTTCCTTTTGATTCTCTGGATAACATTTGGAGCTCGAGCAGTAAATGTACACCAGTTTGTGAAAACTCACTTTTTTAGGCCCCTTGTGTCATATTCAGTAAAAAAAATATACTATGATGTGTAAATTCAGGTATCGCTTACAGAGGGTGCAGTCCTGATACATGAGTTACCCTGGACAGATGCCTTTGATCGCTTGAAACATCAACTGGATGCTTCCCCTAAACTTAGACACTCCACAGATTGCTAGCCAAGCGGCTTATCCACTGGATCACTTGTACAGGGGTTTTCGAGTACTGAGAGGGATCGCTGGTTTACCCTCTGAACAAATCCTGACTGGAGAACCCCCCTTCCTTAGCCCTACTGGGTCTTCATCAGTTGGGACTCCTAGAGGGAAAACATGTTTCTGCATTATAAATCAAGGCAAAGACACTTCTTTTTTAATTCCATCTCATTTTATTGTTGTAAACATTTGGTGGATTCTCAACAGGGAGTAACAGTTTAAAGGTACAGTCCACACAATACATGCACTCTGCTGTCACACTGTGGATTTATTTAGTCACGTTATTAATGGACTGTCTACTGTCCCCTTGACCCTATTGTATTGGGACAGATGTCCGCTACAGAAGTCTCACTGTATTGACTGAGGTAAAAAAGAACTGATCAACATAAACCTGTGATCAGGAAAGGTGAACTGTATGGCTAAAATATCTTAAGAAGGCATCAATCAAATACCTGCTGAGGACAGGATGGCACCACTTATCTGCACAATACAAAAAAGTCAGAAAGAAATAAAAGTGACGGTCGTGAATTCAGTGAAGACAAAGAACATCAAGGAGTACAAAAACATCCAAATGTTTCCTGTAAATCAATAAGGGTTAATGAGGAAATCCTCCTGTGTGGTGAATGAGCTTTTATTTGCCTTGGAGCGCACTCACACTGATGGTCTGTACAGTGCTCAAGCACACCTCATCCTTAAAGGGATACAACAACACTTTTTTTTGTTTTAGTGTCTTTCCTCACTCCCGAGTCCATGACAAGCAGATAGACACCATTCTTTTGACTGTGCATGCTGTAACAAGGAAGAGACGGGTATAGCTCGCCCACCGCTAATAAGCTTAGCTCCAACACTGGGAGTCAGTGGGTAGCGTTAGCCTGCCTCTGCCTACAGTCATCAGAAAAACTCTTCAGCAGCTCTAAACAGTCCTTTGTGCTTGTTGTGACTCTTTTTTTACTAGGTTATATTACATTATCTATTTTTAGACTAAGATTAGCACTTTATGTAATTTTCTAAAGAAATGCATACAAAACTGAACCGCAGGGCGCATGCACAAGCATGTCCGCAGTGGTTTACACATGCACCCTGCAGTTATGTATCGGATGTATTTCTTTTGCTGAAGTTGCTGAAGAGTTTACCTGATGACTGTAGGTAGAAGCAGACTAGCACTACACATTGATTCTGAGTGTTTGAGCTAATTAGCGGTGTGCAAGCTTTGCCTGTCTCTTCCTTGTTACTGCACGCACAGTCAGAGGAATGGTGCCTGTCTACTTGTCATGGACTTGGGAGTGAGGCAAGACAAAAACAAAAATGTTGGCATATCCCTTTAAATTTCTATTTGTTTATGTGGTGTGAGGGCTTCATATAAATCCTAAACATGGAACATTTCCCTGACCCTGGTTTGCCTGGAGGAGGTGGGCTTTAGGAAAGCATGCATGAGCACAATCGTGAGCGAGAGCACGAGAATTACAGTTACAGCTCCTCTCAGCCACAGACCTCTGATAATTCGTAATAATCGCAAAGAACGTAAGTGTTTTAAATCCAGAGCAAATAAACCGTGTCTGTCTAGCAGCACACAGAGCTCATTTGATAACTAAGTCCAAAGGCACCTCTGTTATTTAGGGGTGGTGACTTTTTTTTACTGTAATAATGAAAACTTAAAATTGCTTACATTAAAAAAAATTCTCAGTAAACAAAACAATATATTTTTTTGTTGTGGACAAACTTTATCAAAGAATCTCAACTATTTAAGTTTCTAGGTCTCATGGTCTCATTCCTTAACTTAAGTTGGCAAAACCTAAAGGTCCCACGTCCTGGTGTGTTTGACCATTTACATCAATGAAAAAATGAAAAACTCAGTCCATGTAGAGGATCAGATGCAGCTCTTTTCCCCTCCTCTTTGGAAACACTTGGATCTAAAGAGTTGGGGGGGTTAAAGGAGGCTATGATAACTAGGTCTGTGCTGATTGGCTGCCTTCATAGTGTATGATGCAAGAGTTGAGGATGGTTACAGGCCAAGAAGTGGACGTTCAAAACTGTCATGGCATCTGCCTGTGACAAGCAGCAAACACACATGTAGGTGGAGGCTGTATAGCTATGGCATCATAAACCTCAGGAAGTAAAAGGCAGAGCATTTTAAGGAGCATTTTCTGTATGGAGAGGTAACGCTTTTCTCTGTGAACTGGGAGTTTCATAAAGATGTCATGTTCTTCTGTCCCCCAAGATCCATCTAACAACATTAAAAGCAAAGACAATTTATTTTTTCTATTTTAAAAGCAATTGGTTTGAGGTCAGGTGTGGCCGGGCCAAGTTCAGTGAGCATGCTTTGTGTAAATAACAGGGTCTCCAACTTTAGTCTCCAGGGGCCTCTATCCACACTCTTTAGGTTGCACACATACATATGCTGCTTTTTCTCTGGTACTTTGAAAGTAGATAAATTTGCCACCAAGATGAGTAATATTGATATATTATATCAGGCTTATAAGGTACCTCAACACAATATAATTTATTGTCTTAATTTTTTGTTTTTTTTCTCACAACTTGTGTTGGACCCAAAAAACTCAAAAATCAAGTGCAGACAAGTTCCTTGAAAATGTGAGTTTTTGTAGCCTTTTACTTTTATAGTGTGACAGTCTGTTCAACTTTTTCTGCTCCTTTGTGCTTGAAAAAACGTAAATATATTTCAAGTGGCAAAACAGATCTTAACACCTGAAGATAACTTTACATATGACAGCTGTCTGGCAAAAACCTTTTGTCTCCATTTTCTTTACATTTGTTTCAGTGTTATTGATCACTTTCCACATTAGAAGATTAGAAGGTTTTACTGATTTGAAAACAATTAAAGTTCATAGAACAATGTCTAAATAGGGTAATAAAACATTTATTATTTCAGTAGTAAAGTGCTTTATTTCAATTCTGAAAACACAGTATTTCTTTAAAAAGAGGTTTTGGCCTGACACTAACATGTTTTCTTTAACTTATTTATAGTTTGTTCACAAAAGTCTTGTCTATTTTTTATTTTAATGCACAATTCTGCATTTTCTGCTTGTCTTTACTTCTGGCTTAAGAATGTTTATATTCTTAAGCTTAATATTTTGTAAGGCCAAGCACCTTCACTAATCTCATGTATTAATGTAAATATGATTTTTCAGTCAATCAATCAATTGGATTTGATATCACAATATATCAGAGTGCATCAAGATGCGACACATTCAGCAGCACTATCCTTGATTTTCTACATTACTGCCCATAGCTACCTTTTTTATTGCTGGATATAAGAAGTCAGATAAATATAAGCTCCTTTTTATTGTTGAGAAAGTGCTTTGTTGAATTTTAACCTAAATAAATAATACCCAGGTCCTCTAGGACTGTTTCCAGGGTCTGGACTAAAGAGGGTGAGGCAGCTTTAGTTTTTATTCTCCTCACCTGTGGAACAAACTCCCAAAGAGACTCTCTGCATCTGTGAACTCTTTAAAAACAGGTCTCACAACATTTTTATTTACCACAGCCTTCTCATAAGTTCAGCTTCTTCTTATTTTTTCTTCTCCTTTTATCTCCCCTGTTCTTTTAATTGAATATGTATTTATTTTTTATATTTTATTTTGATTTTTTTACCATGAGATTATATTTTACTGTCATTCTTGGCAAATTTTATGTCTTTAACTTAATAAATGTCATATTATCTCCCTTTTTAACTCTGTGTCTCACTATGAACTGCTGCATATATGAATGGTGCTCTATAAATAAAGTTGACTTTACTTGAACTTTTTCCTCCTTAAAAACAAAATTAATATTTCAGTCTAGCAGCAGCCTCACAACTGTCCAAGAAAAGACCCCTAATGTGGAAGATATCACCAACATGACTGAAGTCAAACTACATCACACGACAAGGATGTTTACAGCAGAAAACACTTTTATAGCTTTAAACTGAAAAGCAGTTCAAACAGAGCAGTGTGCTTCCTCATTCATAAAAATGCTTCAGTGTTGATATTGATAATATGTTAATGTGCTAATTTTGGACCCCAACAGTGTCGCACACATTAACTGATCATCAGCTATCTCTACATCGCCGTAGAATCATCTACTCCTGCATCATGATGCATCAAAAAGAAAAAGTTATTTTCAGCACCCCTGATTTTTTGTACTTGCACGTGTATCAAAACTCTAATTTGAAATATGTGCCACTCAATGGATGAAGATTATTGCTGATGTGCATAACAGTGATTTAAAATATAAAACAGGAAGGACAAAAAAATTCATAGAACAGTTTATGAAGGTTAATATTAATCATAAGGCATCATTCCCCATAGATGAACAGTAGGAGACATCATTCCCTCACAGATTGTCAGTGGGCTGTGATTGGGGTTGCAAATTCCAGGAATTTTCAAAGTTGGAAACTTTCTACGGGAATTTATGAGAATAAACCTGGAATTTACAAAATTTAAGGTCGGCCCTTGACAGAGATTTTAAACACAGTTGGGGAAAATTTTATTTTTGCATAATCTTGACCAAAACAACCAGAGTTAATGCAAGCATACTTGAGAATATCTCTGCTATCTTTAATCACATGCACAGATGATTCAGGAACCCTGGACTATTGAATAAAGTGAAGTTAAAATTAATTAAAACTCGTTAAAGTTCCATTTACAAATAAATCTGTTGAAATGTTATGTTTTTATTGTTCTACTTTGCATGGATGTCTGCCTATGACAAAACAAAATGTTTATATTTATGTTTGGAAATGATACAGTTTGTCTAAATTACCCCTCATTTCTAGTTAATTCTCATAATTCCCAAGGATAGTTTGCAGTTTGGAATATTAACAAAATCCCCCTGCTCAAACTCTCATGCAAAGTTTCTGGAAAGTTTCAAGAAGTATACCAGAGATTTCCCGCCCTTTTAGAACCCTCGCTGTGATCAATTAAAATGACGGGTAAAGTTTTATCCATGTCTCCGTGATTCTCTGCTGTGCTGACTGTGACTGTTTGTCTTGATTAAACTGCATGCATTGTTTTAAGTTATCGTGATGTTGCAGCTGAAGCAGTGGGAGTGCAGGCCAGAGGGGGACTGGGGTGGGCAGGGGGGTCATGCTGAGGCACTGCATGGCAGCTGGCCCGAGTGTGAGTGCACCCTAAATCTAATCTTCAATATTTTGCTCCTTGCCTTTTTACATGTTGGATTAATCACGTCATCAATGAACTGCTTGAGTAATAACGAAGTAAACATCTTTCACTAGTGCCTGACGTCTCGAGGATGGACCCATGCACTCTGACCTTCAGCTCATGGTCATCGATAACATCTTGATTTGAAAATCTGATTAAATAATACACCAGACAAATCAATGGGAAATGTTATTTGGCACTAAATATGTTTTTTTATATGAGTCTGGATCTTCCAAAACAGATATGTGCTCTCTGAAGGTCATGAAGAACTGACTCAATGAGCAGCTTAAAAATATATTAAAAACGGGGTGAACTTTACAAACGATCATTTGCAGAAGACACTCAGTAAAATAAATGTAAATAAACAGTCTGTTATTTCACATTTCTCCACTTTCCACTTTAACCTACAGCTGTGGAGGTCAGTCCCTCCTCTACCCTGTGCTTTTCGTTTTAAATGTTAGTTGAGTCTGAACTCGACTTTAAGACATTGACGTTGTCACTTCAACAGTTATTTTTTCAAACACTGTCACAAGAGAAAAGGGATTATTTACAGCAGGGATGGGCAACTTTGGTTAACAAGAGGGCCACATTAAAATCAACATCATTGTCACTGGGCCAATTTTTTTCAATCTGATGATCAACATTACTCATAAATGAACAAAAGGAATAATGTTTGAAGTTGTCATAGGAAGCTACTTATCAATATTTATATACATGTTTGTATAACTCAAAAGCAAAAAGCAGTGTGCCATGTCATGAGCTTAACACCAAAACCAAGCCATTTAAGTTTCTTTTTGATGGCAGTTACAAAGCTTTTACTGGTAATTAAAGTATATTTTACTGATGATTTATTTCTAAATTAAATAATGCATAAATGGGACTTTCACAGAAACAGTTGCAGCTGTTTTCTTTTAGAAATATTGCTGTATTTAATCGTGCCATAGCAGCTTTTGTTATGATTTCTTCATGTGCATACATCTCTTAAATACTCTGAACTGTCTGGCAGGCCACATTAAGAGAGTAGGAGGGCTGCATGTGACCCTCGGGCCACGAGTTGCCCACCCCTGATTTACAGTATGATTAAAAACTTGTGCTGCTGTCTGAAGGAGACGATAATGTTGATTAAGTGGCACCACAGTTTTATTTCAGGTATTCTGTGAGGGTTTTATCTGATTGAAGCACGTAAAGTTACGTTCAGTTTTGTATGAGCTGCACGAAGCAGCCGGAGAACCAGAGAGCGTTTCAGATCTCTTTGATTGTTTGTTCAGATGGCTGGTACTCTGTCCGTCCTTTCGGGGAGGACAAGTACAAAGATTGAGTCTTGGTTTTTAAGCGAGCTCTTTTTGTAGCCAGTGACAGGCTGTGCTTGCCAGAGGCAATAATGTCGGAGATGAACTTCTTGCAGTCCACACACACCTCCATAGAGGCCCAGTCTTCTGTCAACTCAGGAGGAAGCTCCAGTTCTTCATGTGACTTCAGTGACCCGTGCTTTGAAAACCTACATGGAGCAGAAACAGAGGGACAGCCTTGCTGAATTAAAACAGATCTTGGCATCACAGCTTGCAGTTGGTTACACATTGTTGTGAATAGCTTGTTTACCCAAAATTCAGAACACACATCTTTCACAATAACCTCTGAAGGAATCGAAACATTTGATCTGTGAAGTTCTGAAATGTTGCCAACCCATGCAGGACCTGTGACTGATCTCTTCTTCTTCTTTGTGGTTTTTAACGGCGGTTGGCCATCTTTACTATGGTGCATTACTGCCACCTGTGACTGATCTTGACTAGTGGCTTGTTTGTTAGTCATTAAGTATAGTTTAAACATTTTGTAGTTTTATCCTTTATATTCAGTAACTACAATTACAATTATGTGGCCATACCTTTAGCCCCATTCCATTATTATTACAGTTCCTGCTATTAACTTCAGAGAAATCAAAAAAATTAAATACATGATAGTTCCTGCAAACAGCACACATATATTAGCATAGCTGTGACAAACGATCATGGATGACCTGCTGCCATAGACCTGCTCGACTCCAAGTGCTCTATCCTGCATCAACCAACAACAGAAATAACATAATTTAACATGAATTCATACTTTAAGACCAGTTAAACCATTTTAATGGCAGTTCAGCTTGATGCTGCTATATTAATCAACATTATTCCCCTCCAGATTATATTCATTATAGGTATTAATGTTAATATTAATATTGTACTGATTATACACTATATTGCCAAAAGTATTCGCTCACCCATCCAAATAATCAGAATCAGGTGTTCCAATCACTTCCATGGCCACAGGTGTGTAAAATCAAGCACCTAGGCATGCAGACTGCTTTTACAAACATTTGTGAAAGAATGGGTCGCTCTCAGGAGCTCAGTGAATTCCAGCGTGGAACTGTGATAGGATGCCACCTGTGCAACAAATCCAGTCGTGAAATTTCCTCGCTCCTAAATATTCCACAGTCAACTGTCAGCTGTATTATAAGAACGTGGAAGTGTTTGGGAACGACAGCAACTCAGCCACCAAGTGGTAGGCCACGTAAACTGACAGAGCGGGGTCAGCGGATGCTGAGGCGCATAGTGCGAAGAGGTCGCCAACTTTCTGCAGAGTCAATCGCTACAGACCTCCAAACTTCATGTGGCCTTCAGATTAGCTCAAGAACAGTGCACAGAGAGCTTCATGGAATGGGTTTCCATGGCCGAGCAGCTGCATCCAAGCCATACATCACCAAGTGCAATGCAAAGCGTCGGATGCAGTGGTGTAAAGCACGCCGCCACTGGACTCTAGAGCAATGGAGACGCGTTCTCTGGAGTGACGAATCACGCTTCTCCATCTGGCAATCTGATGGACGAGTCTGGGTTTAGCAGTTGCCAGGAGAACGGTACTTTTCGGACTGCATTGTGACAAGTGTAAAGTTTGGTGGAGGGGGGATTATGGTGTGGGGGTGTTTTTCAGGAGCTGGGCTTGGCCCCTTAGTTCCAGAGAAAGGAACTCTGAATGCTTCAGCGTACCAAGACATTTTGGACAATTCCATGCTCCCAACTTTGTGGGAACAGTTTGGAGCTGGCCCCTTCCTCTTCCAACATGACTGTGCACCAGTGCACAAAGCAAGGTCCATAAAGACATGGATGACAGAGTCTGGTGTGGATGAACTTGACTGGCCTGCACAGAGTCCTGACCTCAACCCGATAGAACACCTTTGGGATGAATTAGAGCGGAGACTGAGAGCCAGGCCTTCTTGTCCAACATCAGTATGTGACCTCACAAATGTGCATCTGGAAGAATGGTCAAAAATTCCCATAAACACACTCCTAAACCTTGTGGACAGCCTTCCCAGAAGACTTGAAGCTGTTAAAGCTGCAAAGGGTGGACCAACGTCATATTGAACCCTATGGATTAGGAATGGGATGTCACTTAAGTTCATATGCGAGTCAGGGCAGGTGAGCGAATACTTTTGGCAATATAGTGTACATCCATGGTAACTATCTTTATAACCATATCGACATGAGGTTCCTCTTGAAAATGAGATGCCACATCTCAAGTGGCTTTAATACATTTATATCCAACAAATATGGTGCCATACAAATAAAGATTGATTGAATTTTTATGAAGCAAAGATGTTTTTTTGCTATTATAAATTCTTATGTTAGTTTTGTTTGGATAAATATATCTCTGGATATATGTATGTGTATATACAAAGATATATATATTTATGTGTATTTGTATATATGTGTATTTATAAATGAAGAGTATGGCTTAAGCATGCTCTATTGTAAAGTGTCTTAAGATAACACTTGTTATGAACTCGAGCTATTAAAATAAAGATTGATTGATGTTTTGTTTTTATTTGGCTTTTCAGAGAGGGACTCGGAGGAACATTAGACCCAAACAAATTGCCTAAAATGACGTGTGCTCTTTGTCTTTGGATTTCCCGGAGCTCAGGAGTCCACGAAGTACTCTTCATACTCTGGGGTCCTGTTCTGACATTACTGACCTCCCCCTATGGAGTAGCTGAAGCTTAAAAGACTCTTCTTTCTTAGGGCCATGTGTTTATTCAGCACGCACAGGCCCAGTAAAGCAGAGCAGGTGAGACAAGATGGTGCAAAGGGGGGTGAGCTTCATTTGCTACACATGATGGTGCAGGCGGGGCATGATGTGCAGCACTGTAGTTGTCTCATACAGATTGTCTTCTTATCACAAGTGTGGGAGGTAACAACTGTTGTTTTAATTGACTGATTGATTGATTGATTGATTGAGGCTCTCACTCAGTTTGATCCAAATTTCTTCCATTATTAAAAACACCTTTTGAGCTCAAACTGTCTGAGATTTCTTTCTAAATCAGAGTTTTCTTGCTGAGGTGCCAATGGGTCTTAGAACCAGGATGGCTGTAAACGGGGTGAGAGGTTAGGTAGATCCTAGGGGCCCATGATTGATAGGGACCCCAAAAATATTATCACATCAGCAACATCATGCCATGGGTGTCTTAATACGTCTTTCCTCTTCACTTACCAAAAATACCATGAAGACAGATCAAATCCTAAAGGTAATTAAATCAAAGAACAGAAAGTATCTAAGCATACAGAGTCTAATTGACCATTTATCATATCATTTCAGCTGAAGAGTGTTCTCTCCACAGTTCGTAGCTTATATGCGTCTTTAAATAGAACAACTTGACTTTAATTATTATAATAAGTAGTCATTTTTAATCATATTTATCTATCAATTTGCTTGACCATTGCTAGGTTCAAGAAACTGAGTAAAGCTGGTGTGGGATAGGGACCAATGTGATATCTTTTCATGGGGCCTAAAACATCTGGCAGGGTCCCTGGTTAGATCTAAGTGTAGTAGAGAGAGGGACACGGCTGTGATAATTTCCTCCATTTTGCTTGCTGTTTTCTTTCTTTCCCTGCTCCTGGACACACTTAAGTGTCGGCCCAAAGCAATGCGCTGAGATAGAAACTTTTTCTGAACTCCTGCACAGTTTAGACAAGTGAGACACACACGGCCTTACGTGGCACTTGGGTCGATGCAGGTTATATTCGCCCTCTCACCATTTGCAAGCAGCTGCTGCCTCCAGTCTGAAAGCCCCTTAACATCTTACATATACTTACAAAGACAGGTAGAACAAACAACTATGGGAATATCTGTGCTACCTGTTGCGCTCACAAAACTTCTGCCCCTCTGTAATATTGTCCCAACTATGCCTCAAGTAGGTTTAAAAATAAATAAAAGTTTTGGGATGTATTTCAGGACAACCACGTGATTGAGTGCTAACCAATACACAGAGCATCACTGTTAGTTGTGTGTGAGGCTGTGTAGCTGCAGAGCTGTCAGGGTGGCAGGTGGTCATAATGTTATGCTTGATCTGCATCATGAGCTGTGACAGAGTAATAGTGTATATGACTTACTTGGACATGGTCTTCTGAAAGCTGTGCCTTTGTGCGCCAGAAGAGGGGCTATCAGATTTAGCTTCAGCAGCTGCTCCGGAGGATTTTCCAGATGTTTTGGATGTTTTTGGCATGGACTTCCCTCTGGGTTGCACGGTGGCACCTTCCCCCGGCCCTCCAGCGACAGATATGGCTCCCACTGCGGCCATAGCATTTATCCTCTCTCTGGGGAGAGTGTTGGTTGAGCCGATGGAATAGATGGGCAAACTTGAGTAAGGTTTGGATGGTAGACGCATCTGTAAGAGGAGGACGCCATGAACAAAAAAAGGGAGCATTATCATTAATTATATCAGGCTTCACACTTCTATAATATCAAATTTAAGACTTTTTGGGACCAAACTGAGAATAAATATGCCATTACCACGCATCAAACATTGTAGAAAATTATGTTAATTGTCACATGAACAAGCAAATATATAACCTGGCACACCAGATGAACCGTTCAATATATCTCACTCGTCCATCAGGGTGAGAGCCCATAGAAAGTGTTTGGGGAGGGCTGAACCTTTCAGAAGCATATCCGGGAGGTGATTGGACGATTGTTTAATCAATCATATTTATTAGAGGGCAATTAAACAATGTTGTAGGCGGGAGCTACTGGGCTACAAAATGTGAGCCACTTCATAAAACAAACTCTCGTCAAACCATGTCAAAAAGGAGTGAAAATATCCTTACTATAGAATTCTCTAGTGTTGTTTGTTTTTCATTCTATAAAGAAATGTAGTCGAGATATAATAAAACTGCTACTGAAGCTGTTAGCATCTATGCTAATCTCTTTATGAGCAGCCACTTCCTGCTGTCATCTAGCTTGTAGCTCACACCTCTTCCTGCTCAGGACTCTGACTGGGCCATGCCGATTAGGGTTTCGCTTACATTCGTTGTAGATTGGAGATGGCAAGATGGCTCTTATTAGACACTAAATCTGGTTGATCCATCTGCAGTGCAAGGTTATGGCCTTCAAGCTCCAGAATGGTTTTATATGTTGAATCAGGCACTAAAAAGCACCTATTAGTGACACACAGGCAGTCAGTATGCTTCCAATTAGCATGCAAATAAATAGGAAGTGAATTGTAACTAGTCAGGAAATTAATGTAAAATATAACTCGAGTTTTACCAAAAGGTTTTTTGTTTTTGTTATGTTTTTCTAACTAGGCTGCGACTTAAATTAAATTAAATTTTTCTAGTACTGTTCAGGTTGAAGAGTTTTGAAAAGCAAGTCAACCAGTTAGAATAAAAAAGAAACAGTGGACTAAAGTGGAACTATTACTTAGCTCCTACATACTGGAGCCATTCAATAAGGTACCAATCCCTGAACTATGTAGTCACAGAAGAGAACTGAACAGGGATGAGATGATTATAGATTTTGAGGGCTGAGAAATAATCTCAGTTTCGTCATATATCTAGATTATTTTGCATCACTTTAGCCTGACTAATGATGCTTATTTACTTTATTCTTGCCTTTGCCAGACCTTGCAGTGCAAATGGATTCACCTGATTTAATGTCTGGAATAAGGCAGATCCATCCCTCACTAAAACAGCTCAGTCTGCAGAGTCACCGCCCAATCAGCATCTTTAGAGAAGAGAAAGACAACTGCAGGCCTGTAAACTATTGCTGGTCATGTAGAGATTAGCTTAGATGCTGCCTCCTGTAGTAGCAGTTTTATCAGAACTGTACAGTATTTCTTTGTTGAAAGAAAAACAAAAACATTAGAACTGACTTATATTATGAAATTTAATCCACCCACCCACTTCATCATCTGATTGGCCCATTTTAAATAAGATTGGCTTGATGATCGTCCAATTGGCCTCTGAATATGTGTTTAAAAGACTTTGCTTTGCCTAAAGCTTTCTACAGGCTGTTGCCCTGGTGAACTAGTGAAATATATCCTGTACTAGATAAACTGAACCGTCTATCTGAAGAGTCAGTTTAGCCTTTTCCTTGTCATTGAAATATCTGTTTTGTACAGTAATGTATAATTAGAATTCCTGTGATTTTCAATTCTGAAAATATCTTGACAGAATAAATCACTGCACTTTCCTTTAAAAACTTGATGAAACTCAATGTTTGTTAAGAAAAACTCATCACTGACGTAATACTACTCTGTACTTATGGGCGACTTCACTGCATGGTGCTGAATGGGTTAGGGTTAAAGAGTCAGATGCTACATAAAATCTGATGTGTTTTGCATATTAACTGCAACTTTTCCCATTTAGTTTGGGAGTTTGCTTTGTTAACACAATCAGAGCTGCTGTGCTTGTCATGGCAGCCCTGTTTTCAGTCTTTTATCCTGTGAGTATGACGCTTAGCTGCTGAGTGATCTGCTGTAGTAAAGCTAATGTCAATGAGCCTGTCTGTGGCTTCAGACAGCAGAAGCTGGTGCACTCGTCACTTTAATTGTCTGTGCAAACTGTGAAGCTGCAAAGATAAGGTTTGAGTCTGCTTTTTTTAATGGTGAGAAAAACACTCAGTGTTGCAGAGACTCGAGGGCTAATTAAGCATGACTTTAAACTGCAGTTAATCGTGACAGTGTGTAATCGACCCTTGAGCTTGAGCTTATGAAGGCTGAATTTTAAGTGGTTTAGGCAGCAGTTTGGAGACTTACCTTTTTACAGCACTGTGCACACACAGGCCTGTGATGAGAGCAGAGAGAACAGAGTTGATAAAACAGCAAAGAGCCTCCATTTGTATTAATTAAGCAAAAGATAATGCAAGAATATTTACTTTTTACAAAACTGACAGATGTAGGACCAGGTGAAAAAGGAAAACCTTTTGGTCCTGCAACAGAAACAGAGCTGCAAAGAGGAGAGAAAAAGATGATGTTATGATGTAGACATTTACAAAGGACAAAGTCTGTTGGTTTTAAGGGGGTGGGGGATGTTTTGCTGACAGAAGTTTCTGTGAGTGAATTGTCTTAATCTTTCTTATCCCTGTTGAGTTTTACACAAATACAAAAGTGATTTATCATTTATAATAGATCAAATTTTAAGTTACATCTTTTGTTCTGATGATTAGTTCAAGCTCAGTTGATACAAGCTACACCGTGCTGGTTAAAAAGAAAACCCAAAAAACAGCTAATTGTTGGTAAAATCTTGGGTCCTCCAGTCACCAAGAACCAGTTAAGTTGTTGAGAAGTTGAGAAATGTCTTATATATTAACTGTTGTTAATGATGCATGGATGTAAAACAGGGATGGCAAATTTGGCAAACATCTGCAAAGTTCTTCCTCTGTGTACTTTGGTTCATAAAAGATATCCTCTCGTACCCAGAACTGGTGACACATCGTCGTAACTAGAGTCAAGATCACTCATTTTTAGTTCAGTTTCAAAGAAGTTAGTGTTTGAAGTTTCCTCTGGCTATCTGAGCAGCTCATGTTGGAGGGATACATAACTCTCACATCCCAACATTAACGTATTGTCAAGCCAACTCAGTTTGTCTTATTAGATTCAACCGATAAGTGGGTTAATTACGAGGCTTTTGGTGGCACAAATTACTGCCATGTACAGGCTACCATCCGCCCCCAGGGACAAAGCTCACTAGCTCCTTTACTGGCACTCATATTTACTTGTGCCATGGGCCTCCAGCAATCCCACTTCAAAAACCAGAACTAACCCTTTAACCATTTTATTCTGTACATGATGTAAGCAAATGCAGTATAAAATATAAAAACATACCTTTCCCTTTTTCATAGCGTTGTAGATTTCTTTGTACTGCTGAAACTTCTCCAGCTCTGCCTTTACAAGCACCTGTCTTATGTGCATCACCTCGTCCACAGTCAGAGAAAGACACTCAACAGGGAAACAAAACTCCTCCTGTAGTGACACAAAAAAGACACAAACAATGATGAGAGATTCTGGCAGCAGTAAACCAGCACCAAAGGTTAGAACTTTGTCATTCAGTATAAACAGTCTTCCCTCTTTAAGTTCAGATGAGTCCATTTTCTGCTTTTTTAAGTTTTAAAGGCTCTTTAAAGTGTTTAGCATGTCTCCTTTATGTGGACTTCTCCTTCTTCCCATGATCATGATTATGGCACCAGCAGCCTGAAACATCTTGTTGAACTTGTCAATTTCCCTCTTCTCCTTGGTTGTTCTTTTTGATGAAAGCGTCTCAGAGCCCTTATTTCACCTTAACTGCAACGACTGTATGTCAAAATCAGTAATGCACAAAAAACCTTGTGTTCACATACTCAGTGCCTCACCCACCTCCATCATCTCTCCGTCTAAGACGCTCTGTCGGAGTTCCTGTCACTTCAAGGCTCTTTTAGCCTTGTGGGACCATCATGTTCGGACTGACTAACCCTCCTTTTCTTTGGTAAGAAGTTAGTTCAGCGCCATGTTTTCCAACAGCTCTGTTACTAAGGTTTATGTTCTGCACTGGGTTTGCTACTCCAGGCCAATGGGCTTCATCTATGGACAAAACAATGGTCGGATGTGATAAGGGGTACAGACAGGCCAAAAACTTACAGTAAATTTTCAAAAACCTTCCACTGGAAGTCAAACTGATTAATATTGTAAATATTCCAAATTGAAAACTTCCATGGGAATTACGGGGATTTTGAGATTATGGGAATTAACTAGAAATTGGAGGTTGGTAATTTAGATGAACTGTATCATATCCAAACATTAATATTAATATTTTGTTATGTCATAGGCAGACAACCAGGCAAAACATATTATAAAAATATTACACTTCAACAGCTTTATTTGCAAGTAAATCTTAATCAAGTTTTAATTACCTTGTAAAACAATCAATTTCTACTTCAATTCATGTAGTCAATAGTCTTGTCAGCAACACCCCTGCAGTCAGCAGTGTGTTTTGTACATGTGATTGAGGAAGTGCAGAGATATTCTCAAGTATTCTTGAATTAAATCTGCTTTTTTAGTCAAATTATGTCCGTCAGACCATTATCTGTACTGCTTATCCCTTTCAGGGCTTGAGCCAATCCCAGCTGACATTGGGCCACATAGAGAGATGGACAACAATTCTCGCTCACCCTCTTACCAAAAGGCAATTTGGAGTCACCGATCAACCCAGTGAGCGTGATTTTGGTCTGTGGGGTGAAGCCAGAGTGCCTGGAGAGAATGCATGCATGCATGGGGAGAACTTGCAAACTGACTCAGGGATCAAACCAGCAACCTTCTTGCTGTGAGGCAAGTGCACTACCTGCTGCACCTGCCATCCTAGTCAACATCCACATGTATAAGGGAAAACTTCAGTTTAGGAAATTCCAGGTTTATTCCTGTTTATTTCTCTTGGAAGGGTTCTTACTTTAAAAATTCCCAGATTGCAAACCTAGATGTGACGCTTGTAGGTCTATTCAGGGGAAGGACAGGGGAATGGGCTGAAGAATGAAGCACTGGCTGATGCTCTAGTTCAAGTATTTCCATAACTAGAGTCGTTTTTACTGTATCTTTCTCTTCCTAAGGATATTCAGTTCATGAAAAGACGACCAACCAGAGATCTGGAGTTGTGCTTGGATGGCGGCTGAAACTGTCGGACGTTGGTAGGAGTTTCCTTCTCAATGGAGTGTCTCCTCTGTTGGGTCTGACGCCTCTCTGGCTGGGGAGTAGAGGAGATGGGCAGGAACATGGGGGAGGCTGGGGTCCACATAGAGACAAGAGAGTTAATAAAAGCAGAATGTGCTGCTGAAATAAAAATGTTTCATTTATCACTTCTCGGAAAAAAAGAACAAATTATCAGAAAAGTGCAGCTGATGAGGCTTTACGATTCAAGGTCAGCTATGACAATCTGTGAACGATTTTGGATAAACAGCAAACCAGACTCACTCTTCCTCACTGACACAGGCTCTTTGGATCTGTCATCCTTCATGGCTGCAGCCACACTGGAGCTGCTGGCTGACTGACCCCCACCTATATCATCCTGAGTGAACAAATACAAACAGCTCATCAAGACTTTGCTCCATTCATCCTAGGTTTAATGTCTGCAGGATCAAACACAAACTCACACTTACATCAGAGTCAGAGCTGCTCAGCTCAGCAAGACTCGGAGCCTTGAGGAGCCTCTTCCTCGGAGGTGCAGACTGAGACCCTGAGAGCTCTGCCCTGAGAGATGTTGATCCATTGGTCAGAGACAGAGTGCTGGACACCCGTCTGCCCATGCATGGGCTAAAATCTGTAAAGACCCAGAGAGATTGTTCATCTGTGCTACAGTCACGGTGATTTGTCTTCTCACAGCTGAGGGGGAAGGGGGTATGTGTGAGCAGCCATTACAGCACAGTGGTGAAACAGCCTGGTAAAGCAGCCTGGTGAAAAGAGTGCAGTGGGGTTTGACAGTAATCTCAGGGTTTGTTCATAGGATTAGTAAAACTGTCAGACAGGAAGCAGAAAAGCTGACTGAAGACACTAACAGTGTATGGATACTTCTTCCATTAAGACTGGAATATTTTCATTTACTGAAGCAACAATATTCGACCCCCATATGAGGGCGTTCTTATATATTATAGAGTATATTTCAGTTACCTATTGTATGAATGTAAATCCTCCAATGAAATAACTAAAACAGGTCTGCAGTGCAATTTGTCTGTCTGTCCTGGCATTTTCTCTGCTTGTGTGTGTACAAAAAGCCATGGGACAGAGATGTGGCAAATAATGTTGGAGTAAAGAGCCAAAAAATAACAAGCAGTGGCTGAGTACAACAACATTATCTCCAAAAATTAGAAGAGATGAGACATATGAGGAGTGGAGATTTACACCTGCTGAATCAGCGGAGGCCGAGTGCTTGTTTGGCCACTAAGTGAGATATGAAAGAGAAAATACCCTTGTGATTTACCAGCAAGTAAATTCAACATGTTGGCTCGTCCTCTGCAGTATATGCTTGCTTGCTGTGCAATGGGTCAGTTAAAGGGCTTGATAGTTCTCCATGACATTTCAAGGCTGCGTGGACAGAGAGCTTAACCTTGCAGTGTAGCTGGATCAGCCTGATTCAATGTCTATAATCAGGCAGATCCGTCCTGCCAAGCTCCAGTCTGCAATGATTGTGAGTGGCGCAAAATGGGACGGCCCAATCAGCATCCTTTTAGAGCAGGAAGAGGTGGGAGCTATGAGTGAGACGACAGCAGGAAGTGACTGTTCATACAGTGATTAGCATAGATGCTAACAGCTTCAGCAGCAGTTTTCTAAAATCTGGACCACATCTCTTAACAAATGAAAAACAAATAACACTATTAAACTCCTCCATGGTAAGGATATTTTCACTCTGCATTATCTGACTCTCCTGTAATGAATATGATTGACAGAATGATCATCCAATCATCTGCCAGATATGCTTTTGAAAGCTTCTGCCCTCCCAAAACACTTTCCATGGGCTCTGTCCCAGGTGGATTAGTGAAACATAATGAATGGTCCATCTGGTGTGTCTGTTTACCAAGAGCACGGGTTACAGTGAAGCCTCAGAGCAAAACGACCAGTGAGCCTTGACTCTCCGGGCCTCTCAAATCACTGCCTCCACCCTCTCCCTTCACACTCCCACTCCATTAGCACGCTCATGGAGAGTTGGCCACATTAAGTGCTGTCCAAAACCTGTGAGTGTTGAGTGAGAGTGAGTATTCAAACCTTCCATCAGGGAGTTTTCACCAGTGCTGAATTACTGAGCAGGATCTAGACTTTAATAGTCCCTCTGGAGGAACGGTCTTTGGATTAAAAGATCACATTATCACCTGCACAGAATTCAAAGCCTCATTATATGTTTCTGAAAATAGTTCGGCTGCATCATTCAGATGTACAAATCAAAATGTTGACATTAAAACCAGGATTTTAATTTTTAAGTCTTAAAAACAGGAAACTTTGTTCATTTGACTTCAAAGTGTTTCATGTCGCATTTTTTAAAATAACATCAGAAAAAAAGGAAAAGAATTGCCTAAAGAAATCTTAAGAAAATTAACATTTAACTATGACATGATTACAGCACGTAAGTGGCAACAGAATCTGTAAACTTCTTCATAACCTACAGCAGAGAAAAGCCTTTCTTGCCTTCCAGGTGACATTTTCATTAGTGCGTGGGAGCAATTAATAGACATCAACCTGTTCAGTAGAAAATACAAACACTTTCGCAACCAAGAAAACCCCAATGTTTTGCTTTTATGAAGAAGCAGCTCTTAAACTATTAAGACAATGTTTTAATAAAGCAAACTTACCACTCACAGTTAGCCATTAGTTTAGCATCTACCTATGTCTTCAAAGGCCCTTATATAAGGAAATTCAGAGGTGTTAGAATAAAGTCAGAGAAGCTGAAAGAGGTTTAAGGTGAAGGGTAAAAAAGGCTCTCCAAAACCCCTTTAATGCTCATACTTTACCTAATCCAATACGGTACAAATCCTTTGGCATACTGTGAGTTTTGCCAAAACCTAAAAGCAGAAACCTCCATTATTATTGCTAGAAGAATGTCCCAACCATCTTGTCCATCAGCATGATTTCAGTGATTCAAAACAGTTTCTGAGGTGAAATTACTTTCTAAGTAGAACCATCCCATCTCAGCCAGTCCTGTTTCTATCTCATCTTGTTCATTTGTTCATGAAAGAGTTTAAGCAGCTTCGCTCAATAGTGTATGTCTTACAGCTGGATATCTGCTTGAGACTCCTTCAGCTGTGGTCCTTAACCTTTTTTGTGATGTGGGCTATTTTTATGTGCAATCACGGGGAAGTGGGGTCTTGGGGGCACAAACAAACACTGTGAGCATAGATAAACTCATCATAATGCAGGATCAGAGGGAGCCATGGGCTTGTTTTCAAACCAACATAAAGACACATTCATAAGGACTCACTCCGTTTTCATCAGCTGATTAACAATGACATGTAGGAACCTCATTCACCAGCTGTCAAAGAGACCAGTTGAGCTGCAACACCTGCCAAGCTACAGGGAAAGTGCTGAAAAAACAGCATTCATAAGGTGCTGACAGTCTTTGTTCCATTCATTGATCCTCAGTCTCAGCTGATCTGGCATTTCTATTGATTACTGATGGGTAATTTATCAGTTCTGACCTCTGAATTAAATCCTTCCATGTTAGGAAGTTGAGTGCTCGCGTGTGCATCAAGTGTCCTCCAGTTACACACACTGTGCTGCACACAGACAAATAATAACAGCTCAGGTGGACAAGTGCTGGAGCATAAGGTTTAACAGTCTACTTCTCTCAGGTCTTGCTTTTTTGTTCGTCTCTGCAGTGACAGAAAGAGAGATTTGTTATTTAAAAAATGGCTAATTAATGGTATGTCTCCATGACCTGGTACTAGAGGTGTGTATTGGCAAGAATTTGGCAGTAAGTTCCAAATCCAAATACATGGGCGATGATATGATATGTCATAAAATAACAGGATACTAGAAACAGGGTGATCAGGATTTTTTCCCAGTTATTTTTTATTGTTATTTTCATAGCAGAAAGAACCCACTATATCATATGCATGAAAGATAAAGTTTCTAACCAGTATTATTAAAATAACGTATGGTCTCTGCAACATTTATGAACTCTATTTTTCATCCTAGTGGCACAAATAAAAACAATAAATGCAACACAGAGAGGGAGCATCAAATGGCTAAATGTCTGCTGTCAGTTGTGGGCCAGAGGTTGACTTGACAAAACAACTGTTCCACATTTCCATCCATTATAAATTAAAAAAAGGTCATGATATTGCACTAAAACATTAATATAGTACTGCGCTGCAATACATTGGGATATATTAATATATCCATATTTTCTTACACTCCTAAAGGATCCATGATCTGGAATCAGCACATGGCAAGGTGGTTGGGGATCCCTGCTTTTAACCCTTTAAAGCCTGAAAACACAAATTATAGCCAGAAAATTCTAATTTTTGGAGCTAAAATGTTTATTTCACTTTCTACTGAAATCCAACAAATCGAAAATTCCATAAAATTTAACATATTTTTTGTATCTCATTTGATACATTAATTGTTTTTGGCAACTGATGATCCACTTGAGGACATTTTTATCTTTTATCTGATTGTATTCAGATGTTTTTTTTTTATTAATTTGTTGATCATATTGATTAGATAGAGGTATCATAAAAGTATGTTTCAAATTTGATGGTGAACAAGCTTTAAGGGTTTTTTAAGTGTCATTCCTATGATATATTTCTTTTCAACAAGTTTACACTGGTTTCCAATGTCTCCTCAGCACATCTCAGAAGTAATTGGTCTTGTAAGGTTTATGACAATAACATACTTTTGGTAGAGTGACTTTTCTTACCCAGCCTGCTCTTGCGGATCTGATCGGGCGACACTGGTCGAAGTTTCCTCTCTGATTTGATTTCCTCCAGGATCCGCTCATGCAGAGTTGGAGGAGGCTGGCTCTGTGGCTTCAGTTTACGAGCTGACACCTTTTGAGAGTTAACAATGGTTAAAATTATGTAAATAACAAGATGCAAAGCAGAATAAAAAATGGCACATGTGTGGTTACAGACAACAAGCCGGCTCTGTTTCGTAAGAACAAAAAGAACTCTTTATTGGGGTTGAGTGTCCTGCTTAAAACAAGAGCTGCTTGTGTCACAAAAGCATTTATTTTATAAAAGAATTCTGCATTTTATTGAATACAAATGAATTATAACTTAATGGTTCTTCTTACAGTTTGACTGCTTCAGTTTATCTCATTTTGTGTGACATATATGACATTTCTATTTGGATACATCTAATTCTAGTGCATATATTTTTTCAGTTAAAAGTCAGTTAATTCTGGCGTTAACTGACTACAATAAGCATTTTCAAGTTGCATCTTAAATTTGGACAAAACTCAAACAAAACACAAAAATAGGAAAAGCATTTTGCTCCAGTTGTTCCTTTTTTATTCACTCAGAATATATTTAGTCCTCCTTTAGTTCTGACAAGGGAACAATACATTTTATGGCTGTAACTACACCAAAAACAGGGTGGATAGCTGCCTAAATTCTTGTGTAATTATACCCTTGTTGGAAGACAGTCTCTAATTTTTTTTTCCTCATTAGTGTTTATTTTTAAACAGGGACGTCAATTTGCCTGATTCATAAATCTGGACCATTCTACACTGATTTAGTAATTATAAAATACCTTGTGTCATGATCTGAAAACAGTTTTTCATTTATTACCTCTGCCAAGGAGGTTATGATTTTGTCGGCGTTTATCTGTCTGTTTGTTTGTTTTTTTGTGTTCTAAATAACTTGAAAAGTTCTGAACGGATTTGGATGAAATTTTCAGAAATTGTCGGAAATGGGATATGAAAGAACTGATTACATTTTGGGACTGATCCGGATCACCTTGGGGGAGGTCTGCGCTCTCCGAGTGCTTTTCTAGTTATTAATTGATTGGTGTTTCTACTTCTACTTCTACCTTTTAAATTATTGTTACATTTTTAACAAATAGACAAATATTTGAATACTTCTAAATGACTACTTGAAGCACTGACATTTTATGTTTTGCTTCAGTGTTTTGTACTTTTCTTCCTGCCTAAGGATTTAATTAGGTTGGTATTTTCTGATTTAACAGACTACTTTGGGGAGCATGTAGGATAAGATGTTTGTAGATTTGTCTTGTTTTTTGTTTGTTTACTTTTGTTTTTTGTCTTTCTACTTTATAATATTTATTGCATCTCTTGTATCTTTATATGTTTGCTAAACATAATAAAATAAAATAAAATAAAACAAAATAAAAGCAATGGCTAAAATATTTGTTTACATTTATATTACATTTGTGATTTTCCTTTCTCTAACAATGTGACACATTCTTGCAAAAATAATAGCCATTACATATGAGAATAATTGTGTCTGTGGGACTATTACATAAAAAGATTCAGGTCTGTATTTCATTTTATTTTAGGACTTTAAGGGCTGATGTTACATATTCAGGTCTAACAAGGCCACAGATTATCGTCTTAATACTACGGCCAGTTCACTGACTAAAGCACATTTTTACCAAAAAATAAAGGACATTTACAGAAATTTCAGTACTCAGATCAATCTGGATTCAAATTGACTTACTTATTAGCAAGTAATATGTACATAAAACCAGATTAAAGCGTTGACATTGAAAATAAGAATGAATTTTCAAGTAAATAAGTTGTACTCACAGGGTTGAGCGGCGGTCTGGACCTGATAAACTCCAGGATGACTTCATGAGCGCTCTTTTCTAATCTTGGAGGGATGTCTCCTTCAACCTGAAATAGAAGAATGACATAAACAATTCCAAAAAAGTCTTATTAGCCAGTAAATAAGAAGAAATTTTAGAGATGATGATTCATAATAATGAATATGAGTTGAGAGTTTTAGCATAATAATCAACTGTTTGTCTTTTAATGAACACAATTTGTAAAAAATATTAAATACTGTTTAATAACAGACCACAGGATGATTTATTTTCTTCTTTTGACAACAACTCATAAAAAAATACAAACATTACGTTAATACAAATTTAATACAAATCCAGAAAGTTGTCTGCATTGTTACAGTTACGAGTCTGCAGCTTGTTTGATTGGAGGAAGTCAAGGTCAGGATATTGGCAAAGCTTCAGACGACTGTGAGAAACATCTCACACCCTCTTTACAGCGTCCCACTGCTCAGTGTGTTGTGAGGACAGCAGACAGAGGGTGTCAGTGGGGTGTATTTTCAGTGTCAGTTCACACTCACCATGACTTTCCGCAGTTTGTAGCGTTTGGACCTGATGTCATCCATCAGCATCTCATAGGGTGTGAGCTGGTACTCGATGGGCAGAGGGTTGTACTGACGTTCTTTGACTTTCTTGAGCTTGACTCCCTCACGCAGGTCCCTCATGACCTGAACCCACAATCGAGCCTGATAGAGCGGGATAGAGAGAGTGGGAGGATACCATTACGCTTTGAGCACGTTTTTGTCTGGACACCAGGAATCATGCTCTGACTTGGACAACACCGAACAAAGACAGGTAATCAAGGTGAAAGGTAACTCCACATTATCCCCGAGTTATTCTGCCGTCAGCAGTACATTTTGGGCTGGTTTTTTGCACAGTTCATGAACTCGTAAATGCTTTTCTTAGACAGTCTTACGGTGATTTTCTGTAAACTTTGACCACATGTCCACCAAGAGTCAAGGATGAAAGGATTAGATTTTGGAGGGTATAGGTAAAAGGTCAAGGTCATTAAGATTTTTTAGTCATCATTTGCTTAAGAACAAGTTATCTCAAAAACGCCTGCATGGATTTCCATCAAACTTTTCATGAAAGTCCATTCTGGTTCAAGAGATAACCACTTTGATTTCGGAAGTCATCGTTCAAAGGTCAAAGTAAAAGAAGCTTCAATTTTTTACAGCGTTTTAGAAAAT
The DNA here is from genome assembly GCA_037902135.1 of Cetoscarus ocellatus. NCBI lineage: Eukaryota > Metazoa > Chordata > Actinopteri > Labriformes > Labridae > Cetoscarus > Cetoscarus ocellatus. The sequence goes on along the minus strand of JBAMNC010000640.1, from coordinate 1,808,263 downwards.
TTTGTGAACATGATATCACAACGATAATTTGACAGATTTCCTTCAAACTTTGCACAAACATTCAACACAGCAAAGGAATAAACTGAGAAGATTTTTAAAGGCAAACTGTAGGTCAAAGGTCAAGAATGTGGGAAGATTTCCAAAGACGTATTGTAGGTTAGAGGTCAAGATTGTGGAGCCTCTTGGTCACACTTTGCTTGTGACCACTATGTTTCGAGAGTCATTCAAGGAATTTTCACAACAATTTGGAAGGTTGTCAACATAGTCTTAAAAATCAACAGACAAGATTTGAAGGTCATGGGTTAAGGTCAAGGTCACCATTATCGTCATCACTGTTGTAAATGCAATTTTTAGCATATAAAATCATGAGAATACTTTGTGAAATTGTCTTCAAACTCCATACAAAGTTCACCATGATGTAAGAAATGAATTAATTTGATTTTGGAGCTTAAAGGTCAAAAAGGTCAAGGTCACAAATGTGATCATGTGTGTGCAATATTTCAACACTTATGAAATTCCCCAAACATCTGGCACACTTCTTTCATGGCTGTGGATGAGCTGAATACATTTTCAAGGTCAAAGGTCAACCCAAAGCAGAATGTAGTTCTACTTGGTTGCAAGACTGTGTCAACAATTTGTATCTGCATTTCATCTAACTATTCTGCAATGCTATCTCATCAATAAACACGGAGGGTGTTATTAAACTTTAGAAGAGTTTTAGGTGAGGCAGAGGGTCAAAGTTCAAAAGGTATAGCTGCTTACCCAATCTGCATTCTGCAGCTCATTCAGGTCTTGACTGGTGTCAGCTGATGACTCTTCCTCCATCTTCCGGAGGTTCTGGTCAAATAGAGAGACAGAGACGGTATATTAGATAACATATCAGACACGGATACAGCGTCAGGTTGTTTCTGACATTATGAAGAAGCACCAAGATGTTGGACTCAGAGCCAATTCAAGAGACCTAAGTATCCTGGCATTTTCTACACTTCAATATTTTGTAAAGCTTCAAAGCAAAAAGATTTCTTTGACATACAAAAGTGTAGGTACTGTTTACTTTCCATCAATAAAGATCACGAGAGCTTTAAATATACGATGATCCCACACTCAAAAGAATGGAGGCACATCAAAATAACTATTATTATTACAAGTAAACTGGTATGCAGGGGCATGGGTGGCAAACATTAAGAGATTATTGACAAAAATTTCATCTTGGATCCCAGTTTCTAACTGAAATAAGCAAAAGCCAGATTATCTGGTGCTCCTACAGATCATCTTCTTTGATTATCTTGAGGTGTAGGGTGTGTTAGGAATCATTTTCACCTTTGAGATGTGGCGAATGAAGAATCTGGGGGTGCTCCCACTTGATATGTACATATTAAACATGTTGAATATTTATGATCCTGATGTGTCCGGAGCAGTCAAGCACGTATTTGGTGTTTTGTCACATGAACCAGAGCAAAGACAATCAGGGAGCAGGCTATGGCAATGAGAGTAAAGGCAACGCATAAAATTAGACAGATGTAAGAAATGGAGGACCAACCTGTCGACAAAAACACAAGTCTATTCAGCCTAACCTGTATATCACAACAAACTGTCTATCCCAATTCTCCGTAAGTGCTACAAAGCCCTTGAAAGACAAACCAGGACCTCACTTTAAAGGAAGGGGTATGAGACATTTCCCATGATACACTGTGCCCGCTGTTAAGATGGCAGAGCGGAGACCGAACGAAGCACATAAATGTAAGTAATTTAGCATAATTATTGATTTTCATAGTGATGATACTTGTGTTTGTATCAGATATTCAATTCTTTGATACTCAAAATAAATATTAACCATGTTTTGAATTTTGAATTGTTGCATCTACCTAGGACACAGCCAGCCAGCGGCTCTGGTTGATGACATAATGGGAATCAAGTGGCTTCTCGTTTCTTAGGGGCATTTTTCACCCCTTCCCCTTGGCCCTTTAAACAAAGGGAAAAGGGGAAGAGGTAGACAAAAGGACAAGACAAAGTGACAGGGCTACCGGGTACAATTGGGACTGACCCTAAGTCTTGTTGCTTGAAGATGATTAGTAAAATATAGTTTTTAACCCTTTGTCCGATACAGAGAGTGTAGAGGATGGCTTTATGCTATAATCCACTTGTTTATACTCATACGCCATGTACAGAGCTTTATGTTCTGATGTAGGCCATCTTTAAATTTATTTTTCGAGATATGCTGCAAGCCTATCACAAATGGACCATGGGCTGCACCTGCCCCCTAAGCCATAGTTTGGCCACCCCTTGATTTTACATGTTTCCAGCCTGCATCCGTTCAGTTCTGCTGTTTCTGTGCCAATGGCCATTAATCAACAAAAACACAAACACACAGGGGGACCCTCCACAGCTGGGCTTTACTTCTTCAAGCGAAAGTGCATCCCTCCAACCAGAGCAGCTGTGACTCCCTCCTCTGGAAACATACCTCTCCAGCTTCACAACAAAACATTGGCCAGGCTGCCTTGCCCTTGATGAGAAAATAGCTGTAGAAGTGTAGTGTGTTATTTAAAGGACATCATTTTCCCTCTTTTTGATCGTTTTCCCCTGAGATTCTTTTTTATATTAGTAGAATATAACATGTCGCTGTGTTAAGACATTACATCCATCACCACTTACTTAAGCTTTTTTTGTCAATTTCAGTGAAATGTTGTCTAGTAAGAAACATCTCACTCTATGCACTTACATTGTGGATATTTTGTAAGGGGTCATAAAGGTGCCTTTCTGTCAAGTAGTTTGGTTCAGTTCAGTTCAGCATTTCGGTACAGTAAGCCCTAATCTTGCTTGAGCCAACAAGCCGTACTCATATTTGAGGGTAGGGATAAAACCCAGAAGATGAGCTGCATCAGCTACATGACTGTGTGATATCACAGCAGCTCAACACAGTGCAGCTCTGAGGCAGAGCACAACACAGGAAACAGAGAAGTACAACGTTGGACACACAGCCTTTTGAGGTCTTTCCTCTTGGTATGTGGCTATTTTCACATTTGGAAATTTAAGAGAGCATTTAGGCTGCAGGAAAAATACAAAAAAAGAATTAACAAGAAACTTTGGAGAACCATCATTAGGGCCTCAGATGATGTAGTGACTATAGAGGGTTTACACTGACGGCAACTTGTGCGACAGTCTGACAGTTCCACTCACTGAGAGGCAGAAAACAACGTGAAGTAATTTAAGCTTTAAGAAACAGTGAAACTATATAATTTGTCTGAAAAGTGCTTATTTTTTAGTCATTTTCAGTGGGCCTAATTATTTTGAAGTATGTTCATGCTGGAAATGAGTCTCATTTGCATTTAAAGATTAGTTTAAGCATTAGTTAGCCTGAGTCATGAGTGGTCCTGTAGTGACTCTTTTTTATAAGATTATTTTTGGCCATTATTAACAGGAGACAGAGAGCGGAAAAGCTTGTGAAGGAGTGTAAGAGGGGATAAGGGAAGACACCATGCAAACAAACAGGCCACAGGCTGGATTCAAACGCGGGCTGGCGGAAACATGTAACATGGGTCGTGCCTGGTTTCTTACCACTCCACCAAACCAGCACCCCATCCTGAAGTGTCTCTAACTCAGTATCTGCATGACTTTGTGTTTAGCCAAAGTGAGATCAATGTAATCAGGATTTCTCTCAGCATACGGTTACAGAATCTTTTTAACTGCTGCTCCCTCCCGTTTGTTTTTATTATGACACACATATGGGTCCGTTACTTTCATTTCATGAAAATAGCTTCAATAACTGGCTTAACGGACGTCACATCAATTTTATAATTTCATCACTTTGTGCTTAATCTATGGACTTAACCTTTTAAAGATTGTTTATTACCAAACTAGGCATTACAGTTCGACTTTCCTGGATTTTATGTCAACTACAAGCTTGAGTACATGCTCTTTTGTCCTCAGTGCCTCACCATTCAAGATACTGATGTTTGATTTTATGAGAAAAACTAGCAAAAAAGTTCAAATCAGATGACAGAAAGAGAGGTGGGGTTCATATTTATCATTACCTGGATCTGTTAAGGCTGGGTGATTATATAAATTGATACTGGTTGGTGTAGCGTCACAGCCTCGTCTTAAATAAACCCGTCATTACGGCTCCAATTGTTTCATCATCATCCGCTGAGGATCTTTACTGCCCCTGGTGAACACTGTCAGTCCATGTGAGTGACTTATTTGCCCGGACTGTGACGTCCTGTGAATACCCTCTTTTCTTTTGAGTAATGAACAGTCTAAACTGTGTTTGGCTCTAGCCTTTGGGGTTGGATCAGAGTGCTTGGTAGTCCAACAAAAGAGAGCCAAAAAGTTGAAAGGTAAGGATAGATTATTTAAGTACTTTTCCCAAAACTTAAGAGTGGAATTGGCAGTAATTGCACACCATTCGGCACCAAACTGAACCAGAGGATGAAGGAAACAAACCATGAGTGAGCACCCTCCCATAGGTAACAAGGTATCAGAACTCTTTAACCTGGATTTTAATTTTTAACTTTAGTCTATGTTTATTTATTTTGATTTTCTTTTACATTTAAAACTGCCTTCACTTTGGAGTCTTTTCAGTGCTTTTCATTTCAATCATTTCTGGTTTTGTAGGCTGGTAAGTAAAATCCTTAAATTTCCCTGAACATAAAAGGTTAGAGATCATCTAAAGGAAAGCTGTATCCCTTCAAGAAATGCTCCTGTAAATTCTGAGAATTTTCACAGCACAGTAGGATGGATTGGGTCTGAAATATAATACTGTATAATGTAAAAAATGCCATTTCTCATAAAGTTGAAATCTTTTAAAAAAATCCGGTTTTCAGATTTTTTACATTTTTAAAATACACACACCAGCAAAAAGAAGGTGTGTTTAAGTCCTGGAGACTGTAGCAGATATAATGATGTGTGCATGGCTGCTTGATTTGCACTTGCACATCTTCTAACACTTTCTTGTTCACCTTATTTGTGCACATAAACACTGCATCAATTTCACCTCCTACTGCCACATGGCCACATTTTAGCAGCTCTAAAAGCTGTTAATAAGAATTATTATGATCCCTCTCAGGGGCTTAATGGCTCATAACTTCAACAAGCAAGACCGCCAACTGAGATATGAAATATATGCTCTTCTAGTTTTATTTTATTTAAAGTTTTCACACTCAAACCACAAATACACATCATATATTGTTCACCAGTTATACAAGAGTTCTTATTTTTTAATGTTGTCACCGAGGTTAACAAAATTGAAATCATAACGAGTGGTAAATAAAATGCAGAGTAAGATGGAGCCGACCTCTTTGGCACTTTTGATCTTCTCCAGGAAAGTGTGCAGTTCCATGGTTTCTGTGTACAGAGCCCGGCAAACAGCCTGGTAGTGACTGGGGGCATCTGAGAGCCTCGGTAGATGATTTTTGCAAAGCTGCAAAAGAAACAATGAGACACAGGAACACAGAAATTATGATTCAGATTCAGACAACTGTACAGCTACCAAGGCTTTATCTCTACTGCTCAGAGTAACATTAGCCATTGACAAACAGTTATAACAATTTTTAGCCTAAAGGCTTTTAATGTATATCTAACAGGGCTGCAAAATTAATAATAGTTATATTTAATAATTATATTACGACATCACTGTTATGTACTGCATTTATCAAACTTAGAAAAAATAAGAGTGTGAATCAAATTAAAATGGATGGACTAAATGTTTTTGTACATTATCACACATCAAAAATCTGATAAAACTCATGAAACATAATATCCAACAGAGGAACTGCTAGATATTTTGTGTGTGAACATTGTGTTATACTGTCCTGTTTTTAGAATATATCATGAAATAGCCTGTCTTCACAGTGTGGCATTGCCAGATTCTTGCCAGTACACTGCCCTGATGTTGTTCATTCTTGATATCAGTACCTTGAGGATACTCCTGTAGCTCTGCACACTGAAAAGGTTGTCAGGGCTGTCCTCTGCCTCGTCCTCTTCTTCTGTGGCCTCATAACCTTCATCTGGACAGGCGTCCCTCTCAGCCTCGGCGTTGTTGATCATCAGGTCTATGAGCTGCTCCAAAGGTGGACTGAGCTCCCTCTCCTCATTCTCCTTCAGCCCGTAATCCAGAGCTTTGTAGATCATGATGCCTAAAGACTCTATCACCTAAAAAAAACATGAGACAGAAGTGGATAGAAAAAAGGAAGACTGACATGTTTCTTGCTTTTTTTTTTCAACAAATAATTATGTTGCATGTGACTGCTTACTGCATCAGCCACTTCTATCAATGTTAAAAGTTGGTTTAAATCAACAGCAACCTGACATGAAACACCGGCTAACCATGTTGGGCAGCAAGACACACCAGCACACATCTTAATCTGTAAAATAAACAATCAAAGTGGAAGATTTATATCTTTAACAGATGATAAATTCTGCCAGAGTGTTGACATTCTGGAAAACCACACAATGATGATCTGCCTTATTTTGCAGCGCATGACAGATTGAGCACAACACATGCAGCACTGACACTCTTCTTATGTCAATTATCTTGTCTTTATGATTCAGAGAGAGGCTAAAACCATTAAACTAATTAAAACTTTTTTTAATGTCTAACGAATAGGGGTGCAAAATCAATAATAATTATATTTTGATCAATACTGAGATCAAAATAATTTCATGTGATTGCTACTGATTCTGTATTATTGATGTGTACAGCATTTACCAAACTTCGATAATATTAAAGCAGAAACATTAAAAAATAAGTTAAAAAAAAGTGTATAAAGTAAGAATGTGAATCAATTAAAATGAATTAACTACCTGTTTCTTTACGTTTGTCACACATCAAAAACTGACAAATGGCGTGCAATGTAATATCCAACAGACGAGCTGATAGACCTTTTTTTGTGAAAAATGTATTATATTGCTTTATCGCTGGACTGCCCCTCATCATGTTAGTAAATGCTGGTTCTTAAGTCAGGTTAGAGGATGAACACATTCTGTTTCCTATAAATTCTTCACAATAAACATCTTCATGTCTTAATTAGTCAGAGAGCTTTTAGGGTGAAACAGCCTGACAGGACACAGGGGCGCTCACAGCAGCAGCTACTGACCACAAGTGTCTGAGCTTACAAGTGAGGAGGGTTAGAAATACATAGCTCATCACTGATTCTAGTATAGGAATGGGAACTAATAAAATTTAATTGATACCAATTCCATCATTGATTCCTGATCAATCTTTCTTTAACTGTTCCCTTGTGGATTTTCTCTGCGGGTAAAAGTTGGCCTACATAGATTTTTGGTGTCAATAATGTCAAACTCATGTCACTCCTGAAATTCAGTGATGTGCTGCATAGTTGAAAGCTTCTGCAAGCTGCTGGTGTTTTCACCCAAGAAATAATGTGCAGCAAGTTTGTTATGTGGCTCATGTCTAGAAAATTAACCAGTATTGTTAAGGCTTGATGAAGGTGCACATTCCTCTAGAAATGAAATCAGCAGTCTGGTTGATGTGAGTCACATTTGAGATGAAAGCTGTGAGGGCCATTTATTTTATAGGTTGGACTACTTCCTCTTGTTTTTTTCCTTTGCAGCAGACATTTATTGAGAGTGCTTCATTGACTTCCCATTTTTTGGTCTAATTTTTAATGTGGTAGGCCTAATACATGTTCTCCTCAATTTGAGAATCCAAAACCTGTTGGTCCATTTTTTTCTCCCACTCACTGCCTGTCATCCAAAAGTGTAACACAATTCCCTTTCTGCCATGATTATATTTTAGATGTCCTTGGTGTCATGTAGAACACAGTGGAAGAATCTGATAATAAAATTGTTAAGCAAAATGACTACTGATTTCAATTCCTGAAGAGAGCTGTTATCGATTCTCAACTGCAATTAATGTTTGATTCCCATCCCTATCAATCAATCAACTTTATTTAAAGAGCACTTTAAAGTCTGAGCCAAAGTGCTGTACAGCAGGAAAACCTGGAATAGAACCCGACAAGAACCAAGAACATATGAAGCACACCAAATGATAAGATACAAAGGTGGCAGAAAAATTAATAGACAGATTAACAAAGTAGAACACGATTGTGTCTGGACAGCACAAGCACATTACACAGACTTTCACAACCATTATTGGATGGAGTCATGGCTGAGAACCCAAACAATCACAGACAGCAGCATGGTAGCAGCTGCAACAGCCAACAACATATACTCATAGACAGACAGACACAGATGCATACAAACACACAAATTCTTCCACAAACGACACATTAGCAAAATAGGTTACAACTTAAGTCAGATAAGAAATCACCTAACGAGAAGGTGAGAGAATAAAAGTGAGTTTTTAGGTGTTTTTTAAAACAGTCCAGAGAGCCTGCAGATCCAATATGTAATGGGAGGTTGTTCCACAGCCTCGGTGCAGCGACTGAAAAAGGCCCTGTCTCCACAAGTTTTTCTATGGGACATTGGTTCAGTAAGAAGTCCTTGATGTGATGATCTGAGGGGCCTTGCGGTGTTGTATGACGATATTAGTTCAGTGATGTAGCTGGGAGCAGTGTTGTGATAAGCCTTAAATACAAACAGAAGAATTTTGTAGGGTATTCTAAACTGAACAGGAAGCCAATGTGATGCCAGTATGGGTGTCATATGATCCCTTTTTTTCGTGCCTGCGAAGCAATCATGCTGCAGCATTTTCAACAAGTTGTAACGGCTGTATCGATGCCTGGTTGATACCAAAATATGAGGAGTTATAGCAGTCGAGCCTGGAGGATATGAGGGCATGGATGACTTTCCCCAAATCTTTATGTGACAGAAATGGTCTGATTTTTGATATGATCCTGAGCTGAAAGAAACCACATTTGAAAATCAAAAAGAACTTGACAAACAGGGATTTATAAAAATATCTTCCTGTGGGCTCATGAACTTTACACACAGTGACTTATACAGGCATCTTTTTCTGCTCCCATAGACACATGGGGGAAATACGTGCTTGAGGGGGAGTGGGTTCACAGTGTACAGTGGGTGAATATTGAATGAAAAACACACTTCAGCAGCAGCCTGTCTGTCTGAGATGACTGTGCATAAAACTGACACGTTTTTAAAACAATTCAGTAAAAAATGTTGTCATCCTTAGCATGAACACATCTTCAGATATCACTAGCTTACAGTGCTCACTCGTCCTGACACCTGCTCTCTCTGCTGGTTCACATCACAAGAAAACTTTATTTCTCCTCATCCTGACCTGTTTTGCTCTTCTCGACACCTTACAGACTATTAATCAAAAGTCTGTCATCAAATGTATACACACATGAATGAACAAAACTCATCATTTCGATGAATAACACTGTTAATGTCCATTTTATTTATGTTAAATACAGGCAAACTCAGAGATACTCCTGGCAATGTTACAGACAGTCTGCCTTATTTAAAGTGGAAAAAAAACTTGAAGTACAAAAAAAGGGTTTACGCCTCCGGGTCACCAGAGATGGTAGCGTAAGAGGAGGTCTCCAGCCAAACTAACAAGAATAAGCTCAAGGAAGTCAATACTAATTAAGTAAAAGCTAAAGTCAGAAAATTGTACAGAAGGAGCAAAGATGGCTTTAAGAGCGAAGGGCAAAATACCACCCAAATCTACCAGACCAAAAAACAATACGCCGCTACATGTGAATGCTAATGTTAGCCCCTTAGAAGCTACCAGGACAACAGAGCTAAAGAGGAGCCATTTAGTCTGAGCACAGTCTTGAAAGAAACACGTGACTTCAGGCAGAACATCAGAGGGGAGCTTGCAAAAATAAAAATACTCCAGAGCTCAATGTAGTCTTTTAATTAAGAAAATTCAAATACAATATTTTCATTAATTATTCTCAGAGAAATTGTTCCATTGGGGTCTACAGAAATATGTCAGTTTTGTTGCATAAACATCAATAAAAGTGAATGATTTTATCATTTGGAGTGAACACATATTTGAAAACAGCACTGAAACCAGGTGAATTGCTTCTTGAGACAAGCATCCGACTACATCTTGTAGAATCTTCGGGGTCTCTAACCTGCATAATGCCTTTTAAATGAGGCAGCAGCTCTAACAGAGCACCTTAAACAGAGTGAGGATACAGGTGGATCAGGAGTACTTATTATTCTAAAACATGAAGCTTTTATAAACATAAGCAAACATGCTCAAATTCAAATATATGGACTGGAGGCAAAACATGAGCTCTTTAATGTAGCATATACTGTAATTACTCACCTCTGTTGTTGTGCAGGAGCTGCTTTTACCTGTGGGAGAAACAAACAGGGTTGTTAAAGCCATTGATAAAAACCCTGACACTGAGCAGCTGCTTTTATGCAGGGCTACGTCTGAGAACTGTTCAGTTACTATAAATCACAGAATGTGACACTGACAGGGCGTGTGAGGAGGAGCAGATGTTATGTCATGTTTCACTGCTGTACAGGGAAACACATTTTGGACGGCGTCAAGACTGATCAGGTCAGTGAGCCAAACAAGATAGTGAGGAAGTCCTGCCCTGCGGTGGACTTGGAGCTGGATGGAAGAGTGTCAGAGGCTGGGAGGAGGATAAAGGGCCTATTAACATCTGCTCAAGCCCACCCCCCAATGATTGGAGACAATCCCATTACCTGTACATACTTATGTGAATGATTAATGCAGCCTGTTGGGGTTCTCATTAAGCCAATTTGATGCTGCTGTCTGGCACAAACCTTGTATCTCAGTTTTTTATGATTTCTTTTTTTTTTTTCATAACACTGAACCATAGGTTACTTTTCATGTCGGTAGGTGGGTTTTATGAGCCTTTAACCAAATAAAAGTACAAAAAGATCAAATTTGTAGTCAGGACAATACAATATGTATTCATTTATTGTTTATTGTCTATAAGGATTCCCATTAAATTTGTACAAGGCTGTAGCTACCCTTCCTGGGGTCCATAACACAATAAAAACAAAACAAAAAAAACAAATGATCTCTTCCAAAATAACGTACAAAGATACATACAAAAAGTTATTCAATTTAGTGGAAACGATTTCTTTTAATTTCCTGTAAAATAGCAATTTGGAGATTTTAGGTTTTTGCCAGAGAGCGACAATAACTAGAAGTTCTCTGTACTAAAGTCACCATGTTGCTAACCAAACTGGAAATAATATCAGCTCCTCTTTGTTTCATATGACTTCTGTGGTTCTCCTAAAATGTCATGAATGAATGGACTCCCTTCAAAATGAAAACACGCCGAATTGTTTCCCCAGGCTGTGTCAGCCAAGTTTTAACTTAACAAAAAAAAGTACTGTTTACAGAAGACCCTATTGACGAATATCCATCTAGTATTTCATCACCAAGTAATAAATCAGCAAAACAACACTGCAGTGTTTCCCACATACAGATAATACCTTAGTGGGTCATGCGGGTGTACTTACAGCCTGAGGTGTTGAAAGTAATCTTTGAATTATTTGTGATGCAGATGGAGATGGATTCTGCATCAATGCAGAGACAGCATATGATTAATGTGTATGCTGCTTGAGTCCAATTCTAAAATATCAACACATTACCAGAATCAACATTTAAGTATCTTCATTAATTCAGTGCTGGGCTGTTCTGAGTATTTCAGAAACTGCTGATCTACTGGGAGTTTCACACACAATCATCTCTATGGTTTACAGAGAATGGTTTAAAAAAACATTAAATGAGCAGCAGTTCTCGGGGTAAAAATGCCTTGTTGAAGCAAGAGGTCGGAAAAGAAGAGCCAAAGTGGTTCAAGATGATAAAAAGGCAACAGCAAGTCATAGTTGTGACAACCAAGGTGTGCAGGAGACCATTACTAAAGGCACAACACATCCAGCCTGGAAGTAGATGGGCTAAAGTGACCACAGGCTCACCAACACTGGACAATACATGTTTGGAAAAATGTTGTTTGGTTTGATGGGTCCCAATTCTGCTGTGACTTTCAGATAGGGTCAGAATTTGATGTAAAAATCATGAAAGCATGAATCTTTCCAGCCTTGCATCAACAGTCCAGGCTGGTGGTGGAGGTGGCACACTTTTGGCCCCAAGTCATCAGGAAACGAGAGGAAGCATCTTTTCCATCAAGAAATGTGTTCATTCTTGTTTTATGTTCATCACTAAATGAGGAAATGTTGTTCTGTTTTGATAAATCAGCTACTAAAGCATTCAGCAGTTGCTTCTCATTGTCATCCCGCTAAGAGCTCCTGGCTCTTTCTCCTCAAAGGCTGCAGATTGGTTTGAGCAGACTGAGCTCCATCACCCCAGCTTGGAGCTTTGCAAGATGGATTTGCCTGATAATAGATGCTGAATCTGGCAGATCCAATTCTTCTGCAAGGTAACCTTAACTTGTACTGAAGAAAAGTTCTATCAAAGCAACAGAACGTTAACTTGAGTACAGTATTTGTGGACTCTGTACACCTCCTGTGTGCACAGCTATTAGTTGTGTATAAAAAACTAAATAAACTAGGCTCCCTGTTTCATTCAGGCTTTGACTGTGTATTTTTGTCCTCATGCTAAGTGTGTCACATACTGGAGAGCAGGATGGAGAAAGACACTTGAGGACAAACAGAGGCGCACTGCCCTCAGTTCTCTGCTCCATTAAATGAGTTCAAGTTATCAACAAATTCCCTGATGTTGGACAATGGGGCAGCTCTACTTCTGTGCACCTTGTGTGTGTGGAACAAGCTCAGTGAGATTGTTTTTGTCTTTCCGATCTAAGTAGCAGTGGCTCAGTCTGGTAGTTCGCTGTACCATCAATCGGAAGATTTGGGATTTAAGCCCAGCTCAGACTGTCACATGTTGATGTCTCCTTGGGCAAGGTTCTTGACACCAAGTTGCTCTCACTGCTGCATCAGTGGCATGTAAATGGCTATGAAAGAGTGTGGATGTGTTAGCTGATACGAATGAATAACTTACATAGAAACTCGAAACCATCAGGGAGTGGATGTGGGTGTGATTGGGTGTGACTTGGTAGATGTGACCTGTGGTGTAAAATCACTTTGAGTAGTCAGAAAGACTTAAAACAGGCTAAATTAACTCAAGTTCATTTACCCGGGATGCACAATATTGACTTTTTGCATATATCTGATACGCTAATATTTCCAAACTCATTATCACTGGTACCAGCATCGGTACTGATATTTTTGTCAACAGCACAAAGTCTCCATAACTAAAATTAACCTCTTTCTTTCTTTCATTAACACTCAATTTTTAGAGCAAGAAAATCATCACTTTATTCTTGGATAAATTAAAAATGGTCCATTTGTATATTCTGCCAATATTACAATATGGGAAAGACATGGCCAGTTTGTGTAGTAAAAATATTTGCTGTAAACATCTGCAAACATTTTCATACCTGTTGATACTGATAATCCCCTTGTTAGGCAAATATCTGCTGATACTGACACTGATCTGATAATACCGTGCATCCCTGCCATTTACCATTGTATTAGCAGGACAACACAATCACCACGGACCCCAGGGGCACTTTTTTGACGGCGTGAAGCGCGTTGTCTACAGGGTGTGGTGGTCAAGTGCATCTTGTTGTCTATATTTTACTATTTTAAGGATGCATGTCTCGGCGCAAAGCCAGGCAAAGGGCACAAAGAAGATAGATTACGTCCCTTGAATGTACATGGATGAGTTTTGGGCATAATACAGATCAAACCAATCAGAGTGTCGGCTCTTATTCCCTTTAAATCAGTGTTCGGCAGGTGAGTGGCGTTTCTTTATGTACACAGGAGGTTCAGTTGGTCAGAATTTTGGATGGACTGTTTAATTGCTCTACTTTTATTATACTAAAATACTCAAAGAAAACACAATGAGCGCTGTATGATATTTGTTTACGCTCAAATTAAAGTGTTTTTTTTTTCATGAAGAATCTAGAGAATAAGAAATAATCAAAAACATCAGTCAGAAAGGTCTGCGTAAAGAAACCTCATTATTAAAATCTCCAGTTAAAACCAATAGGATATGTTGGTTATATATGTTTATGATTGATTTGTTTACTGTACATCAAATACCTGTGGGCTTTAAGCAATTTATTCTCTTACTTCCCCTGCAGGAATCCTTGGCTCTGTTCTCTATTGTGTGTGCTATTACGTTCAACGAGCCCTGGAAACAAAGGCACGCTGTCTCTCAGCTCTCTGAACCATTATGAACTTTAAACAAAAATTCCAACAAATGCTCTGATATTCAAAGGTAGAGATGTGCTGCTGTGCATTCTGTGTGAGTGAAACAAGCTCAGTGAAGTGTGTAAGTATACAAGCTCATGTCCATTTACCTTATGAGCAGAACATTTTGAACATCATGCCACAGCTTGTTTGGATCATTTGTGGTTCTCAAACCTTCAGCCTGAGACCCTTAAAAGTTCGGTGCCAACATGCAGGGACCCCCACTGTCCCACTTTGAGAATTGGAAAGCTTTACGATCAGTTTTTACAATCTCAGCTAATCACTGGTTTTACATTAAATTGGACTAATTCTGTGTATTTATTTAACAATATTGTTGTTGTCTTAAGGGGGGATTCTCGCGACAACCCCCTCCCTCCCTTTAGTGTCTCACAACCTCCAGGGGTCCTGACCCTTACTTAAGAACCTATCCTTTTAGCCAGTACTCACATATTTGAATGAGATGAAGCAGAAGGAACTCACTGATCCAATATAAAGAGGCAAACAGACGCAGAGAAATCACATGGTTCATAAATATGCCTGGGGACATGGGAGACGTACGGGGGCTTAAGACAGCCATTTTAAATCAATATCCAGGTTTTGTCTAATGAAGTCAGCTGTGACGGTTGTTTTTCTGGTGTTAAATGATCTTGAGGTTATGAGTAATCACAAACATGCTCTAAAAAGGCTCAACACACGATGCTAAAAATAGCCTCTGTGTGGTGGGTAGTGGCAGAATTCATATACAACACTTCCTGTACAGTGAGTTGTGATTTATCCTCTTGAGGGACTGCATTATTCCAAAGACTATCTTTATGTTTGTACACAGTGGTATTTTGTGGGTGGAGCCTTACTGGAGGCAGAGAGTTGTTCCGATTCTGCTGGAAAAAAGTAACACACCAAATTTGCTAATTACAGAATCAGAATCAGTGTTATTGGCTGCATATGTTAGACATACAAGGACATACCTGGCCTATAAGACTGATTGTGATTTCCTTTGGATCATTTCCTGTTCATACGGCAGCATTTTAAAGCTGGCCGAGAACAGGACGATTTCTAAATGATCTAGGTGGAAGAACAACCTTAGATTTCTCTTGTGACCTGGTCCTAATGTGTAGGTTTGGCTTAATCATTTTCAAGACATTTGACTCTTAAAACATCTTTATTAGCATAAAAAAACACAGACAAACTTTGCTGAAAGTCAGCAGATAGCACATCACATTCTGCATAACTTCAGTTCTTATTACACAAAAATATCTGAATATCAGTATTTAATGCCCTGAACAGGTCCACAAAGTCCAGGAGACTGCTTCGATAAGAGTGTGTACCTTTAGATTTTCTAAGTTATCATCATTGGGGTTCACTCATGAAATACATGAAGAAGTTCCCCTGCTGTCACTTTGTTAAGTTGATCCACTTAACAGACAAAGACGTTGATGTTGATGTTAAGTTGATTGATTGATTGATTGATTGTTGATCCACGGAGCAAACAAAGAGTAGAGCTAAAAAACTTTTTCCCCATTCCTAAGGGTTAGCTTTTAGACTGTGGGACAACTTGACTTCTGCTGAAAAACGATGTAAACAAACATCGAGAGAAAGAGTCCAGATGGTCCAGATCTCCATGATGTGCATTGATTGCAAGCTATAGCGGGCAAAGACTGGCCAACCAGTTAGGCTCCGCCCACAAAACCTGTCACCCTTGTTTAAAGTGATGGGCAGTAACATCACTATAAACAGCAACGTTGGTGGCTTGATTACATTTTTGTAGCTTTGTGGTAGTGTCTGTTTTTTCTGAGTCAAATTAATTTTTTGTAGCTTTGTTATTTTTTTGATCGAGCAGGGCACCGCACAGTGACATAAATATTTGAAAAGGCAAATAAAACAGATTGAACAGAAGAAATTATAACAGATATTGATAAGTAAAACCAGTGGAACAGTCCAACAAATACAAAGCTTGTTGCAGCATTGGCTGTATGTTATAATAGTGGAAAAACAATAACAATAGTGATAATGATTTGACAATAACAATTGCGATAACAATCATAATAATAGTAATGCTGATAGGGGTGTCCTGATACAACTTTTTCACCTCTGATACGATACTGATATTGCAGGCTTGACTATTGGCCGATATTGATACGATACGATATCAACAGGAATCATACATACTATTATTACTTATTTTGTAGTTTGGACTGTAAGAAAAGGCTTGATCAAGTGAGATTACTCAAACAGAGAACAGTAGTCAGCAATAGTAGGTATGGGAAAAACTGACCCATTTGTTATTAACCAATGAGTTAAATATATTTTAACCTTAAACATAAGAATATACTACAATAAAATAAAATAAATCAAAAATAAATTAGAAGACCCTGAAAAGTAACCTCAATAAATCCAACAAAAACAAAAACATATATTTTTAAATTGCAAAATAACCACTGTGTTTAACTTAAACATAAACATATTCTACAACTGAATGAAATAAATAAAAAATAAATTAGAATGGACTGCTTGTATCGGAGAGCTAATGACGGAGATTTTAGATGCAGGCCGATATAATCCGATATTTGTTTTTTTGCTGATATCGGACCGATATCCGATATTAATATCGGATCGGGACACCCCTAGATCCTGATATAATTAAAATAGATGAAAATAGTTTGGATGTAGTGAACTACTTCAGTCATGTTTCTCTGACTTAGGTCGTAGCTTTAGTGTAGTGAAGCAGATTTTTTCACGAGTAACTTGGCTCACTACATTTCACAAGTAGCTTCACTGTCTGTTAACAAACAGTATTAGTTAGAATAGTTCTATTAGGTAGTGCTTTATCTGGGTAGCTTACATGTGTGACAAACTCCTGCTCCAGAGTGTTGTGACAAGCAACCCAAAATAACTTCATAATGGCTATTGAGGGGCAGCAGTAGCTCAGTCCAGAAGGGCTTGGGTTGGGGACCAAAGTCTCAACCAAACCATGTTTGGAAGTTGGTCTGGTAGCTAAAGAGCTGCCAGGTGACTTCCTGGGCACTGTTTAAGTGCCATTGAGCAAGGCACTAACCCCAAAAAGTGCTCAGAGGCACTTTGTCAGGAGCTGCAAACCATCACTGTGACATCTCTCCATTATTGTATGATCATAGGGCCTGTTTGTGCATGTGTATTTCAGCCTGAGTGTTTGTAGCCTGTTTCAACAACAGAGTGTAAAGAATTAAATTTCCCTGTGGTGGATTAATAAAGTGTCTTCTTCTTCTCCTCTTCTAAATAACTTGTCACACAAAGAAACAGCTGAAGACTCAAACTGGACACTAAATGAAGCGAATGCCTCTTACCATTTGGTACATTTTTAACTGTAAACAAACAGATCACTTAAACAATAAACACAAAAACTACATCTAAATGAAAATGAGCCACAAAATGTCCTCCACACTCTGTGGTTTGGGTTTGATCCAAAACATTTCCAGATAGAAATGTCCATGGCATCAGACCAAATACAAACCCATATGAATGTTGTAGCATGTGATGTTTTGGCTTTAATAATCAACGTGACAGTCAACCCCGGTCTCCCCTACACACGTATGTGCAGTGCAGTGTAGTACGTGTGCGCATGCCAGTATGCGTGTTTATTTACCTTTAGAGCTTTGGTGGTCGACCCCAACAGACCCGTCTCTGAGTATCCTCACATCCTCTGGTCCTGCTATCCTCCACGGAGCTGCAGCAGGCGATGCTCCTGCAGCAGCAGCGGGGATCGAGCCCCTCTTCCCCGTGGTCCTCTTCGCTAACGTGAAGCAGCACTGATAACACACCGCCCAAGCCTGCTCCTCATTGATGGGCTGGTTGTAGAGCCTCAGGATCTCCTCCAGAGAGAGCCACTCCGCGCCCTCATCCTCCGCTGGGTGTATGGAGCCTCGATGCTGCTGCTCGTCCTTCTTCTGCGCTCCGGCCGCTGCAGCAGCATCCGTCAGCCCCTCCGCAGGTCCAGGATGGGCGCTCGGCCATCCTTTCATTATCTCAACGCAGGAGGCCCGATGAAAAGAGCGAGTCCAAGGCGAAAAAGAGGGAAGGAGGACCCGGATGCATGGATAGTCCCTCGGTCCTTGCTGCTGCTGCTGCTCCGAGACGCATTGGCAGAAGCTCGCAGGACGCTGGCTGTCCCCCTCCTGCCCCGCTCAGGTCTCACCACAGGCAGTCATGAGACGATGTGTTCATGTTCGTGTGACTACAGCCGTCATAGTGTGTGTGTCTTACATCACAGCCCACCTCACAAGCCCAGCTCCTCCATCACATGACCCCCCCACCCTCACTCGCTCTTAAAGCACACGCGCATAAACATTGACGTTAAATCAGACAGTCCGGTCCAGCATCAACAAGCCTGGTCCCGTTACAAGGCAAGGCAAGTTTATTTGTAGAGCACAGTTCGTACACAAGGTAATTCAAAGTGCTTTACAGAACAAGAAAAATGCATTAACATCACAATACAAAATAAAAACAATAATAATCATTATAAAATGAACTTTAAAAGAGAAGAGTGCAGGTAAGATCCTTTCAGTCATACGCACAGTTAAACACATCTGTTTTGAGCCTAGATTTGAACATTGTCAGTGTAGAGGCCTGTCTCACATCTTCAGAAAGACTGTTCCAGATTTTAGCTGCATAAAACTGGAACCCTGATTCCCCATGTTTAGTCCTGACTCTGGGCACCAGCAGGAGGCCGGTCCCTGAGGTCCTCAGAGTCCAAGATGGTTCATATTGCACTAACATGTCAGAGATGTACTTTGGTGCTAGGCCGTGGAGAGACTTGTACACAAACAGAGCTGCTTTAAAGTCTATTGTCTGAGCCACAGGAAGCCAGTGTAGGGACCTGAGCACAGGACTAATGTGCTCGTACTTCCTGGTTCTGGTCAGGACCTGAGCAGCAGCATTCTGGATGTACTGCAGCTGTCTTACCGCTCGTTTGGACAGGCCAGTGAGCAGGCCGTTACAGTAGTCTAACCTACTAGAGACAAATGCATGGATAAGTCTCTCCAGGTCAGGTTTAGACACTATACCTTTGATTTTGGCAATGTTTTTTAGATGGTAAAAAGCTACTGATGTTATTGATTTGATGTGGCTGTTGAAGTTCAAGTCTGAGTCCATTATTACCCCGAGATTTCTAACCTGATTTGTATGTTTTAGGGAGAGAGACTGGAGGTGACTGCTGACACTTTCTCTTTGTTTTTGTGGACCAAATATGATGACTTCAGCCTTGTCTGAATTTAGCTGGAGAAAGTTGTTTTGCATCCACACACTGACCTGTTGGATGCAGTGACAGAGTGAATCCACTGGTCCATATTCACCTGCTGTCAGTGAGACATAGATCTGAGTGTCGTCTGCATGATTGTGGTAGGACACATTATTACTTTGTATTAACTGGCCTAAAGGCAGCATGTAGAGATTGAACAGAAGGGGTCCCAGGGTTGACCCTTGGGGCACCCCAGAGGTCAAGGCCATGTGGTCCGAGACACAGCTACCAATTTCAACAAAGTACTTCCCGTCTTCTAGATAGGACTTCAACCAATTTAGGGCAATGCCAGAGATGCCCACCCAGTCCTCTAGTCTCTGGAACAGGATCTCATGATCGACAGTGTCAAAAGCAGCACTCAGATCTATCAGGACTAAAACTGAGACTTTGGCTGGGTCGGTGTTCAGCCGGATGTCATTTGTCACCTTGTTAAGAGCGGTCTCAGTGCTGTGATGGGGTCTAAAACCTGACTGGAAAACATCAAAGGAGTTGTTCATTAGGAGAAAGTCAGTAAGCTGTTGGTAAACAACTTTTTCAAGGACTTTGCCTAAAAACGGCACATTTGAGATGGGCCGGTAGTTGTTCAGTACTGAGAGCAGCATTACAGAGAGCAGGCCAGAGAGAGAGACCTGTCAGGATACGGGACAGGAATGAAGCTTCTCCTCCTCCCTAGGGTCAAACAAAAACAAACAAACAAACAAACAAGATTCAGTTCATAGTTTTCTTTCAAACTCCCTTTGTCTTCAGCAAACATTTGTAAGCCTATTTCTGTCCCGCTCCACTACCAAAAAAGTTACATATCTGAGCACAGATTCAAAAAACTTCCAGATCCCAATAACATGAGATATAAAGTCATGAATATGTGACAATATGTGCCTTTGAATATAGACGCAAAAACACAATGCACAATCAGTTGCGGGTTTGATAAATCACACTGCAGGTGCTTCATGATCACATTTGCATCTCCTCCTCCCAGTATTTTGAGCGTTCTGATCATCTGCATGTATTCTGCATATTCATGAGGGCAAACACGCTAAATGGTCTGCGCGTGCTATTTTGCTCATTTGACAGACGCAATCCTCGGTGCACCCTGTTAGTAGATTGCGCTATCAAGTTTGCACGTGTTTTTGTACATGCAAAGCTTTAGTTAGATCAGGCCCAAAGTGTATCATGGACATTGTCTCGAGACATTGTCTCCAGACTGTTATCAGCGCAAAGTCCATAAGCCAGCATCTGCGATGGTATGGGGGGGGTTAGTGCCCATGGCATGGGTAACTTGCACAGCTGTGGGGACACCATGAACCCTAAAATGTACATTTTGCAGTAACATATGCTGCCATAAAGGCGACAGCTTTTTCAGGGATGTCCCTGATTATTATTTCAGCAAGACAATGCCAAAGTACATTCTGCATGTGTTACAACAGCATGGCATCATAGTAAAAGAGTGCAGGTACTAGACTGTATAAGCAATCACTGTTCGCTTTTTGTAAAGTTAACAATGTTTTTCACTGAATAAGACAAAAGCAAGGAGACTTTGTAACAAAAGCATCACATGGGTATTTTCTAAAAGGAAAATTATCTAAGAATTGATAAAACTTTGATATATTTCATAAATGCAGTGACATTCAGTTCAACTTGACATTTCAAATCATAAAGAAAAGGAAGACTAATGAATGGAGGAGGGAAACAAGTAAAAATTACAAGTATCCACTATATTTTACAGCAATGCCAGTTCTGTCTTTATGGTTTTAGGTATGATTTTTTTGAGCACACCAATTTATGGCCATATGGAAAATGTACGCACCAAAAGTACTGATCAGTCGTTAACTGTTGTATCATCACAATAATAATTCCCAAAACACATCTTGAAGCAACAACGCCTGTGTAGCCCGCAACACTATCTGAGAACTCCTGGTATGTAATGAGATAAAATCTGAGCTAAATTATATTTTAGGATCATGAATACTACATAAATGATATTATAATCACAAACAATTTGCTCTGAAGTACAGTGCTTTACACATTTATAAGACCACCACCCAGTTCAAGGTTTATGCCACAGCTGAACAACATTAATTGCATCGGTAATCACCAAAATTATTTTCATGTTTCTGTTATGGTTAATACACAAGTATGTGCAAGCTCTTTAACTAAAATAATATTTTGTATGCTAAAATACAATTACTATTGTTATCAGTGTATTTTCAAATGTACTGTTTAAAAGAATACAAAGAGGATTGAAAAGCACATTATTATTTCTTTAACAAGATGTCACATTATAGTTATTTACTTGCATTTCTGAACAGTAAAATCAATTTAGTGGTTGACTTTTATGCTTCATTAGTTTCTGGCTTCTCATAGAAGCCCAGTAATTCAGCTCAAATTTTGTTATAAATAGGCAAATTCAGTTTTAAATTATCATTCATGTCAAAAATGCAAGTAAAATAACTTGAACATTTTTCACAAGTTTTTGAAAGATTGCCAAAAATATTTGAGCATTCTCATTTTTAGGAAAGGTGGTCGAAGAAAATTGTAAAGCACTTTTTATGTAAAGAATATTATAAAAATGTTCTTTCTCAAAGGTCATTGTAAACCAATGTCAGGTCTTTGTACGATTACACTGTTTAAAAAATGGGTCCAGACCCCCACTTCCTGTAGAATACTTTACAAAAAAGTTTGACAAATAACTACAAATAATTGAGGTCAATTAAATTTATGTAACAGCACTTGGATACAAATAATCGTGCAACTGTCAATCAATCAATCATATGAATGGCAGAACGAGTCCAGCAGCATATTTAGTCCTGTAGGTCTTTATTTTGTCCACTAGAGGGCGGTGTCACAGACGATTTGTGTGTGACCTGACCTCTCTTTTAAAATACTGCATGGCTGCTTCATGAATGATGTCTCTGTTGTTTAAGACTCCCCAATTATTTGCAAGTCAAATTTAAGAACTGAGAAGATTAATATTACTGCTTAATTCTTTTGCTGCATGTACAATCAGATTATTGTGTAACCCATAGTAATCCAAACTATTATGTAATCACATCTCAGTGTTTTTGCCCCTTTGTTTCTAGTCTTAGTGACGTACTGTGACATTTTGCTCTCAGTTTTAGTGTATAAAGGACTTTGGCTGATTCAAATAGTTTTCAGGGTGAAGCTGATGTTACTCTTGGTGCTCTGGGTCAGTGGTTCTCAAATGGTAATTGTACAAAGATGAGTTTTCATAAAAATTAAACTAATGGATGAGTCTGTAATTTACTCTGCATTCAGGTGGATCAATTTCCAAATACAGTTTTAAATTCTGGAAATCATTATTATAAAGGAAGGTAATGCTATCTTTTACTATTCACAGAATCTGTGTGATGCAGTGACTGATACTTTTATGTCACTCCCATTCATTAGTTCACCTTAAAAGTGTGATCTGTATCTTTTTAATTTCCATCCATCCATTATTTATTCCACTTATCCCTTTCGGGGTCACAGGGGGCTGGAGCCTATCCCAGCTGACACTAGGCGAGAGGCAGGTACACCCTGAACCGGACGCCAGCCAACCATAGGGCTGCATAAAGAGACAGACCATGCTCACACTCATACCTAAGGGCAATTCAGAGTCAACAGTTACCCAAATGAACATGATTGTGGTCTGTGGGAGGAAGTATGTCCAGAGAGAAACCACGCATGCATGGGGAGAACATGCAAACTCCACCCAGAAAGGCCCTGTCCAACCCAAGGCTCAAACCAGCAACTTTCTTGCTGTGAGGCACATGTAATGTGTGTTGCCAAATTTTAGACATCTAACTAAGTCTGTGGTCAGTATGCACACCTGAGTACCTAAAGGTTTGCACCCCTTCAGTGACCTCCCCTCTTATTGTGACTGGCAGGAGCGGGGGCTTAGACCTCCATAAGTCAATGACCACCTCCTTGGTCTTGGAGGTGTTCAGCAGGAATCAGTTCTCAGTGCTCCAGTCTCTGAGGACTCTGACCAGTGTCCCGTTGCCTTCCTGCCATTTCAGATCCAAGCGTTTCCAAAAGGGAGGGAAAAAGAGCTGCATCTGATCCTCTTCAGAGATGACATTTGTCATTTTTTATTCAACTTAAATCAAATCCTTGCTGAATAGACACCCAAGACAACCACCAGGACATGGGACCTTTAAAGGGATAGCTGATGGATTTTTAGTGGGGTCGGATGAGGTATAGGGTATCAAACTGAATGTGAGCCACAGCCACAAAGCTCAAGGTCGAAGGTCGTGGCTTTATGAGGAGAGGGGCAGTCTTAAAGTAGTAAAACACTGGCTTGTACTTTAGCCTCCCCTAAATAACTCACAACTCTTTTTTCAAACAAAAACAAATAAAAAGACTTCAGCTTCCACATTGACTGTCACATAGTTTTCTTTCAACTACCGTACTCACACTCTTTTACCTTTTAAAACAAACAAAAAACAAATAAGAAGTTTACAAAAATGAGTAAACACTTCTTAAATCAAAACACCAACATCACAGAAATAACTTGACTATTTCCTTTTGACTCAGTGTCTACAAGTTTGTTGGACTTCCTACCCAACCATCTACAAGGTGACTGTCCATCCTGGCTCCTGAGGATGATGGATGAAGCAGAGGGGATGATGATGATGATGATGATGATGGTGGAAACCTCCATGCAGGATGTGTCCTGATGACATGATGAAGGTGGATACCAGGGCAGTGGGATGGCGAGGACTCAGACATTCACCGTAGCTCTGAATATTCTCACCGAGAAAAAAAACAGCCTGCACAAACCAGCAGTCAAGTCACTTAGATTGTCCAATTTCATCTTCACATGACTATTCTTACCAAGTTTTCACAATAATAAACCCTTTTAAAACATTTTATCGAATTGACGCTTTTTTTTTAACCACATCAACTCTTCATTTTATCACATTTTAACTATCCACCCAAAACACAATTTAATGACATTGATCCCACATTTTCACTTTTCACAAATTCAGCTCAATAGGAACAGAAAAAAAAAAAAATCAAAATTGGCCATGAAATAAAGATTGCCAGCTAGTTCAGTTAGCTCTCCATTAAATTAGCACTCTTAGGTCATGGTTATGTCATTTTCTTAAACAGAAATATGTCCTCTGATTCTTCAGAAATCGGCCTCTGGCTCACAAGAGCCGCAGATTTGATTCCCGGCTCTGCTGCATGTAGAGGTGTCTGTGGGAGGATCACCTAACCCCAACGGGACCTGTGCTCAGCAGCTCCGCACTGAGTAAAACCTCTGTAATAGAGTCCGGCGCCCAAGGTTGGGGGTTGCTGCAACAGGCAGCCTAAGGCAGGAGGCACTGTGTGGAGCGCGGGCAACCGGGGTGAAGATGGTTTCATATTCATTCGGCTTTTTCACGTCGATTACCTTCAATAGCTCCGAGTCAAAGCATTGACTTCTCACACTTTGGGGATATGTTGGCAGATTAAGGCCCTGTTTTACACGGAGACTCTCTGACCTGAAACGCAAAGGTTTTTCCTCTGCGTCCTCAAAAACGATCCGCGTCCACATGGAGACGGAAGGACTTTAGAACGATGTAGCGTGCAAGCCAGTCCAGTAGATGGCGATGTAGCTTTGCAGAGAAACAACGCTGTTGCAACACACGTACAAAGATAAAAAACTTTTCACAAACAACAATGGCGAGTGGACTCACAAAGACGCGGGAGTTTCTTGTCGGGACAACAAACCTGTCTGGATAGTTTTGTCTGGATAATAACTCTTCGGATTCGGCCAAAAACGGAGTCGTGTAAAAGGGGCCTAAGGCAGACGTTTCACAGTTTTGATGAACTTCAAATAACCAATAATAACGATGCAGCGGGGGTCACAAAGAAGTGAATGTCTGTCGAATGTGCTGTGACTATAGGCGGAGTTAGGGACCGTCGTCAAAGTGCAATACAGCTCATTCCAATATTCAATAACTTTTTTGTTTTTCAACATAGACATCTCAATCCACTGCTGTTGTTGGAGGTGACAGCCCTTAACATTTCACAACAATGAATACTAAATAAAAATAAAAATAAACTCGGCAAATCATCATCATCAATAACATTTTGCCTTAAATAAGCACATTTTAAGGTAATAATTTCAATAGCTTTGTCATTTTTTAATTTGTTGACATCAAATCACCTCTCATGTGTCCTGGACATCCTCTCACAACTTTCACAGCTCTTAGTTACTTTATAGAAGGTCGTTAAAAATTCACTGAGACCATTATCAGGGGCCAGTCGCTATAAAGGGGTGACATTAGCTAATTTGGACCACTTTTTGGTAAATCGCTTAGGAAACCAAGAAAAAGCAATGTATGATATTAAATTGTGTTTTTATAGTTAATAAGGACTGTTTTTAATATTTTTGTGTTAAATTGATATAACAAAATATAATTATCCAGGTCCTACAGCTTTTGAAAAATCAGCTGTCCCACATGTTTTAGATGAGCAGAGTTCAGGTAAAATGGGCCATGTGGTCAGCTAAAATGAGCCACTCAAATTGCAGTCATCTCTGATAAAACAACCTAGTTACCTTTAATTGTAACACACATGCAGAATAACACAATATAACATTACATTATAGCAACTTTAAAACAATTCATGAATAATAACATTAATAGGCCTATAATATAAATGTCAACAGCTTAAAGTGCAAGCTCGGCAATTACAGAGCAAAGGTGAAACACCTTGGATTACCAGAGCTGAATGTTATCTGCTTGAAGAGGAAATCAGCTGAAGATAAAACTCCAGCAAAAAACTTAAAAAAGGCAAAGAAGTCTGAGGTGAACTACCTCCCACCACATCCCCAAGGTGAAACTGATGCAAAAAGAGAGAGTGGATCTTCTCCATGAATATAAGAAGAAAGACAACAATAAACTCATCAGTGAGAAGATGGCAAGAACATTCTCACTGTGTCGGATTGATGTCATTCTCAGGTCTGCAGGTAGACTGGTCCACAGACAGGAGCCGTAATATTGAAACGATGCTTCACCGTATGTTTTAGATCTAACTTTGGGAACAGTTAAAAGACCACTACCTGAAGACCTGAGGGCTCCACTGAGCTCACAGGTAAAAGCAGATCAGTTACATAGGAAAGGCCAAGACAATTAAGAGATTTAAAAACCAATAAAAGACTCTTTAAATCTATTCTGAAAGATACAGGGAGCCAATGCAGAAACTTAAAAATCAGGGTGATGTGGGCTCTCCTTCTGGTCTTCGTCAGCATGCGTGCAGCTGAGTTTTGAAGGACTTGAAGCTGTGAAATGTTCCTTTTAGGAAGACCAGAGAGGAGGGCATTGCAGTAATCAGTTCTACAGGTAATAAAAGCAGGGATAAGAGTTTCTGCATTGGCTTGAGAGAGACACAGGTGCACTCTGGAGATGTCCTTTAAATGATAAAATGCCTTTTTGGTAACAACTGGTATGTGTGGCTCAAAACTGTGGTCAAGAAAATGACATGGCGTGTGACGTCATGTGCCAGCGGCCATATTCTGTAGATACATTTGTTTACTTTCAATTGGACGTGTGTGGCTTATGTGATGGTCTGGATCCGTGTTTCCAATGCTGCGTTGGAGGCAGCGACGGTAGCCAGGAGTGCACAACCACACGAGTGGGGTGAGGTGGGTCGCCCACGCCTCGCCTCACCTCGCCTCGCTTAGCTCTGTTGTCGGAGCTGGAATCGAACCAGCAACTCTTTGCACCTTAGGCGGCGTCTGATCCCACTGAGCTAAAACTCAAAACGGATTTACTACATGTGTATTTGTATGGAACAAGGACATGGAAGCACACACAACTTGCAATCACATTATGGACACGTGACTTAGCAAAGCCTTCTCCTTGACTCACAGTACATGACTGACATCTAGTGGGTCTGCATGGAGACCACATGTGGTCTAGGGGTGTTTATTGGTTTAAATCAGTTTGTGTTCATTACGGCAGAGCAGTTGAATGAGGCTGGTGCAGCCTTTATTAGGATGCTCTGACTCCAGAATGTCTGGGGCATCTTCTAGCTCAGTCGGCTGGTGCTCGGTGTCATGTTCTGATGGACACAGGATCGAGTCCTGGTCCGGCTGCTAGATGGCAAAGCGTTGTTGGGCAAGACACTGAACCCCAAACTGCCTCCCGTCTAAAGGTGAGTCTGCACCAATCCAAACTGTTCACAGCAAATAGGAAAAGACAAAGATGTTGAAGAAAAAGGAAAGAAAAAAAAACCCTTATCTCATGTCTCGTATTTCCACAAGGAACATTATACTGATTTTTTTTTTTTCTTTCGCTGTTTGTAAAGCAAAGATTAAATAGTTCCTGACCTCACTTTGTTAAATGTTCTTGTTCTAAAAGAGTTGGCACAGGACCTGGAGGAGTATGAACCTCCTGTGTGAACTGACCTCTGATAAGAAATGTAAAAAAGTAAGCAGCACATGGCTGTACAAACTTCCTATAGACATTGAAGCAGAGGTTTAAGGTGAAAACAGTGGATAAAGAGACATCGCACAACGCCGTGCTCCTGAAAACAGTTGAAAGAAGTAAACGTGGGTGCCATAATGGAGCAGTTTTGTCTGATGGCTGAGTTAGCAAGTGGCAAAAACTGTTAGCCTGTCAGCATTTGAAGGGCAAATTAGAATTTGTTGGACTCTAAAATAAACGGGAAGAGCTAAAGACATTATTGGTAGCTTAGAGGGATGAATAAAGAAGTGGTTAAGGTCTTCTTTAGTAAAGTGTATGGAAGCCTAAGAGTGCTAATTTAATGGAGAGCTAACTGAACTAGCTGGCAATCTTTATTTTATGGCCAATTATGTGTTTTTTTGTTCCTATTGAGCTGAATTTGTGAAAATGTGGGATCAATGTTATTAAGTTGTGTTTTGGGTTGATAGTTAAAATGTGATAAAATGAAGAGTTGATGTCGTTAAAAAAGCGTCAATTCTATAAAATGTTTTAAAAAGGCTTATTACTGTGAAAACTTGGTAAGAATAGTCATGTGAAGATGAAATTGGACAATCTGAGTGACTTGACTGCTGGTCTGTGCAGGCTGTTTTTTTTCTCGGTGAGAACATTCAGAGCTCGGTGAATGTCTGAGTCCCCGCCATCCCACTGCCCTGGTATCCACCTTCATCATGTCATCAGGACACATCCTGCATGGAGGTTTCCACCATCATCATCATCATCATCATCCCCTCTGCTTCATCCATCATCCTCAGGAGCCAGGATGGACAGTCACCTTGTAGATGGTTGGGTAGGAAGTCCAACAAACTTGTAGAGACTGAGTCAAAAGGAAAAGTGTTATTTCAGTGATGTTGGTGTTTTGATTGAAAAGTGTTAGGTCATTTGTGTGAACTTACTTTGTTGCTTTTTGTTTGAAATCCTTCTGCTGATGAAAAAGTAGAAGTACACCTGTTTAAAATGTGTGCTGAACAGAAATACTGAGATACCATAAGCACTGGAGTGATAGCTTTACTCCTTCTTGCTGACGTGGTTCCTAACCATTCTTCCCTGAAGCCCTCCCCTCCCTAGTTACACCACAGAAGAAACAAGCCCCTCTGGATCAGTACAAAAACAACTTTGCCATCCAAAATGACTGATTTAAGTTATTTGTTCAGCCTCATCTCCCCCTGCAGAGCCATGGGCAAATTTTTGAGAAGCAAGTCATTGCAGATCCAAACATGTGATGCAATATAATGCATTTACCACTTTTAAGTGCGAACATCAAGCTAAGAGGTATTAAAAAAAGATGTATAACCTGCAAATGGAGGCTCCTACAGCCCATAATAGTGACTGAGCCTCTACAATGATCAGTGTGTGCTGACATGTTTTACTGAGAGGGTGTGTGTCCTGATAATGAGATTTGGATGTTAAATTCTCACCTGCTGCACAGGGGATCATGGGTAATGTTTTTATTTCTTTCTTTTAACACATTGAGTGGACACTAAAAGGGTTAACAATGTGAGGATTATTTTCAAAAATGATGATGATAATAATGAGCAAAACTTAAGACAATTAAAATAAATCACTTATAAAGAACTTTGTCACTATTAAGAATTAAATCTGGCTTTTTTTATTCTAGCGTGTCTACTCTTTTAAGACACTGTGTCTTTAAGGTGTCATTTTGGTCAAGTCTGATTGTGCACAGAAAACAAAAATGCATTCAAATCAGCATTATTATTTAACAAAATGTCCAAGACTGTAAACCCTGTAAATTATTTTAAACATTTTTTTTTTTTTTTTAAATTTTACTATGGCAAAGTAAATGACAAATATGCTAACTTACTCCAATGTTTTATTAGTGCCCCTCTTTTCTACCTGATTTTAGTTTCTCCTCTAGGCAGAAATAAAGTTTTTTCTTTGTAAAAGTCTGTTTATAATCAGCACATGTGTTTTTTGTGTAGCCTATTACAATGGAGGCAGAGGAGTAGCTCAGTAACACTCAAAGGATCAATAACAATAGATCAGGATGGACTTTGCATCCTTGGAGGTCCTGCAAAAAACATGTGAAACAAAAAAATCATACAACAAAGAGTTTTAGAAACTCGGGCTTCAGATCAGGCAAATATCCGTGGTTGTATGATATGTGTTCAGCCTTTGAAAATATCCTTATTGTACTTTAATGATGCCAGGATCTGCGGGGCTGTCACCCATGATGGTGAGGTAGAGACAGGAGCCACAAAATCAGCTTTGAACACAAGAGGGCGCCAGATACCTTATTTAAATCTTTCTGCAGCATGTGAGACAAAACCGAGCAGAGGTCTGTCTTATACAGATATGAATGAACCGGCCCTGATTTTAAACTAAACCCTATTTTCTCCTGTCATTTCAATCTATCTATGAGAAAACTTTTTCATCTCTGAAATTCTGAAAATATTTGTACATGGAAAGGAAAGAAAAAAGGAAATATTGAAGACGCTTGTGTCACTTAATAGTTAAGAATTCTGTGTTTGGATTCAGGCCCCGTTTACCCCAGGCTGTTTTCCCCAGAAACAGAAAATTTTGTCCTTTGCGTTTTCAAAAACGATCTGCGTTCACATGGAGACGGAAAAAGGACTTAAAACACTGTAGCGTGCATGCCAGTCCAGTTGATGGCGATGTAGGTTTGCAGAGAAACAGCAGTGATACAACACACGTACGAAGAAGAAAAACTTTTCACAAACAACAATGGCGAGTGGATGCAAGAAGACGCAGGAGTTTCTTGTCTGGACAACAAATCTGTCTGGACAACAAATCTGTCTGCATAGTTTTGTCTGGATAACAAACCGAGCATGGTAAGCAGCACACATGTTACTCGGTAGACGGCCGAAGCGGTTGTTTTTCCTGGTATGCGAGAGTGCTGCGCATGCGGTGACATCAGCGTTTCACCCTAAAACGCTGAATCCTGTTTACATGGAGCCGGTTGGCGATGCGTTTTCAAAACTCTCCGCTCTGGACCCTTGTTTCAAAAGTTTGTGGATTCAGGCACTCCAGGCACCGGTGTCATGTAAATGGGAGGCTAAAACACAATGAAAACTCTTCGGATTCGGACGGATTCGGCCTCGTATACAGGGCCTCAGGCAGTAGGGCTAGCCACATCAATTTTCTCTTCCCAGCTAAATGCCAGCAGAGTGCAGCACACTTCCAGCCATCAGGAGTTGAAATAAAGTATATTTGTTTGTTTGTTTATGTTCTTAATGTTGTACATAGTGGCGTTTCCCATGCTTATCCAAATTTATATTACCTGTAAAATATGAGGGGTAAGGGTTACATGTTACATCGTTTATGTTTTCTCCACTGACACTTATGTTAGGATAATCCTTGTGTTTCTGTTTGCTGGTAAAATACATGGTGGCTGTTTTTCCTATATTTAAAGTAAGGCACATTTCATTTAGCCATTTAAAAACTCTGTCCATGGCATCAGATGATCTATCTGCCACTTCATCAATATCTTTCCCATACGTATAGATCACCGTGTCATCCCCATACATCTGGATTGTTACATCATTTTCCCAGACACATGGGAGATCATTTATATACAATGTAAAAAGCAGTGGACCAAGAATGGAGCCTTGTGGTACCCCCAGATTACAAACCCTTGTTGCCGATATAGCTTAATTTATGTGCACACACTGCGAGCGACCAGACAGATAAGATTTTATCCAGTTTAGGGTATTTATGGTCAGTTTGTACCTTGTCAGTTTAGGAAGGAGGATTGAATGATTGATTGTATCAAAAACTTGGCGTAGGTCTAGGAAGACAGCTGCTACCACTCATCCCTTGTCCAGATTCATTTTGATTGTTTCAATAAAGTAGCATCATGCTGTTACAATTCAAAAGTGATTCCAGTTTTTATTAATGTAATCAGGTCTGATCAAAAATGCTTTTTAAGCAGAAAGCATCCACGCTAATCTCAATAGAGCGGTGCAGGGATGGCATATCTTTGGAGGCTGACCAGGCAGTTAGCATGGTGTTGGTTTTCTCAGCCATAGCTCTACAGGATAATTAATTATGTTCTTGGATCATTGCTGTGGTGAATAAAAAAAAATGAAACATAAAGGTGTTGTTCATCGTAATAATCTATACAAACAAACCTAACTTTCCTTATTTTCCTTATTTTTGTTGCTGTTGGACTTAAAAGCAGCTATCACGTCCATCTCATAACACCATGCTGTAAACACCTGTTTTAAGATTTCCTCTTAATTGAATGACCTGATCAACTTGGTGCCCACGGCTGTGGCTATGGTGTATGTGTCATTCTTTATCGAAGATGATCAGATTGAATTAGGATCCCGTCTTTGTAATCCTTGTTGGGAGCTCAGTTTAACAACTCAATTAATGCTTCAAAATTTTAAAACAGGGTAATATTAGATGAATTATATGTTGAATAAAGTTTATTTATAATCAAGTCTTTTTCGCATGTGTTCATCATGGACCTTATTTCAGGTATTTATCCCAATCACATTTATTTTTGGCCATAAGAAGAGCTAAAATGCTGACTCTTATTAATTTTTAGACTTATTCCTGCACCACTCTGCACAAGCAGCTGTTGTTTACAAGCTAGCAGTTGCTTCCCACTGTTGCCATTTTGCAGGTCCCACCTCTTTCTCCTCAAACAGTGCTAACAGTGCAGTGCCTTTGCAGACAAGGCTCAGTTGCTGTAGTTTAAAGCTTTGTAAGAAGAGGAATCAGGTAAATCCAGCTGCACGGCAAGGTTAGCATGGGCATCAGCCCTGGCAGACTGGGTCAAAATCATGCACTTACTACATACAGAGACTCTTGCCTCATTTGGGCTGCTTGGGTTTTAATTCAACTTGAGGCCAATTTGCTGCATGTGTTCCTGGATCCACTGCCCCCCCAAATTTCATTAAAATATCACAAACAAACACAACTTCAACCTTTTTAAAGCATAAGCATAATCAACCAGAGTTTTCCGGTCATTACAGACCTATTATCCCCATAAGATCTGATCTGTCCTGCTTTGACTTCTACACGTAAACGACCAGAATCTAATTTTGAAGAGATCAGATTCCACCAGACTTGGGTTGTTAACGCTATAATGAAAACATCTTATTATTATTATATCTTAGTTTAAAATAAAAATAAAACCTACATGATCTCTGGACCCCTCGTCTTTCAGCTCAGTGTTTTGCAGTATCTACTCTTGTACCATGGCATAACCCATGTGTCTCTATCGATAATCTAAATTAGTGGTGCTGACAGGATGAAGTTTTAACATACACATAGGAGTAATACATGCACATGAAGGAAGAAGAGACAGAGGGAGAGCACTAAACGCTGCATAAACCACACCTTAACTCTGATTAACCACATAAAGCTAGACAACCTGAAAACAACAGCCAGCTAAGTAGCGTAGGAAATACAAGCCGCAGCTGATTTCATCATTTGACAAAAAATCTGGAGCGCAGAAAAGAAGAGGAAGAGAAGCTCATCCACCACCATAAACAACTGAAAGTCAAATGAGAGAATAAATTCAGACTCTGAATCTGAATCAGTCCAGTTGCCACTTTGATTAGCCTTGATTGACTAAGAACCAGCACAGAAATTTAGACCACATTTCAACCTATAAGATGTTAATTCAGCATCTTCTGTGGTATCAAACTCTTGAGGAGCAGCTTGGCATCTATTTTTATGTCCTGATGAATGTTCATCAGCACCAGTCGATTCAGGCCTTTGTCTGTCATAGCCCTTCTTAGATATGTTTTCAGCTGATGTGAATTGAAGGAGAGCCCAGCACTTGCAACTGAAACCATTCAATTCATCAGATTTTCAGTTGATTGCATTTGCTTATTTTTGCTGATTATGTCCTTAACCAAATGGAAAAACTAGAAAAGCACTCAGAGAGTGCAGACCTCCGCCAAGCAGCTCGGTTGTGGCAGTGGCTGTTCCACATCCCCTGTAAAAGAAACAATTCTGGATCACCAGATCCAGACCAAACTCAGCACATACATGGAGGTTGTTATACTGAATTAAGACACATTATGGGAACATCTCTTAATATTTTGATTTATATGAATTATGGAATGTCATTAATGGGATCATAATTCCTGTCATAAAGTTAAGTGCTTTTTAGTGACGTCAATCTGGACTGGATCCAGATGAACTTTACCTTGATGATAGAGACATGGATCCCATATTATCCTGTAAAACTGGAAGTGAATCCATTAAGAAATGGCAGCGATATGATTTTTTTTAAAACTCCACCCAATGTATAGGATCTTTTTGAAATTTTTGGATTTTTTTTGCATCCAGGCATCTTCTGAAAATTTCAGCAAAAGCCAGCCAGTAGTTTTTGCATAATCTTGCAAAGAAACATACGCCGGCAAAAACATAACCTTAAACTTAAACTTAATTCTGTGTGGTAGCTTATTTGATATTTAGACCCCAGAAATGATATGTTAACCCTGGCTGTTACCATGACTGGTCACTTGAAACCAGTCATGTTAGTGCCCATCTGCAGGACGTCCTCCACTACTCTCACAGCTTTTCACAAGCCTATCCGCTGTCTCTCTCCATAAAACCCTCAATATACTTAAAAAAAGAAACTAAAAAGGAGTAAAAGGACACAAGCTAGATTGCAGTTTCAACTGTTGTTGCAGTTTTATTGTTGTTAAATATATATATCCCTTTATATACCCCCTAAACAGTGTGTACAGGGTTATGACTGCCTTTCTTTGAGACCTCATGCAATACTATTTGAAAACATTAGCAGGCACAATGCTGTTGTTTTCTGTGACTCTAGCATCCTGTAAAATTATTAAAGAGCTCACATTTTGCCATAAGTCAAGTTCATATATTCAGTTTTGATGACTGTTCACCATAGTTTTCACACAGAGAGTACCCCTGATAGTGCTGTACCTCTCAGTCTGAGATGCTCTGTTAGAGCTCCTGCCCCTTTCTCCACTGGTCCAGTCTCCTCTAAATGGTTTCCAGGTCTACTCTGTGGTGATTGTCATTTCAGCGCCACTTGGTGCCATGTTTTCAACAACTCTGCATTCATACTAACACCTATGCTATGCATCAACCTTGTTACCATGAGCCAACTTAAACTGCTGATGAAACAATGGTTTGACATCACACTGGTAGGTCTTTGGTGTGTATGTGTGTGCGTGTGTGTGGGAGGGGGTTTAAAAGACACTAAAAGACATAAAAACTTGAAAAAAGCATGAATTGGGCTCCTCAAATTAAAAAATGTTACAAGACAACCCTTTCAGCCATTTTGGGTCGCTTTTATAGCAGAACTCAAATATGCCTTAAAAACTACAGTTTCATTCGCAATCAGTTTTATCATTTTATCCACAAAAGTTTTAGCACTAAAAAAATTACTCTTAATGAAAAAAATATTCTTACCTAAAAAGATTATTTTCCTGCACATGCAGCAGTTTCAATCCATGACAACCAAGATTAAAGTCAGAATTATGAGATTAAAGTTAGAATTTAGAGAAGAAATCAGAAAGAGTCAGAGTGCTTATAGTCAGCATTCTGACATTATCACCAGAATTCCAAGATAAATAAACAGAATACAGAAATTAAATTCGGAGATTAAAGTTAGAATTCGGGAAAAATCAAAATTAAGAGATTTAGGTTGGACTTTAGAGATTAAATTCAAAATTATGACACTAAAGTTAGAATTATGAGATTAAAGTTAGAATTTATATATTTAAAGTTGGAATTCGAGAAAAAGTCAGAATTCTGAGATTTAAATTAGAATTATGATCTTAAAGTTAGGATTACTAGATTAAATTTAGAATTCTGAGACTAAGTCAGAATTCTGGGACTTAAGTTATTCAGAGATTTAAATTAAAACTTCAGGAATTTTGGGATTAAAGTTGGAATTCTAAGATTAAAGCTGGAATTCTGAAATTAAAGTCAAAATTCTGGGATTAAAGTCAGAATTCAGAGAAAGATTCAGAATTCTGATATTTAAAATAGGATTCTGAGATTGACTTAAATGTATTTATACATAATAGGGATGATGCAGTTCAACACAGTTTCAGTGCAAGAAATAAAGCTGATGTGCTGTAAACTGAGTTTAAAGCTGTTGCTAATTTCCAAATCTTGTCCCTTGTTGGGTTTTTCAGTAAACAGTCAGAAAAATTAACCTTAAAGTCTTAATTCTGAGATTCAATTTAGTATTCGGAGCAAAATTAATCAATTTGCAAATTCTCACTTGGATCTCAGAAATCTGACTATCACTGAAGATTTTCAGTCTCTAAAAAATAATTATAAGGGCCTGCCCCTCCTCAGTAGATGTACAGTTGCCTCTAAGTAGTTATTTAAGATTTCCTTTTGGAGCTCTGTGCATGCTGTCTGTCTGCTCTCTGCTGTCTGTCAGCCTTCTCCGTCACAGAGGGGAGGAAGCTCCACGTTTCACTCATGCAGACTGAACCAGCGTAAACACAGAGGCTTTTACTTTGAAAGAGCTCTCAGACGCTCGTGGAGCTCCGTGTTCCCCGGAGAGAGGAGGCTGAGCTCCCGACAGTCCACAGATCAGACCCAGACGGAGAGCAGAGGAACAGACCGCGCTGGTGTCACCGAGGAAACTTCTCACATCACGGTGTGCTCGGTAAAAAGAGTTTTAACCCAAAGTTTTAGAGAGAGAGCGCGAGGCTGCAGCTTCAGGACCACCGGCTGTCCGCGCGCACGTTCAGTCACCAACAGGATGTCCAAAGTAAGAGGACTGCGCTTGTGACATAAATGAGGGATTCAAGGAGGAGGGAGTGGAATGAACCCGTCCGGGGATGGTGAGTCTGAGTCCACGCTGAGGTTTCTGCTCTGTGTTTGGAGAGAAGAGGAGAGAGTCTGAAAAGGTCTGAGGCAGCGGAGTGCTGAGCAAGCACAATCTGCAAGTTCACTTATGAGTCACACTGAGGACTGTTTCCCTCATTCCAAGGCAATTAGAGTGGCAAGTTATAGCTGGCTGCAGAGGATTACTTTAGTCTGTGCTGTTTTTACAAATACGTGTAGGGCTGTTGAGAGTGCATCATTATCAGGGATGCAGAATATTTCGGCAGGGGTCTTCCTGCAGGGGCACTGTCAGGAGCAGGGGGAGACTGAAATGTGGTTCTGTACCCAGACCAGACAGCATGTGGAGGTTTTGAGATGTAAGTCCATAAGGATCATGGAAAGACAATACTGCTATGTCTTTGTCTCTCTCACTCTTTATATGTGTTTATATCAACATCCATCCATCCATCCATTTTCTACACCCCTTAAAAACCCTTTGGGGGCCACAGGGCTGGAGCCTATCCCAGCTGACACTGGGTGAGAGGAGGGTACACCCTGAACTGGTTGCCAGCCGATCACAGGGCCACATAGAGAGACAGGCAATCATCCATACTCACACTCATACCTAAGGGCGATTTTGACTCCCCAGTCAACCTAATGAGCATGTTTTTGGGCTGTGGGAGGAAGTCAGAGTGCCTGGAGAGAACCCACGCATGCACAGAGAGAACATGCAAACTCCGCAGAAAGGTCCTGACTGACACGGGGATTGAACCAGCAACCTTCTTGCTGTGAGGCAGGTACTTTACCTACTGTGCCACCATGCCGCCCTGTACATAGGGTTACTTTTTTAGCAATATTGTGATATTTCATTATATTGAATTTTGGGAACTTTGTTTTGTAGAATCAGGTCAGAATCAGAATGAGCTTTATAGTCCAGGTATGTTAGACACAGAATGAATTTGACACTTTGCTCTCAAAGTTTAGATTTAGTGCAGCTTCTGTTAATTAGTTGGCAGCAGACATTCAGCCATTTGAAGCTCCCTCTCTCTTTTTCATTGATTGCTGTTATTTCTGCCTCTGGGTCAGACAATAAAGTTTATAAGTGTTGCAGGGACCATACCTTATATAAAAACACAGATTAGAAAATGTTTTCAATTCATACAATATTGTAATATTGTAAACTGTTCATTGTATCACAATATATTGTGGTGTATTGTGAGTATATGTATTGCTTGATTCTTTCTTATGCATACCCCTAATATATGGGCTGCTCTATTATGGCAAGAATTATGATCTGGATTATTTTTGAAAGATGTTGACATCACGACTGTAGATAACTCAGTTGATACTGTGACACGCAACACATGCAATCATTGAACTTACACAGTCTTAGCACTATTTTTCTAAACATTGAAGAACAAGCAGCAGATGAGAACGTGTGATAAATACAAGAAACTGAAAATAATCATACTACATGGAGAAAGACGAAACAGTGCAGCATGTCATGTACCACAGCAATCCTTTAATCCTGATTATTCAGTTCTCAAAATAGTGTGACTTGATTACTGTAATTAAAATTGAAACTTGAGTAGTTGCTCTAATTAAGATATACATAATACACAATACACAGACATAGCTGGTATGAAAGCCATAGCATTTCAAAACACAGGATCCAAACATTATCTGTGACTTTTCCACATACAAAAGTGAGATTTTGATCTTCAAGTAGTAAAGTAATTGAGTTTAATTATTCATCCATCTTACCAAGTAAGGAGGCAAACAGAAAGTTGTTTGGATTGAGAGGGAAATCAGTGTTTCTATCTGCTGATGGTCTGTCTTTCAAGCCGTCTGTATAGTCTCACGTTTCAAATTGGTTCCATATGCAGCGCAGACGGACCGCTGGGTTGAACTGCCACATGGAGGAAAACTCTGCCCATTATTCTCCTCACTGCCTCTATTCTCCAAACTCTTTCTTCTCTCTTTTTTTGTTTAATACATTACTCTTCCCTACTTTCATCTTTTCTCCTCTTTGTTATGCTTAGTCTTGTCATGTTGGACATTTCTGACTAAAAAGCTGCTGAATGTATTTTTAGTTTCTGCTGAAGGTTAATTGGAGATCCAAAGTACAGACTACTTTGATTTAGGCTGCTGTTTAAATCTTGACGTGAGAAAATGACGCTCAAACATGAATCACTGTACATTTGTCACGCTGCACACTCTCAGTTACTTCTACTTTTTAGTTTATTTGAAGCATAACCTGTCAGGTCTACTCCAAACCTGCGGTGTCTATTTACTCAGGGTCCTCATTGGAATTCAAAGCAGGACTCCCAAAACATCCAGACTCTCATAGTCTTTGCAGGTTAGACCCCGGGGACTGCTGCTGCCCTGCCGTCACTCACTATGCTCTGAGACTTTCCTGTCCCTTAACTCCACGTCTTCGGCTGTGTGCTAAAAGAAAGGAAAAACAGGGTGGAGCAGCTTTCACTGACTGAGTTCAGTCTGAACCAGGTGCCCTCATATACTGCTTAAGAGTTTTAAAATCAGTCTTTTGGTTTCTTTTTCTCTACCTGCTCTTTCTCACAAGGAGCTGCACACAATTTAGCCTTACAGAAGAGGGTTCCTGCTCTAATTCTTGTCTTTCTTAGGGGTATTGCATGGGTTCTTGCTGCTTACTGCGCCCTCCTCCCACAGTCCAAGAACTAGGGGTGTGTACAAATCAGAGGTTGTGTTATGCTGAACAGATTCACAAATAACGATACTGATGCTGCAAAGAATGTCTGCACAAAACAATGCAGTACTGGAGCACTGGAAGTCCTCCATTGTTGCTCTTTTGTTCACAAAGTAAACCTTCCAGATATGTTTTTGACAGGCTCTGCCCTCCCCACACACTTTGCTGTGTAGTTCCATCTTTTTTTTTTTACCTGGCAAACAAACACGCAGATACCAGCTCGTAGTTTGGCATTTATAATGGAAACTATTTACACAAATACAGTCGCACCTGCATTTATTTTATCAAATCCTCTGAGATATTCTGAATTACAGGAAATGAAAATATCTAATCCTGTAGCTCTAGATCTACTGGTAGGTCTTTGAGTAATTTCTGGTAGATCTCTGACACTGCATGTTCCCGAGATCTCAGTCTGACTGTGGACTGTATCGCAGATCTATGGTATACATTGGTCTTGAAAATCCAGTTACTCTCAAGGGTAAATGGATTAGACTGAATTCCCTCAGGCCTATTAGTTTCTAGTGTAAGCAAGATGGTTTGGCTGTTGAAAATATGCTATATACTTACATTGGTCCAGTCTTAAACTCTTCGTCACGAGTTTTGTTTTGTTCAAGGCTGTCTAAGTTGTAGTACACTTTTATTATTTTTAAAAAGTTTTTAATAATTGAAGAATTCAACAAACAGCTTAATTGTGGGTAAAGATCTTCTGAAAATGAACTATTAATTGTGGTTTTTCAGTGACTTTGGGTGAGTAGATCTTCCCTGTTCATATAATAGTTTTATTTTTTAATTAGATAAGGTTGGTGACTGCTGCTTTAGGCTATAATTAACAATTAAGCCTGAAGCAGCAC
Source organism: Cetoscarus ocellatus (assembly GCA_037902135.1). Lineage (NCBI taxonomy): Eukaryota > Metazoa > Chordata > Actinopteri > Labriformes > Labridae > Cetoscarus > Cetoscarus ocellatus. The sequence goes on along the minus strand of JBAMNC010000640.1, from coordinate 1,768,045 downwards.
ACGGGCTCAGCACCGCCAGTATGTATGAGCATTTTCTAAACACATCCTCCTGCATACCAACACTTATGGATTTATTCTGACCCAGGGCTGAGCACTTCTGGCCTTGTTGCATTATAAATGACTTGTGAATTCTCAGCTTGTATCGTCTGAAAATGTGCAGAGTCCTGCAAAATAACCAGAGTGGACTGAAGTAGATTTACCTTAGAGCTATGACCTCAAAACTGTTTCCTGAGTCAGGGAAACCACTAGAGTCACAGGACTGTGAGGAATGTGGGACTGTACTTTGACTATGAGTTATTTAGAGCTGTCATAACTTTCAGATTTTTTTTTGATTTTGCCATTTACGTACATTTTTAATTTCTGGTATTCCACAAATTTGTTCTGAAAATAATGAGTGTCGATTAACCATCATGTGGGATAAGCACATGCACAATAGCAACATTGAAAAAGTGTGTGATGTCAGTCATGAGACCCTAAACATGCCCTACCACTGATTTTATTGTTTCATGCAAACCAAAGCAACCATTTTTCGTGTTTCCTTACATAAACTAGACTAGGGTGGTTTTCACACCTACAGCTGGGTTGCTTTGCTGTGTTTCAGCTGAAAAAACATTACAAATTTGCGTATGTCCTTTGGGTGGTTTCATGGCAGTGGTAGACCTAGGATTTTTCTAAGTAAGGGGCCACCAAGGGGCCACATTTCTCACAGAGGGGCCAAGTATTTGTTTGTCCAACATGCATGCAGTCACATTTATGATAAATCACACCCAGTCACTCCTTTTCAAGCATTTTAATTAAAATAGTGTAGACAGTAAAGCTCATCTTCAATTTCACATTTGAGTATGTGAGCATCTTCAAAGGAAGTAAAATAGTATTAAAAACCATGTTTCACAATTTTGTATTCAAAAAACATGCACTTTTTATCTTAAAATTTGTGTTCATTCAAATGATAGTCTTCTTCTGTCAGCTTTATTGACAGTGGACCTGCCTATTTGGCGCACTACTGCCACCAACGGTTGGACATGGAATTGCATCCACCTATAATCTGATTGTCATTCTCCAGCAAAATGACAGATGAGTGACAGGACAGGGGCACTTCAGGGGGCCAGTCAGATTTCAAATGGGGCCAATGTCCCTGTGGCCCCGCCCCTAGAACTGGTCACTGGAACCACTGTTTCATGGTCATTTGGCAGTATTTTGAAGCGGGCCAATTCATACAAAAAGACCAGATAGACTGTTCAATATATTTAACGAGATCATCTGGGAAAGAGCCTGTAGAAAGTGCTTGGGGAGGGCACAATCTTCCTAAAAAAGCTGAAACAAGCACTATGTTACATCACCTGTCCTTTCCACAGTACTCATTATTCAGCAGAGACAGATATGAAGAGGACAGATTTATGATTGGCCCATGGATCTGTCACTATCTTTAATTCTTACTTTAGACCCTTTCACCAAGAGACTGTTTTTTTTCTTTCCACTGTTACTGTAAGTCTCCTACAGATGCACTGCACTGTAGGTTGGTCCAGTGCTGTGCTCTGACTCATGTTGTGTTTAGATGTTTGTTTATATGTGTATTTCATATATGTGTATCTGTGAAATGAAGAGTATGGCTTTAGCCTGCTCTATTGTAAGAGTCTTGAGATAACACTTGCTATGAATAAAGGCAAAACAATTAAGACTGATTGATTATTTGATCAGCTAATGTTTGGAAACTCAGGACACTTATTGTTGAAGCTTTGTGGGTGGAATTCTTTGTCATTATTGATTGATGTTTGACTTCAGTTGCTCATGTGTTCAGGGCCTCCATTGTTGTATTCTGTGCTTCATAATGTGCCACACATTTTCAATGGGAGACAGGTCTGGCCTGCAGGGGGACAGTCTAGTACCCCCACTCTTTTACTACAAAGCCACGCTGCTGAAACACATGCAGAATGTGTCCTGGCATTGTCTTGCTAAAAGAAGCAGGGTGATTCATGAAAAAGACGTTGCCTAAATGGCAGCATCTGTTGCTCCTAAACCTGTATGTAGGGTGGCACGGTGGCGCAGCAGGTAGTGCATGTGCCTCACAGCAAGAAGGTCGCCGTTAGCTGTTAGCTTAAACTACCTTAGACTATCGTCTTACATTAAATTATACCACACAGATGTATCAATTAACACTTATATGTGACATGAACCTCATCAAAGACAATCCCTACCAAGTTTTTCACATAAACTTCTGAGGAGAGTATACTTTGCCGAGTATCACTGAGTAACCATGACGACCATAGACTAACCAGCATGTCCGTGGAGGATTTCTGCGTTCTTTCCCACTTTCCCAGCAGTGATCCCCGGTCAGGAGAAGAGCGGACACATGATTTCTCGTAAGACAAGCTTCAAGTGACGTTCTTTGCTCCTCTTTCACAGAATAAATTGAGTCCATTTCTGATAAATAAAACACAGTTATTGAGACTGCTTCAGTAGCCGCCATTGTTTTCAAACATGCAGTCACTTCCTGTTGTTGTCACATCCGCAGCTCCCGCCTCTTTTCTCTGATTGGGCCATTAAGCATTTAGCCGAGTGAAATTGTTGGACTATGGAGGTTGGCAAGACGGATATGCAGGATTTCAGAATCAGGCAGGTCCGTCTGCTCCACAAGGCTAAACATGAGCTGCCATCTCCTCACCCACACACCCCAGTTTTTAGTCCCAGATTAAATAGTAAAACTCGAAAACTCACCAAAGCCTCATTTAGCTTTGGAGGTTTGGTTTGGTTCAGTACAGTTCAGAACGGTTTGGAGGGGTGAACTCTGATCTTGTCTGCAAGCTGCACCTTCACTTGAGGACAGGGATGTGAGCCAGGAGTGGAGGGACGTGTCACAGCAGCGCATGAAGCAGTCTGAAGTAGCCGCAATTGAAAAATAAATAAAACAATTTTCCTCTTTGAAATGAAGAATAATGTTTATGTGGCCCTTACAGTAACCAAAGCTGTCCATTGCTGATCTATGTAATGTTAGCTAATATTATTTATATTATTGTTAGATACCTAAAGCTAACAGGTCGGAAAATCATTAATGGCAATGTTATTATTCAGGTAATTTAGAGTGAAAGATTCACAATTTGATTGCTAATCATGTAGTTTACAATATATGACATAATATAACTTTACTTTTCACCAAGGTCAAAAATAGCCAGACATGCCATCCAGAAACCACTAAATTTTATCTGTGTCTAACATTTAATTCCAAAGTTACTATGAAACGTACCAGAACAACAACACCAACATGCATCTTTCTTCGCACACTCCCCATTTTCTCTTATCTGTTCAGTCTCGGCTCTCATTCTTTGGCTCAGCCTCCCATTATGTGGTCTGTCCTTCTCTGACTTTTCAGATTCACTGCCTCACTGCCACCTGCAGAAACAAACCCTCACGGATGTCATTTTTACGGTGTGACGACCAACCTGGTAGTTTCATTTTAAAAACAAGCCGTGGGGATCTACCTGAACACTAACACACACAGACACACAAATTCAGCGGGCGTTATGTGCCTGAGAGAAAGATGTTTGGACAGTGTGAAAATAGAAAGAGTGACATTGTTATGCAGCAGAGTTTTTACAACACTACTGCTCAATATCTAAGCGCTCAGAGGAGACGAGGGAACACAGACAGAACCCATCAGGGATCTTAAAGCGAATGTCTCTCAGCGCTGAGCTTTATAACACCTCTAGTATAAAAACCACAGCAGACTATAAGCAGCACCGTGTCTCCAAACTTATTCCTTTTTATGTTTCGCTCTGTTTATGTCACATTAACATCCCCCTCCCTACATTCTCCTTACCTCTGTCTGTCTTCATCTCCCACCACCCACTACTCAGTTTACTTTAACAAGTCACACAGCACATCCTGAGTGCTAAAAGATACACCAGCACCGACGGCTGTCTGCACAGCATTCCTCCTGGAGTCGTACTCGCAGCAGACTGAGTGGGAGGAAAAGTGTCTCTGAAACTGTCACTGCTCTCGAATGTCTCCTGTTGTTTCCTGTCTAGTTGATCTCTGCTGTACAAAAACTCAGTGCCACATGCCTTCAGGCACCAGCAAATCAGTCTTTCTACACAACTATGCAATGAGGTTAAAGTTACGGTTTGTTGTGTAGAATTAAATTTCTTCAATTTTAAACCTGAAATTGTGACTACACTTAAAGCTGTCATTTGAGTCTAGAAAGAAATAGGCAAATAACTCGCCATGTTGTGTTGTTTTCTTTCGTTTAATGGGGATCAGAATATTAAATAATATTATGTGTGGATAAAACAGCGACAAATTAACACCATTAATGTTGTGTTTAATAAAGGTGTTAATCTTAAAGGGGGGGACGACAGAACATAATTGAACTGATTATATTTAACTGATTCTAACACATAAACATTTACATTCAGATTATAATTAAAAAAACATTTTTTAACTCATAGTAAAACCTTACCTGTCAGCTAAAGAGCTACAGACAGTGATGACATAAATTTAGCTGTGGTGCTTTCTATTTCAAACTAAGATTTTCTCCAAATTTATCAACAGGTTTGCAAAAAATCAGCCAACTTAACATTGATATATACAGACATAATAAAGACATATGGAAATATGCAAGTATTTATAGATGCTGATACAATAATAAACTTTTTTATGATATCTGCCAATCCAGATATCATACTGATAATATGTGCATCCATTTTTATTTGTAGTTTAAGTGCAGAAAACAGCACATCTCAAACTGCATATTCAAGAGAAGAGCTTTAAAGGGGACATATTATGCAAAAATAATTTTTTGAAGGCTTTTGAACACATTTTTGGGTATTTGGCCTGCCTCACAGGCCATAAAATGTGAGAGTAGACAACAAAACCTGTATTTAGCAGGCTGCATGAATGTAAACTCATGGTATTTGTTGATGCTGTGGATATACAGTCACGTAACAAGCATTTTATCTACATAAGTCTACCTCTACCTGAGTATCCCCCCCCCCCCCCCCCCCCCCCCCCCAGAGAAATTTCTGTGCGAAGTGCTACCATTGTTGTTTACACTGTAAGTGGGAGATCGGTGTACACCTTGTCTTGACCCAAAACCTAGCACTGCTTGGTTGTTGGCTGCAAACAGCCACATATATCTTCACATGTAGGCTACCAGCCTCGGAGGACCAAAGGGCCCAGTGGGTTAATTTTATTTTTGAAGGGAATGAGCAGCTACGGTCTAAGGCTAAAACCTCTGTGTGTGTGTGCCAGTCACTTCACGGCCAACTACCTCTCCAACTTCAATAGTTCAACACAGGACTGGCAACTACACTTTTCCTGAATCCGGGTTCAGTACCAACAATCCGTCGCCAAACCTGATGATGGAAATGTGAGTATGTTCATGCTGTGTAAAATTTATTTTGCTCATTGCTACGAGCTAATGCTAACAGCAGGGGGAAGTGAACCAGAGGCAACTGCACATGTTTGTCAGTGTTCACGTTACTTGTTGAAAGTCTGAAAGATAAACTTTAATGTATGAGAATTCTTACATTAGTCAAGAGAAGTTTAACAGTTGGCTGAATATAATCAGTCCTTTACCCCCCCTCCCATTACCCCTCTGTTTCTGCTAACGTTAGCCCGGAAGGTGGGCTAAGTTGTGGCTGTATCCCACTGTGGTGACTAGACCGAGCTTAGCATGTTGTGCGTTAGCCTGTGATGTTTGGGAGAAACAGGCTTCACTGTTATCTGGTAACCGGCATGAATTTGCAGTTTGTGTGTGTTCAGGACTGTAAGTGGCGCATGGCTGAAGCGGCAGTGCGCTCTGCTTGGCTCGAGATACGCTGCAGGTCTATCATTAAGTTGATGGTCTGCTCTGGCTCATTAGCATATTACTGCAACTGCCCTCAAAACCAGCCGTTCTGAACAGTGGGGTTACGTGAGCGTGGAAAGAATGCAGCTGTGCTTTATTCATAGGCTTTTTGGAACAAAGCATGTTACTAACGTTTCATGAAGACATCAAGGATCCATGTTACACTGCAGAAAAGGAGCAAAATATTGGACCTTTAAAAGTGTTTAAAAGGCAAGTAGAGCATCACAGGTTGTTTTTAAGAATGTAAAAACAATTAAAATCAATATTCTAATAATGGTTTAGAATTTGGATAACAGTTATCATTGTAACAGAGCAAACTTGTTAGAATTTTGTCCAGCCCTCATTCTGTATTTGTCAGAATTATATCTGAAATATCAGCCACGTTGTCCTTTACTCCTCCAGTGTCCCGTCCTGTGCTGTACCTTCCTCAGAGGAGAACAGAATGCAATAGGAAACAGATTCAGGCACACATGCTCTTCCTCTGTGGCCATATGGAGCGGGCATTTTTCTGCTACAAAGTAATTACTTTCAGAGCAGTGACCTGATGTTTGAGCCTCAGTCACAGAGAGAGAGAGAGAGAAGGAACATAAAGCATTGAAACTTTTTATTCCTTTGCCAAAGAAAAAACAGTCTGTTCACTCACAACAAAGCATTTTGATAAAACTGTCTCATTTCAAGGTGAGATCAGTTCAGCCACCAATCAGAGAAAGATGTTCTGTGGCTGCCTGCAATACATTTTTTTATTATGAGAAAGCTTTTGGAAAATGGATAAGAGTGAAAGCCAGAGAAAGGTGATTCAGAGGAATTTTATCTTGTTTATGGTGACAGAATTTGGTGTAAACATCATGAGAGCATGAATCCATCCTGCCTTGTATCAACAGTCCAGGCTGGTGATGTAGTTTTATGGTGTGGGTAATATTTTCTCAACACAGTTTTAACCCTTCAGAACCAAATCATCATCATTTAAAAGCCACAGCCTACCTGAGAATTGATGAAGACCACATACATCCCTTTATGACCACGTGTACCCATCTTATGATGCTTACTTCCAGCAGGATAACGTGCCATGTTGCAAAGCTGTCACTGTACTCCAGCAGCCCCCACAGCCACTAGATCTCAATGCAAAAGAGCAAATTTAGGACATAGAAGAATGGGAGATTGTCGTTGTGGATGTGCAGTGGACAAAGCTGCAGCAGATGTGTGATGCTGTCATGTCAATATGAACAAAATCTCAGATAAATGTTTCCCTCACCTTGTTCAATCTATGCAACAAAAACATAGAAAGCAAACCTCCACCAAGGCAGCTCACATATTGCTGTTACATCTATAAGCAATAATTTCATGATAAAGTTGCCATCATAATATGATTCCTTAACCCTGAAAACCCACACCTAGCACTCAGATTCATGTTGACATCATTATTAGTTAGACAGTTATGAGCAAAAATGATCATTCACTAATGGTGGTTATCTGGATCACCAATAAACTCTAATCATTTTTAAGTTGGGCCATTACCAACATCTCCTGAAAATTTCAGCAAAATCCATCTAGTAGTTTTTGCGTAACCTTGCTAACTAACAAACAGACAGACAAACAAACAGGCAAAAACATAACCTCCTTGGTGGAGTAAACAAGGCAAGAGGGGGTCCAACACAAGCAAGGTGTTTCTAATAAAATGGTGAATAAGTGTACGCCGTAGACCCAGCTGTCAGGTGAACATTAAATCTTTCCAAGCCGACTACATTGGGATTTAATGTAGGAGGTTTTGATGACATTAAAACACATAAATCCATACAGGGAGCTGTCTTATTACACACTAACACCTGAGGGTGGACTGTACGTGCCTGTTTGCTCTCAGATGTATCTGCTTGTCCATGCATGCAACTTCCTACAAGTACCATCTCCAGCTGTGAGAGCATTCACTTTCTTTTATGATTTTAGCTTCTTAGTTTTATATTTATGTATTCATTTTCTTCAGGCATGATGCGATGAGCTTTTATATTATTCCTACTTTCTACAGAGTATCCTATATTTAAGCATATTAGTGATATTTAAGGAGCAATCTGAGGTTAGAGACTCCAGCAAAAGAATGTGTTGGAGAATAATAAAGAAAAATATTTTATAGGGGTTTGTAAATTCAAAGAGTACAGTGAGTATGGAGTTTTTTTTGTACTAAGTTTTTTCTTCTGTATTAAAACTATCCTCTAGCTGTGACAAATGGATGCAGCCGCTTCAGTTTTCCCCTTCCGGCCAAATGCCAGCCAAGTCCCATACAGTTACCAGCCGACTTCCAGCCACTGGGGGTCTAAATAAGGGTTATTTTTATTGGTTTGTTTTTTGTTCTAAATTTCTGTAGTGGCATTATCCATGCTGAGCAAATTTTATTCATATGTAATATAAAATATATACATTTTTTAAATACAGTTTGGGAAAGTACATTTTGTCATAATCTTGACTAAAAAACTGATTTAATGCAAGTATATTTGAGAATATCTACATTATTCCTCCATCTCATGCACGAATCACAGTGCTTATTGCAGGGGTACTGAGGCCATGCCCCCTGCATGACTGTTCATTCCTCCATCACATGCACAGAGGATTTCTACTGAGGACACACATTTGAGCCTGTGGACTCCATAAAAAGTAGAAATTGATTGTTCAATAAAATAATTTAAACTTGATAAAGTTCTACTTCCAAATAAACCTGATGAAACATAATGTTCTTTAATTGTATTACTTTGCATGGACGTCTGCCTTTGACAAAACAAAGTTTACACTACTCCCAATTCCCAGCAATTCCCATAAATACCTTAGAAAGTTTCCAATTTGGAATATTTCCAACAGTCCCCATCCTAGCTTCCCATGATGAGTTTGTGGAATTTTCCGCCCCCTTGCAGCCCTAAAGTCCCCAACACACTGCATGTGCACGTTTGCTACAACTCTGCCACACAAACCCCGACAGCCGTCAACACTGTTTTGATTATGAAGTTAATGGTGACGGTGTTAAAAAGAGCAAACAAAGGTAAGTGGGGAGAAGTAATGATCTAAGAGAAGAAACATGTCACTGCTGATTTGTTCATGCAAAAGACGACCACATTGTCTTAAAATCATGTTAAACAAAAGCACAGACATCACAGAAAGATTAGCTGCTGCTAAAGTGTTTTTTATTTGATATTCACTCATCACCAATTTAATATGCTTCATACCACTACTCCACTACTTTAATTTATGAATACAAATTAAACTGCTAATAACATGAATATATTAAGCTCTGGGACAGTAAGGACATAATTTAAATTTGACGTTAAAATAAACATTTCTGCCAGAGTGGTGCCTAAATCATTTGAAGAACAGTCAGAAGTAGGAGTACACTTTTAAGGATTTTAGGGGTGAACCATAATTAAGCTGCAAGTGCAGGGATAAGGCAGAACGGAGCTTTGAAAATGAATCAGTAAGGGCCAGACTAACTATTTGCCTCTTTATGCTCTGAACCATGTACTTAGTTTTTCTCAGACTGATAATTAGCACTCATGCATATTTCCTGCATCCCACTCAAAGTGTTCAAGCTGTGAGGCAGACCTCTGTGGTGGATTAAAGGGAGACATGTGAGGAGCCATTTTAATAAACTTTTTCAGGCCTCTGAATTAAAACAGACATTTTTGAATACATATTGGACATCTACATCTATTTAGGAGACAGTTTACAGAAAACACAGCTACTTTTTTATATTCTCTTTTGCAGCTCCAAACCCATGGGTTGTCCCAGCGTGACCTTGCCTCAGTGGTTGAATTTAAAGAGGTTATAGAGGGCATCATTAAACTGTTTTGGCACAGCAAAGAAGGTGTGATGTTATGACTTAAGCCCAGGACAACCTTTTGTCAGTATGGTCTTTGGCCTGCTTTACAATGTGTCAGGGCGAAAAAAAAAAGTAACCCAAAGGAAAACAGCACGATTTTACATTCATCACCTGAATCATCACAAAGCAACAGGGTGTACCCCCACCTCTCGCCCACTGTCATCCTCTTTGCAATACTGTACTCCATCTTTTAAGATCACGTTATGAATAAAGATTAAAACAGAGAAATTTTGGCAATCGCAGGTAAATCCTTCAGACACTGAGTGACTTACACTTATTCAGCGAGCGTCTCTCTCGTTTTTCTTTTCTTTTAAATTTCATGAGATGAGAGAAGCCGGATACTCCGTATCAGATGATGTGGCTGTTTGTGGTTGGGTGAGAGATGTGAACTCGTTAGTTATGACAAACGTCTCTGATGTGACATCAGATGTGACGGGACAATTATTATAGATACAAATGTATATGCTGGTTCAGACGGTTACATATCGTGGTTGCTGTGATTGTTTATTGCATTGAAATGTGCCTAACACTCTGGACACCTGCCTGTGAGGTTTTGGTGACGTGTGCGCACAGCGCGCCTGTCAGCCAAATTACCACTGCCCCGAGTGCGCCTTGCCTGCGCCGAGAATAGACCAGGTTGGAGCTGGCGGGCTTTCAGCGCACCTTCCGCGCGTTTTTTTGGTACGAAATTGTCACTGCGCCAAGCTTTATCTTTAGACCCCTCCCCCTGGTGCGCCGTCACACCCATCTCGGCACAGCTGGTCTACCAAATTGCCAAATTGGCTGCACACGGCGGTGCGCCGGACGAAATTACCACTGCGAGGGGTGCGTCAGGCTGCGCCACCCTGAGTTGCGCCAGGAAATTAGAGCCCATAGTCTTAAAAGATGAACAAAACCACCTGGGTCAAAACTGAGCTGAAAACATTGCCGTCCTCTATTGGTCTTTGAAAAATCTGATTTTGCCAACGCTTCAAGAAGTTCTTTTCCTCTCTGCCTCTATAGCAGACGAGAAAAAAATGACTAGAGTGCAAAGACACATGGATTAAACCTGTAACTCGAAGGGTTAAAACAACGCAGCAAGAGGGCTCATATTTGGGGACAGATATGCAGCTGTGGGCTGTCGTCCCTCTCTGACAAGGGCCTGCAGCCACAGCCGCTCTGCTTACAGAAACATGGGAGACATAGCAGAGAGACATTATTTGCCATTGCTTATGGCATTTATTTAAATACAGGCATTCTTTGCAGTAGGCTCAACATGCATTTATATACTTCGATGATGATGAAAATGAGTTCATCACTCAGGCCTAATGTACAGGAGAGTAAGCTTTCTGACTGAAGGCCTCGTTCATTCATTTTTCATTTTACATGTCGTCATCGTTCTCTGACTGTGAAATTAAGAAAAACTGAATGTTTTCTCCATCTCCAAACAGCGGTTTCTCTTCTCATTCTTTTATCTTGGTACAGCCTGTCTCCTGTGCTTCTCTCTCCCCTCCTGTCTGTGGGGGAGAGAGAAGATCTGACTGATTTTATTAAGTTCACTCTCAGCTGACAGGCAAGTGTTGACAGCGGAGACACACACTCTCCATGTTTGGCTCTGAAACGTCTTAGATGTTCTTTGTCCTTGTTTCCTCTTATCCTTTCCACTTTAACCCTCTCCTTGGTCTGCCATTCATTAGTGGAAAAATAAACAGCTCTCAGTTGTTTACAGAAACACAGTCAGTGAGATTCATGTTTTTTTCACATGGTGCTCACTTTACTATTAAAGCAACAGTATGATTCAGTGTCTCAAATATCTAAAATATTCTCTGATATGACATCCTAGAGAGGGTCTGCAAAAGTCGAACGAAACCAAAACTTTTGGAAGCAACTCTGATCTCCTCTTATTACGTTTTTAAACATTTATTCATTACTCCTCCACTTTCAGGTGTCATGAGGTAAATGTTGAACCCTGCAAAGAAATCAACCATATATGTCATCAGGCGTGTCCATCATGTGCAGCTTAAAGAGCTTAAATTTTGCCTTTTTGGGTTTCATGCCCTTTAGTGTGTTTAACATGTCTCATCAGGCTGGGAGTAGCTCAGTCTGGAAGGACTTGAGTCAGGGACCAAAGGGTGGCCAGTTCAAGTCCTGACCGAGCCACGTTTGGAAGTTGGTTTGGTAGCTAGAGAGGTGCCAGCTGACTTCCTTGGCACTGCCAAAGTTCCCTTGAGCAAGGTACTGAACCCCAGAACTACTTGGAAGTGCTTCTCAACCTCTTTAGCCCTATAGGACCCAAATTTGGCACAAAGCAGTGAAATGTGCCTTTAAGATTATAGTCATGTTGGCTTTTGTTTGACAAATACATATATTTTTGACTTTTGGCTCAATATGCACTGTTTCAAAATCCTTGCCTGACCATATTGTTATAAAACCTCTTTAATTTTGCTCTGCATCACTTTATAACAATAATCCTTTGCAGAGATGATGTAAACATATTTTATCATTCATTTTTAGAGATTTACAGCCACTCCAGCATCATTTCTAAGAGATATTCGCAATAAAAAATTGTTTTTGTTATTGTTTTAGGCGAGGATGAAATTTTCAAATTATTCTGACTTCTATCTTCATTTCCTCTGTCCCAGTAACACATATACTGATAATTACACATCTGGACAAATCTCTCTAGTGTTACTTTTATTATGACACCAAAATTATTCAAATAGACCTTGTGGGTTTCGAGCAGAAGGCTTAAAAAAGGGGGTGGGGCTGAACAGGTTAAGGTGCAGCAAGCATCACTCTGACATTTCTCCATTAGTGCATGATTATAGGACCTGTTTGTGCATGTGTATTTCAGCCTATGTGTGTGTAGCATGTTTCAACTAGAAAGCACTCAGAGAGCGCAAACCTCCGCCAAGGTAGCTCACATATTGCTGTTACATCTGTTGATATCATTATTAGTTAGACAGTTATTGAGCAAAAACAACTGTTCACTAAAGTTTATCTAGATCACCACCAAAATCTAATCATTTTTAAGTTGGGCCATTACCAACATCTCCTGAAAATTTCATCTAAATCTGTCCAGTAGTTTTTGCGTAATCTTGCTGACAAACCTCTGCCCACGTTTATGCTAGTAGCTCCTTGAAACAGCTTGTTGCCCCTGCACCCTCAAAGAGACCTTTCAGCAGGGCTTGGAGGGACGTCCACCGGCTCTGGGAGGGTCAGGCTGGATTTTTGGGCTCAATCTAAACTCTAGTAGGCAGACGGCAAAGCTGCTCTCTCACAGTTTACCCTCACAAGGCAAAAACACACAAGGACAACTCAAGGACCGTCTCTCTGACCAGAGAAGATAATCTCTCTCTCTCTCTCACAGGCTGTCAGTGTCCTCCCCCCGTTAGTGAATGTTTGATGCCCATTAACACATGCATGATTTCTCTCTCGAGGGATTGAGTGTCTCTCAGACAGAATTAAGCCAAACTGTGTTAACTGATTATTCAGTCAGTCTGCGAATCCTCTTTGATCCTGTTACAGATATTTTGTGCTTGTAAAGAGACTACGCGTGTGTGTTCATGGGTGTGTGTTTAATGCCTAATTGAATCAAGCACAGACGGAGACCTCCTGACCTCATAAATATCAAACATTATTTCAGCTTTGATGGCTCTATTAAATGATTCTCACAGACTACAGTGAGTAACAACAACTTCTCAAGGCCTTCATATCAACATCCTGTCATTCACACAGTGGAAACATCTCCAATGTAGTTGTTTATTGGAAAACACTAAATCTTTCTTAATTATAATCTGCTGACATAAATCAGAATTAAGAAGAACATAGTTGAAAATGTTTATTTTTTGTTAAGGAATGATATTAATTATCTATCCATTTTTATTATTGATATTTTATCTTTTATTATGGAAGTGTAAAATCAGGGGACCAAATTTAAATCATGGCTTTGACGAATGAAACAGAACAATAATTGCTGATTGTGTACTTTAAGACTCTTACATGTACAGAGACACCAGACAGTGCATTGAGCAGAACTTTGTGAACTTGGTATCCCCTCTGGTGTCTTTCTAACTCAAGGATGCAGAAAATGGCTGTTCTTAAAATCTCCTTATACCTGGTCTAAAGTCTGTGGTGCAGATCGTTTCTGCTATTTTGAGGACAAATTAGAAATGGACATGAATGAGATCAAAACACACACTTTACTGAGCTTGTTTCACTAACATGGGACACGAAAAAACACGTCTTTCGTTAAATATCAGAGCATTTGTTGAAAAATGTAGCTTAAAGTTTATAATGGGACAGCCTGGCTTTATTGCAGCACTCCTTTGTGCTATTCCCGTGCACTCCAGTGCTTGTTATACTCCCAGAGACAAACACAAATACATATTTTTACGCAACATGTATCTACATTTAGAATATTTCTGTACACACTGATTAATCCCTCTGATTATGCTCACAGATAATGTACCAGGCTGTGCAGTGTGTTTTGAGCCCAAGGGAAATTAGAAAAAAAAAATACTAAAATCCAACAGTGATGTTTAATAAACAAGTCTGATCCTGTTGGCATTAAGTGGAGATTTAAATCAGTAGTGAGGTTTCCCTTTTACACTCCAAGAGACCCCAAACAATGCATATGGACCAGAACTTTGTGACCTTGGTATCCCCTCATATTCACAACAACAGAACTTAAAATTTACCAACCTGAAAGCTAGTGACCCCTAGTCCTACTATCACATCGCCCTGAGCTGCCAAGAGAGAAAAGTGCTTTTAACCTGATGGTCCAAGGCTTCTCCAAGATCTCATGAACTGGCCTCAAGTAACAGAGTAAACAGACAAAGTATCAAATAATAATATCAATAATTTTAAAAAAGGAAGTCAAAAAGGGTGTTTTTTTAATAACTATTGGTATTATTTATTTTATTTATTTATTTTTCCCTTGTCCTGTTTTTTCTTTTTAACTTATGTCCATTTTTTTTTATTTAACTCCTTACATTAACTCATTTATTTACCTTTATATAGATTCAATTTGCTGTGTCCCAAATCCCACTTACACACGATGGACTGTTCAATATATTTCACTAGTCCATCTTGGATAGAGCCCATAGAAAGTGTTTGGGGATGGGCAGAACCTTTCAGTAACATATCCAGCAGGTGATTGGACGATTGTGCCGTCAATCACATTCATTATGGGCCAGTCAGATAATGTGGTAGGCGGGCGCTACTGCCGCAGTGTACAGGACAGAAGGTAAGCCACATTGTAACACAAACTCATGCCAATCGAAAGTGAAAATATCCTTCCTTTGAGAAGTTTGTAGTGATAAAACTGTAACTGTAACTGTAGCTGTTTGCATCTAGGCTCATATCTGTATGATTGGTCACTTCTGCTCTCGTCTCGCTCGTAGCTCACACCACTTCCTGCTCTAAAGGATGCTGATTAGGTCACCCCACTTTGGTCTGCTGACAGTTGTGGATTGGATCTTGGTAAGATGGATCTGCCCAATTACAGACCCTAAATCAGGCTAACCCATCTGCACTGCAAGGTTAAATCCCAACCACAAACACACACAAACCGACTTTCATCACCTTCATCATTGTTATCCAACATGTCAATAGTTCCTACATGTCTTTGTCAAGTCTTGACTCTGCTGTTCCGAGTGGTTCCTAGGTGTTGCGTGTGGTGTGTGCCTTCATCACGTCTTCCACCTGTTTTGTCAGATAATGCAACACCTAAAACAAACACAAAGGGCTCTAATTTCGTAGACCAGGCGCAGGTGGGGTGCACCTGCCCTTCGCCGCGCCGCGCCAACAGGGTGTGTCCAGGGCATTTTGCAAGTTTTGTGCACAGCGCAGTCTGGCACAGTCTGGCGCAGGCAGGCGCACCCACGCCTCCGTCTCTCCTACCGGCGCACGTAGCAGAGAGGGAGGAGATAAGACTTGAGTGGGTTTAACACAGCCGAGTGTGATCTTCACCAATCAAATGAACGCCTCTCCTCGCCTTTAAATGCGCCGCGGGCCAGGCGCAGTGACAATTTCACCTCGGTGGCGAAGAAGGTCAGAGCCGCTGTCACTTTTACAGCAGCTGGGAGAGTGCACAGGCCACCGGGCCGCGCATCGTGGCTCCAATGCGCATCACCGTGTGGATCACCTCACAGGACAGATGTAATCTGTTCCTGTGTCATAATAGGAGCACAAAACTAAGTGACAATTACATTTAAACACAGCAGCAGGCTAATCCATTCATCATGCTTGTGATCCACCTGCATTACTGGTCTGTCATTGCCAAATAGCAGAACCTTTGGTGAAATTATATCTCCTCCTAATCCTCCTTGCAATAATGTACTCCATCTTTTTAGATCACGTTACGAATAAAGATTAAAACAGAGAAATATGGGCAATCACAGGTAAATCCTTAAGACACCGAGTGACTTACATTTATTCAGCGAGCGTCTCTCTCTTTTTTCTTTTCATTTGAATTTCATGAGATGAGAGAAGCCGGATACTCCGTATCAGATGATGTGGCTGTTTGTGGTTGGCTGAGAGATGTGAACTCGTTAGTTAACGTCAAAACGTCTCTGATGTGACATCAGATGTCACGGGACAATTAATATAGATACAAATGTATGTTCAGGTTCAGACGGTTACATTAAATAGTGGTTGTTGTGATTGTTTATTGCATTGAAATGTGCCTGACGCTCTGGGCACCAGCCTGTGAGGTTTTGGTGACGTGTGCGCACTGTGCGCCTGTCAGCCAAATTACCACTGCCCCGAGTGCGCCTCGCCTGCGCCGAGAATAGACCAGGTTGGAGCTGGCGGGCTTTCAGCGCACCTTCCGTGCGGTTTTTTGGCACGAAATTGTCACTGCGCCAAGCTGAATCTTTCGACACCTCCCCCTGGTGCGCCGTCACACCCATCTTGGCACAGCCAGTCTACCAAATTGGCTGCACACGGCGGTGCGCCGGACGAAATTACCACTGCGAGGGGTGCGCCACCCTGAGTTGCGCCAGGAAATTAGAGCCCAAAAAGACTGATGCTAGGATGGAGAAAACTCTACTCCTCCGTGATGTTTTGTGTGAAGAGAAAGCCCTTACAAGCTCATGATGTTATTCAGGCCAGGCTCAAAACCACAGCTTCAGCAAACATCAGGTACAAGAACAGACTCGTGAACAGATTAAACTAGTCTTGATGTTTCTCACAACTGCCTTTGGAGCATTGACAAAATTGCCCATTACGTCAGACTAGCAATCCAGGGTCAGCTGTACCAAAATGTTTTACAGAGCAGTGTCAGTACTTTCGCTTTAACAAAGAATCCTCCCTCCTCCCACACTTCAGATTTCAGTGAGATGGTGTAATGAGACAGGTTTCAGCTCCTGGCTATAGCACCCCTTGTCCTCTTCCTCCTCCCTCTTGTCCTCTCTGGCAGCAGCACCTGTAAGGTGTGCTGACCTCATGATGCAGACCTCACCTGCAGCCTCAGCTGGAAGAGAAAAGAAAGGAAAGGAATTAATGAGAGAGGACAAAAAAGGAGACGCTGTCAGATATTCAGACTCTTGGCTTGTTGGAACAGGCTGGAGGTTTTTAAGGCAAAGACACGTGAACATGTTTATATGTATGTGAGCATATGTGGAAGGAATGATACTGAGCAGTACAGAGAGAGAAGAGGGGCAAGAGAAAAAACAGGAGATAGATAGATAGATAGATAGATAGATAGATAGATAGATAGATAGATAGATAGATAGATAGATAGATTGGGCGTAAACAGTTCCAGCTACATTATGATGTAAACAAAGTTGTTTTGATAATGAAAATTAGAGGACTAAAGCATCTTCACTGTGTTCATGTATAATTTTATGTAAGAAGAAAATTAAGTTTTTGTTCGATAATTAGTTGTTGAGAGGTCAACTTCATTTTTTCACCATTATGAAATATATGTAACATCTGTTAGCTAGATTTTAACAGCACCCAAAAGTGGTATTTTAATGTGTTTATTTATTTCTTATATCATGAACTTTCTGCATTCTTTTTATCTTAATTTAAAATAATGAAAATGGGTTAAAGACAAAAACAAAAAACCTTGTCATCTCAGTAACCCATTGCTGTTCTGGTAAAATTTGTGAAAAAACTCAGAATGGAATAAAATAAACAAGGAAAATCCTCAAATGACCAGTTTTTTAAAAAACCGAACAGTAAATGGTGAGCCAAAAACTGAGGTGCTTATTGAATTGTTGGTGTAACTGTCAGTGTTACATGCCTAGCATAATGATCCAATTCAGAACATCTACAAAAAAAGCACAACTGAATAGAAGCATCTTTACGATTCTTCATTCATGTGTTTATCATGTTGAAAAACATTTTCCTCCACGGCCTTGTTTTAAAAGTCTTGCATTCATTTTTTTCTATAATTTGAATAAAGTTCTTAATTTTTCTGTCCTAAATGGATTTTTTAAATATAGGATTTCCTGATTAACATTTAAAACATTCTTGGTGTAATGTGTTTTGGCATAAATTGCAGGTGTCTTATTTTTTACCTGACATGGGTGCAATTTTTACACCCAGCGCTCATGCTGTTAAAACAGTAAATGACCATGCACTCCTGTTTGCGCAAAGAGGTGTGTTTGTCTGAAAACAAGGTGTGATCAGGTGCAAAGCTAGTGTGTTTCTAACTTGAGGATGCAGAAATTGTCTAAAGTCTGTGGTGCAGATTGCTGCTTAAAGCCAACAGTGATGTTTAAAAAACACGTCCATCATGAACATAAACAAGTCTGAGCCTGTTGGTATTGAGTGGAGATTTAAATAAGTAATGAGGTTTCCCTTTTACACTTGTAGGGAGGTGTCTGACTGTTTTTAATCGCTTCTTATGCTCTGGATGCATCAATGGAAAGAAGCTGATAAAACAATTCTGATAAAACAACTAAACCTGACGCATACATAGCAGAATGCCCGCTGCGTAGGGCACAATGACTATTGAGAGAGCAGACACTCTGTTCGGTTTAATCTATGTTACGCCCCAAACAAACTCATGTATAGTCGAGGCACATAATCCATCCTCTTTGTGCGCTGCGCCTGGACTTGCACAAAGATTTTGCACTGTCAGGATAACAAAATACAGGCTGACATGACCTAAACCACTATTCGTCTCGTGCTTTAGACAATGTGTTGAACGCCGTCAAAATAGTTCCATTTATGTCCATAAATTTAGCCTGTGGGATATACTGATAGTCTTTTTTGGCTGAAATTCATCCAACAAGCTGCCATAACTGATGATTCAAAGGTGAGAATATGTTGGCACGGCACGAAGTCTGCAGTATAAGATGTTCCTATGATCATTGAGGGTAAGTGCATTTACAGGCAAATCTCTGAAAAAAAGTGTTTCAGGGCTTCATAAAATTAGTCTGGAACATGTGTCTCCTCTATCTGTGACTTCAGCTGCATTCACACATCCCTGTGGTGACCTCTGCCGTAGATTTAATGTGTGCAGGCTGCAGGAAGGTGTGAAAAACCAACAGAGTATCAACAACCCGTGCTCGTGTTGACACTTTCACACTAGGCTACACTGCGTCACAGCACTTTAACGCTAATTAGTGAAGCTGTGCCAAAACAAGCGTTTAAAGAGGGGTAGATATGCATAGAAATAAGAGAGGAGACAGTATGATGCAGGATAGACAGCAGAGAAGGCAAACACAGTTAAGTTTCCACGGAGCATAATTAGAAAATGACCATATGAAATTTGTCTGTAAACACTCTTTTTGGCTAAAAGTCACTGTAAACATGACTGAAGTGCTAGCATTGAGGGATGAGGAGAGTGTAGTCCTGGGCTTCAAGTCAGAGGCAGGGGACAAAAAAGATTGATTTTTTTTATAAGACAATTTTTTGTAGCTGCAAATATTTTCCTTTTTTAATGTGAAAGTAATGAAAGGTGGCAAGACAAGTCAATTTTTTTAACGTTTTTTTGACAGAGAGCATGGGGTATTATTGAAAAGAGCATGTGCTTAATAAAAGGTGAGTGGTTTAGTAAAACTTTAATTGTGCTACCTGTAGCTTTGATGCAACCTTGCAGTGCACTTGGATCCGTTTGATTTGGTGTCTGCAATCAGATGGATCCATCTTGCCAAGCTAGAATCTTCATCGACCTTAAGCGCCCCAGAGTAGCACGGCTTAAAGCATACAGTCAGCGTCCTGTAAAGCAGGTGGAGGTGAGAGATATGAGCGAGACAACACCTGAAAGTGACTGCTCGTATAGAGATTAGCATGGATGCTAATAGCTTCAGCAGTTTTATCAGATCTGGACCACATTTCTTTGTCGATAGAAACAGTGTCCTTCCTTTCTGCTGCTCTTTGCAACCAGCACTGCTCTCAGTAGACCATACACACTCACTCACCATAAACTGCAGTTTCTCCCAACAGTGTGCAATATTCTCAAGAGCACTTACTTTGTGAATGTGTAAATAATTCTTATAGTGTAGTTCTTTAGTTTTTTTTTTGTATATTTCTAGTCTTTTTTATTTATAATAATGTAAATACTGTTTTTTAAACTCAGTCTATCTTTTTATTGATCATTGCTGTAACACTGCAAATTTCCCTGTCTGGGACGAATAAAGGTTTATTCTATTCTATTCTAAATGAAAAACCAACAAATATTACTAAAAGCATTTCTTGGTAGAAAGGATATTTTCGCTCTCCTGCGGACATGTTTTGACTGACGTTTGTTCTACAAAGTGGCTCATGTTTTGTATTTTACACCGCAGCAGTAGTGCCAGCCTACTACATTATCTAATGGATATGACTGACGGAGCAATCGTCCAATCACCTGCCGGATGCTTTGACGGTTCTGCCCATTGCTAAATACTTTCTATGAGCTGTTGCCCAGATGGACTAGTGAAATCTATTAAGTGGTCCATCTGGTGTGTCAGGTTATGTTGAACCATAGATCAAAAATAAAAATCTCAGTTTAATGACATTAACTCCTCTCTTGTGCTGGTGTTTTGAGTCAGAGGTAGATAATCCTATAGACTGTTGTAAAAATCCACTCAGTGGCATAAATTAATAAAAAGGCCTTAAGAGATCAACAGAGACTGCCAGTCCTCTCAGATATGGCATGATTACATTACATTTAGTCTGATTTTATCACAGTTTTACCCGAAGTCTTTACAGTGACAGTATACGGCATGCAATTACTGGTGTTTCCACAGCTGGATAACGAGAAAAGGTAACCAAATCACTGACCCTTGCCATCCCATTTTTTGGCACAAGGGGTGCCAAGCATACCAGACTGACCTGAAAAAGGTGAAGCTATCCCTTTAAACTTACATTAAAGCTTGTAAAAGCTCACTGAGTTGTTAAAAAGGCTACAAAGGCACAGTATAAGCCCAATTTATTTACCATTTAGTCTATTTTTCAGGATGCACGAAGGTAAAAATCATCCAGCCCTCACTTCCACTTTTTATGCTTGAAGTCACACAAACATATGGCTTGATGTAAGAGTTTAGTGACATGTTAGTGTTCAGATAAATTAATGTATTGATCAGCAAAGTCTTTAGTTTAAACCTGAAGTCTCAGCGCTTACATAAAGAGTGTATAATGTGTCAGGCTCCTCAGTGGTTGACTGGTGAAGGGCATTCCAGACCTGGAGAGGAATAATGGGATCCTTTCACAGGTGGAGGGGTCTGTGAATGTCATTAACGGCTCTCACATGGTGAAGACGTCTCAGGGGTCTGAAACATTCCTTCACTCTGCGTTCACCTAAAGAGAGAAAGAGAGCTCTGAGAGGAGAGGGAGCAGATATCTGGGTCAACCTGCAGAGGAATAAAAACAGCAGCCTTTCACCTAAATCTGCACCTATAGGTGAGGGTGAAGGGAGTCGTGCAGACTGAGCTCTGACTGCTCAGTTCAGGTTTCAGGTGCTCATGTCTTCTGGGCATTATTCCAAGATTTCGGAATGAAAGGAAGCTTCTTTATTGGGAGAGATGGTCTGTGCCTCCTCTGCAGCTGTTTACCTTTCTGCTGAACGTTAAATGAAGACCACCCGTTCAGAAGGTCAACCACCAGCCTGACTCAGACCACGTTAATAGTGTTTTCTGTTTTTATTGTTGCTTTTGTTGAGAATAAATGTTTAAAGGCTTCTTGGGATCATAAATTCCAAGGACAAATCCCTTAAGCAGGGTACACACATCCCTACAATCGGGCTGACTTTTAGCTCAGATTTCCACTTCCAATCAAACTCAGCAAAGGCAACATTATCTGGAGGTCCTAAACATTATCTTACCTGATTATCCTGTGGTGTAGAGCGTGTTCAGAGTCATTTTATCCTCTTCAAAGAGGGTCAGCGAGGATATTGTTAAAATTCAACATGTTCAGTATTTACAGCCAGAAGTCCAGATGTGTGCGGAGTGCACCAAGAGTGGCCGAACATGTCCTCTGTGTTTTGTCACACGGACCAGAGTAACGCCAATCAGGGAGCCGTCTAACTGAAGCAGGAAGCAAATGTAACCATGGCAATGAGAGTAAATGTGAAGCATAAATTTAGATGAATGTCAAAATTAAGGTCCAATTCATTGATTTGTTTAAAAACACAAGCGTCACAGTGTAACCTCTAAATTATATACAACTAGAAAGCACTCGGAGAGCACAAACCTCCACCAAGGTAGCTCACACATTGCTGTTACATCTATAAACAATACTTCCATGATAAAGTTACCATCATAATATGATTCACTGACCCTGAAAATCCACACCAAGTACTCAGAATCATGTTGATATCATTATTAGAGTTATTGAGCAAAAACGATCTCAACTCTCAACTCAACTCAACTTTATTTATAAAGTACTTTAAAATCAACCGCAGGCGAACCAAAGTGCTGTACATAATAGAAAAAACAACGCAGACATAATCGTTCACTAATGGTGGTTATCTGGATCACCACTGGGTGTTGGGCCATAACCAACATCTCCTGAAAATTTCAGCAAAATCCATCCAGTAGTTTTTGCGTAATCTTGCTAACAAATAGACAAACAAACAAACATACGCCAGCAAAAACATAACCTCCTTGGCAGAGGTAACAAACTGATTAAGGAGAGGAGCTGAATGGAAAACACAGCCGCCAAGGATATTATAGGAAGCTAAATGCTAGCTGCATTTTCCCACCTGACGTTCGCCATGTTTGTTTAGATTGAAGTCGTGTTTGATCGCATGAGATCACAAGTTGTGAGAGAAGAAGTGCTGCCTTCTTGGTAAATTAATCAGTTGATTTGTGATGTCTCTCTGGCTCACTACACACTACAGGAACAAAATGAATAAATCTGACATTGCCTGTCTTCATCTGTGGCTCTCTGTTTCCAAACGTGCCACCATCTTGCGAGTAATGCCAAACCTGTGTTGGCACCTCATAGTCTATTACTGTCTGCTGACTGTCAGCAGGAGAGACAGTTAGATGGAAGACTTTAATCAGCTGTGGATAAATAAACCTTAAAGGGATGGTTAAGTGTTTTTAAAGAGGGGTTGTATAAGTTTCGTGTTTATAGTAAATGCATTATTCAAAGTGATTTTGATCAGTTCTACCATTGTATGGTGGTTTTAGAAGAGATTGAACCAGAAAGACCTTATAGTCCTCAGATTGATGAAACAATGGTCCAGTCACCTGATGGATGTGTGATTAATGAATTTAAATAACAGATCAATCGCCCAATCACACTCCAGATGTGCATTTAAAAAGTTCTGCCCTCTCCAAAAGGCTTTATGGGCTGCTGACCAGATGGACTAGAGAAATAGATACTGTGAAGTTCATGCTGTCCTGTTTGTCTGGTCAGAGTACGGTATCCAGCAGTAAACATGAAATACAGATTCAACACATACACTATCATTCTTACTCTTCAGCATGAAAAGATCCAGCTCTTAATTTTTCAGCAGCATAATCACTTTTATGGAGCCTTAAATCAATGTACTGTAAACTTGACTTTGGCATTGACAGAGTATTATGTGAAATATAGCTTTTCCTGCGTTATGAATTGCATGCAGGAGGCAGCGCTGAATTATGGGCATGCCAGAATCATATTGGTCTCAGCTGGATAAGTTCAATTTCTGCTGTAAGCCACTGCAAACACTGAGCCAACTAAAACAGATTTTATATTCAACTGCTTACATATTCAGACTTGTGCAGCATAAACAGGATGTTTAAGCTGTGCTTCCTCTCTTCTGCTGGGTTCCTGGTTTTCTTTTTCATTTTTATTTTAGGAGATAAACTCTGAAAAGGTCACACATCACTTGTGTGATAAGACAGAAGAGAACAGCGTTGTATTTTGCCAGAGCACAGTTTGTTTTCTCTGCTCTCTCCCTCTGAGAGTGTGAATCATGAACACGTTTGTTTTCTCATGCCTGGAGCCAAAAGAGTTCAGCGTAGCCTGAAGTTAACCTTGCAGAGTTCAGAGCGCTCCATTCTGTTGAGTGCAAATTCTGTCTTTGAAAATTATGATGCCACGCAGAAGCACTGCAAGGAGCTGAGGGCCCTGAAAGGATTACATATTGGGCCCCACCTCTACACAATCACTGCAGTCACAGCTCTGTTGAAGAAAACATTTTATTTGGAAATAACTTTATGTTGCATTGGCAGGTTTGCATAATGAAACACAAAAAGGAAAGTGTGATAAATGCTTGGTGTGATCTGCAGCTGTTTATGATATTTCACACATTGAGATTAACAAATAGAATAAGTGGGAGGGTGTTAGGAAGGACAACCTAGAGAAGAATCAGCTGCTTTATGCATGGAGCTAAAGTAAGCTTTCAGAGTTACCCTGACAGTCAGCAGAGACTTTTGACAAATAAGCAAATTATCACAGTCATGTTACACTGATTTAGGAATGCTAATGACCCTGAGTTTTGACCCTGGGCCACCTGTGCAAGGCAAGAGCCTTCATATATGGCATGTACATGGTTGTTATCCAAACCAGCATCCCAACCATTTATTTAACTTTTTGTCTCAGTATAGTCTGTGTTTCCATTTTATTTCACACAGTCAGGCTTACTGTGGAAATACACTGCCTGGCCAAAAAAAAAAGTCACCACCTGGATTTAACTAAGCAAATAGGTACGAGCCTCCTATTGGATAATTACTGCATGGGCCATTATCTTTCAGCTGGCAACAAGTTATTAAACCCCAGCTGATGCAATGAGTAGCTTCTCATTTCTTAAACAACCGTGTTGAAGACACATCCTGTGTTCATGGAAAAGATGTTAGTCTGTTTAAAAAGGGTCAAATCATTGGCATGCATCAAGCAGAGAAAACATCTAAGAAGATTGCAGAAACTACTAAAATTGGATTAAGAACTGTCCTGGAGGAAGGTCATGTGGTCTAGTGAGTCCAGATTTACTCTGTTCCAGAGTGATGGGCACATCAGGGTAAGAAGAGAGGCAGGTGAAGTTATGCACCCATCATGCCTTGTGCCTACTGTACAAACCTGTGGGAGCAGTGCTATGATCCGGGGCTGCTGCAGTTGGTCAGGTCTAGGTTCAGCAGCATTATGGCCCAAAGAATGAGGTCAGCTGACTACCTGAATACACTGAATGACCAGGTTATTCCATCAATGGATTTTTTCTTTCCTAATGACACAGGCATATTCCAAGATGACAATGCCAGGATTCATAGGGCTCAAATTGTGAAAGAGTGGTTCAGGGAGCATGAGACATTTTCACACATGGATTGGCCACCACAGAGTCCAGACCTTAACCTCATAGAGAATGTGCTGGAGAAGGCTTTGCATAGTGGTCAGACTCTCCCATCATCAATACAAGCTCTTGATGAAAAAATTAATGCAACACTGGATGGAAATAAATCTTGTGACATTGAGAGAATGTCAGCAGAAGCTTACTGAAACAATGCCACAACGAATGCATGCTGTAATAAAAGCTAAAGTTGGTCCAACAAAATATTACAGTGTGTGACCTTTTTTGTGGTGGCGACTTTTTTTTGGCCAGGCAGTGTATCTTAAATCCGGTTAAAAATGTTCTAAAGGTCTTTTTTTTTAATACACTATATTGCCAAAAGTATTCGCTCACCTGCATTGACTCGCATATGAACTTAAGTGACATCCCATTCCTAATCCATAGGGTTCAATGTGACGTTGGTTCACCCTTTGCAGCTATAACAGCTTCAACTCTTCTGGGAAGACTGTCCACAAGGTTTAGGAGTGTGTTTATGGGAATTTTTGACCATTCTTCCAGAAGCACATTTGTGAGGTCACACACTGATGTTGGACGAGAAAGCCTGGCTCTCAGTCTCCGCTCTAATTCATCCCAAAGGTGTTCTATTGGGTTGAGGTCAGGACTCTGTGCAGGCCAGTCAAGTTCATCCACACCAGACTCTGTCATCCATGTCTTTATGGACCTTGCTTTGTGCACTGGTGCACAGTCATGTTGGAAGAGGAAGGGGCCAGCTCCAAACTGTTCCCACAAAGTTGGGAGCATGGAATTGTCCAAAATGTCTTGGTATGCTGAAGCATTCAGAGTTCCTTTCACTGGAACTAAGGGGCCAAGCCCAGCTCCTGAAAAACAACCCCACACCATAATCCCTCCTCCACCAAACTTTACACTTGGCACAATGCAGTCCCACAAGTATCTTTCTCCTGGCAACAGCCAAACCCAGACTCGTCCATCAGATTGTCAGATGGAGAAGCGTGATTCGTCACTCCGGAGAACGCGTCTCCACTGCTCTAGAGTCCAGTGGCGGTGTGCTTTACACCACTGCATCCGACGCTTTTCATTGCACTTGGTGATGTATGGCTTGGATGCAGCTGCTCGGCCATGGAAACCCATTCTATGAAGCTTTCTGTGCACTGTTCTTGAGCTTATCTGAAGGCCACATGAAGTTTGGAGGTCTGTAGCGATTGACTCTGCAGAAAGTTGGCGACCTCTTCGCACTATGCGCCTCAGCATCCACTGACCCCGCTCCGTCAGTTTACGTGGCCTACCACTTGGTGGCTGAGTTGCTGTCGTTCCCAAACACTTCCACGTTCTTATAATACAGCTGACGGTTGACTGTGGAATATTTAGGAGCGAGGAAATTTCACGACTGGATTTGTTGCACAGGTGGCATCCTATCACAGTTCCACGCTGGAATTCACTGAGCTCCTGAGAGCGACCCATTCTTTCACAAATGTTTGTAAAAGCAGTCTGCATGCTTAGGTGCACCTGTGACCATGGAAGTGATTGGAACACCTGATTCTGATATACTTTATATATACTTTTGGCAATATAGTGTATATATTGTTCAGGGCAGCATGGCGGTGCAGCAGGGAGTGCACATGCCACACAGCAAAAAGGTTGCTGGTTTGAGCCCCGTGTTGGTCAGGGCCTTTCCGTGTGGAGTTTGTTTGTTCTTTCTGTGCATGTGGGTTCTCTCCGGGCACTCCAGCTTCCCCCCAAGGACCAAAAACATGCTCATTAGGTTGATTGGTGACTTTAAATTGCCCTAAGCTATGAGTGAGAGTGTTGTCTGTCTCTCTATGTGGCCTTGTGATTGGCTGGCAACAGGTTCACTATTAACCCTGCCTCTCACCCAGTGGATAATTTATGGATATTGTTTGGATTTTTAAATGAAGCTCCTCCAGCATTAATTAAGAAAATCTACAATAAATATATCCTCATATTCAGACACACATTAGTGGTGAAACAATTTTTTAGGCTTATTTTCTTTAATCTGAGGACTGATTAAGTGAGGGTAAACTAAGAAACACAGTTAAAGGTGATATTTATGGTATGGTAAACATCATGGTGGATCATAACTTTATCCTAAAATATGTATTTTAAGACAGCAACATACTCAGTTCCTGAAGCTTGAGAGAATCCAATTATATCCATTGAATCTACAGCCTGCTTTAAATACTTTGGTGTCAAATAATGCACTAAATATCAGTCCATATTGGACTGTTTTTCACCCGAGTTTATAGATAAAAAAAAATAAATAGGAGATTCAGTTGAAGATGACGATTAATCTTTAAAAATAATAATTTACACTTAACAAAAATGTAATTCCATCAGAGTTACGTCTTTTTAATTTACCAGGAGAAACCATTATGTTTTTTAGATTTTTGTTCACCTTATATATAATTTACACGTCATATTTCACTCAGCTTTCTCTTTCATCTTATTCTATTAGCTTTTAGTACCCTGATTTTGTTATCTTAGAGTTTAGACAAGGTGCCCTGATACTCCTCACTGATGGCCGACGACCAGACAAGCAGCAGGGTTTGGTTTAGAGACAGGACTGAACCATTTCATGGATGAAAGGGAAAGTTAATCTTAACAGAGCATGACTGAAAATAACTGAAGTACAATTAAAACAACGAAATACTTTGAAACTGCTATTTTTGATCAGTACAGTGTAAGGGGCCATCCACATGGAGAGGAGTTTACGAATACCCCCAATGTTTTCTATCGTACAGGCGATTCATCCACACAAATCTGAACACATTTTTGAGACCTGGAAACTGGGTCCTAGAGTGAATAATCTCAGAGGGGACAGAAACAATGCTGGAATACAGTGCTGCATTTGTGTTGGAGAAGCCGCTGAGCTTGTTATGGCTTTAACACCAAAATCTTCTGCTCCTCTACAACCAGCATGAGCAACATGGAGAACAGCATACGCCATATTTTCTGTTTACATTGCACATGTTCGTGCACATACCTCATGTCTTCTCTGGCTTTGGTGTATATCTGTGGCAGCATTATAGCACCAGTTACAGCCCTGGCATATAAACTATGGCATTTTCAGTGTTTTATATTGACAGACACATTTCTTTAAACAGTGCTGTGCTTATGGAAAATGTTTTCATCTCCATGTGTACAGGGCTTAAAGCGAATCCTCTCTTACAGCTGTCAAATATACTTTTTTTTTTTTTACTGAGAAATTTTTTTACCAATGTCTCTATACTTTTATGGCCCCGTCTGGTCGTTGGGCCCTCAGAATCTTCCTTACTTTACCCGCCCATACGGCAGCCCTGCACTCCTTGTAATTATGGTTTTGTTGGTCTCTCCATAACCTCTCTCTTTTTTGTGGTCTCTTGTTTTTCCTCCTAGGCCTGGCGAGTGTGGTCAAAAGTCTGCAGTGGTAGAAAATGGCTTCTCCTCCTGTCCCCACTCTTCCTCTTATTCTTCACAATCGCAGTGATGATGATGATGACTCTCCATCTTCCTCTCTCCAACACCCACATCGACCGGCGACCGTCCAGAGCCCTAAACTCTGCTGGGGGGTTCAGATTCAAGCCCGCTAGCACTGACCTCCTTCCTGCCATCGCTGTCCAGCAACCTCTCATTCACATCCACAGCGGGGCCTGGAAATCCAGCTCTGGAAAAGAGCCGTCTAAACATTCAGCTGCACCCAAACATTTCAGAGACGCTGCTGGCAATGACAAAAACAGCACCAGGGAGAGCAGTCAAGCAGACTCACACAGAAATGAACGCAAAGGAATTGCTACAAAAAGAAAAGCAAGAGCCGGCGCCAGCCAGCATCCAACCAGTCATCAGCAGCCCCATATCCCAGGGTTTACAGTCAACAACACAGGCCTGAAGCATAGAATTAGGCCAAGCAACCAGGGCTCTGTGGTGAAGCACACTGCACAGACATACATTGATGTGAAACAAAGTAAACCCACAGCAGCGCATATATCTGCAGATACTCTAATAAGTGACAGACAAGCTGCAAACAGACGGGCAGACAGATGGGAGAATAAACACACAAACACAAAATCAGACGCACAAAGACATGGCAGCCATACAACTGCAGAGCACTCAGAACACCGGGCTTTGAAAACACACAGACAGCTCTCCGGGAAAACTGACAAAGTCAATAAGGAGCAGCAGGCTGTGAAAAAGCCCCCCAGGGATCTGAAGAAACACCATAATCTCTCAGAGAATACCTCTGAGGCGAAGAGGAATCATGGGTTGTTGGACCAGAGAAAGGTTTTATCCAAACCAGAGGCAGCTGTGAAGAGAGATGACAGCAGCTGGTGCCGGAGTGCTACAGAGCAGGACTTCCCACATGATGACCACAGGAGGATCAGGATTAGTCCAGATCTGCGGCCTCTCCCCTGGTTCAGTGAGAGTGACATCCAAAAGATGGAGCTGCTTTCTGAAGGAGTGGTGGTCAGTAAAGCCAGAGTACCTGCACATGGACAGGTGCTCCAGGTGGCTCTGGATCCGTCTGCACACCAGCAGGTACACATCCGAAATGATTTTAGAGTGATGAAAAAGTGCTTCATTTTGAGGGATTTGTTTGTATCTGCCAGACAGACATGCCAGCAAGAGTTAGCTTACTGAACAGTTGTTATACCAAAGTGTCACAACAAGTCAGTTTCAACCTGCTGACCTTTAAGTGGTCCTTCACTTTATTCATAAAGACAAAAGATCAAGCTCTTCTTTTAGTGCTTTATGAAATATTATTCCCCTGGAGTTTTAGGGCCTGATCTACTAAGATTCTAAATTGCGTGTGCAAGCTAAAAAATTGCACATGGTATTAGTGGGCATGTTGCAGGTGATCTGTTATGACTGCATCCGCTGTCACCATGGAGAGTTTGGGAGAGCAGAGTTGCCCTAAACACAAAATGAAGTTTGAAGCCATGGAGTTTGAGGCAAATAAACACACTGGGGAACTCCAGCAGAGACATTTCTGCGTTGCCAGAAGAACGTGATTTGGGAGGAAAAGCACACAGCTCAAAACTGGCGCTGCTGGATAGATGATATGTTTCTAATATTTTTATTTCTGACCCGAGGTTGCAGTAACCTTTTTTTTTTTTTACTGTCTGTCATTTTGACGGACAAGGTCGTCACTTTTCTCCTCATACCATATTTTTATCCGTCATTTTTAATTTTGCTTTTCTGACTCCAGTTTATATAATCTGAATGACAGCATGCACATAGTTACACAGCTTCATCAGCAATAACCTCTCATGTGAAGAGCAGTCTTACAGTCATGCACACACAGACTGATCTGTAACGTCTTTTAACTGAAAATCTGCACAATCCATTTATCAACTCTGAGTGACAAACGGAGTGATTCTGGCTATGAAGGGGATCTTTTTACATAGGTTGAAGGACCCCATCTACAATGTATAAGAGTACAAAACAGAGAGGTTTTACTTTGCGCGTGGGTCTGCATGCGTATGATGGCACACTGAATTGTCCCTCTTTTTCCAGTCCTTCATAATGACAGACAGCCTCCAGATCTTTCCGTCATTCATCAAAAAGTTTGGTAAATGAAGGAAAATATTTGGCTATGCTGTTTATGACAGTCCAAACAAGTTGGGACGCACATGGAAGATTCTCTCTCTCCATTGTCAGTCCTCTGTGTGTAACGCTGTGCCAGTTTGCACCAGACACCAAACATGCTAAATATAGACGCAAAAACACAGAGTGCAATCAATTTCGGGTTTGATAAATCAGATTGCGGGTGCTAAATGATCACATTTGCATCTCCTCCTCCCAGTTTTTTCACGTGCTGATCATCTGCATGTATTCTGCATATTCATGAAGGCAAACACGCTAAATGGATTGTGTGTGCTATTTTGCTCATTTGACAGACGCAATCCTTGGTGGACCCTGTTAGTAGATCAGCTTTGTGTGCGCTATCAAGTTTGCACATTTTTTTATACACAAAAACCTTTAGTGGATCAGGTCCTAAGTCATTTATCAGAGAAGACAAAGATGTTTATACAGACTTAGAGCTGCTTTGTAATGTCACACACTAAGGGTAGGAGATATAGAGGAAAAAATGTGTCATGTTTTTTATGGCAGTATCACAGTATTCATTTTATCACGAGTCTGACTCTTCTTATAGTTAACACTTATTTAATAAATGCTTTAGCCACAATACTCTGGTTCATACTAGTTCAATTTTTAGGCATCAAATTACATGCAAATAAAGCTTTATTGTTTTCTTTTTATAACTCCAAATATATTTTTTTTGTCATGACTCGTCAGTTAAATGAGGCTGAAACAGAGTGTAATGTGACATCCATTTACTTTTAATAAGTACTTTTCCAAATGAGAAGCCCAATAGACATAATAAAAGGGAACGTGGTTTAATTATAGAACAAAACCAGACACAGCGTGCAAATGTTTGGCCTGTTTCTATTTCATGCTGGGCAAGCACTCAAGTTATTTGCAACTGTGCCAAAATGAAATTAAGATAAAGTCTTTGAGAGTGCACATGTAATCTGGGAAGAGATTTTTGACCATCATTTGACCATATTCACAGAGAATTAAAGCTTCAAAAGCCCACCTCCAGTTAAAGCATGGCAGAGCTGCTGTTATTGATTATATTGGCTAAAAGAAACTTTAATTAATCTGCTTGAACAAAATGTTCATGAATATAACCCCACATCATACTTAGACTGGTTTCTGATATAAGGACCATTTTATATTGGATTGATTCAGTAATGTAACTGTGTCCCTCCCTTACAGCAGCCATTACAGGGGGGCAGGCCCCCTCAGGGTGGAGCGGTCCATGAACATCCAGAATCCCACAGCGAGCGCTGTCAGCGGGGCGGCTGCTCTCTGATCAAACGCACTGATGACTGGTTCGAGGTGTTCGCCTTCCACCTAGATCGAGTACTTGGACTCAACAGAAGCCTCCCCACAGTGCTGAGGACTTTCCACAGTGACGTTTTACCCTATCGGTACACCAGCGGTGTCCCCAGACCTGTAGTGTGGTGGGATCCAGACATTCAGCATCTCTCTGATGGAGACAATGACCAGAACTCAGTCCCACTCAACTGGATCCAGTACCAGAAGCTCCTGCAGACTCACTGTGGGAGTAAAACAGACCTGAGGTCGGCACCCTGTGTGGGAGTCCAGCACTCAGAGTGGGGCAGACTAGCTCTCTTTGACTTCTTGCTGCAGGTAAGAACTGTCCGTTTTTTCTGTTCTGTGTTCATATGAAAGAGGAGACATCCAAAACCCTCGAATTTATTTGATTTTAATGATAATCTTTAAAAGTAAATGAGCTGTGCCGATCCCGAAAGGGGTCAAGGGGAGTCAGGGTCATCAGATAAAAGCTTCTGTGCAAACTGCAGCAACAGTCTGCAATAAAAACACACAGCAGACACTCAAGTTTGCTCAAACTAGACAGAAGCAGGCAAGAAATTAAAGGGATAGTTTGGGATTTTTGAAGTGGGGTGTATGTGGAAAGTGGCATCAGCCTGAACACTAGCCACAGTGCAGAGATCAGCTCTGTATCTGTGCAGAAATAGATGGTGCCACCATGATTTAAAGAATCTGGGGAGACACAAAAATAACAGGGTGATTACACACTATATTAAAAGAAAACATTTACAACAACTTTGGAAAGAACTATGGACAACTATGGAAACTGGAGGACCAAAGAAACAGTACCTGTTGGTACAGGTGTTTAAACCATGAGCTCATTAAACTGTATAAAATGAGGGTTTGAAAATGAAAACTCAGTTTAAGATGTTTCAGGATCAGAGGATACCAGTGGTTTTCATAAGAGCCTCTGCAGTCTGCAGCTCTCATTGTGCAGAGCCTCCCTGCTGTGATCAACTTTATACTTGTTCTGACCCGATTCACAGTTTTATAAACTCAGAGGAAAAACAGGTATAACTGAATGAAAGTTTATCTTCAAAGTAAGTATTCAGCTTAAGCTGTCTGTTTATTTCATAAAGACAGAGGCCGTGGTTTTGGTTTCAATAATGAGTTTACTTGATAACATGCTGTATGATCCTTGATGAGGAGGTAAAATGAGATAGAATGACACACCTTAAAAACCATACAGTCAAAGGGACAGAAGAATAAACTTTAAAAATGTATTTGTTTAGCTAATCTTTATACTTCTCT
Source organism: Cetoscarus ocellatus (assembly GCA_037902135.1). NCBI lineage: Eukaryota > Metazoa > Chordata > Actinopteri > Labriformes > Labridae > Cetoscarus > Cetoscarus ocellatus. The sequence continues at coordinate 1,734,532 of JBAMNC010000640.1, read as the reverse complement.
GCCAAATTAAAGTCAGCCCATCTTTTGATGCGGAAGTTGATGGCGGAGGGACATGTAGGCTGTGCCATGTACTGAAGTAGTACCAAAACAAAGAGGTTTGCAAGTAAGTAAGTTGTGAATTTGTTAAATATAACATTTAACCATGTTATGCTGTTTATGTTGCTTGTTTTCACCCACAATTCTTTAAATTACAGAAGCATGACCTGCAGCAATGTGAAGCCCTAACTTCTAAGCTGACTGTTATAGCACAGCGCAGAGCTGATCTCTGTCTCTGTGGCTACTGCTCAGAGTATTGTACCTCATTCAACCCCAGATCAAAATATCTCAAACTACCCCTTTTAAAAAAGGAAGAGTTTTATTAACACCCTGACTGTTATCAAGGTAAATTTGTGTAAGTGATTTTCATTTATCAGATACAGGACTGTTCCAAGTATCAGTTATGCACCATGAGGCCTTCAGGTTTTAGTCCTTGTGTGTGTTAAACTCTGATATGACCGAGCCATCACCCTCAAAGACAGAATTTACTTTCTTCATCATTTCTTTAATTTTGAAGCACAATCAGCCTTTGGAAGCCTGAAAGGGTAAGTCTGGATTTTTTTAAGTTGGGTTACTAGAGGTCAGTGGCATTAGTAATTATGAGTGCCAATAAAGGAGGTTGTGAGCTTTGTCCCTAAAGGGATAATCTGGGGGCGGATGCTAGCTGGTACATAGCAATAATTGGTGCCACTGAAAACTTCGTAATTAACCCACCTGTGGGTTAAAACTATTCAAAAACAACTTTGGCTCGACAAAATGCTACAGTAAGATTCTGTACAGTGTTTGCGTTTTCCTCGACAAAGCCCCTGAGTTTAGAACTATTTCATGGTGGGGCGTAGGGGTTATGTATTCCTCCACCATCAGCAGGTCCAGTCGTCAGAGGAAAGAACAAACACTAACTTCACGAAAACTGAACTGAAAATTTGTGATTTTGAGAGGATATCTTTATGAACTGGAGTACACAGAGGAAGAAGTTTTGTAGATGGTGTCACAGGTAGAAGGAGGGATGTAAACTGTTATGGAAACTGAGGAGCAGGACAGATCACAAGTCATTGGTGGTGCAGATGCATGGACTGTGAGCCTATGCCCCCTTGGAGGCCCATTTCTGTCAGAAGTGGGACTTAGTAACACGGCTTCTTCTGCACCTTTCACCAGAGCTCTTTCATTTCTGTATGCCTTTAAAACTGCTGTCATGTGTCGTAGACTTGATTGATAAAACACGCAAACACGATGTTCTGGCCCAGCAGAGGGGTGATTCCTGATTTCAGTACTCAAAACAACAAGCCAATTTGGCGAAGGCCCATGTCACGCAAGTGAAATTGGAATTTTGGCCATTTTCTTTGTTTATTATTCTACTTATAATAATACAGGAGGGACATTTGTTAAATCCAGAGTGTTAGATTTATATCAGTTTTGTGCACCAGTGACCGCCACCTGACCTGCAGCTCTCTGACATGGACAGCTGATGATAGGAGTTGCAAGCTGAAGGATATCCATCCCTTCACTGCATCACAAAAAAGTTAAAACACACAAGTTAAATGCTGTAAAGAAGCTTACTGTAGCATCTAGTTGAGCTAAGATAGTTTTTTGAGTAGTTCTAATCTGTAAGTTGGCTAATTACAAGCTTTTTAGGGGCACCAGGTACTGCTGTGTATCAGCTGGCATCTGCCCCCGGATATCCTCCCTCAAGGACAAAGCTCACAAGTTCCTTTAATGGCACTCATACTTACTAGTGACATGGGCCTGAAGCAACCCCACTTCACAAAACCCAAACTAACCCTTTAATTGCTGCTCTGCAGGACACAGCGAGATACTCTACTATGAACTTTTCTTTGGCCAGAATAAACTCAGTGATATAAACCTTTGATTGGTCCTGTGAACGGCAGGAGAACAGACAGAGGCTGACTGGGCATGAGTCATGTCTGCTCTCTTTCTCACAAACACAGACACACAGCAGATGTCCTCGCTGACCCAGTCATTTAATTCAGTCTGTGATCAAAGACTCAGCTTTAAGAGTAAATTAAGAAGATGCCATTAGAAGCAAAAAGCTGTTGTAGAGACCCTCCCTCTCTGCAGAAAGTTTCTCTTAAGGATTACACAAGAGACCGTCAACAGTTCCCTCAGACAGTGTGTGTTTCTGATTGTATGAACAGCAGTAAATACCATCCTGTCCACAGATTCAACAGATTTAAAGGCATCTGCATACTTCCTGTGCAGTAAGCTGTGTTTAAAAGTGTTGTTATGGATTTAGTGCTGAATATACATAAGATCCAAAACACTGATCATCAATAAAGCTGTGCACAGAAGCTTTTTTATGAGCATAGGAGGTGGTTTCTGGAGGTTAGATAATACCCTTAACTGACTGGTATTCATTAAAGAGGAAAATAACAATTCAGACTGAACTGAATGTGACGTTTCTGCCTTTTTCCTTTTCCTTAAAGGGAATCCTGTTTGCATTGAATGTGACTCCGTTTACACCTGCAACAAGCCAATCAAACATATTGTCAATATAAGGGAGATAAATTAGGATATGTACACAGAATTATTCTGATATAGCATTAAATTATTGGTATGATATCAGTACTGGTGGATTGGCCCAAAATATTGATCATCTGTATCAGTAGATACCAAAGTTTTGGCCTATATGCAGCAGATATATCAGCCATAAATATCAGCCATTCAGACCAAACACACTGTGTAAATAGTAAAATACCAGCTGCCCAGTGCACTGATTTAAAGGGAATGAGAGCTGACACTCTGATTGGTTCAATCTATGTTACGCCCAAAACACACCCAAGTACATTCAAGACACATTTGCCTGTTTTGTTGCTTAATAAACATTCAGCTATTTACTATTTACACTTTGTTTCGTCTAACTGAAGTAGCCCTTAATTTGTGAAAACAGGTCTTTGGTTCCAGGTGACATGATCTCTTCCAGTCAGTCTGACAAAATCATTAATTTACTTGTATAACAACAACTACTTAAACCAAATACTAAACTATTGCTGCATGCTACGTAAGCTTCCCTTTCCTCTGAATGATGAAGAAGTGTGTTGAAGATTTCCTTCTGTCGGTCTCAGAGCATAATTCAATATTAGATCATTTATGTCCAACTGATCAAAACTTAACAAGGTCACAGTGGACCAAATCTGTTGACTGTCTTTATATATAACAGTTTAGCTAATGAACAAAGACCTGTGGAGATGAGCTGCATGTGTGTGTGCAGAGAAGTGTGTGTCAGGGAATATTGATGTGTCAGGCTGTGGGTATAGATGCGGTAATGTCAGTTCAATTAAAAATCCAATACAGCTTTACCCTGCACGCCCTGTGTGTGTGTTTGTGTGTGTTTGTGTCTTTGGATTTACATTTGAGAGGAACTCATTTATAAGGTGTCAGCTTCTAACGATGGTGCCACAGTCGTGTCTTTACTAAACAGCAGAGGCAGCGATGCGACGTAATAACAAGTCTTTACAATGTGACTTAGGAGATGGACAGAAAGACAGATGGACTGACAAAAAGATAGGGTAAGTCTGAGTACTCTGCAAGTGGGACACACACAGACACTGCGCTGGTCTACGAAATTAGAGCCCTCAGGGGTGCCCACAGACATGGCTGGGTCACTGAAAGGCCCCATAAATGGGCAGTCACATCTGTTATTTTTTATTAATCGAATACATGGTTTGGTAGACTGCTTGCCTTTTGTCATGAGTAAATTGTCTGATTTGGATTCACAAAGCCCCCTCACAACATCATCAATCGCACAATTGTTGATGTAATGAGTAATGCTAATTGTTTAGGTTTATTAAAAAAGGTAAATACTGCTTGAGTTCAGAATGGCCCCTTTATTTCCTTGCCCTTTATAGGCTCCTCTGTGACTATTGTCCCTAAGCTTCATGGGCAGCCTTGCACACACAAGATATTTGGCTGAATTTCTGGCCTGATTTCCCCCTTCCAACCAAAGTCAACTCAGGCCTAATTATCTGATGGTCCATGGACTTGTCTTGTCAGATTTTCATGTGTTGTGAATTGTTAGGGACTGTTTCACCCCACCTGATTGGCTCAGATAAACATGTGGGGGGAACACAGAGGACAGCTGGGAATGTTAAAATCTTGTTGGTCATTAAATAATAATGTTATAGATATAGATTAATTGATTACATAAGGCCCTTAGTGTTTTAATTCTCCAGTGTCAATACAAAGCTTCAAGTCGCTTTAACTCCATTATTTATTTATGTTATTCATTTATGTATGTGTGTATTTATGAGTGTGTTGGAATATACAAAGCATTCTACTTTTAACTTTTAAAGTCTCTCTTCTCAATTAAATTCTCATCTCTGTCATCCTCTTTTTTTATTTAAATTCCCAGTATGACTGTTTTCCCGTCCTCTCTTTGTTTCTCCTGCTGTTTTTCTGGTACTTGCATTTGTCTTTTCTCCATTCACACACCCTCCTCGCTCACTCATACCGGCTTGATTCACTGATTGTCTGAGAAACGCCATGTGGGTCGTTTTTTTGGGCAAGTTTATTGGTTGGTGATCCTTTACAGTAGGTGTAGCTGCTGTAAACACCAGAGGTGCTTACTCTGAGTTAAATAGCACCTTAAGAAATACTATTTGTATCAGAAGTGTTAATAAAATACAATGTGTTCTGGACTTTGACAGGTGAAGCCGCAACACTCTTATATCATGTTTGTAATGTATCATAAAGGGGTGGGGGCTTCTAGAAAGTGTTACTGAAAGGGGTCACTGGAGAAATACTGTTAAGTTATTGAAAGGAGAAGAGCCTCCACCCTTGGTTAAAGCACCATTATCTGTTTTTTCATTCAGAAACTACTGCAAACCACTGGTTGAATGTCTGCATATTTTATTAACACATGTTTAACTGCCTGTTTGTAAGGCAGTAAGGAAAAAAAAATCAAAGCAATATTTCTATGATATAGAAGTTTGCCGCATTAATTGCATACATCCGAGACAGTTAAACAGAAATACAGACTGACAGAAAATGTATCAACCTGCTGCATGAGGGACATAGACCACATAGCGCTCCAGAAGAACAGAGAAAATGATGGATATTTGCACTTTAGTCTCCTCAGAATTGTGTCCACTCTGACCATTAGTTGCTCTTAATTTTCAGTCAACACCCACAGATTATTGATGGGACTAAAAAATAGAGGAGGCATCTAAACCTCAGAAAACTGTCAAACACTTTTCTCTGGAGTCCAAAAGTAAACATTGATATTAGCCCCAATTAGCGAGTTCATTGCTGACTGCAAAGAGATCTACTGTCTGGGAAACATGCCAGCTGTCTGAGATCTCTGCCTAATTATCTTCACAGCAGCTTCAAACAAGCTGCTGTGAAGATAATAACATAATATGGGGGATGTTAAAGCCATAGTGATATCTAGAGGTCAGAGAGACCCTACCTTAAACAAATTTAAGACTCTGGTCAACGTGCCTCGGCCCAGTTTGACCTGCATATAATCAACTTGAAAAATGGTCAGATAGATAGATGGATCAGATAGATGTTTTTTGACTGATGAGAAGTTCTCTCAGTTTACTTCATGGCAGTGACTCCCATTGTGGGTCCTATGGCTATGTTGGAGCCTGTAGTTATTTCAAAAAGAGCCTGGCAAGATGAAATAAAATCTTTATTCAATATTTTGTGCTGCAAATTTTGTCAGAGGAAAACAGACAAATGTAAGACACCATTTTGAACATTCGCTTATCTTTGTTGTCACAAAGCAAAGTTGCAGTTCTGTATTTTTGCTGACTATTGAGTTAAATTACAGAATGTTTTTTGTTGTTGCTTTTTTGTGATGAACTTCAGTGGCCGTAGTTTGGTTGTTTGTCTGTAAGCTTTAAGTTCATGTGTGCATGAGGCAGACACTGGTGAGCGTTAAAAGCCTCTCATCTTCCTCATGGAAATGCACAGTTATGTCTTAACGTGTGTCACACACCGATAAATATGCTAATTTGTGTAATCTGATATAGGATATTTAATCCCTTTTAATCAGTAAGTAATTTTGTGCTTGGCTTAGCCTGCTAGCTTCGTTCCCATAATGCACAGTGCGACTGGTAGTCAAAGCATGGCTGGCTGTAACGTAATCACAAAGGGCCAGCTCTGGTCTTTTGTGTGCCTAAAGCTGGCTCATTTCAGAGTACTGCTGTAAACTTGAGATGAGACAAAGGAAATGTGCAAATTTGAAATGTTGAGCAACCAATTTCTACGTGTGAAATTCATGTGAGACAGTGTTAAATATATTGAACACACATGTTTATAAGACAATCTAGTGACCAATGGGTGATGGACACCAGTTAACATGGCAACTTAATGTACTGCAACACCTGTAGAAGAGTCCAAACAGAAACAGTGATGCAGAAATGTAAAGATCAGCTTAATAATGAATAAATTCTCCTGTTGAACGAGCCAAACTACAGTCTGGGAATCCTGACGAGTGTTTGAATCAGTCGATGTCCTGTGATGATCTGCTGTAGAGGGTGAGTGATGTTCACCTGTTGCTATTTTTAAAATATGTTGAGCTTGTGCACAGAAAATGACTGTGGGATCAAAAACATTGTTATTAAGTGGTACTTTGTCATCAGTGTGGTCACCTGGTAGCTGGAATGCAATTATTATTACTACCACTGCTGCTTATACTGTGGCAGTGTGATCAGTTAACTCGTCACCCTGTTTGTGTTGGTAAATGAGTCGATTGTGTCCTCACTGCAAATGACTCGCTCCAGGGGTCGACTGGAGGCGAGCCGAGACCACCTCTTTCAGGGGAGCCTAACTGAGTTTTTGGACCAAAACAGGGATCAATTGCTGTGTTCATATCTATTCAAGTGAACCATGTTGAACAGGAAGAGCCAACTTGTATCAGAGCAACTCTCCCAAATGATCTAGGTGTGAATACGACCTTCATTTAAGTCAGTGTAGTGACAAAAAGCTCCAGCCTGTCACGATCAGAGGGGAGGTCATTGAAGGGGCACAAACCTGTAGGTACTCAGGTGTGCACCTTGACAACAAACTGGACTGGTCTATGAACACAGATGCCTTCAGATGAGGTCTTTTGGATGTAAACAGTGAAATGCAGCATTATTTCTATCAGTCACTGGTCTCCAGGGTTCTGTTGGATGCTGCAGTCTGCTGGGGGGGGCAGCATGACTGACAGAAACACCAGGAGGCTGGACAGGCTGGTGAAGAAGGCTGGCTCTGTGCATTACAGGTGTTTGGACTCACAGGGGACTGTGGTGAAGAGACATACAGGCCATCCTGGACAATAGTAACCATCCCCTCCACAACATCCTGGAGAGACAGAGAGGCAGCAGCAGTGGGACACTCATCTCACTGCAGGACTGAGAGGTTCAGGAGATCCTTTGTTGCCACAGGCTTCAGACTGAATGACAACCTGAACCAAGGCAGTGAATCATGATCTGGACTCTTTATTACCTCCACCAAGGAGGTTATGCTTACGCCAGGGTTTGTCTGTTTGTTTGTTTGTCTGTTAGCAAGATTACGCAAAAACTAGTGGATGGATTTACATGAAAATTTTTACCAGAGGTGTGGTTTGGTCCAAGGAAGAAACCATTACATTTTGGTGGTGATCTGCATAACTGTCTCAATGCAAAAAATTCCCCAAATTTTCTGAAAGTCCCATAACTTAACATTGGGCCGTATTTTAAAAAATCATATCTCTGACATCACTTAATGGATTCGCTTCAGAATTTACAGGATAATATATCTAATATAGCTCTATCATCAAGGTAAATTACAGCTGGATCCAATCCAGATTGACATCATAAAAAAACACTTAAGTCTATAATGGCAAATCCCATTCATTTCTCCTTGGCTGCTGTGAGGGTTTCACCCCCTTTATGTCATTATGGGAATTGTAGTTTATTTGCAAACTGACGTCAATGTTTTTCAAGCCTATGTCACCACATTTCCCAGCTTCCCATGCAATCCCGGCAGAGGAGCTCTCTACATGGACAGACATGAGCAGAGACTTGGTCGTCCAACCAGAGCGCGTGGTAAACCAGAATTGTATCTTTTACAGGGGTTGTGGAAAAGCCACTGCCGTAACTGAGCTGCTTGGTGGAGGGCTGCGCTCTCTGAGTGCTTTTCTAGTTGCCACTGCTATTGCTACTGGATACCCAAATTTCCCCAAGGGCATGAATAAAGCAACCATCCGTCCCTCCATCCATCTACTCTCCTAATTATGGATAAAGTAAAGGGCCTTTATAAAACTAAAACAAAGGGGTTATAAAACCATTCATTCTATCTATTCCAACCAAAACTGTTTTTTAAAACCTATTTGTGTGGTTCAACTTTTCCAACAATAATCTGAGATAATATCTGATCTACACTCACCACTGTCACTGGGCTCAAAACACTCCTCAGAAGCCAGCGGCTATCGTCCATAGTACAGTGAAGTCCTCAAAGCATTTGTGCATAGCAGTATATATGTTTTTAGTGTGGCTGCCAGAGACAGCTTCTTCTTACACGGCAGAAGCTGCAGCGAGTTACTAATTTTAAACCTGCAGGAGTAACTCTGTCCTGCCTTGTTCAGTCTGCACTCTCAGACTTAACGTGTATCTAACACCCATCTACAGAATGTGTGTGTGGGACTGAATATGAATAACTCATGAGGCAGCTCTCTCCCCCTTGCTGCCTGAAGTCAATCCCTGTAACAGGGCCAAGCTCTAATAGCCTCCTATTGATCTGCTGAGAGCCGATGAGCACGCCTTTGAACACTTGTTCCTACCTGCTCCTTTAACACCTCCCTGGGCTCTGATAGCAGGGAACCAAACACCAAAGGCAGAGGAAGAGCAGTGTGAAGGACACACCAGCACCGAGTCACACAGAGAGTGAGAGGAGGACGCCCTGGTGAGGATGGAGAAACTGAGGATAAGGTTACGGTTTGGGTCAGGTTTTCAGAATAAATGCACTCTGCTTCACACTGCTGTGTAGCAGTTTCCGCTGTGAGGAGAATCGACCTGAACGGAGCTCAATCAGCTCAGGGGAAGAGTGCATGAGCACAAGGTACAGCAGTTAATTTATCTCTGGCCGAACATTTCATTCATCTCAGCGATGTCAGGGACAGAGAGCCAGACGTAAAGTCTGTGCAGTAAAGCCACACAGGCAGACATGTGAGGATCAGGCCGTCCTTTCAAAATAAAACACCCTTGAGTCTTAGTTTTTCAAAAAAAGGTAATAAATTTGATTATGTTTTGTTTCTCTATGACTCTGTTTCAAATTAGCTTTGGCCTGGCACCAATCTGCGGCCTGGTCTTCAAGAAATGCTGCTTTAAGCTGGGAACATACTACAAGATCTTATTCCAGGTTTACCCACCATACCCACAAATAAAACAAAGTCTGCACCAGTCTGCAATAGTTGGGGACAGCTGGCATGGCTAGTTGGCACAAAAATCTGCTGGTAAGGGGAACAGACCCGACCTGACCTCAGTCAATCAAACATGTTTGAATATTTGGAGCCAAAGCTGGTACTGCGTACTGATCACCCAAATGCAAATATTGCCACCATTCAATGCAAAAGGGTGGGAAATTGCATCAGAGGATGACAGGGAGTAATGAGAAATATCAAAACAGTGAGAGTGGGAGAGTGGCCACTTCTTCACCTTCTTCCTCTTCCTCCTCTTCTTCTTCATAGAGTTTTATTGGTGGTTGGCAAACAACTAATGCATTACAGCTGCCAACTGGTATGTTTGTTTACGCTTTGACTGTCGCCTTTGTAAAAGTTTGCGAGAGAGTTTGATGCGGTCCGTTGGCTCTAGTTGGTTTGATGTCCTCTGTGATTTTCATCAGGAGCAGATGTTAAGTGTGTGATCCCCAGACTTTCAGCCGTCATACAAAAATTTGCTGAAAGCAGTCTGTTAGTGTCGTTTTTTTTAATTCTGTCAAGACTGTGAGAGTTGAAAAACCCAGGTCAATTTTTAAAGCATCTTATTAAAGCAAATTCAATAAACCAGCACCAATGGATGGTTTACTAACTGAATGACTGGTTGATTGACTGAATGTAAAGCCCTGTGCATAAAATGTGAAATTTGACTTTAGTAACAATTCAGAATCAGAAAAACAGTTTAAAATACTTCTTTTGTTTAACATGTAACTGATTGATTTTTTATTATAAAACATAGTGAAAGAAAAAGCAAAATGACAAGTTGGAAGCACCTTTTGAGGTCCATAACCACTTTTGTCATGAAGGATGTAGAATATCTTAAAGAGCTGTTTGTCTGAATTTGGCAGAGTAATAGCCCGAGGCTGGAGTGGAGAAAAGAGCGGCACCCACACAAAGTCAGATTTCATTAGAATAAAACTGAAAAAATGAAGGAAGCACACTCTGCCCACACACTTTGAGTGACTCCTGAAAACTGAGAAGTCCAGAGCAGAAATGGATCAGAGAGCTCAGAACGTCATAAAAGACGAGGAGAGAAGCACATTTATGTTCACGAAGTGTGAAGTGAGGGAACAGAAGGGGGGACAAAACTAAAACAAAATAAAATATTTGGTATCATAAAGAACATCTGATCACTGTTGCTGCTTTTTTAAGGGTAAATAAAATTGTTGAAGGTGATAAGTTGATGTTATTTTATAAAGTGACAACATCACAGTCGATTGGCTTGGTTTGAGTCCAGTTCCTGCTGTCACATGTTGATGCGTCCTTTGTCAGGACACTTAACCCCAAGTTGCTTCATCAGTGGCATGTAAATGGGTGTGACAGGCTTGGATGTGCTAGCTAATACTGATGGACGACTAACAAAGAAACTTAGAACCAGCAGTGAGTGAGTGGGTAGATTTGTGGAGTCTGAAAGACAAGAAAATGCTGAACAAGCTCAAATCCATTTACTAACCCTCTTTTGGATATCTAATCAAAAACATAGAATAAATACATGCTCAGTGCTAATTCATTTTCTGGTTTTATGAAACAAAAGGGCAGCATTCTTCATGGAGATTTGTGGTCTTAATGTGTTTAGCGAATCAGCCTCTTCTCTTTAATTCTGTGTAAATTCAGACTGCAGCACAGCTCCACGTCCCGTCTCCAGCCTGCTGCTGCTGCTCTGAGCTGCTGTTAGTCAATATTGGCTCAGTCTCCACACGGCTGCTGGACCAAACTCAAAATCAGTGTTCTCCAGAGTGGAATGGAAATGTGTCAGCAGGGTGAGAAGTCTCCTGAAGTACCACACAAGTGAGAGGAAGCAGCCGAGGTACAGCTTTACTGCACAACAAACTCACTGACACCTTCACCACCGCACACACAGACTGCTGGCTCGAGGGCACTGAGGTCATGAGAGTCTCAGCCTTGTTAGAAGACACACAAACTCTGCATGTACACAGAGGTTGAACAAACACAGAACAAAACCCCACAGATGTTCTGAGGGCAGGACTCATGGAGTGTGAGCCTCACTCTAACAGAGAAAAATAAAAAAAAACACACAGTTTCACTCTGAAGAGACGCTCCCTTATCGTTCATTTTTTTATCTGTTGCAGAATTAAAAGCTCCCTGCAGGTTCACTGCAGACAGAACATGTTAAAACATTTTCATCAGATTTGTTGAAACACAAAAGAAGACATTTTTGAATGATCAAGTTATTTAATTTGCCATTTAAATGAATCCATAAGGTACAGAGGTCCAGTCATTTGAAATAGTTTTTCTGCTTCTCATGTGATCAAAGTGCTTTTATCAGCATGTGGTCAGTACCCTAATTTCTTGATTATAACATGCACTTTTTTGCTTTTAAATAAGCTCTAATTTTTCGGGTGCGTATTATACATGACTGCAAGCAAAATACTTTGAAAATTTCATCTCGTCAACATCACAATTGCAACACATCTTGATACAAAAATCCAAATCCAATCCAAACTTGCGTAATTCTTATTAAACTGACTGTTAAACTGCTCTAATCAAATATTTTGGATCTTAATTAGTTTAACTTTGTGTAATCATCGTTTAATTCTCAAGTGTTAGCACATGCCGGCTAACACAGGGCGCTGCCATCTTGTGAGCAAGGGGGCCAAAATAGCTGCGCTGTGATTGGTAGAAGACATCAGCATGTTGATAGCTGCTTTCTGATTGGTCGGTTGACTACGACTGAGCATGCTCTGGCAGAAATCGAGTAATTGCGCATCAGCTATCATTTGGCAAAGTGTCCTTGGATGTCCTTGATACTTACCCCAAGTTGCTCCCACTGCTGCATCAGTGGCGTGTAAATGGGTATAAAAAGGCGTGAATGTGTTAGTTGGTACTGAAGGACAAATGACATAGATACTCCAACCAGTCGTCAAAGAGACTAGAAAAGCACTGCTCAAGTCCATTTACATTTACTTTGGAAAGAGCCCATTTTCTGCTTTTTTTGAGTTTTATATGTCCTTTAGTGTGTTTAACATGTCTCTTCAATGTGAGCAAAACAAAAAGTCTGAAGCATCCACACTGCCCCTCTGTGCGGCCTCAGCAGCTGCCTTTAAGGTGTTTCCCCTAGCACTTATCAAAAATTAACAAATTAACCAGATTTAAGGTAAAAATACAAGCTCTTGAAGTTTTATAATGTAATTTTATAATGTAATTTTTATAATATAAATTTCAAAATTATATTGATTTGGGATAAAAAAAATACATATATTTTAAGATACAAAATACAAGAAAGTTTATCCGTCAGTTGTTAAACAGAGTACGCTACTTATTGATTTACAACTTCTTATCAAGATGAGACAAAAGTTCATATTCTCATTTTTTTATTGGGCAAAAATAGATTAGATTGGATTAGACTAACATTTTATATGAAATGTAGACATTTGCTTAGGCAAAGGTGCTTCATATACAACAGAAAGTAAGCATCCATCAGCTTTATGTGCCATTTAAGTATTAGAAATGAACTTGTAAGCTCATACGCTGTATAAATGTGACCAGCCCTTTAATATCATAAACAGATGACCGTGGCCTTTTGTCCACATCTGCATGAAACACACGATATCTGTCAGGGATGAAGCAGTGTGTCCATCTGTTCTTGATTATGATGAGATTAAAAAATGATTAAATGTTCCAGTAAGTATTTCTAACCTTGATGAACTAGTTTTATACTTGTTAGTGATGAATAAACAGCTTTGTTTAAGTTTAAACCAGTATTTGCTCAAATATCTAAGTGTCAGTGTATTCATTGTTTGGATGATTATGCACCAGAAAATCAGTCTCAGTCTAATCTTGGGTTGTTTGTTGCAGTGGTTCAGTATCAGAGTGAATGGTTTGGTGTGTTTGTGTGTTTTGTTTCAGGTGAATGACCGTCTGGACAGGTACTGCTGTGGTTTCACACCTGACCCCTCTGAGCTGTGTGTGGAGAATCTGCTGCATGACAAGTGCTCCAGTGCCAAAGACCTGCTGCTGGTCCACATCCTGGTACAAAAACACACTGAACTCAAGACCCATTATCATCACAGGCATTCACATTATTTACCACACAACATTAATCTTTGCTCCTTTCATTTATTGAAACTGTAGGAACTTTCATACCTTATTCTCAGTGTGAGGACCAGTTTAGTGATCTGTGATTTGATCCGTGTTTCCTTAAAGATCTTAACTCCTGCAAAATCAATTTTCTTTGCTTTCAATGTTGTGAAAAGTGACTCGGGGAGCAGAAGAACATGACACCTTTCACAAAACTATCAGTTGACAGAGAAATGCACTATGCCTCTTTAAAGGAAATGCCCCTTAAAACACTCAGTTTTTACTTCCTGGGGTTTATGATGTCATAGCTATACAGCCTCCACCTACGTGTGTTTTCTGCTTGTCACAGGCAGACTCCATGACTGTTGTGGAAGTCTGCTCAGGAACTTGTTACCCTCCATTAGACATTGTTTGGGCAATCTGTCCCTTACCCCCTTCAGTGTTGTTTCATATGAAAAATTAACATGTCACTACTTTGTCTTTGGTCAGTCTTTATTCATATCTTGCATAGCAGCTGGACTGCCAGATGCCATGTCAGTCATCAGATAGATCGATCTTTTGAAGCTGGAACAGTTGTTCTCATTACAGGTTTTCCAGATTTCTTATTGATGACGAGACTGTAACATGAGTGTGATTTAGTTGTGCTGAAAGCAAGAGGTGACTACAAGCCTCTGATTGGCCCATAATCATAGTGACAGCCAAAACATTCATACAATCCCCTTTAAGTTTTATACACTGCCTGGCCAAAAAAAAAGTCACCACCTGGATTTAACTAAGCGAATAGGTACAAGCCTTCTGTTGGATAATTACTGCACGTGTGATTATGTTTCAGCTGGCAACAACTTATTTAACCCCAGCTGATGCAATGAGTAGCTTCTCATTTCTTAAACAACCATGTTAAAGACACATCCTGTCATCGTGGAAAAGATGTTAGTCTGTTTAAGAAGGGTCAAATCATTGGCATGAATCAAGCAGAAAAAAACATCTAAGGAGATTACAGAAACTACTAAACTTGGATTAAGAACTGTCCAACTCATTATTAAAAACTGGAAGGATAGTGGGGAAGCATCGTCTTCAAGAAAGAAATGTGGCCGAAAAAAATCCTGCATGATCGTGATCGATGATTACTTAAACGTTTGGCCAAATCAAATCGAAGAAAAACAACAGTAGAACTCAGGGGTATGTTTAATAGTGAAAGTAAGAGCATTTCCACACACACAATGTGAAGGGAACTCAAGGGATTGGGACTGAACAGCTGTGTAGCCTCAAGAAAACCACTAAACAGTAAGGCTTACTGGAAAAAAGGCTTCAGTTTGCTAGGGAGCATAAAGATTGGACTCTGGAGGACTGGAAGAAGGTCATGTGATCTGATGAGTCCAGATTTACCCTGTTCCAGAGTGATGGGAGCATCAGGGTAAGAAGAGAGGCAGGTGAAGTGATGCACCCATCATGCCTAGTGCCTACTGTACAAGCCTGTGGGGGCAGTGCTATGATCTGTGACAAATCTTGTGACATTGCAGAAGCTTATTGAAACAGTGCCACAGCAAATGTGTGGGTGTAATCAAAGCTAGGCAGTTCAATGAAATATTAGAGTGTGTGACCCTGTTTTTTGGTGGCAACTTTTTTTTTGGCCGGGCAGTGTAGAAAGGTTCAGCCCTTCAAAAACACTTTCTATGGTAAATTATCTAGATATCTTATGGAAACAGTCCATCTGTGTCAGGCTCTCTGTGGTCCACATCTATAGAGATGTGAATGTTTTCTCTTCTCTCCCAGTTTTGAAGGCGACATTCGATTTAGCTGATTCATGATTCTCAGTCCATCTTGTTTAGTTACAAAGGGTGCTCAAATCAAGATATATCACAATCTGTAGTGTGTTGTGTTCTATAGCTGAATATAATAAAGCTTTTAGGTTTCAAAACTGGTTTCATAAGATGCATCCTGAGTCTAAAGCCTTCACTGTCTACAACGTTGTAAGGGCTTAAGTCTTTAGAAATGAAACAGGAAATGGATTTAGTCCTGGATCAAGACTGAAGCTGGATAAAACTGTGCAGCATGCAGTGGTCAGCAGTCAAGTTTTGTTGGTCACTCTTCTGCTTCTTTTAACTCCAGTTGCGTGTCAGATGGGTACTTGTATTTTAATTTGCAGAGTCTTCATACTTAAAACCTCGTTCTGTCCTCTCTTGCAAATACAACCACCCATGTGTTTTTTTCACAGGGAGTGATGAAGCTCTCAGGTAGCAGATATTTTCTCCTTATGTTACATGTGGTTGGTGTTGGTGTGAGTGTGTTTTGCTAAAACATGAGAAACGTGTGTGTGTGTGTGTGTGTGTGTGTGTGGTGTAAGAAACATCAGGGATGAAACCTTTTCTGAAGTGACTTTAACGATTTAAACACAATCCGCATTACTGTTAATGTTTCTTCTTGACATAACCCTTGGTGTAATGTAATGAAATACGTCATTCTTCATCTGTCTTTCTCTGTGTATCTTTTTGTTTTCTTATGTGACTCCAGGTGAGAAAGGCAGATCCGTCCAGACTGGTGTTCATAGATAACGCCGGCCGTCCAGAGCAGTCCAGTGATAACCTAAACTTCAGGCTGGTGGAGGGCATCGATGAGTGAGTACAAAGCCCTATTTTAAAAGTATGTTGTTTTTTCTTCATTCTGTCTCTCAGGTTTCACAAACCACAGCACACACAGGCAGAAACATTTTGGAGCTCACAGTGGGAGGAAACAGCGCTGCCAGGAACTGTTTCAGAGGACATAAAACACCTGACAGCACATTTCCCCGGAGAACATCTTTAAATCAGTTGTACAGAAACATCCAGTTTGTCAGGGTTTTGCTATTGCATCTGTCTGATTAGATTGGTGAAAATCTAATTTACTAGCTAATAAATATGCTGGATTTATCAGGTCTTGGAGAAATTCTCATCCCTCTGTTACCTAGGATTACTGCGCAGCTCAAAAAGTTCTTTAAATGTCTAAAGCTCAGGTTGGAAACTAACCTTACTGTGCAGATGGATCAGCCTGATTTAATGTCTGTAATCAGGCAGATCCATCTTTCTCAAGCTCCAGTCTACAATTATTATTATTATTATTATTATTATTGTTATTATTATTATTATTATTATTATGAGCTGCCCCAAGCAGGACGACCCAATCAGAGTCCTTTAAAGAGGTGCGAACTATGGGCAAGATGACAGCCAGAAGTTACAAAGATTAGCATAGATGCTAACTTCAATAGCAGTTTTTTCAGATCTTGACTGCATTTGTTTGTTAGATGAAAAACAAATAACAGCACTACAGACTTCTTAACAGAAAGAATATTTTCATTCCACTCCTGACATGTTTTGTTGAGAGTTTTTTTTCCATAGAGTCTCACGTTCTGTCCTTTACACTGTGGCAGTAGTGCCTGCAAACTACTTTATCTAATTGGCCCGTAATTTGATTGACAGAATGATCATCTAATCACCTGTCAGATATGCTTTTGAAAGGTTCTGCCTATTCACCAAACATTTTCTACAGGCTCTTTCTGAAAGGGACCAGCAAAAACACACTGAATGGCCCATTAGGTGTGTCAGGTTAGTTGAAAATTAGATCAAATTAAAGCGGCATTAAAGGGCCCTTGCACCCTTGTGTGCAATATAAGCAGGACAAGGCAAAGCTGAGCCATTTGATTTATATTTATATATTTATACACATTGATATAGATATAGATATATATATAGATATATGTATGTATATATGTGTGTGTGTGTATATATATATATATATACATATATATGTATATATATATATACTTCTATTGCTATTACTGTTTTATTGTTTTTATTCTATTGTTACATATAATCTATTTTATTTGTCACTTTTATCTTGAGTTTTTTTCTCATTATGAACTCATGAAGGCATTTCCTCAGTTCCTCGCTCACACACAAAGTTCTGCTAAATCAACTTTTATGATATAGTTCTTTTTTCTCTCTGTTTGTGTTAATTTGAATTTTTTTGTTTTTATAATTGTTATTTGAGTTTTTGATGCACATACTTTATTTGTTCTCTGTTTATGTAAAGCACCTGTGTGCTACATGTTGTATGAAAAGTGCTACACAAATAAATTTTAATTGATTGATTGATAGCAATCACCACTACAGGGCTTTGTCACTGACAGACGTTCACTGGGTCGGCAGGTCAGGGCTGGACCCTGTGTGAAGAGTGAAGAAAACATACTTTAAAGGTCATCACTGCCTCCCTCTGTTCAAGGGCCAGCAGGGGGCGCTGTGCTGGTGAGGTGCTGTGCTTGTGAAACATGTAAGGGTGTTTGGAGCCATCATATGGAGGAAACACAAAGGTTGTCTTTGCTGAGTAAAACAGCAAGATACCAAATTGAGCAACTGTAGCCACATCCTTTGAGTTAATGAAAATAATATGATAACTTTTGATCACAAGGACCTCAATTCAGAATAAATATCCTTCAGAATAATATCCTTCAAGAAGGTTGCTTAAATAGGAGCTTTGGATAAGTGGCATTTTTAAACAAACAAAAAAAATACTGCCTTCCTGCTCAGTTTACACAGCAGCTCCTTGAGGCATTTTTGTAGGTCCTGGCATGATACACATACCTACTCAGTTTCAAGTTCCTAATTTTGCTGCAGAGGTAATTTTCAAGGGGCATCATTTAGCCATTTGATCTCATCTACTTGAACTGTATTGCAAGTTAAGCTCCCTGACAGGATCATGTGTGTTTAGTTTGTTGGCTCTCGGAGTATGTTGTGTCCTTCAAACTGTGCTTCCTGCTTCTCTATGAAGAAAGCATTGCCATGACAACAGCACTAAAGGTGGAGCTTTGAAGGTTGTTGTAACCAGGCCAAGGTCTCAGGATGCCCTAAACCAGTTTTCAGGGAGATCTGAAAAATCCTGGATTAATAAAAAAAAGAAAAAGAAAGAAAACTTAATCCAGATGTAATAACTACTTGTTGCAGACAGGTGGTGCAGTGACCAAAATTTGAAAATTAGATATCAATACCTGGTTGCTTGGAAAAAGCACAGCAGAGTTAAAATGAACTAAGTGCTACTGAGAAGGAAAAAAAATGAACACCAGCTTTGGGCCATGATAGTGGTCCTGCCCCCTGGTGAAAACTCAGTTTTTACTTTAGAGCTGTACAGATCTGGAGTCAATCAGATGAACCGTCTTTGGGCAGTCATTAAAAACCTGAAGGCTGTTTGAAAAGTATTTCCTGTGCCCATTAGGTGCACCTGTTAGTTAAATATAAGCCATGGTATGATGATATATATAGCTATACATATTGCTGCAATGTTTGGTAAAGATTGGCCTAGGCTGCTTTGTGAGTCTCTGAATTGATGTCTGTATCATGCTTCATTGTGTTAAACTAACAGGGTTATAAAGTAAGACAACACCAGGCCAGAGGCACCACTTTAATTATGCTTTTTCATTACCTCATAATCATTTGGTTGGACAAAGTGGTAATACACTGATAACTTAATAAACCTTGTGGAGTGCTGGTGTGATCAATAAGACTCTAAAATTAAAAAGCATCGTGCCTAACTCAAGGCAAGTAAGTCAGGGGCTTTGGGTCCTCAGTGATCAATGTTACTGCTGAGAGCTGAATGACTGCACTGTTAGCTCTGTATGCTGGAAACAAACAGGACAAACAAAGGGCTACAAGTCTACCTACACACATGGCCCACATTTATCAAATGTGTGTCCTTGGTCATCTCCAAGGACAGATCAGTATCTACACACGTTGACAAAATTATTGGTACCCTTCCATTAAAGAAAGAAAAAACCCACAATGGTACCTGAAATAACTTGAAACTGACAAAAGTAATAATAAATAAAATTTACAGAAAAAACTAATGAAAATCAGACATTGTTTTTGACTTGTGGTTCAACAGAATTATTTTAAAAAACAAACTAATGAAACTGGCCTGGACAAAAATGATGGTACCCTTAACTTAATACTGTATTTCGTTGCACAACCTTTTGAGGCAATCACTGCAATCAGGCGATTTCTGTAACTCTCAATGAGACTTCTGCACCTGTCCACAGGTATTTTGGCCCACTCCTCATGAGCAAACTGCTCCAGCTGCCTCAGGTTTGAAGGGTGCCTTCTCCAGACTGCATGTTTCAGCTCCTTCCACAAATGGTCACTAGGATTTAGATCAGGGCTCATAGAAGGCCACTTCAGAATAGTCCAATGTTTTGTTCTGAGCCATTCTTGGGTGTTTTTAGCTGTGTGTTTTGGGTCATTATCCTGTTGGAGGACCCATGACCTGCGACTGAGACCAAGCTTTCTGACACTGGGCAGCACATTTGGCTCCAGAATGCCTTGATAGTCTTGAGATTTCATTGTACCCTGCACAGATTCAAGACACCCTGTGCCAGATGCAGCAAAGCAGCCCCAGAACATAACTGAGCCTCCTCCATGTTTCACAGTAGGTACAGTGATCTTTTCTTTGTATGCTTCATTTTTGCATCTGTGAACACAGAGCTGATGTGACTTGCCAAAAAGCTCCAGTTTTGTCTCATCTGTCCAAAGGACATTCTCCCAGAAGCTTTGTGGCTTGTCAATATGCATTTTGGCAAATTCCAGTCTCACTTTTTTATGATTTGCTTTCAACAGTGGTGTCCTCCTCAGTCGTCTTCCATTAAGTCTACTTTGGCTCAAACAGTGATGGATGGTGCGATCTAACTCTGATGTACTTTGACCTTGGAGTTCACCTCTAATCTCTTTAGAAGTTGTTCTGGGCTCTTTGGTTACCATTCGTAGATCTGTATCTTCAATTTGTCATCAATTTTCCTCTTGTGTCCACGTCCAGGGAGGTTGGCTACAGTCCCGTGGACCTTAAACTTCTGAATAATATGTGCAACTGTAGTCACAGGAACATCAAGCTGCTTGGAGATGGTCTTATAGCCTTTACCTTTAACATGCGTGTCTATAATTTTCTTTCTAATCTCCTGAGACAACTCTCTCCTTAGCTTTCTGTGGTCCATGTTCAGTGTGGTACACACCACAATACCAAACAGCACAATGACTACTTTTCACCCTTTAAATAGGCAGAATGACTGATTACAAGCTTGAAGACACCTGTGATGCTATCATTTATCATTTTGACTATGGTCAAATCATTTTCAATCTTTTCTAGGGGTACCATCATTTTTGTCCAGGCCAGTTTCATTATTTTGTTTTTCAAAATAATTCTGTTGAACCACAATTCAAAAGCAATGTCTGATTTTCATTAATTAATTTTCATTAAATTTTTATTTATTATTACTTTCATTAGTTTCAAGTTATTTCAGTGACCATTGTGGGTTTTCTTTCTTTAACAGAAGGGTACCAACAATTTTGTCCATGTGTGTATCAGGCAGAACCTGGTTCGACCGGCAGGAGCAGGATCCCACATCAGATCTGAGCTTGTGTGTGCAGATTTACATTTTGTGCAGTCTCACGCTGCAACAAATTAAAATTTGTCTATGAAGAACCTTCACATCACACTCACTGTGCATTTACAGACTGACAGGATCACAGAGTTAAAACTTAAGAGTAATTTAAGACACATCATCGAAAATGTGTCTTGTACTCCACTACTATTCTAATTAAACATACATTTTTAATAAAGGGGAGCAGAGCCAGCTGTTGGCTGAGTTGACTGTATTTGATAATCTTTAAAGTGTTTTCAGTATTGATTTATTTGCTTCCAGTATTTTCAAGGATTTGTTTCTGCACAGTAAAGTCCCTGCAGTAAATACTGAGGATGATTCGATCAGGAAAACAGGAACAGGACACTTACATGAGAATCAGTACTGTCAAAAGAGTCTCAGCTGGGATCAGCAGCTCAGCTCTCTAATCAAAGACTCTGCTCAGCTGAACCCGAACTATTTATGATTTACTAAAGAAACAGTAGACCTCTTACGGGCTGCACTGTGGCACAGCAGGTAGTGCGTGTGCCTCACAGCAAGGCTGGTTCGATCCCTGCTGTCAGTCAGAGCCTTTGAGTTTGGAGTTTGCATGTTCTCTCTGGGCTCTCCGGGTATCCTCCTGCAGTAAACTGGTGATGCTAAATCGCCCTTATGAATGGTTCTCTATCTTTCTACGTGGCCCTGTGATTGGCTGGAGATGGGTTTAGGGTGTACCCCACCTCTCGCCCATTGTCTTCTGGGAAGGGCTCCAGCCAGCTGCAACTCTGAAAGGCATAAGCGGTACAGATAACGGATGGATGGAAATACCTCTTTCTTTTAAATCCCCCTGATTTGAGGTGCAAGATTTTGTTGGACCAATATCAGTATCCGTATGTTTTTGCAGATATTTACAGCTGATATTTTTGCTGTACAAATTGTTAATATGTACAGTGTTTCAAAATTTTTACCTCATCATCACACAATGTCTACAAAATGTCATTTATTGAAGAATAAAATGTTTTTCTTGCTTCAGCTTGGTTTCTACCACAAATGGGCGGTAATTATGGAAGGAACAAGTCAGTGTTAGTTAAGCAGAGACTTATTGCTCTTGACACAAAATATCAATATCGGTATCTGCATCCTTGAGTTTAGAAATATCCGCACATTGAATATCAACAAAAATCCAATATTGTGCATCCCTACCTCTGATAAAGTTCACATCTTTCCCTGTGAGGTTTTGGTTTCTGTTAAAGTGTGAAATGTTCTTAAAGATGTTTATGGGTGTCTGTTAAAACTCTCATATCCTGAACAATAAAAAAGTTCATAAAATCTGTTCAGTTTGGCTCCAGAGAGTCTGGTCATTGTCATTGGAAAATATTTCTCTTCAAACAAACACTTTTTTTCCAGCGTTTGCAGATGTGATGTCTCTGACTCCTATTAGTCAAATTTCACAGGCTGGCAAAAATCCAGCACTTTATTCTTTCCTTATTCTCCTGTGAAGTGTCAGCCTCCAGCTACGGGAGGTTTCCTCTTTTTGCACTGTGTTTTATTCCTCCATGTCGTACTGGTTTGGTAGTTAGCTGTGAACATTTAGAGGCGTGTTATTTATATGACTATTATATTCAGATGCCATATTTATCACCACGCTGTTGTTTGTACACTGGGCTTGGCCAAATTCATGAATCACACTTTGGAGATGGTGTGGGATGATTTCTGCACCAAAATCTGTTTCTATCAGATTGACAAATGAGGGCCATGATGAAAGTTAAAGAGTAAGAGGACAATTTAGACCTATTTTATTCCTCTTTAAGATCCCTAAAGAGATGTTGTCTTGTGTTCCAGATATTCAGTAACTTAATGACCAATAACTTCATTCATGAGAGCTCTTGTTTTAAAGACGTTTAACAATATACTGAAGTCTCAATCCTTTTTTTTTTTTTAACCAAAATCTGCATGTTTTCTATTTTTATCCAACATATAAAACATGATTAATTTCCTGTTTTCAGGTTTCCAGAGCGAGCTGTGTCTGTGCTGCAGTCAGGCTGTCTGGAGGGTCTTCTTCTCCGCTCTCTCTACACCGACAGGGAGTTCTGGCAAAGCCAAGGAGGAGCCAGTGGTCTGCGGCCTCTGATCGACGTCGTGGTGCAGCGAGGGAAAATCCTCCTCCAGCACATCAGGGACAAGAAGCTACAGTTAGAGAGGGACCTGTGACTGAGCAGAGCGGAAACAGTCAATGAAAGCTCGTTTTAAAGGGCTGAATTAAGATAGTTAAGTGTAGACAGCAAGGATGGGAATTGATAAGATTTTATTGATGCTAATGCTGTTATCAATTCTGTTTTGATTCTTTAACAATTCCCTTATCGATTGCGGTGGATTTTTGGTTTGGGAAAAGTCGGCCATCATAGGTTTTCAGTGACAGTAGTGTCTCTCCAGATGCTTAGAGCTTTGCTGCACGTTGTATGCATTTTTGTCTCAAATTGAGCCACAATTTTGACCATTCCTGCCCCCTGTTTAGCATTATTACATTTTTGATCATTCCTGCTGACTGCCTCTGATGAGACTGTGATATCCATGATTTACAAACCATGTAGAACAAAGTGGAAAGACTTCATAAGGGAATTGTTAAGAAAAAGACTAATGATACTGATCCTTTTGGGGGATTGTTATCGGTTCTCAGCTGGAATTGGTGATCGATTCCCGTCCTTTGTAGACAGTGAAGCCTTTGGTTTCAAACCCAAGAGTACAAGTTTGAAAAGTATTTTCATAAAAACAAGAATTTCTCCTCAGCCTCCCAGTGGTTTGAGTGGTTTCCCCTTTTTGCGTGTCTGATGCACAGTGACGTGGACCAAGGGTCCAAGACTCATTTTGAACTCTATAGGAATGTATTGTGTAGTTTTAAGATGAAGATATACTTGCTGTTTGTCCTTACGTTCATGCTTTCGTCCATTGCTGTCATGAGTGTTTTTGTTAATATACATGTCTGTAAGTGGCACGTGTTACTGGAGGATCCCACTGGATGGCACGCAAAGACCTCAGGCTGTATGCAACTACCTGTTGTGTGAGAAGTAAACTTAAAACATGGCAACAGTTAGCGCATTTCTGAGAGTAAAATTAAGAAAGTAGACACCAGTAATTAATGTTATAATCAGGTATGTGTTGATAACTGAAGACCAGTGGTCAGATCTCATCATCAGCACCGTCTGCACTCTGTTCCTACAAAACCCTCCTCCGTGCCCATCGTAAGTGTCTCTGTTTTAAAGACTGACTGTGTGAGCTGGTGACTTTCAGCTGGCTGTGCTGGTATATGTTGTAGTTAAAGGACCAATGAAAACAGAGGCTGTGGCTCCAATGCTTCACTGTGAGGTGCTTTTTTCACTGTATCAAAAACTCTGATCAGAAGTGAGTATATTAGATAATACAGCCACAGAAGCTAAGCCAACACAAAAAGGTCAGTTTAAACTCACCAATTAACACGATCACTAGTTGAACCAATACAAGAAAATCATTTCCAAAAAACATCCAGACTTCTTAAAGAGAATAAATCCATCATCATTCAGATGAACAGCCATGTTTGTGTCCGTGCTGCTGTCCTAATAACATGTTCTTAAAGTTTGTCTTTAAAACTTTCTGTTATTGTTGTTCCTGCTGCCGCGTTATTCATCCTCTGCATCTGCTCTGATCCTACTGGTCATGTGTGGACTGAAACTTGCCTCTGCATGGCATTAATGACGTGCATAACGTTTTAAATCGATGCAGGGGACGCGCAGCCATCATGCGTCTGCATCATGTAGTTAACAGCAAGTATATCTCGAGCCTTAAGGTAAACTTTTGTAAAGCAGCATAAATCTCTGCAGGTGGATGATGCGATGCTGTCAAGATTGTTATAATCACATTCACAGCTGTATGTAAATAAATATAAAATGAAACTGTGTAAATGGTAAATGGACTTGAGCTTATATAGAGATTTTCCAGTCTCTTTGACGACTCAAAGCAGCTTCGCACCACAGGTCTCATCTACCATTCACACCCATTCACTCTCACTATGTCAGTGGTCCATCAGTATCAATGAACACGTTCACGTCCTCTCATAACACACCACTGATGCAGCAGGGGGAGCAACTCTTGCCCAGGGACACATCGTTATGTGACAGCCAGAGCTGGGCTTGAACCTGCAACCTTCAATCAACTGATGCCCCATGTGTGATGGGAAGTAGTAAGATGATAGTATTCTGAGCAAAACTCAGTGAAGAATGCTGTTTTCAATAAATCCGAATGTGGCATATTTCATGGTGGTCTGAGCATGAACAGCTGATCTATAGTGATTGTCATGCAGAACATTCTCTATGGTTTACAGAGAACGATTCTAGTCTAGAAAGAAACAGATCTGGTGAAGTATGTATATGTTTATATACATATATATATATATACATTAAAAAATATATGATTACTGTATGTAAATGAACATTCATGAAGTGAGATTTTAACTGGATCCATTTGTGCTTGGTTTTAAAAGTTGTTTCCAATTTCATATAGTTTCATTTATGTCCACAAACTATATGAAATTAATGATTAATTTAATTCCAAGAGCTTTTTTTAATAAAGAGCTGTGCCTTTGAATGCAGAGTTGTTGACAACATGGCACCCGGCAGTGACCAATCACAGCAGAGTTGATCTGTTAACCAATCAGAGCAGACTGGGCCCACATGGGGAGGGGAGCCTTAAAGAGACAGGAGCTCTAACAGAGCGTCACAGACAGAGAGAGAATACAGAACTATCAGGAGTATTCTGTTAATGAAGACTAGACATTTTTAACATAATTGACTGTGAACACACCCCAGCAGTCATCAAGAATGAATATATGAATCTGATACAAGGCATAATGTGACCTCTATAAGGCATATATTAGGTCTCATGGAAACAACACTTTCAGGGTATGAAGCACTACTCGATCACGTTGTTACATCAGAAAAAAGGGTCTGAATGTTAAAGCTGAGTCACTGAAACATCTTCATCCCTCCATTAAATCACACTCAGAGGACAAACAGAGCTGCTCTGAGTCATGCGTCAGCCAGAAGGTAAAGACTGCATCTCTGAGTTTGCTGGACTGGTGTGACACGGCAGCAAACACACGGCAGCTCTGGTGTTCAGAGCTTCTAATTCACGCTGATCGTCTGATCCTCCTCACTTAAAGAAACGTCCCTGCAGCTTTGCCTGTTGAGAGGCTTGTCACTCCAAACACTTTCATGTTTTTCATCCCAGCGTCTCTCTAAACATCCTGCACGGAGGAGAAATATGACACAAATGATTCTGCTGCTCCTCTACAAACAGGAACTATGCGGCCTATCTTGTTCTTTTTTAATATTTTAGAGCGAGCCAACAGGAGATCGAGGGATTGATCCAGTTGGATGTCTGTTTTTAGGAGATAAGCCTCCCTCCTTTTTCTAATCAAGGGATTAAAAATGTCTGTCAGCAAATAGCTTCTGGACTGGATCCTGGAGTTGTTTGATGAAAATGTGTGTGTGTCTTCTATTTTCCGACTGTCCTTGTTAATTGTTGATCCACAGGAGTGCAGAAGCAGAGGAGGAAAGAAAAGGGAGGAGAGCTGGAAGAAAATCAGGATTCATTAGGAGAAGGACAGCGCTGAAGATGAGCAGTCATAAAACGTGGCTCTGGTTTCTTGTCTGGTGCTCAGATGGTCTCACATGAAGCCGTTTTCTGCCTCACCAGCTCTGAATTACAATTTCATCCATATTGGCAGTTCACGGATTAATGACATTTTCTGCAGCTCACTCCCTCATCACTGAATAAATGGCATTAATAAGAGGCAGTTCAAATGTGTGATTGGCTCTCTGGCTTCACTTCATCACTCCAACATCAAGCAGTGATTTTTCTTCATGTGTCAAACCACCAGCAGTGAAATGGCAGACACTCGTTGCAATCATTTTTATGCTTGTGCTCATTTTTTGGTCCAGCTCATTAGGGCCCATCTGGAATATAGGAGATTAATGCATTCATACATACAGTTAAGAGTCCAAAACTACAGGTCCAAAATAAGATTTATAAAGAGAGACTTTAAATCTATAACTGCAAACACATGCTCGCCAGTCCTTTTTCTCTGAGCTTATTAGTACAAACAAGAACTAGAAATGCTCCGAGAGCACAAACCTCAACAAACCTGCCCTACCAGTGTTAACAAATCCTTGAAAAAATGTGTTGATCCACATTCGGATTCAGATCACCACCAAAATGTGACAACTGCTCTCTTTGAGCCATGACTAACGTTCCCTGAAAGTGTCATCAAATGAGAAATTATTGAGTTATAGCAAAAAATGTGGAAAGTGCCAACATGTATCCTGCACTGTTTACAAATCTTCACAAAAATTCACATGAAGTTTTGTACCACCACCAAAATCAAACCACCTCTGACCAACATGCCCCCCAAAAAATCATACAAATCTTGTTGAGTTATCCTATTCACAATCCAACAAACCAATAAACAAACAAAGAAGCTAATGCTGGCAAAAATGTAACCTCCATGACAGAGGTAATAAAGCATGCACTTTATTCAGTATTTTTAATGGACTGACAAACCCTCCAGCATCTGTCCTCAGGAGCTTCTGTCCACACAGTCATGTAAAGACTTGGCAGCTTTCTTCACTGATTAAATCCTGACCACAAGACTGCCTGTAATTCAGTGGTGCATGACTTACAGATGTCACCTGTGTGTCCACATACTCCTGACATGTTAGAAAGGTTTCACCTCCTAGGTTACACAGCTTTAACAGAAACTGTTTTCCAGTGAAACTCTGCAAGCTGCCTTTTTACAAACCTTTTTATGTCTCTGGCACCAAATATTTCACAGAATAACAGCTCTCTTCAGTCAGATGTATTTCCATCCGCCTTAGAGGCGGCTGTTATCAAACCACTTTTATAAAAGAGTTACATGGATGCCTCAGAAATAAACAACTTTGTTTTTATAAAAAAAAACTAACACTGTTGTTAAGAACTTGTCACATTCTTGGTTAAAAACAGTTTTTTTTTAACACATTTCAGTCTGGACTTCATCTGCACTCAAGTTCTAAGACAGCGCTTAATAAAGTAACACAGCTGTAGAAACTAAGAGAGGATGTGAAAACAGGTAAACAGTACAGTACAGTAGTCTTAAAATGAGATGAGAGGGACTATAACTGTTTTTTTCTCCACCGGCAGATAAGAATGTTTTGTATGCTTCAATATGTTCAGGGGACTAAATGTGACATTCAAGAGTTATACTGAGTTGAATCTTTTCCCCTACAAAAGAAAAAAATATATACACACACGTATATGTATATATATATATATATATATATATATATATATATATATATATATATATATATATATATATATATATATGTATATATATATATATATATATATATATATATATATATATATATATATATATATATATATATATCTTTTACGGTCTAGGTAATCACACCAAACCTTTTCAGTACAAGCCACATGGTTTGGTACAGATTTATATCTAACAAATACATGCATACATGCTTCAGTTCAGGGTTCTACATGGACCCTTTTTCCAGAGCACTTAACACACAGTCAGACCAGGAATAACAAACTCTCTCCTCACCATCACACAAGTCTCCACTCAGAGAATACATGTGAATAACAATGAGGAAAGACAAAATGACAGTAATGTGTGGACTTTATTCTCCATTAACTATGACTCAGTGTTTCATTCATGTGCAGTGAGTGGAAATAGTTTGTGAACACGGTCAAAGTTTCTTTTTGAGATGCCAGCGGCAAATATTCGCTTAAAGTGGGATTTTCATCACAAAAAGTCATTCTTTGGACTCTGAGAGTGATGCAGTCATGATCATGTTAGTGTATGAGTTTATTCACTCTTTTTCACATATGCAACCCTGATAATATCAGAATAATCCTGGTGGTCTGCCGAGGTTATTCCCTGACATGGTCATTTACACTTAGTCCCTGCTGGATGGGGAAGGAGTGGTCGAGGGGCCTGGGGAGGCAGGACAGATGTCAAAGATACATGGCAAAAATCAGTGTTCATAACAAAGCAGCAGAGCAAAACTTTACCCTACGATCACAATTTATGTTCTTACTTAAGTGATAAATGTTAGAAAGCATATCAACAGCATCGATGAAAGAGCTGAGAGGAGCACTGAAGCACACAGAAGTGAATATGAAGCAGCGTCGCAACATGCATGACGATAACACCGTAGAAGATAGCTGCAGAGTTTTAGCTCTGTATCCAACAGCAGTGCAAGACAGCTCTTTGGATGAGAGACCCAGTAGTGATCGTTCTACAGCAGGAGATCTACCAAACTTTGATGATGTTCAGTGGAAACAACTCTGTAAAATGTCCAGACGCACATTTAAGTTTGTGTTACTCTCCTCACAATCAGATAAACTTCTCCCACAACAGCCATTTTTTTTTTACCTCCGTCAAGCATGATGTATTTTTGCTGGCATATGTTTGTTTGTCTGTTTTTTAGTAAGATTACGCAAAAACCACTGGACAAATTTTGATGAAATTTTCAGGAGATGTTGGTAATGACCCAACTTGGAAATGATTAGATTTTGGTGGTGATCCAGATAACCGCCATTAGCAAACGATCGTTTTGCTCAGTAACTGTCTAACTAATAATGATATCAACATGTTTCTGAGTGCTAGGTGTGGGTTTTCAGGGTCATGAATCATATTATGATGGTAACTTTATCATTGAACTATTGCTTAGAGATGAAACAGCAATATGTGAGCTATGTTGGTGGAGGTTTGTGCTCTCTGAGTGCTTTCCAGTTTTATTCACCCTGTCAAGTCTGGTTTCATGCCAGTCACAAAGGATGGTGTCATCAGCCCTCCCCACTCGCCCTCAGTAAATTACCCTGATAATTTCCAGCTGTGTTTACGCTTTGGCTCACCCAGACTTTATGCTGAAATTTACCAGGGGGTCACGAGGAAATTCTGGGTGAAAAGCTTGTCTGATGTTGTTCACACATACAGCTCAGCCACTTTAAGTCCAGATAAATTCAGGGTTTTTGAGTTTATCACAAGAAAGACAATATGAAGCTTGGGACATTTACTCAGGGAAATTTTCAAGAACTGGA
The DNA here is from genome assembly GCA_037902135.1 of Cetoscarus ocellatus. Lineage (NCBI taxonomy): Eukaryota > Metazoa > Chordata > Actinopteri > Labriformes > Labridae > Cetoscarus > Cetoscarus ocellatus. The sequence continues at coordinate 1,704,494 of JBAMNC010000640.1, read as the reverse complement.
CCCAGTTACATTTTAACTGAAGTTCCCTGGTCTATATTAATAGCTTTAAATCGTACCAAATATGTTCCAGTTTTTAAAGATTATTAAAGATTTTTTATGGCAGATTTGATTTTATCCTTCATGTTTGCAATTCATTACTATTTAACTTAGTTTGAGAGCTGAAATGAGTGAGAAGGAGGCCCTGGGCCACAGTTTCCTAATCCCTGACCTGGATCATAAATAAAATCGATGCGCTGTGTAAAAGTGACAACAGAGGGCTTTAGAAATGTCTGCTTGTGATCAAAGTAATGGACATTTTTATGAAGTAAATCATAGTTCAATGATTTGAATGCTCGTCTCTGCTGATCCATCATTATAAATAAATTTTCCCATTTTTCAGCATGAGAGCAGATGGCAGAGAGAGGAAAGAGGGCGCAGAGCAGACAGAGGGAGATATAAACAACCGTGCAGCCATGACTCATCTATAATAACTCTCATCATAGAGCAGTATGGTGGAGGTCATTATCTGTCACGCAGCAGGAAGAATGGAGCGCTGTAAGGAGAGCAGCAACAGGTCTGATGTTTCTGCTCCCTGTCAGGCTCTGCACATGTGAATCTCCCAGAAAGAACAAGAAAGGGCAGGTAATGAGTATAATTTACTGCTTTAGTAGAAAGATATCTAACTTTGAATCAGCGTCATAGATAGAAAAAGAGATAGATAGATAGATAGAGAGATAGATGGATGGATTTCATGGTCCGTCTGAAGCACAGTGACAGAAATATTCCTTTAACATGGCTCAAATGATTAATAAAACATTCATATAACAAATTAAAAATCATTAACAGAAAAAGGATGAGTAATCATGAGAGGTAGATTTAAAAAAATGGGTCAGCAAAAAGTTGCCTGTGGGACATATCTGGCCCTCGAATGATGATTTAAATCCTGCACAATGATCTGGAAAAAATGACTTTTATACATGTATTCCTTCATTTTTTTTTTTGTCAAACAACACCATAACAATCAGTGACAGATGAACATGAGTGCCTGCAGACAGATGACAGCTCCTCCTGCAGCCACTTAGAGCAAACCCCCACACGAGGATATAATGTCACCAAGCAGGAGAGCGACTTTTGCAGATCAAGAATGATTTTAAGTTTTGGTTCCGACCAGCACACACGACCAATAAAAACAAGACAAGGAGCAACAAGGAGCTGAAGCGGCTCCTGCCAAAAATAGATTTGCTGCGTGATTACAGCTGTAAACATAAGTTTTCTCAAAACTCCAACAACCTGATCATAACCTGCAGTTACCTGCTTTCTGCCTGATAAGTCCACCAAAGATGTTGTTGCCATGCTAATAAACTAAGTTTACCAGATATCATAACACAAACAGTGAAAAGACAGGTGATTGATGTGTTTCAGGTTTCACTACACTCAGAACATTTACAACAACTTACTTTTCCAACATGGGGATCGAACCAACAAATATCAATACATCCCACATTAAATCTACAAATATTTAAAGATTATCCTGCTGATCAGTCACAGTAATAAAGTGTTATTCTAGTTCAGTTATTAAGTAATTATGAAGCTACGAACATAAACTTCAGCTGGCACTTTAAGTTTATGAAATAGTAAATCTGTGCTGTACAAGTGTAAAGGCACAAAGTTCTTATCTACAAAAATATTACTTTATAGACAATCTAAAAAAAACCCCATTCTGCTACTGAATGCATAACTGTTGTATTGTTCTGATTATAACTGATTTTTGCACTTTAAATTGGTTAGAATTTCACAAAAAAAAAAACCCTCACCAGCATGAAAAGTGACCAGCAGAAGTGTTTATGAAAAAAAACGACAATTATAAAAAGAGAGCTGCAGCGTGATGGTTTACAAAAAAGGGCCAAATGCAAGAATGAAACTAAAAAGTCTTTTGAAACAAAAAGCAGGATCAAACAAAAATTCACTACATTACGAATAACAAAAAAACCTAAAACCACGAGGGACACTTACAAAAAACACTGGAGAACACAAGGAGGATTTTCAAGGGAGAGCCACAGGGAAACACACAGGGAGCCGACAGGAAACATGGAGGTAACACGCAGGATTCAAGCAGGACGAACAGACAGTGTAGCAGACTGTTACACAGGGGTAATCAAACACAGGTGACACTAATGAGAGACAATGACACAGGTGAACACAGTCAGGGTAAGGAGGGCTGAAGAAGAAACACTGAGCATCAGAGAGGAATGAAATGACAAATGAACACAAGAAACAAGAGGTTTAAAACATCCAAAATAAAACAAAACTTCTGAAACCATGACAGACAGCAGAGGCTTGTATAAAAGCTGCTGGTATCCTCTCACCCTGAACATCCTGAAGTGTTTTTTTCTGTAGTCACACTTTATTTCATCCAGTTTGATGACATGAGCTCAAGATGTGCACACCTGAATCAACAAGTAATGCGGATTTCTCCAGTCCTCCTGTTCCCAAAACACTTCTTTCCTTTCAGCTGTGTGCACACCAAATGCAAATTTCAGTTTGTTGCGCAACTGAAATACATTGAAAAATTGTTATATGGAAATGTTTGTTTTATTGATTCTATGTACAGCACTTTGGAGACGTTTTTGGTGTTTAAATGTGCTATACAAATAAGGTGGAGTGGATTGGATTGGATTAAAGTGAATGTAAGGATGCAAATTTGCGCTGTTCGCACAACAATTCTCATGACAATTTGCAGCACAATAGTCCCACGAATGATGTGAATTTTCATGGGAGCGGGGCAAATTTTGCCTTTTGGCTGAAGTTAAAAATATTCAACTTTTGTGACAAATTCACCTGAAGCCATGGCGGGACAGCCAATCAGCACCAAGAGTTAACGGTGACTAGGATGACATCACAGACAGAGGAGGAAGAAAACAATGCTGCACGCTGGCATGGGAGCTCCTCTACATCGTTATTTTGGTGTTCACAGACTGAACCACAGACAAGAGAAACAGGGAGAAAGTCTCAGGAGAGTTTTAAGTATCTGGTGAGTTCAGCTCATATTTATTTAACACCTTTCAGCGTGCTGGCTGCTAGTGTGTTTTTTCTGGCTTACTATTTGTGATTTAATGTGTTTTTCACCATAGAAAACATGCTGAACTTCACAGAAGAATTACCAGAGCACCCACGATAGACAGAACAGACCAGGAAGAGTAGAGGAGTGGATCTGCGATTGTAGCGGGAAAAAAGAGGAGGAAAGCTGGGCAGGTTTGGCATTAGGAGGGGGTCTCCCTGTGACAACATGGTGAAACCCTCCATGTGCGTCTCTGAAGGATGTTATGAATCCTCAAATGGATGTGTTTCTATTCCAGACTTTTCTGGGACTTTTAATTTTTCATTTTTGAGAACAGAAGGAAGACAGCGATTGTAGAAACATCCACCATGTTGAGCATGGATCAAGAAGGCGGAAACACTCGTTGTTGTGACTGGGAAAATTTCTCTAAATATATATGATTTATTTCAACATACAAATACCTAAACATAGTCAAGATTCGAGATTTCTTTACTGTCATTCAACTATATACCAACAGTACACAGTAGAACAAAATTACGTTGCTCCTGGCTCAAGACCCTTAGAACAGAATAAAATAATATATACCAAATACAAAGAATTTTTATGTCGTAGAATTGAGCTTTAGTGCAGTATAACAGTAGGTAATTTAGTGCAAATAGAGAACAAAGTCAGTGCAGATGCAAAAGCAGAGCACTGAACGTAGGACACCTTCAGGTTTTTTATATCCAGCATGGATTAAACAGTGTTCCAAGAGGAGCAGACTAAGGAATGTGTAAATATATATAGGCTAGAAGCAGATAGTGCATAAAAAGAACAACAGCTGGAAGAAATACTTGTGCCATTTTTTGGTAAAGTGCAGGCTCCTTGTGTCACTTAGACAGAAAACAATTAATTTAAGACGGATGGATCTCTGCGAATTCAGGAGTCCTATTGCAGTAGGGAAGAAGCCTGTGATGGGAGGGCTCGACACAAATGTTTTTTTCGTGTTTGGTGTGAACACAGCTTTAGACCTGTTGAGTCTCCATCTACAGAAGTTTCCTCTGTGCGTCCTCCAGTTCATACAAGTATTCAAAAGTGTCTAGAGTAAGCTGGGGTCATATTTGCTGCAAAAACTGCCCATCTCTATGGTTTGGAATTGGTTGTCTCCTCTCGTGAAGTAAGCTGGTTGGTGCTGCTGGCAGAAGAGCACATAGGCTGAGCTAAGTACAGAAGAAGTGCCAAAACAAAGTAGAAAGTAGGTCATTGTAAATGTTCTTAATAGCATCTGTTTTTGTGCCTTGCTTTTAGCCACATTTAGGCACTGTCTGCAGCAATGTGTAGCCCTAGTTTCTGTGCCGACTATTTTTACACTGAAGAAAAAGCTGAGTTCTGTGACTGCAGCTATTGTTCAGGCTAACGTCATGTACCTCATATAACTATCCCTTTAAGAAGAATGTGAAAACACACAACTAAAGAAAATATTAGACAAAGCCACAGATTCCTGTTGATGGCTCTTAAGCCAGTCTGCAGCGTTGACAAAGCTGTCTCAAACTAGCTGACCTCGAGGCAATGAGGCCAAGTTAAGGTCTAACACAAGCATGAAACTATTTTTTCTCTTTACTCTTGATCAGGCCTTTATAAAATTCTTCAAACTGAATCCATAAAACCCAGCTCAACAGCCAGCTCGTTCTTCTTAATACAAATCAGAGTCTCCGTCTCCACAATTACTGCTCCATTCATGCATCACACTTGAGCAGTACTGATGACTGCTGCAAGCCGCCAGCCATTAAAAGAATATTTACACACTGTCTGCTCATGCCCATCAGCTAATAATGATGTCCTCGCAGCAGGCGACAGCGAGCCATAAATAAAGAGCACAGCAGAGAGCTCAGCTGCTCTCTGACGTCTAACCATGGAGCGGGGAAAGTGGATCAGAGATGGGTCAGGGCCTGGAGCCTCGGCTGTTCTCTTTCTTCTTCTACACCCTGATATCTGCTCTCTTTCTCTCTCTTATCTGTTCACTTTCAGCTGTTTAAGCTTGGTGTTCACAGCAGTAATCCTGATTCTGAATATGACAGCTCCTTCGGCGGTGTTCAACACTGTGATAAGGAGCTGGCTAACAAGTTATGATTAAACCCTTTAACAGAAAAGGTCCTTATCAGGCTGCTACAGTCCTTCCTATGGTACAGTCTACACCTCTCAGTCTGGAGGGGCTGTCGGTAGATTCATCTGTACCATCAATAAGAGGGTTTAAGGTTTGAGGCCCAGCACCGGCTGTCACATGTCAGTGTGTGCTTGGGCAAGGCACTTAACCCCAAGTTGCTCCCACTGTTGTGTCAGTGGTGTGTAAAAAGTGCATGGATGTGCTGATGCTGATGGACAGCTTGAACTTCGACCAACAGTGAGTGAATGAGTGTGAATATGTGGGAGTAAAAGTGATTTGAGCAGTCAGAAAGTAAATAAAGTGCTATAGAGCTCAAGTAAATGGTTGAGCTTATATAATACTTTTCTATTCTTCTGTTGACTCAAAGCGTTTTCACACCACAGGTCACATTTACACATACACACATTCACTCATTTGCTTACTAAAAGGTTAAGACTTAGAAATTATGAACAGCGATTTCCATCATATATGTTTGTGAGGAAATTGTTTATGTTAACATGCTTCCCTTCTCTTTATTCTTTTTTTATTCAAAGGTTTTTAACCTCTTCCTCTAAACTGCTGAAACTCAAATTTGAGTGAGTTGTCCTGCGTCTTCTGTTGTTCTCTCAGCGTTTTTCAAGTTCAGGCAAACACTGACGAAACATGAAGAACTTTACAGTTGAAAACCGCTACGTGGCTGTGATGACAAAAGAGCTGAATTCAAGTCAAAGAAACTGTCGATGCAAAGCAGAGTTGCTGCTGAACATACAATCACCTACGATTTCACAAAATGGTGGTGAAAGCCTTCAGGAAAACAGCCAAGCAGCACAAGCAAGAGAGGGCAGCATTTAATGTTGCATTCATGGGTTTTCACGCAGACAAAGATGTTTCTGAGAGTTGGAGTTTTAAAACAGACAAGGACAGCCTGTTTTTAAGGATACTTACCTACATGAGGACATAGCCTAAAATAAATGTTTTATTCAGGCCAGACTCCACTGCGTCCTCATTCATCCTCTATCAGAGTGGAAAGTATAAAAGCTGCTAACTGTGTTGGCATGACAGACATGACGGAAGGTCAGAAGGTCAATTACACTGGGAGGTCAGAAACCTGTTGAAGTCATCAGATGTAGCCTCGTCCATGAGCGGATGCCAGTGTGATCAACCCAGGATAGGAATTAAAGCTATAAAACAAATAGTTTGTCTTAAAAGGAGAGGACTATGGTCGTCATTCTGTATCTTGGAATAACAATTCTCTGACAGAGATAAATAATCTCAGTCCTTTCATGCAGCCCTGTCCCAGTTCCTATCAGAGACTGATCCGCTGCAACAGTGTGCAGTTTGTCCTCTGGCATCCAGGTTATGACACACTGTGGATCAGACTCATGTGGAGTCGGCTGCTGCTCTCCCTCTGCCGCTCTCCGTCAGGTGAGCCTCATGACGGGGGCACACACATTAGCCCCCCGCTAACTACATATTAACCACACAATGCCAGCATGCAGGGCGGACAGCTGAAGCTGACCTACAGCCTGCTGGATTACACGGGACAGCTAGGCTGTGCCAGTATTTTAACTCATTTTTAAAAAAATCATCCTGTCCACGTAGATAAAGTTTTTAAAAGCTGTCAGTCCACACCAGTTCGTCTTCCTGTTGCAATTTCTGTGCAAAAGCTGCTTTATTCTCAGATCTATTCCAACCACAAGTCTTTCTGTTGTTATAAGCTTTAACCCAATGGTTCTCAAACCTTTTTGTTCAAGGTACACCTAAAATCAAGCCTAAGTCTCTCAGCACGTCATATTCATAAGAATGCAAAATAGTCCCTTTAAAATGAACTGCAATATCATATTATTCTGTGCTGGTTTGTTCCAATACAATGCCCACAAAAATCAATTGGAAAACTGAATTAATTATAAGTTATTTATTAAAACAATGCAAAAATTCATTTGTAACTTGAGAAGTTTGTAAAACTTTAACAACACACATTCAAAATTGACAGGCTACATGTGATAAAATGAAGAGATTTTAAGAATCGGATAGTCTAATGATTTTTTCCTCCATCTAGTCCTGTTAACTGCAAAAGACTGTGTTTCTTCAAAGGTCTTAAGATCATTTAATGTTACAGAAGTGCATGTACCTCACAACAAGGCGGTCACCAGTTCGATCCCCGGGTCGGTCAGGGCCTGTCTGTGTGGAGTTTGCATGTTCTCCCCGTGCATGCAGCACTCCGGCTTCCTCCCACAGACCAAAAACATGTCAGTTAAGTTAAATGGTGACTCCAAACTGCCCTTAGGTATGAGTGTGAACATGAATGCTTGTCTGTCTCTATATACAGCCCTGCGATTGACTGGCAACCTTTAAAAAATTCCTGGATCTGCATCCAGATTCAGATCAATCCCTGAAAATTTCATCAAAGCTATCGAGAAAATTTGGAGATATTCGTTTACTGGCAGACAGACAAACAAACAAACAAACAAACAGCAAACAAACAGGCAAACACAGACAAAACCATCAGCTTTTTGGTGAAGACAGCAGTGTTCACTGTGACCAACAGCAGATTGTACAAGAACAACATTGACTGAAATGAGTCAACTGGGAATAATTGAAATATATCAAGAATTTCTTTATTTGTGGGTTTTTATTATATATACATATTAACCTCATAAAGTTCAGAGAAAATGCTGGAGGAGGCTTAAAACAGTAATGTGGATTAAATTAAACTGTAGATTTGTTTACTTGTTAAAGGAAGAAGCCTCATTTAGAGGAAAACATTGACTTAAGTTAGGCTTTGTGTGATCCTAAATCATTTTTGTGAGGATGAGCTCATAGTCTTTGCTCTTGAGAGAAACATTTTGACACATTTTTCCAGCAGTCACTGCTATGTTTTACTTGGACTCAGGCTCAGAGTTATTTCTAAAACCAATCAGCTGCAGCAGTAATGATCCATGTGTGCTATTAAAAAGAGAGCATGGAGTTAATGAGTATTGTGTTAGTTTTAATTGTTATTACATCAGGTCACTATAAATGATGTTGAATATTTTTATTGGGGCTGTAAAACAGGACAAGCTGAGCACTTCTACAGACAGCTGCAGGGAGCCTGAGGCCGGTCTAAAACGCTCTGTATGAGGAGATTTATGGACTTTTCTGGTCTACAGACAGACACCTGCTGCTCACACCTCACTGCATTAAGACTGTCCTTGAGGAGTTTTTGGATGCAGGAAAACTGAGGGGACTTTTCTCTTTCTCTTGATCCCAAGGTCAGACAAAGAGAACAGCTGCTGAGCACTCTGAGAGGCTGCAGCTCAGAGTAATGGAAAAGATCACAGTGACATTTACAGCTCTTATGTCACCACAGCTGCTCTATTTTTGTCTCAAAAAGTGTTTTAGTGCTGGTGTGAGCTTCATCCAGTCCATCATTCTGATCTTTTAGTTCATTCAGTAATTCTGCTGCAGCAAAGGTAGCCGACATCAGGTTCACATGCGACACACTTTGTTTTTAGGAATGATGTGTAGACAGGATCAGGTTTTCTGTTACCAACAGGCTAAAGCAGATTTCTTTCATGTAAGACATTTTGAAGAGGGTCCGCCATCAAGACCGTTAAAGATTTGCTAAACAGGTTTATTATGACCAACCAGTCATACATAAAATAATTTACAGAAAAAGAAACAAGCAGCTCTTTGTCAAAATGAAGTTCCTGGTAACCTCAAAACTTTTCATTTATGCCTTAAGCTCAAAATCAACATTTACAAGACCATAGTCAAAGGATTTTCATTGGAGGAGGAAGATAACACAAGGTAAGAGATATATGTAAGGGTAATGTGTGCATTCACAAAAATAAAATTAAATTAAAGATACAATTCATGGCTACAGACTTTAACTCTAAGGCACTCACAAGGATTAAAACAGTTTTTAAAAATTGCTGTAAATGTTTGGTGTTTCCATGTAAATGTTATGTCTGCACTTTGTTCAGGTTACCTTTTATTTGTCCCTCATATTTCATGTCCTGTGTTTCCTGTTTTATTCTAAAATCACTCTCCCTCGTCTCTGTTTCAGGTTGCTTCCTGCCCCTTCCTCCTCTTGTGCACACCTGCTCATGATTGTCTCCTCCACTGCTGCATCACATCACTCCCCATTACCTCATGGATTTAGTCTCATGTCTTGTTCGTTGCACCTCCTGTCTCGCTCCAGCATTCTAGCCGTCAAAGTTTTTGACCCTGTTTTTGTTAACTTTGCCTTTTGCTCATGTTTTGGATATTGTTGCCTTTCTTTGACTTCCTGCCTGTGTACTTGACTGCCTGTAAATAAACTGTTTTTGAACCGATACTATGTCTGTGAGTTCTGGGTTTGGGTCCTATTCTGTTGTTCAGGTTCTCACAGTAACTTTTCTTTGTTTAAATTATTCAGTCAAAACAAATTTCACTGTGCCACTGTTAGTGTCCACCCACTGTCAGGCCAGGAGGTCATGAAATAAAAAATGAGAAAATAATACAGGCACTGCAAAAGACATTTATGAGGCAAAGTTGAAATGATGATGATGAACAGTCTAAAAGATTTCAATATGTTCAGATTATAGAATATATCTAAATTTATTAGGGATGTCCAGATCAGGCTTTTCTTGGTTGACAGTGATCACTGATACTTACAGGGATTAATTCTAATCAACCGATCATGTTTGTTTTACAGAAATAATCCATAGCTGATCAGTACCAACACAATCAGGGCATGTTCAAAATGATCAGATATGTTCATAATGCAGCAATGTCAATTGTTATCTCGTTGAAAAAATCAGATTTATAGATTATACTAAAATAAAGTTATAAAACAGCCTGACAGTGTATTAAGATGTTTCTTTAGATTATTCCTCAGCCTCAGTCATTGACGTCAGCTATCAGCCCTGCAGAGCCTTTTTTTTCTCTTCCAGAAAAGAAACATCATTTTTTTTATCCAACAAGGACACAAACAGTCGGAGGAGCCATTACAGTAAAGAAGAAAACACTCAGAGAAGTTAGTCTGGTGTTTCACCGAAAGTCACCGAAAGGATTGAAATGACGAGAACATCTTCTACCACAACAGACCCTCAAAGAGATGCTCTGAAAAGAAAACATCAAAAAAGCAGCAAAGCACACAAACTCACACAAAAACACACAAAATGAAGGATGAAGTGAAGTCAGACAGACGAATGATGCAAACGTGTACCCGCCTCTCAGCAGGTCACCATGCTGTCTCACTAATGATGAGATGTGTGATTTGAAATTTGATTTATTGGTGTCCTATTTTTACACAGCGAAATATTCCATCTGGTAAAAGTTTGAATTCTAAAGCCAACCCATCTTTGTTGATAAAAACTGAGTATGTCAGGGGTGTGCTGATAGCCTGGTGATTATCTCTGTGCACAGAGCCATGAACACTGAAGGTGCTACAGGGAATTCTTGGCCCCATGAAAGGACATCATTGCAGCCCCCACCACCAAGACCAACCATGCACAGCTACTTGGACCACACCCTTCATGCAAAAGATAATTAGTTAGATAAATAAATGAATGAATAAGTAAATAAAAACAAAAAAGTAGAATATTTTGGGCTTAAATAACGTTATCATAATGAACCAGTTTATTGTCTATATTTGATGTGGGCCAGCACAGTGGTGCAGCAGGTAGTGCACGTGCCTCACAGCACGCAGGTTGCTGGTTTCATCCCTGTGTCGGCCAGGGCCTTTCTCTGTAGAGTTTGCATGTTCTCCCTGTACATGCGTGGTTCTCTCTGGGCACTCCGGCTTCCTCCCACAGACCAAAAGCATGCACATCAGGCTGATTGGTGACTCTAAATTGCCCTTAGGTATGAGTAAGCATGAATGGTTGTCCATCTGCTAATGCGGCCCTGTGATCAGATGGCGACTGGTTCAGAGTGTACCCCCCCTCTCAGCCCAAAGTCAGCTGGGATAGGCTGAAGCCCCCCGGGACCCCAAAATGGATAAAAGGCATAGACAATGGATGGATAATGGACTTATGTATGAGGTCACTGTAAAGCGCTCTCTAAGTGAACACACCATTTTGTTGTGGTTTCCATTATCAAAGTGATGTTACTGCAACACCACCCCTGAAGGGTTGTATGGCATGGCTGTCACGCTTGAGGAGGGAGGATGACCTTCCTGCTTGCACAGCCAATGGCTGATGAGAAGAAAAGAGCTTGTGTCTTGATTGAGACTCACAGATGTGTGAAGATTGAAGCTGGATGGACCTACCTCATGTGGGAATGTTTGTAGCTGATGAGAGACCATGTTTTCTGTTTGTTATCAAGTTTATGTTGAGATTTATCTCATTTTATGTCAGTAACAGAAATAAACTGTCATCCGACTCACTAAGTGGAGATGTTTAAGTGAAGCAGTGCCAGCTGAGTCGTCATCACATCATAGTTGAGTGAGAGACGCAGCAACAGGTAAAGACCGTCTCCCTCGCCTTCAGCTCAGCAGACACATGGCAGTGGCAGACATGAGTGAAAGTTTCCCAGGGTCATGTTTGCTGAGGCATAATGAAGCGCACTCATTATATCCCACAATGCACTGTGAAAAAAGTAAATGACCAATGATCATTCAAATGGGTAAAATTTCCCATCATGCATTAAAACTCAGAGCTCAAACCAGGTGAATGTGATGTTTGGAACTTGGAAAGTGGAGAACTTGGTGGGGATTGTCGTTGACCACATTCATGTCACATGTAAGTGATAAATGATACATCTGTTTTAATGTAAGACGTAATTTAAGCTAACAGCTATCAACAGGGTCTAGCTGCTACGTCATGCTGTGGCTTGATATGATTGGTCTGTGATAAGTGTGACTTGCAGAACGATCGTCCAATCACCAGCTGTTTTTGAAGGTTCTGCCCTCTGAAAACATTTTCTATGGGCTCTTCTCCAGATGGACTTGTGACATATTTCTGTGGCGGATATATGTAACTGTCCTTCTGGTGTGTCAGGTTAACCAACACCTCACCTCTTTTTGAGTTTGTAATTGGTGAACATGAATACCTACACAATGACCCCAGTGGTACTCTATTTAAAAGTCTTCCAGATGTTTTATTTCCAGCCCAGCTGACCAGTCAACAGCGCCATCACTGGATCATCAGTGTGGTTTCAGTGTCAGAGGCAGAATCATAGTATCATCTTTAGGCAGGAAGGCTGCTCTTGTTTTAAAGCTGGAGCAGCTTCCTTCTCACAATATCTGACTTTCAGTTTGCAGTCATTCAAAGGATTTTATGCAGCAAGTACACAGAGGTAATAACACACAGCCTGTGCACCCAGGGGCGTAATTAGTAATGTATATTTTACCCCCTTTAATTTCTTTTTAAAGGTTCAGTGAGAATGATGAAACACTGATCATATTTCACACCATAATGTGAGGACCGTATTCAATCTGGTGTAAAATTCATAAAATGAAGTGAGTTTGTATTTTCCATGATTGATAGTCAAGCTGATGGAGTCATTATTCAGAGGCGCTTTAATAAAAGGTTAAATATTCATGTCTGCTTCCAGCTTGGCTTCTCAGCTGTTATCAATCCCACATTCATTTCAGCACTCTTATTCAGGATTTAAAGATTTATTAATAATCACTTTAATTCAAAAAGGTTTAAAATCTGACCTCTGATTTATTTATTCATTTATTTATTACTCTGTGTATTTATTTATTTTCTGGGCTGCCTGTTGTGTCCATTCTTCAAACATGAACATGAACATCATCCCAAGGGAACCTTTACCCCGAGCTCTCGTCCCTCTGTTGGAAGAGCGAGAGGATGTCAACTGTTTGTGGGTGTGTGTGTGTGTGTGGGGGTGTGTGTGTGTGTGTGTGTGCGTGTGCAGACAAAGTAATGGCACACCATCTCATACCTTATTTATGCTGATGTCTGTGCTCTGGCTCCTCCGGCTCAGAAGGTAAAACGTGGAGATGGATGGAGATGGTTCTGACTGAATAAAAAGAGAGCAGCGGGAAGAGAGGAAAAAACAACTACAAATAAAAGTGTTGACTGAACAGCAGCATGTATAAAATGTAACTTTGAAAAGTCACTAGTTACAATCAGAGATGGGGAAGCTGTTTGTAAAATGTTGTGGGCTAAGATACTAGTTACTCATGAAAAAATATCAGCTTTACTTCAATAAAGCTACAGCCTGGTGAAAAGTAACAAGCTAAGTTATAGCAACATGACAAATGGAGCAGTAATAATGATAATATTTATCATTATCAATGTTATTATTAGCCATACCAATATCAATATCATAATCATTGTGATATTTTTAGTGTATTTAATATTTTTAATGTAAGCATTATTGTATACCTAAACCAATTTCAATTGCAGGCCAAGCATATACATATTTTAGCTTGTTTAACTGATCTGCAGTATATCTTCTTTTAAGAAATTATCTTTGTTTTTTATTGTTGCATAACTTTGACTTGCCCTTTTTAGTCATTTTATTATTGTGCAGCACTTTGTAAGGATTACCCTAATGGTCCTATATTGTTAAAACATTATCATCTTAGTTTATTCCTCTATACATTCAGAGAAAATCACTTTTGAGAGTTTAACTATGTTTTTTATTTATATAGGTCCTATCAAATAATAATTTATTGGCATTATAGCCAAAATAATATTTTGTGCATACACAGTCTGATAAATCATCCCTACACTGTTAAATAAATAAAAACAAACTCATTAAGTTGCCCAATAATGTCATCATGCTGCATATCTTACCTCATTGGTTCACTTTGTTCCTGTCTCCCTTAATCTGTTCAACGTCACCATTTATTCCTCATCAGTTCTGCTCCTCTTCTCTCCCTTATGCTCTGTAGTTAGTAATTGAAGGATTTATAGCTTTTTATTACAGATGACACCTCTGATGATAAATTTAATACTATTTAATACACTGCCTGGCCAAAAAAAAAGTCGCCACCACAAAATAAGGTCACACACTCTAATATTTTGTTGGACCAACTTTAGCTTTTATTACAGCATGCATTCGTTGTGGCATTGTTTCAGTAAGCTTCTGCAATGTCACAAGATTTATTTCCATCCAGTGTTGCATTATTTTTTTCATCAAGAGCTTGTATTGATGATGGGAGAGTCTGACCACTATGCAAAGCCTTCTCCAGCACATCCCAAAGATTCTCTATGAGGTTAAGGTCTGGACTCTGTGGTGGCCGATCCATGTGTGAAAATGTCTCATGCTCCCTGAACCACTCTTTCACAGTTTGAGCCTGATGAATCCTGGCATTGTCATCTTGGAATAGGGAAGAAAAAATCCATTGATGGAATAACCTGGTCATTCAGTGTATTCAGGTAGTCAGCTGACCTCATTCTTTGGACACATAATGTTGCTGAACCTAGACCTGACCAACTGCAGCAGCCCCAGATCATAGCACTGCCCCCACAGGCTTGTACAGCAGGCACAAGGCATGATGGGTGCATCACTTCACCTGCCTCTCTTCTTACCCTGATGTGCCCATCACTCTGGAACAGGGTAAATCTGGACACATCAGACCACATGACCTTCCTCCAGGACAGTTCTTAATCCAATTTTAGTAGTTTCTGCAATCTCCTTAGATGTTTTCTCTGCTTGATGCATGCCAATGATTTGACCCTTTTTAAACAGACTAACATCTTTTCCATGAACACAGGATGTGTCTTTTGACATGGTTGTTTAAGAAATGAGAAGCTACTCATTGCATCAGCTGGGGTTTAATAACTTGTTGCCAGCTGAAAGACAATCGTCCATGCGGTAATTATCCAATAGGAGGCTCGTACCTATTTGCTCAGTTAAATCCAGGTGGCGACATCTTTTTGGCCAGGCAGTGTAGTTACCTGCGTGCACCTGTGATGCTCATCCTTCCCTGCATTAGTTCGGCTGCAGCACAGACACTGGAGGTGTAAAGGATTAAACAGTGCTGTTGCCGTCATGTGGAAACACAATGTCCACTAAAACTACTCATCTGTGTGGACGCTTGCATCATTTACTCTTCCTTAAAGTGTTCTGGACTGTGACAGAGAGCTCTGCTGCTGCTCTCCCTCTGTGATGAGGGAAACGTTTAGCTTATTAAGATGCTACTGTGCTGCTTGTTCAATAAAATAACTAAGTTACTGAAAGCTATTTGACTCAGATAACAACACCACCACAAAACTACTGGAAAATTTAATTAAAGTGCAAACTAATAATTTGTAGAGACTTAACTGCCCATCAGTGATTACCATACTGCATTAAGGCGGGCATACACTTCCATTTAAAACCTGCTTTTTCTGTAGTATGGCATGGCCTTGAAGGTGGGGTGTATTTCAGCCTGATTGTCATTTGCTGACCTTTGTACATGGAAACACAACAGCCGATTACAGCCCAACGTCTTCCAACCATTTTGGTTGATTTCTTATTCAATATTTTGGTTGTACATCTTCATTCACTTACACGGCGGGAGCTTTAGGGCCTGCATCCACAGACAGAGAATTCTGCACTTACAGAACTTTTTAATTCAGAACTGATGTAGTCCAGCATTCTGGAAAAAGGCCCTTAGTGTCAGCTGATTTTTGTCGTCACACTCTCAGGGTACTCAGTTGAAAACAGATCAGCTTCTGAGAGAGCTCCGGCCGGGACTTCTACTGTTCCCTTTGACAACAGCCGTGGTGGAAGTGTTGAAGCTGTATTTACAAGCGAACTTTTTCATGGGCCTCAGCATTTATTAGTGATAGGACATGATTTCTTGATGGGATTTTTTGTTATGTGGATGATAACTTATCAATCAATCTTTATTTGTATAGCGCCAATTCATAACAAGTGTTATCTGAAGACACTTTACAATAGAGCAGGCTGAAGTCACACTCTTCATTTTTTAAATACACATACATACATATATAAAGTACACATACACACAGATATAAAAATACAAACATCCAAACCCAACATGAATCCACTATGAGCGCAGCACTGGGCCAACCTACAGCATAGTGCATCAATAGACTTAAACAGTGGCTGACGAGGGCAAACGAGAGACAGACAAGAAAGACCACAGTCAAGTCAGGTGCTCCTAAATTTGAAGTTCTTGTGTATTTGGATCTTTACGGTAAATGCGCCGTACTGAGCAAGAGGGGGATGACTGGCAGGCTGCGTCACTTTATCATGTTCCTCTTTATTTTAACCATCATATGAGTAAAATACAGGAGTTTTGCCTTAACCTTGGCTCTCAGATGCCCCTTTCCAACATGAATGAACAGAATGTGTACTTAACTGGCATGTGCAGCGCTAATGCTGCTCTACATGCGCCTTGTCTCTCTTCACTTGCTCAAAACAATATTCTGCTCCTGGAGAGAAACAGTCATTTGACATAAGGGGGTGGGCTTTAGCCCCTTTAATGATTGGTCACTCCTAGAGCCTTTGTGATGACTTCTGTCAACACAGGTGTCACGCCAATCCAAGTCCCCCTGTCAGTATCCAACATGTTGTCAGACTTTCATCAATTACTGCATGGATTGACAAACATGCCTTTTTCCTCTAAAACTGAACACATTAATTGTGTGTCTGTTGGCCTGCTTACTAAGCCTGCATCTTTAAGACCTGGATGCTGTAGGTCATCCTGTCCATAAAACTGTTATTACTGTTAATACAGTAAAATCAACACGTAGGATACAGATGGTTAAAATCAGGATTAAAAATGACAAAAATACAATACTAAAATAATGAATTAAAACAATACAATTTTTCATTTAGCTGTGCAAAATCCATGCCCTTTAATGTAGCTTTAACTTCCTCAGCAGGAGATATAATTTCTGACAGGAGGACTTAGATCAGCGTGACACCTGTGTTGATGGAAATCGTCTCAAAGGCTCAGAGAGTGACCAATCACTATCAATCAATCAATCAATCAATCAATCAATCAATCTTTATTTGTATAGCGCCAATTCATAACAAGTGTTATCTCAAGGCACTTTACAATAGAGCACAAAGCTCTTCATATTATGGACACACATATATGCATAGATACATATATACATGTATAAAATACACATATACATATATATACAAATATATACATCCAACACCCAACATGAATCCATATAGCCAATCATGAATCCCCCCATCATGGCGGCAAGAAAAAACCTTCTGTTAAGCAGCAGGAAATCTTGAATGTGGACCCCAGTCTCATGATGAACAGCAAATCCACACGATGCTGTGTTGGGTGTGTGGGCAAAGGGAGGGAGGTAAGTGGAGACAAGTGGACTAAAGTAAGAACTAAAGCTAGTGACAGATCGATGGACCAATAATTGACCTGTCGTCGTCAAATTTGTTTCTGCTGCAAACAAATTTATTAGAGGTTAGCCTCTTGAGATGCTACAACTTGTTTTCAGGAGGGTCCTCATGTCTGTGTGGTTGTGGTGATAATTTTATAGAAGTATAATCAATAAAAGTCTTACTGAAAATAAGAATTTATGGTAGTGACTCACTCATAGGGTGCCCAGACCACAAGTGCATCCCTACCATATTTGTCTCTGTTAAGTATAAATGTATTAATGGTAGACCTCTTGAGATGTGACACCTCATTTTCAAGAAGGATCTCATGCCCATGTGGAGCTAGAGATAGTTACTATAGATGTATCAACCATGAATAGAAAGATCATGCTAATGTCTACATTGACAGCTATAATGATTATGAACTGGAGTGAGATGGCCAAATATGTGTTATGTCTGTAATTGTAGTTATTGAGGCTTCGTGACTCCACAGCAGCAGGCAGTCTCCACCGAGGATCCCAGGCCACCTAAGAGACAAGAGCCAGAGACGAGTACAGGAGCAAACAGAAAGGGGCAGAGGCAGATATGGAGAGAGAGTGTGAGAGAGAGAGGGATAGAGCCCAGTGTGCCAGATCCCCCCGGCAGTCTAAGCCTATTGCATCGTAACTATGTGTCTAAACTATGGACTATGAGCTGGTCCCTAACTGAAAGCTTTATCAAAGAGGAATGTTTTAAGTCTAGCCTTAAAGGCAGAGAGGGTGTCTGCCTCCCGAACCGTGGTCGGTAAATGGTTCCAGAGAAGAGGAGCCTGATAACTGAAGGCTCTACCTCCCATACTACTTCTAGAGACTGATGATACCACGAGCAGGCCAGCATTTTGGGAGCGTAATGTTCTAGAGGGGTTGTACAGGCACTACAAGCTCTTTGAGATAAATTAGTGCCTGTCCACTGAGAGCTTTGTAGGTGAGAAGAAGAATCTTGAATTCTATTCTATATTTTCACTAACGGGGCAAGAGCCCAACCCCATAATATCAAAAGTCTAACAGTCTTAATGCTTCAAGGAGTGGCGAGAGACAGCAGTGTAGAATCAGTGCTGTGCCTGAAAGTTACCACGTGTGTGTGTGTGTGTGTGGGTGTGTGTGTGTGTGTGTGTGTGTGTGTGTGTGTGTGTGTGTGTGTGAAACAATACAATGTGGTTGTTTAATTTGTGCTTGTGTAGTTTTAATGCATGAGTATGAATGTTTAATTTGCTTTTGAAAATCTTGGACTGCGCACTTGATTTTTGACATAAATCTGAAGCCATTATTTCATGACTGTGGCAACAAAATGTAATCAGAGTAGTGTAACTGATTACTCTTTAATGCACCATCCTATACACAGATGAACAACATGAGAAACATGGAGGAGAAGAGAAGAGCAGCTTTCTCTGCAGACATCCTTTCTAATGAAGAGGAGACACTGGAGCCTGTTGAAGCTGTCTCATTAAATACTCAACACACACATCTGAACCACACACACATCCTGAGCACCAAACACACACCCTTCCCTTGGTGCATTACTGTAACAATGATGAGCAGTGTGTCTCCATAACAACTCTCTCTCTCTCTCTCTCTCTCTCTCTCTCTATCAAACCCCCTCACACAGGTGTTTTCATATAAAGCTGTGGAACTTGAAAACAAAGACAAATCTCCGTCTGCACACTGTAAACAGCATGATGATCCAGTCAGAAGCTTTCTTTATGGTTTCTTGGGACACCTTGGTGGCTGTGGCGTGCATGTTTGCCCAGAGCTGTATAGGTGCCACATCCTCCTGTGGAGCTGTCACGTAGACACTGTGTGGATCTGACATGAAGAACTCACCTGAACAATCTTGTGGCACACTTTGGGAGGATTTAATTCCCGAGCTCATTTTTATGTCAGCATTGCATCACTTGATCAAATCGCTCTCAACTGAGCTACCATCAAAACCCGCAACCATCTTCTAAACCAGAAATGTTGAATAAAATCCTCAAAACTATCAAGCACTAAAAGTTTTCATAAAATAAATGTTCCATTCTGGACCTTAAATAAATCAAAAATATGTTATTAAACAAGGAGACAAACCAAAACAAACACAATTGAGAAGTATTTTATCCAAGATGAAGGACTTCAATTCATACAATTTATTTTATTCTGTTTCGATGATACCATGACTTTACCTGAGTTTACTCCAGATAATATCAATAATATCTGTCTGTCTATCTATCTATCTATCTATCTATCTATCTATCTATCTAGCAGTCGATCTATCTATCTATCTGTCTATCTATCTATCTATCTATCTATCTAGCAGTCGATCTATCTATCTATCTGTATAGCAGTCTGTCTGCCTATTGGTCTGTCTGTCTATCATCTGTGCATGTATGTATGTATGTATGTATGTGTGTATGTATGTGTGTATCTTTCTACCTATCTATCTATCTATCTATCAATCTATCCATCTACCTACCTATCTATCTATCTATCTATCTATCTATCTATCTATCTATCTATCTATCTATCTATCTATCTACCTATCTATCTATCTACCTACCTACCTATCTACCTACCTATCTATCTATCTATCTATCTATCTATCTATCTACCTATCTATCTATCTATCTATCTATCTATCTACCTATCTATCTATCTATCTATCTATCTATCTATCTATCTATCTATCTATCTATCTATCTATCTATCTATCTAGCAGTCGGTCTATCTATCTATCTATCTGTCTAGCAGTCTGTCTGCCTATTGGTCTGTCTGTCTATCATCTATGTATGTATGTATGTATGTATGTATGTGTGTATCTATCTATCTATCTATCTATCGATCTATCTATCTTTCCTAATAACTGTCTGTCTGTCTTTCTCTCTAAGCTCAGCAGCTAACATGTTGTTTTCATAGCTGTATCTCTGGGATGTCAGTGGTCCTCAGTGTTTCTGTAAATCTGAAACCTTGTCCCCACTCATTCTCCCTTTTATAACTGTAATACCAGTTCTGATCTTGACCTGTTGAAGGAGCTGCACCTGTGCTGGTGTGCGTCCCCTGTTTTGAATTATAACTGTAAGACTTACGTCAGGCTGATACATTTTTAAAGTAGTCATGTTTCAATGATGTCCTCTTGTTTGATGTGAATGGTGTGAAAATGCAGCCAACAGCATCAACAGAAACTCTAACATGAACTTTACACACTCCCTGCTCTGCTCAATCCCCCAAAGTCACCTTAACCTTTTAAAATGGATCAAAGAGGGTCGGCGCAGAAATACAGAGAGAGACGGCAGAAAGATTAAGTCACAGTTCAAAGCAGCCATACATGTGAGTGAGAGCAAGAGAGAGAGATAAAAAGAGTGATGAGGGGAGAAATGGAGAGTCGATGAGGCACAGCCCTGACTTCAAACACATACAGATTAACCTTACACTGCCCTCACAGCAGCACGACCGCTCCGTGAAGAACCACAAACCCATTAATGAGCCCATGCTCTCTGTTTTAGATCATGAGCAGCAGCACTGTCTGAATACAAAGATTCACATACAGTAGGTCACAGATCTGAGTGTAAAGACTTCATCTGGCTTACTTTGCACCGGTGTGAACATTTGTTCCAATCATGTGAACAAAAGGGAAGAAAAGGAGGGAAGAGCGATAATCGACTGTGTCATCGGGAGGTTTGCATAACAGACGCTCTGCTCTTAGTGAAGGGAAAGTTTCAACCTTTGAAAACAATTACAACTTCCGACCAACAGTTTGTGCATTAGCAAGGTACACATACGAGGTAAAGCTATTAAATAATGAGACTGCGCTTATGAGGATTAAAGCACGCAGTTCAAAGTCACAGCATTTTTATTAAAGGTTGTGTATTCACACACAGCAGCTGTATGTTTACAAGTGACGTCTTTAGTTCACTGCTAGCTACTGACTGAAGTGCCAATGTTTTTGCTAAGGTGCCAGAAAATGATTAGCTTAAAACTTCAGCAACACTAACCTGACCAGAGTCCGTAGAAAGTGTTTGGGAAAGGGCAGAGCATTTCAGAGCATATCAAGCAGGTGATTGGACGATGGTTCTGTAAAAAAAAAGTTTTTAGCACCTGTCTGTTAAGTGTTTTTTATTGTTCACATCCACATGTCTTGTGTTTCCTGTTTTACTTTAAAATCACTAACCCCTGTCTCTGTTTCAGGATTGTTTCCCTTCATATACATATTATGGTAAAGGGATGTGGTGCCAGTCCATTCAAAGCTTTAAAAACAAACAATAAAATCTTAAAATCAATACGAAAATTAACAGGGAGCCAGAACATGAGTCTCAGTGAACTTGGCATTTGACCTTGAACCTCCAAAATATAATCAGTTCATCACAACTCAGAAAAGACTTAGAAAGTGACTGAGACACTCAGAATCTTTGAAGAATATCTGAAGGCGAATGTTTGAATCAATATGGGCCAATCAGGAGGCTGCAGTCACTTCTTGCCTTCAGCACAACGTACCTACACTCATCTACTGCCTCTTTGTCAATGATAATAATAATAAATAATAATACATTTTATTTAAGAGCGCCTTTCAGGACACTCAAGGACACTGTACAAGTTCACAAGGTCAAAACAACAATAAAATCAACAGTAGAACGATAAAATAGGACTCTGAAAAGTTGGACCTGCCTGATGACTTTGGCGAATCCAGTGTCTTTGGAAGGTTAGGACAGCTCATAATGAATAAAAAATTAATTGGGCACCGTAGCTTTTTTGTATTATTATTTTACTTTTGTGAATTTTTGTTTCTGCAGTCAAGTAATAGCATTAATTTGAAATGATCACACTTTAAAAAATAATAATGACTACATCAAGAATGAGCTGGACTCATAACGTTCTTTAATACTTTCATTTTTTATTTCAAAAGTTTCTCTCTGTATTTTTTTTCTGACTCTGCATTGATCTCTCTGCAGCCTGCAGGACTCCTGCAGAGTCTGCTGCCTGATGTGATCAGAGAGGAAAGCCGTCGTAAATCCACTCATGCTCCATGAATGCTAGATAAAATGTGATTTACAGCTGAGAAGTTGCAGCACAGAGAGACTACAAAACCATTGACCAGAGGTCAAGGGATTATAATTATTATGATAAGGAGGCATTTTTTAAGAATCTAAATATGAACAAGGAGCAAATAAAAGTATAGATTTTATTTTTTTTTAACAAAATAGAACTATGTTTGGACGGGCACTTTCCTCTATTAAAGAGACGGATCCTGAGGTTTGGAGTAGGTTGTATGAGGTACATGGCCTGTGCCTGAACAATAGCCACAGAGATGGAGTAGAGTGATTTCAACTATATTCTGATAATTTATTTACTTTTCCACTTGCAAGACACTTTGTTTCGGCACTACTTCATAACAAGGCACAGCCAGCGTGTCCTTCTGCCAGCAGAGCCGATCAGCTTGCTTAAAAAGAGGAAACAGCCGCTACCAAACCGGATAAATGGATGATATTTGCAGCAAAGGTGACTGCCATTTACTTTGGACATCTGGCAAAACTACAAACAGAAAAAGCTTCTGTAGATGGAGAGTCAACAGGTCTGAATGAAAATGAAGGAAATTGCTGATTGAAAGTTTATCCTCAGTGAGTACTCAGCTTTGTACTGATTTTTTATTGTATAAAGACACAGCCATGGTTTCACGTATGAGTTTACAGGATGGAAACACTGTATGTTTGTTATTGAGGAGGTAACTTGAGCTAGAATAAGACTTTCTTTCTTACTGTGCTTATTCAGAAGGATCATTTTTAAACATTTGTAGCTAACATGCGAGGGACATCTTTGAGGGACTCGTCATTGTTAATTACTGTAAAACTTTAATAGAAGCCCATTCCAGTGAAGAGACCCTTTTCCCTTTTCTAGTTTATGTTGTTGCTGCAACTTTTGACATTCGTTACAAGGTCACTTTATCAGGTACACCTATTCGGTTGTTTGTCAAATAATGATCTAAGTGACTTTGATTGTTGCCTGGTTGTTGGTGCCAGACTGGCTGTTATGAGTTTTTCAGACACTGATGATCTTCTGAGACTTTCACAATTGCTGATGTTAGAGGTCAGAGGTCAGAGGAGAATGGTCAAAGTGGTTCAAGTTGATAGGAAGGCAAACAGTAATTAAAATATCCACTTTAAGGTTTGCAGAAAAGCATTTCTGAACAGCACATGAAGTCTTGGAGCTGATGGGCTACACTGTGTTAATATTGTTGACTAATTATTTTTATAAAACCTTTTTTCCCCTGATGGAAACTAGACAGTAACGGATAAAAACAAGTGCACATGGACAAAAACTAAACCAAATTAACTGACAATTTCATTAACAAATAAAAACTAAACTAAAATGTTTGACTGAGACTTAATCCAATTAGACCCAATTTTGTCATGTTGAAAGTAGGGACAAGTTAGGAATATATCCAATCACACCTACTTTGGTTGTGTGGAAAGGTTGGATGAGTAAAGAGGGACATCCAATCACAACTGCCTTATCTTCATGGTGGTGGGATAAGTTGGGGAGCGATCCAATCAGAGCTGCTCTCTTTATGAATTGATATATTCATGTAGAGCAGGTTCACTGTTTGTTGTCAGTTCTGGTATTGTAACTGAGATGCTCTGCCAGGTCGCCTAAATAAAGGTGACTGCATTTCACACAAAAGTTCAATTTGTTTCTAATTTATTCATTCAAACTTTACTAGCATTTAATAAAGGTTTATTAGATGTTTCATTTTATCCAAGTGTAAAACATGACTTCAGAAATTCAAGGAAACGCAACAAATGCCTTACACTTTACACTTCATATTTTAGTCGACTAAATTTACAGTAGATTTCATCAAATAAAATTAGACTAAAATAAAACAATTTAGATGACTAAACTAAAAGATATTTTAGGCAAAAGACTATAGCTAAAACTAAATTAAAAAGTGCAGTCAAAATTAACACTGGGGCTACAGCAGCAGAAGACCATAACTGGTGACATTCTTGTCAGTTAAAAACAGGAAACTGAGGCTACAATTTGCACAAGCTCGCCAACACTGGAAAATAGAGGAGTGGAAAATGTGGCCTGGTCTGATGGGTCTGGATTTCTGCTGGAACATTCAGATGGTAGGGTCAGAATTGGTGTGAACATCAAGAAAGCATGGATCCATCCTGCTTTGTATCAACAGTTCAGGCTGGTGGTGGTGTAATGGTGTGAGGGGTCTCTTCTTTGACCAGAGCCTCACATATCCACCTGTGTAGCTTGACTGCTCAGACTCACAGGTCCTCGTATTTACAAGGGCACTACTTCCTGGTGGGAGGACATGATTTCTTGAGTCTGTGTCCATGTTTTCTGGTTGATATTTTGATGAATTTCAGAAATACAGTACACACAGACTCATTTTAAGGGAAATGACAGGTGTTACTGAGAAACACATAAGTCAACTCTTGTTACCTGGCAACATTAAGAGCTGGCAAGAAGTGCTCTGAAACTGATAACACTTCCCTGTGCTTCCCAACCCACATGTTTAGTTGTGTTCCTCATTCCAAAAAGCACAATCCTTACAAGTTGCACTTCCCTGTAAAGCTGACTTATCAGGCTTTCCAACATTATAAAACAATATCAATTTGTGTTATTAAAAGGGAGAAAAAACTGACTGAATTGATGTTTCCCAACTTTTTTTTGAGTAGATTAATTATAACATTAATGATGATAAATGTACTCTGGAGAGTGGGTCAAATATTCAACTGCTACAAAGAAAATGGGGAACACTGTACCCCAGAAGCCGTGAAACACACAGTCATCCTCCTGAGGTGTAAAAATGAGACTGCAATTCATCTGAGATGGATCGGCTCATCCAGACACTGCCCACTGTCTTTAATGTCTGTTAGTTATCCACCGTGAAGATATGAGGCTGATTTATGCCCCTCATACACACACACACAAACACGGTCCATTACACAGCGGTCCATCTCTGGGTGCTGCAGTGCGCCGCCTCTCCTCCTGCTCCGCTCCGGGGAAGGCCACTGTCACTTAGCCCCACACTGCCCATCTGCACCTGTCAACCTGCATCTCGTCTGTGCGATTAAGCTGGCAGAAAAAAAGCCCTGAGAACAGAGAGCAGCGCAGGGAACTGAGGAGAGAAAATGACAGAGAAAATCTGCCCATCGTCCCAGAGACCTGGTAGCTGCTCCCTGTTCTACGCTCTTCTTCATAAAACTTGAATTTCTTCTTCTGTGCTCTGTAACAATGTTAATCCAATGGTTTACAATGACTTACCTCCGCACAGCAGTTTGTCATCAGGCAGATCCATCTTGCAAAGCCCCAGATGACGCACTTGTTCTTGACCAGCCCAACAGCATCATGGGGAGGAGGAGGTTGTGGTCATGTGATTTGGTTGTGCCAATACACAACGTTGGCCCATGAAGAAATTAACATGGATGCCATTACAGTGGCAAGTTAATCAGCATGGTAAATGGCATGTGGATTTATAAAGCACGTCACTGGTCTTTCTGAAAGTGCTCTTTCATGGCAGGACATGTATCCATTCACACCCATTCACCTTACGGAGAATTGGAATGATTGGAATTGGATGATGGAAGTGTCTTTTTAAGTTATTTATCAATATGAGGCAACACATTCGTGCATTTTATACACACCACTGGTGCAGCAAGGAGGGCAACTTTGGGTTGATTGTCTTGCCCAAAGACACATTCATATGTGATAGCAAGAGCTGGGTTTGAACTCTTGACCTTACAAATGACAGTGGAGTGAATTTCCAGACTAAGGGTCAAAATTGTACTTCTTAGTCCTAGGTTTTGCACGTTCACGTCTAGTGAAGGGGTATTCCAATTCTCCGTAAGGTTAAGGGGAAGGGTTACACAGCCCTTCAAATGAAGACAAACCAGGACCTCACTTAAAGGAAAGGGTTTGAGAAATTTCCCATACTACATTGCACCCACTGACAAGATGGCAGAGCAGAGACCGAAGGAAGCTCATAAATGTAAGTAATTAAGCATAAATATTGATTTTCATAGTATCCTCGCAGACAGACGAAAGTAAATCAAAGTGCCCAAGCAAAGGGTACCATCATGGGAGACGCATCTTGGAAGTGGTTAAGGAATTGTCGTATCTGCCTATGACACAGCCAGCGAGCGGCTCTGGGTGATGACGTAACGGGAATCGAGTGGTGTCTCATTTCTTAAGGGCGTGGTTTCTCATCTTCCTCTTGGCCCTCTGTTTTTGAGGTAGACAAAGGGGTAAGACAAGGGGGAGGTCTAAGGGGTACAACTGGGACGACCCTAAGTCACTGAAGCCACAACAGCATGTCCTAATGAAAGGACATTCATACCCATTTAGCACTTGTTTTTCCACAAGGTAGCATTCTGCTTCAGTTTTAGAGCAGTATATTTGTGTGTGTGTATGTATGTTTAAAAATATCTAAACATATGTCTTCAAAACTTTGAAACAAAAATTGAATTTGTGCAATTTAACGTGTGTATTGTTTGTGTGGATGCATACAGACGTGACTGCACCTACATATCATATATCTATTACTATAATTTAAAGTTCATTCTTTTAATATTATTACTCATTAATTGATTCCCCTTTCTATCTTTTCTTTTTAAAGTTTTAATTACGTTCTTTTTCACCACCCCTAACAACCTTACCTGACCCAAAAAATGTTAACGTACACCACACAAACCAAGACTTCTTACATCAAATAATTCAACGTGATTGCCATATTAGTTTTGTCCTTTGTGTTCTTGTTTGGTGTTTTTGCTGTTCTGCGTGTACATGTGTATGTTTTCTTTGATTATTCACCCATAAAGTTAATTAAAGAAAAATCCCAAACTAAATCATAAAGGTTATGTATGTGAAAAATACATTTTAAAGCTCTCTAACCGGTGTGGAGAACACAAACAAAAATGCAGACAAAGCAGATGTCATAGGAAATAAACATTTTAATTCAATCACAGGTACTGAAAAGAAACTCAAACTGTTGGCTAATGTAGAAAACACTCTCATTTCACTAAGCACAAACAGTTTGATGCCTCGCAGATATCTAACCAACAACAAAAACACAAAGAGTGCTACACTATCACACCCTTCATTCACAACAATGGTTCAAAATAATCTCTTAAACATGCACTGACGGACAGAGCTGCATTTAGGGGAAAATATCAGTGATGGTGATGAACTGACATTAGGGCTGCTTGGCAAAACTATAAATGAAAATCTCTAGTGAGAGAAAATTATCCTCAGAGATCGTTTAAAGGTTACAGGGTCGACAATTTAAAGTCACAGGTAAAGGACATGACATTAGCAACAGGGATTCATTGCACAGAAAGTGGCAGTGGTTCATTTAATCCTTTCCAGCCCACAGCCCGTCCTGTTGTTTTCTCTACCGCATACTCAACCCCAAATTCAAGTGTCTAAAGCAAATTTACATTTTTGCAGTCTAGATATAAAGAAGCAGCATCTCAATAACAACAAAAATCACTTAAATAGCTTCAGATGTTTTCCAGGTACCTCCATTTCCTCTTACAGACCTAAAACATGCTAATTACGTTAACTGGTGACTAAATTATCCTCAGGTGTGAATGTGTGTCTGTCTCTCTAGGTCACTCTGTGATTGGTTGGTGACCAGTTCAGGGTTAAGCCAGGGTTAGGCCACAGCCTTCCATGGACCTGAAGCAGCACCGATAATGGATGGATGTATGGATGTATGGATGAATGGATGGATGGACTCACAGAGAGAACATAACTGAAAAGAGCTCATAAAAAGCATAAATGCTGTCAAATAATCAGGGGATCATTGGAAGTCATTAAGGTTATGTCCACATGTGGGCGGGTATCAAATTCTTGACCACACGTGTAAAGTTTTAAAAAACATCCTCGTCCACTCAAAGAAAAATCTAAAACACTGCTAAAGGGATACGACAACATCTTTTTTGTTTTTGTGTCTTGCCTCACTCCCAAGTCCATGACAGGCAGATAGGCACCATCCTTTTGACTGTGCGTGCAGTAACAAGGAAGAGACAGGCAGTGTTTGAGCTAAGTAGCTTCGCTCAAAACACTGAAACAGACAGCGACAACTCTAATGATTCAGTGCAGTTTGTTAGAAATAACGTGCCTCTTCACCAGAAAGAAAACTCAATGAAGTGATGGATGCCATGTTGACAAAGCTTCTAGACACATACCAGCTACCATAGAGTTCAGTGGTTGCAGCTCACATTTGGAAAAGTGAGGCGCTAGCGAGCACTATTCATTTGAATGCAAAATGCAGTTTCACCACTAGATGGGAGAACAAACTCATTGTGGCTTTAAATACAAATATTTGTTTTTTTATCTTTACCTCCACCAAGGAGGTTATGTTTTCGCCAGGGTCTGTTTGTTTGTCTGTTAGCAAAATTAGGCAGACGACTGGATGGATTTACATGAAAATTTTACCAGAGGTGTGGTTTGGTCCAAGGAAGAAGCCATTATACTTTGGTGATGATCCGCATATTTGTCTGGATGCAAATTTTTTTTTCCAAATGCGTTTTCAGTGACCTAAAATGCTGTGTACATATGGACAGAAGGACAAAACACACAAACACTGTGTTTTTCAAAATACCTGCCTACGTGTGGACAAAGTCAGGACACTTTGCAAAACTGTGTGAAAGAGTAAATCTGACAGATTAAGCACTTTAAAGCAGTCTCTGCCTCCACGTCTTTGCTTCAGATCCCACTGGTGCAGCAGAGCAGCTAATAATCAACTAATCTAACTAATCTATTGGTGACATTCGTTTGACTCTAAAATGTTGACAATGGTAGAAATTACTTCACATTGTCATTGAAATAAAAACTTTGCATCTATAAATGCAAAAATCAGAGAAATGTGACTCACAATGAATGAAAAATAAGTTCAGCTGCTCTATCATCAGAACAGAAAGAAAGCCTTAAAGTCACTTTTTCTCACATACACAAGCCGGAGTCATTAAATCGATCGATCAACCCTTCAGTTTCTCTTTCTGAATAAATGAGGCTCACAGAAAGGCCTTACAGAGGCAAACACAGTGCATCCCTTTAAGTCTGAAGCTTTCTGCCACGAACCAAAGATTGAAAAATGTGACTACTTTTACTAATTTAGTTAACTAAAGGGAGAAGGTATTCTCAGGAGAACATTATTAGACCTTTCAGATCAGCAAGGAAACCTTATTTTCAGTTCTTATAAAGGACGGGAAATTATGTCATAATAAAGTTTCTTTAACCCAAGGTGTTAAAATAGGGGATAAACTGTAATACTTACTTTGCTGATTTACATTTTTATCTGTTCAATACATTACAGGATTTATATATGCACCTTTTTCTCTTGGATCTCTCTAGAATGGACCTGCTTCTCTTATTGTGGAGTCTTTTTAAAAAACTGATATAAAACAAGGAAAACACAAAAAATGCAATGGTTTCTTTTTGTTAAATGGAGGGTGATAAAAATGAAGTCAGATACTTGGATTAAATTTTCATGAGCAAAATATACCAACGGTAACTTCATAAGGTGATGCACTTGTACTTTCAGCTGATATTACAGCTGACACATGGCCATCATCTGCTGATACTCACTGTGGTGGTTATATTGTGCATCCTTACCTGAAGAGCCGATATCATGCTTTTTTATTAGTTTTATCCGGCTTTATTCGTGTTTAACGTCCCCACCTCAATCAATAACACAAACTCAGTGGCATTATGATGTCTCCCTCTCAGCCTCTTGCAGCCCACACACCTGTCTAAAACATCTAATTTCTCCGGCCCCCCAAATAGACCTGCCGGTGTGACATCGTACTGATGTTTTACCATCAGTTTGGACCAACTAGCTCACAGTAGTGAGCCCAGTGAATGGATGCAGAGTGGTTGGCAACATGATGCAGAACAGTGCTGCACCAAACAATTACCAAATACTAGACCTGTAAACCAATCAGAACAGCCTGGGCCCACGTGGGAAGGAGGCCGTAAAGAGAGAATATGGCACTATCAGTGGTACTCAGTCTATGAAAACAACAGTGTTTTAACATTAGTGATTGTGAACATATCCTTCCAGTCATCAAAAATGAATATATAAAACCGATTTAAGGAAAAATATTGGCTCTTTTAAAAAAAGGAGCGAATTTAATAGGCTCAACACTGAATAGTCAATTGCAAACATTGGCTCTTTAAAGAAAAATGTCAATTATCAATTAAAGAAAAAACATTTATTCATTTAGAAAACTGATTATTTTGTGTGACTCTGTTAAATTTGTTGATGTTTTATCTCTAAAATGCATAAAAAGTACTCCAAAATAATGCTTTCTTTAAAAGAGGCAATGTTCTGCTTTTATGAGTTTTAAATGACTTTCAGTGTGTTTCACATCTTCTTTGCATGATACAGCACTTCTATGAACAAGACAAAGTCTGCAGCATCAGGACTTCCCCCTCATCCTCTGTTTATAGAGTCAGTAGATGCTTGAAACGTCTCGTTCCCCCGGCCCAGCAGAATAGACCTACCAGTGTGACTTCTATCATTGTTAAAGTCCATCAGCTTGGGTAGCAAGCCTGGTGCAGAGCAGACAGTCCAGTGAATGCAGAGACGCTGACGAGAAGCACCGAACTGACCAATGACCTCTGAGTCGACAGGTCAGCCAATCAGAGCAGCCTGGGCCCACATGGCCCTTAAAAGAGGTGGGAGCTCTAACAGAGAGTCTCAGTCAGCTGGATCAGGGGTACTCAGTAAGTGAAAACTAGGACGTTTTTGAACATATGTGCAAAAGTGTGAGTCTAAGTCATCATTAAAAGTATGAGAAACTGAAACATTTCAAAGTGATGTCATTGATGATGACTGGCTGAAGTCTTGAGAAAACAGCTTTGGTTTAGGCTAGTTTCTGCAGAACACAGTGGATATAATAAAACTGTTGACCCTTTGTTGGCTCTCTGAACAGTCTGCCAATCAGAGAGCCCCCTCTCAACAGTTTCAGGGCTGTTTCTGGTTAGACAAACTTTCATCCAGGCCAAGTCTGCATGTAAATTAAGGTGAGATAATGACCTTTATTTAGCTAATTCAACATAGTTAAAAGGTGTGATTGGGTCAATGCTGGACAATCACATCCTCCCACCATCATAAAAACCAGAAATCATCACAAGGTGATTTCAGTGTTTTTTGCCCTGTCATGCTCGTCCTCTTCCCTCCTCAAACATTTTGTCTGCTCTGCTGAGTTGAGCCTGAAAGCATCAAATAAACATTTTCATAACGTTGGTAAATGCTGAACTAATGGTTTCATTTTTGAGACGTGAATTAGTGTGTTTCACTCCTGAGAGGCAAATCCAACAATATTAAGAGTTTTAAGCTGTGAGAATGCTGAGGTATCATTACCAGGAGCCAGTTCTGCGGGGGAATATATCCAAGGCATGAACATCAGAGAATTTATAACTTCCTGGTGGCCTTTCAAAGCAAAAGCCAGGTCCTACTGGGGGCTTTTCCACTACATGGTATCTGCTTGACTCGTCTCGACTTTACTTGGTGGTTTTGGTTTAACATTAGGGCTTGTTCCCAGTACCTGGCACAGTTTTTTGCATCAGCTCCAAGCGAGCTGAGCAGTGACTAAAGTGACTTGAAGACACTGGTGACCTGGTGTTCAGAATACCACCACGAATATGTGGCATGAATATGGAAGGCCCCCTGTTGTCAGCTCTGTAATGCTGCATGACTTCCCAGACTTTAATTTACTGTTGACAGAATGTTGTTTTGCTGCTTGTTAATGTCTTTGGAACAAAATCTATCTCCTGGAAATTACAAAAAGCCACGTAGTAGCCCCCCAGCTCTTGCCTCAATTTACTCCTCTGTTGTTGTGATAATGCTTAAGTAGTTTTGCATAGCCACCTACCGCCTGCCTTTAAGAGGTACTGACAAAGTCTACACTGTAATTGAAAACAATGCAGGGTCAAGCCGACTTCAGCAGATACTACAAATGAAAAAGCACCACTTTAATCAATGGTGAGACTAAATGTGTTTTCATACAATGCTTTAGTTCTGAGTATGTCAGTTTTTATGTGATTTACAACACTGCTGAGTGCTTATCCTTTCTCTCCTCTGAACTTTCTTTACAAAAAACACATTTTCAGGTAGTAGACATTTTTACAAGGGCTTTTGTTACATGCTGGTTGGAGCCCTGGTCTGTTTCTCCTTCTCATTATTTCACCAACACAGCAGAACTGCAGCTCTACAGAGCAGTGAAGCTACAAGTTGAAGAAGCTGAGTACAGTGAAACAGGCTGCATTTACTTTCCACGCATACGAATCAGTCTGAGTTTTACTCTTATTTTTAATTAAACTGACTGACGTGATGTGAATATACCGAGCTTTGTTTCTTATTAAATTAACAACTTTTTTTTTAAATTATTTTAGATGAAAATACAGTCAAGAAAGGTTATTCATCGCAATGTTAAGTATCACAATATTCAGCATATTTCAAAATATTAAGAATCGTAATAACATTGTCTTGGGACTCAAGTATTGTGATTATATCACATTAAGGGGCCACTGGTGATTCCCAGTCCTCGTGTCTTGTAGTCTGCGTGTGAGCATCATAAGATGGAATTGAGCTCAAGTAAAATTAGGCGAGGATGGTGTGAGTGACAGCCGAAGAGGGAATAGTGGGAGAGGGATGAGTGGGTTTAAACATGGTATGGTTACAGGCCCAAGTGTGAGTGCACCCTCAATAAATCACAGGTTATTTTAACTTAATTCAAGTAAACCAAGACTGGCAATGAGAGAGTTTGTCTTACATTTTAACAACAACCAAGAAGGGCTGGCTTTGACAAAGAGTCAGTTGGTAAGTACATGAGCCACAAAGATTTCACACACACAGAGGACACTGGACAACGTAAAAAATCTTCCTTCTCTTAAATCTCTCTCTTCACAGAAAAGCTATATTGCATACTGTAAAAGGTAAAGAACCAGTGTTTTGACTAATACTAAAAAACATTATATATTATTTTCCACATAAATAAATCTGTTCATTTGAATTCTGGTACTTTCAGTAGAGATAAAGTTTAGCTCTTTCTGTCTTTCATATGTGAGGGAAATAAACTTTCCATTCAAAGGCTGCTGCCAATGAGTTTGGACCCTGTGCTTCTAATTTTTTGCAGTTAATCCACAATCTGTTCCATGTTTCCTGTAATGGCCAAAGAAACACCACTTTGACTTCAACAGCCTGTTCTTCAGACTTCGAAGATGCAATATCCGCCCAGCAGAAAAAGCTGTGATAAAGCAGACTTTCAGGCGTGATTGTCCAGAACAGGCATGACTCAACTCCTGTGTAACACTGCCTAACAACCAACACACTGGTGTTAGTACTAGGTCCTGCACATAAGAACATCTGCAAAGGGGCCCAGGAGGTTCTTGTTGAATATACATCTTACCCACACCAGGTATGTGGTGAAGGGTTTAATGTTTTCTGAAAAGGTGTAGTTATGTTGGGAAAGGATATAAGGCATATAGGTGTTCTCTCCCTGCTCCTGGATCCATACTTCATACTTCACCTCCCTCACCTTCAGGTATTTTAGATTCCACGGGATCTGCCATGACACAGTGAGTTTGGCCTCATTTGTGGTTTGTACCGAGGTCTGACACTGTGGTTCTCTGACCCGGCCTGGGTGGACTACGCTTGCTGGCTTTGACTTTTTCATGCTGGGTTTCGTCTTCATCCCCTCTTTTAAGACTTCTAAGAAAGAGGGTATGTCCACTAAAGTGTCCTGGTAGATCCTGAAAAGCCACTCTGGATTACGGCAGCACAGGTGCCTCGGGACGTCTTTGCTTGCAAGTATTCGCTCCTGCTCCTCTTTCTCCAAGTGAGCTATGCCCCCTTGTTCCCAAGGTCTGTCTGGGTGGGTGATGGTGTTCTCCTCCTTCGTGTTTCTCCAGGAGATGTAGTGAAGGTCCATGCCTGGGAGGGAGGTGAGGGTTTTGTAGGGGGTGTACTGCTCTGGGCTCACAGCGTAGGGAAAGAGCTCCACCACGGTAGCTCGCCTTGGGAGGAACAGTGAGGTGATCAGCTGAGCTCCATGCATGCTGACTAACATGGAGGCACCACTGATCACCTGGATAATACTGGGGAATGACTGGTCCTCCAGGGATACGGTCACCACCTTCATCTGGAACTCCTGAGCCAGCACCATGATGAGCTCTGCTTCATTCAGTATCAACCGCGATGTTGAGCGACTGAACACAACGATGTATTCATCCTTCTTCTCTTTGTCCCTCTCATCTTCAGAACTCCCTCCTTCCCTCTCTGCCTCCTCCACCCTCGTGATGTTCATTTTCTCCATCAGAGCCCTGGCAAACTGGCGGATCTCGTTCCCTGACACCATTATGTTGGCTTTGGGCCCCTGTGGCTGGACAAAGCCATATTGGTACCAGGTGGTCATTTTGGACAAGCCAACGTAAGACTTTGTAAAACACATTAATTTGCCAAAGTTCTTGAGCTGTTCTTTGAGCAGAGGCTGCTTGCTGCTGAGAAGTCTGTAGAGGTCAAAGTGAGGACCTTCACCCCAGCCTTCCATAAACACCAAGCGGGCCTCATCATCCAAGTCTGAATACTGCTTCATGGTGTAATAGGCTGGGAGCAAGTCATCGTGAAACACGTGCATTAGGTTGTCGGGGTTAAACCGGTTCAGTATCAGTGTTACGTCTGGTACAAACACAGGCTTAGGCATAAACTTAAGCGTAGCAGCTGGGAGTTCTAAGAAGTTAAAATACTGGGTGTTGTGATCCTCTACTGAAGATAGATCCAGAAGGGCAGGCTGAAATCGCCTTGACCCTAGGTTAGGCAGCATGACGGAGGTGTTGGAGTGAAAGAACACAAAGTCCTCCGCCTCTGTGCTGTAGCAGAGGTAGTCGAAGTGGCAGATGCGGTCGGTGTGCATCTTTCCGGTGCAGACCATGCGAGTGCCATGTTCTTGAAGGGCCTGCAGGGCGACGTGGTAGTCGATGCGAGCCTGAGAGAGTTCCTGGGACTGCCGCGTCATGTGCAGCTCCTCTTCCAGCATGGCGGCATGCTCACTTAGCTTGGAGTACTTCCAGAGGAGTGCTGCCACCACAGACACCAGCAGCCCGTTCAGGAGCGTGCCAACGCTCATCCTGCAGCCTGCCACTGAAGCCCGCATCACTTCTGATGCCCAGGAGACGCCTCCCAACTCCAACTGGCCTCCGACCTCAGACAGAGGTGGCGAGTTATCCACCACCTGGCAACATCTTTGGAAAAAGAGAGAAGGGAAGTAAAAAGGAGGAAGAGAGCAGGCAGGAAAAGAGAAGAAAACACAAAAGAACATTAATGTAAGTTTAAAAAATACTGAACCAGTTTATTACGCCTGAAATTATCTGACGCAGCGTGGAAAACATGCATTACTATTCATACTGTTTAAGGCGACATTTGTACTTTCACACAAGTCAAACTTTAATGACCTTGTTTAATTGTACCTTCATTGAGTCCATCTTGTCTTTTTATTTGGTGTGATGGTTTGATCACTAACTTTAAATAGATATTCCTTAGGGCTGGGCGATGTGGCCTAAAAATAAAAATCCCAGATTTTTTCCACAACACTCGATTTACGATTTTGATTTATTATTTTCCCTCTCAAGAAAAAAACAACTCTGAGTTACACAAAAATTACATGAATCACATTTTGCCTTTATGTTGTCAAAATATATTCCCAACCCAAACAGAATTTCCCTCTTAAATTTAAAGTGTGTGTCATAAAATGTTGATTATAAAGCTCAAACTTATGCAGGTTTGTCTACATAAACACTGAAAGCTGAGCTACTTTCACTTAATTAACATGGAGCTCTCTGATCAGTATTTAATCTCATTTAGAAACAAATACAAGCCTAAAGTGCTTGTGCAAAACCTGACCCATCATAAAACTGTACATTTTCAGTATTTATATTTTCAATCATTTCACCAACTCACAATTGCAGTAAGTCAAGAGAAAAAATCTCGATTTTAAATTTTTAAATCTTTGCAGAAAATAATTTGAATTAATCGATTAAATTGGTATATTGCCCAGCCCTGATATTCCTTCAACTGGATTGTCAAACAAACTGGTTGGCTGATTGGTGAGTCACCTCACTCGCTGCAAACAATGTGGTGCTCAAAAGATTAAACCTGGTGTGAAATGGTTTCATTATCATTTTTTATTTAAAAAATGTTATTAAAATAATAACTATCAATCACTCAATCAATCTTTATTTGTATAGCACCAATTCATAACAAGTGTTATCTCAAGGCACTTTACAACAGAGCAGGCTGAAGCCATACTCCTCATTTTATAGATACACATATAATATGTCCATATAAATATACGTATATATATCATATATACGTATATACACATATACATCCAGAGATGTATCCATCCAGGCAAAGACAAAGGAACTAAAAATAAGAATTTATGATATCGGCAAATCCATGATCGCCCAGATCATCAATCTGTCCTCATCATATTTGCCTCTGCTGAATATTAATTTAATTAAAGCTTAGCCCCTTAAGATGTGGCATCTCATTTTCAAGAGGGTCCTAATGTCTATATGGTTGCAAAAGTATTTATTATGGAGGTATAATCAATGACAAAACTATCAGAGATAACATAGCAAAATATACAATCAAACCCCATGTCAGGTCTGAGTTTGTGTACACAATTTCAGTGTAGTTTCACTACAACAAGTAACATCTATGTAGACGAATCCTTACATCATACTCAGTGTACCTGTAGACTGACACGTTCACAGATTTAAAGCTGAATATTAACTACATCATCTAAAATGTCTTTCATATCGCACTCCACCTCTGATAAAAACAAGTTTTTTAATAAAGATGAGTAGTGTAAGTTTTCAACTGATCAGTTTGTTTGAATTTAATGAACGACTGTTTCTTAATCGATTTATTTAAAAAATTATGAAGGCTGCTTCAGTAATTATAAACATTTCTTTCCAAACAGTAAAATCTCTGCAGTGAGTATTGTGGAACACCACGCAGGGAAAATAACAACAGTGGTGAATTAACTAAAATTAAAAAAGAAAATTAAACTTGCAAAGTGAACTCTGCTGGGCTCAGCGGTCCAAATCTCTAATAAATAGTCTGTTAAATTAAATCTGCCACGTTTATGATTTATTTATGAACATTATACCACAGTTTTCTTTACATGCACACTTTAAACATTATAAACTCTAATAAAATATCACCGCCGCCTTGTCTGCACTGTGAG
The DNA here is from genome assembly GCA_037902135.1 of Cetoscarus ocellatus. Lineage (NCBI taxonomy): Eukaryota > Metazoa > Chordata > Actinopteri > Labriformes > Labridae > Cetoscarus > Cetoscarus ocellatus. Next base: position 1,666,811 of record JBAMNC010000640.1, on the reverse strand, counting down.
GAGAGAGATTGGAGATGAGCGAGGGGAAACCAAGAGTGAGGGAGCGGATGAAGAGAAAAGAAACAGTCCATTCTCTAAAGAAATATAACTCTGAATATAAAAAGTTGTTGAACAACACCACCGTCTTTTAAGTCTGTTAGCAGATTATTTCCCTCTAAACAGCGAACGTGCCATTACGCATCATTCCCCATGCACCACATACCCTGCTCTGATGATCATGAACTAGAACCCTCCTGATATAAACACATCTATATACTGTAAGTTACCCATGGAGGTCTGTCAAAACGCTAATATCCTACACAATTAAAATAGGGGATAAAATGTGTTTATTTTGGGCCACACAAAGTCTGAGTTTCTCATTGAATATTTTCTCTACAAACATAAACAGATTCCCCGAGTCTGTCTGCAGACGTGATCTCTCTGACTCCTATTGAGCTCACTTCTCAGACAGCCGTCATCAACACTTTGTTTCTTCTTCTCTTATGACAATCTCAGCCTCAAGTTTCAAGAAGTTTCCTCTCTTTTTACCACTTAATATCCCTCTTTGTCATAAATTCTGGGCTTAACTGTGAATATTTATTTTTGTACACACTGCATTTATCAACACAGCCATTTTATGACTGTGTGTTTGTCTAAACCTGTTGAATGTGCTGCTGTCTTGGTCAGGACACTCTTGAAAAAGAGGTTTTTAATCTCACTGAGGTTTACCTGGTGAAATAAAGGTCAATAATAATTTGTACGCAAGGACAGCCAAAAACCCCCGCTTCCAGAATCACATGTGGGAGCTGATCCAACGATGATTTCTGCACCAAAATCTGTGCAAGTTTCTACACCGGGTTGATAATTGGGGGCCCTTTTTCTTTTTCTCCCCACCTGATGATACACATATACCATCTTTTCATCGAATCATGCTGTTCTCATGTACCGTAATATCTTGATTTTAACACACACTTGATTATAACACGCACCCCATATTTTCAAGACTTTTGCCTGAAAAACACTGTACTCAAATATAACACGCACCCAAATGTTGCCCAAACCTTAGTTTCTCATTCAACTCAAAAATTACCTTCATTCAAAGTTTCAATCAATGAAATTTCAGCATTTTCACATCAAATACATGATTCTCTCTCTCTCAAACGGATGCACAATTACTCGATTTCTCCCCGAGCGTGCTCAGTCGTAGTGTACCGACCAATCAGAGAGCAGTGTCTTTGACCAATCACAGCGCAGCTCTTTTGCGTCCCCTTGCTCACGACCCGGCAACGCTCTGTGTTTGCCAGTGAGTGGTAACACTTGAGAATTAAACGATGATCACACCAAGTTAAACTAATTAAGACCCAAAGTATTTGATTACAACATCTTAACAGTTTGGCAGAAATGTTTCACAGAGAAAGAGCATATTTTGACTTTTTGTATCAGATGTGTTGCAATCGCAATGTTGCCGAGACTAAATATTTTAAGTATTTTGCTTGTACTCGTGTATAATACACACCAGAAAAATTAAAGCTTATTTAAAAGCAAAACAGTGTGGGTTTTAATCGAGAAATTACTGTATATTTACTTGTTTGAATTCCTAAACCTGTTTTTATATGCTTGCTTAGTTGCAATCTGTTCAAGTGTATTTTTCAATCAAGGATCAAACCTTCAACCCTTATTCCATTTTTACTGTTTTTATCATTTTTAGTTACTTAAATTTTTTGATATGCTTTACAATTAGTGATTTCCCTTGTTTTTCATGTTAATTTCATTTTGACATTTGAGTCATAATGGATGTCTACCTACAGGTCAGGTTCAGTAATTTCAACCTAAACCTTCAGCTGAATCTGCACCCTGACACAAAAAAAAAAAATCAACAGAAGTCACCATATTACCAGGACAGAGACATAAAAGCTCTGATAGCAGATCAATAGTGAGGCATACTGCAGTGCTCTTTATGTAAGCGATACAATGCAGTGTTTCATCAGAGAAGGTCTCAGCTCTCACCTTTGGGAATAACGCTTGTTTACCTTTGCAAGCAAACGAGGCATTTTCCTAACCTTACATCTCCTGTCACCCTCGCTGGATGTCAAGGCAAATTAAACGAGGCAGCAAGAAAAGAACGAGAGTATTGCTCTCAACTCATCTGCATACGGAGAGAACAAGTGAGTCATTGAGGGACTCTAAATCAACCAACGGTTAATGGCCAGCAGCTGTCTGCAAACACAAGACAACTGGCATGCTCAACACCCATCAGGGGTTACTAACTTCCCTAACAACTAACATTTCATGTAAATTAATGACTTGACAGCTACATGCCATGTATGCACATTTCACATGCAGTTTCATGCAGCTGAGCGGAAGGAAAGAGATGATCTATCTGTGACAAAATGGGATTCAGGCAGCCAGTCTCTGAAGCTGGCTCTGATAGAGAACAAACTAAATCAGGTTTATCCAAACCAGAAGAGGCGTCTCAGTGAGCACACAAAGTTCACCGCACATATTAACACATCAGACACCAACAACAGAAGACACAGGTCAAGACAGGCTGCAACATTTCAAACAAATGCTTTTCTTTTGTGTGACAGAAAAAAAATGGAGATGTGCTGATCTGGAGGAAAAAGCTGATTAGGGAGGATGCAAAGTTAGAGTTTATCTGGGAGGAGTAGTATATGATGGACTCAGGATCACAGCCTTGTCTCTGGTTGTTCTGAGACTGCAGGGATAAAGAAAAAAAGACAGTTATAGGTAGGGATGCACAATATTACTACAGCATATCAGTACTAGCAGATAACTGCCTGATAAATTGATTATTGGTATCAACAGATACGACAATTTTTGCAAAAATTCACAAGGTTTGAGTAGTTCCAGTTTGGGACAAGGTTTCCATAATTCAAGGATTTTATAGGGACGTGAGTTTTGCTCTGCTTTTCAGTTGCTGACAGGTACTTAAACCTTTTTCACTGATTAAACCTTAAACCTTGGGGAGAATACTGCCATCCATACATGTTTTATGTATCTCAGAGGACCTGCTATGTCACTGTAGCAGTGCATTATTTATGTCATAGCATGCAAACAAACATTTTGAGATGAGTATCATGGCATAGGGCAGGCTGCACAGTGTAATGTATCGCCGAGTGTCCGTACCTGGTTACCTCCCCACAGGGTCAGAGCTGGCCAGTTGCTTTATTGGTAATTATATTTACTATTGCCATGGGGCCTGAAAACCTCAACTTAAAAAACCCTGAAACATCCCATTAATGACCCCTTCTTTTTCTTCATAAGCAGGTATTTGACCAAGAGATTGGCCGCTGAATAGGTTTCTTTCAAGTAAATCTCTCAATATTGGACTATTGGGGGTCAACACTATTTGTTCTGTTTTTGTTTGGCTTGACTACTGAAATTTTTCTGTATTGTTGCCAAGTTCCTCAGTTTTTAAAATACAATATACAAATTAAGCATTACTAACCTATTTATGGAATTGTCACACCCAATAAATGATTAAAGGAATGAAGTGAATCTTGTGCAGCTACTAGGGCTGTCACCTTATGGACAATATTCAAATTTCCGTTCTAGCACAAGTTAAAAAAGAAAGTACTTGAACTGTAAATAAACGTTTAAATGTAGAATAAACAGCTAAACAGCACATTAGGGCACCTGAAACAGTGAACCACCTGCTCCAGCAGAGGGCACCCTCACCACAACCATATGTGCTCTCTTGACCTCTAGCCTGTTGGGAACAAACAGACGAAGAAGACACTTTGAGGAAATGAAGGACTGGCAAAGCCAGAGTAAGCGCACAATAACAACATCGAAACATCTGAGGAGTGCCACCTGGAAGCACTTTGGGCTCCACTGTGTGTTGATTATGTGCAGAGCACCTGGTCTACTACAAAAAAAAATCCTATTTGTTAGCCTTTCACCCACCGCAGTGTAGCTGTGCTCTGTCAAGTGTCCATATGCCCGAAAACTGATCTACTTTGATTTCCAGGAAAAGTGACAGCCCTGGCAGCTACAATAAACAGTAAAGGAAACTGGATCATAAAATGCACAGATTAATGCACTGTTACAGTAAAAACACATCAGAGTGAAGAATAACCAAAATAAAAAATGTCCTTGATTCTTTAAATATCATTGCTGCACTTTAAACCTGTAAACATTTTAGAGATAATTCCCATGACAAAATGTCAGAGACAGTAGAGTGAATGAAAGCAGCACAGATGTACTCGAGTATCGCCTTAATGCTGACGCAGCATGCAGAATAAAGTAAAATGAAGTGTGAAGAGGAAACTGCCAGTGAGACTAACATGAAGCTGCATCCTGCACCCTCCTTCTCTCCACAAGGACACAGGGAGTGAGGGGCCAGCAGAGCCGGCAGAGCTGCTCAAATCCTCTCACTGCACACTAGATCCCTCAGGGACTCGTGCGAATGCCCTCTGCAATTTGCCCGAGCCGACAAGCGAAAGCACCGAAATGTCAAAGCCACCGCAAGACACCACAGCACGCACAAAACACCCTCATTTACATGGCCACATTTAACAGGCTCCAAGCAGAGACCTGTACTCAAGGAGCTGCTCTCTGCTGCTGCTCTGGCTGTTTAAAAACACAGACACAGCGTCACATCTCTGAAGCCTGTGTGTGCATTTACCAAAGAGTGTGAGTGTCATTTCAGGTGACCTTGAAGATAAGTGAATTTTGTGCCTGGTCAGCAGAATAAGGGACAGTCCTGCACACTGCCTGAGAGTAAAGATGTCTAAGTTAAGAAAAGGTCAGAGCTCGAGATGCACTGACCACTCTTCTGCAGGTCAGTTACCATTTATCTTCAATTTATGATTGATTTGATGTGTATGATAAAACGATGACAGTGATACATTTTTAATCCCAAATCTTTGAAACTGCACCACAGAGCATGATAATCTGTCATTAACTCTGTGACAAAGTCTGAGTCCTTAAAACCTTACTTCCTCAATTCTTTTCCAATTCATGCCATAATCTTTGGTAGAAGAATTTTTATTTCTTATTCTTTTAGATTGTTTTTGGGGCATTTTTGCCTTTATTGACAGGAAAGACAGACAGTGGATAAACTTGTGAAAGGGGGTGAGAGAGTAGGGGAGGACACTCTGCAAACAGGCCACAGGCTGGATTCAAACCCTGGCCGGCAGAAGCACGTATATGGTACCTGGTTGTTTAGGACTCCACCAAACCAGCACCCTGAATTTTTTTATTTTTGAAAAGTAAAATCTGGCAAAAATGCATTATGTTCTCCATTAACATAAAATTACATTTAACTTGTATATGAAGTTTTAATTAATAACCCAGCCAGCTGTAACACTATTTTATTTACACTCTGTTTTTGTAAGGCACTCATGATTGAATCATACAATCGAGTTCAGTGCTTCGCTCTTTAGCTGTAATTTCTCTAATTCTAATGGAGATAATTATCATCAAATAAATAACTTTAGTCACAGCTTCATGAAAATATTGTTCTTAATCTTCTGCCTGGCTCCCCTCCCTCCTCTTCCTTGGATGTAAAGAGTTTTTATAATGTTTTATATCAACAGGCCAATTATTCTGTTTCCTGTTCAGTCTGGCTGCAGCTCAGTCTCTTAAATCACACGTATCCCACCTTAGCCGAGGCATAACACCGGGGTATCAATTAAATATATTAACAAACTCCCCTTGAGTGTGAGCAGGGCAGGGGGGAGGCAGAGAGAACAAGAGGTCGAGCAGAGGAGCTGCATTTGTCCTCTTTAGAAAACTTAACATCCAAAATACTGACATGATGGCTTATTTGCTAGTGCAGCGTTAGCTCAGGTGGATGTGAAGCTGTGTGTGTTTGTGTTGGAGGTGAGAGCAGATGTACTGTGCGTCTGCTCTAGACAGCAGCATCCTGCAGCCACTTCTGTTTATTTGCTCCACGTGCAGCCTGAAAGAGCTCATGTTAGTGTGTCTGAAATCGGCTGGATGACCTGAAATGCATGTGTGGAGCCTGACACAATAAAAATCTGTAAATTTCGGTACCAGCTGGTCTAAAATATGACAAACACATGTGGAAATCATTCTCTGATTTTGAGCATTGAAGTAGAAGTGTTTCAGTTTTATGTAATGTTTAATTACAGAATAATATAAAACTAAACTTAGTGTCAATATGGAGGTCAAGATTTTGATATCTTGACCTCAGTGTTTCTAAGAATAGCCAAATGTGAGATGAGATCCATGTGCTGAGCTCTGGTTACACGGAGAGACGGTCTCATATCTGCATCCAGTTATAAATGTGTGTGCTGGTAAGTAACACACTCCCGTCTAAATGAAAGTGAAAGCACACACTGCCCTGTAAAGCAGTGCTATCAACTGGTGGGTGAGGACCCAAAAGTGGGTACCAAAAACACAAATATTTAAGAACCACTATGTGATTGGACAGCAGCAAAAGTCTTAATAAGTTTCTGGACGGTCAGTAACTTTGTCTGTACTTTCGTTCATCTTTCATCCACATGCGGTCACCTTACAGCCTAACCTGTCAGCCCGAACAGAGGACCGACGACATGATTACAGCCAGCCTCTTTTCTCCTGTTGCAAAGTCTAACTACAAAAGCACTCAGAGAGCGCAGACCTCCACCAAGCAGCTTTAGTCCACCCCTGGTCCTATCTCGCAATGTTAAAGAATGCTTTGAAAAAATTCCTGTATCCGGATGGTGATCCAGATCAGTCCCAAAATCTAATCTAATTTTTATCTTTTGTCAGGTGACCTTGAGTGTCATGAAAGGCGCCCTTAAATAAAATGTACTAATTATGTTGAAATGCTGAGTCAGCATTTCAACATATTGTTATCTGACTTTATTCTTCATCTTTTTCTTCTTCTTCTTCTTCTTATTCTTCCCTCAACTATTTGGACCTTTTCACAGCTTTCAAATTTGCACAGATTTTCACAGATAAAAAACAGTTTTTACAGTAAAAATGATTTTCTGCAGATTTTTTGCATTGAAGTCAATGGGAGATTTTTGCAGGTCTGCTGAAAAGTGCTTGAACTTTCAGGCTGTACAGCTTCGGCATACTTCCACCTACAGACTTCATTCTTGCTTTCACAGATTCACTGACTTGTTAACTATTTTTACATGTGTTTTTGCTGTCTTCTACAGTTTTTGAGATATCACTGTTTAAGCAACACTAAGTTTGGAGGATTTCTCTGTTATTAGAGCGTGTCACGTGACCTGTTAGAGCGTGAGCTTCGCCTAAAAATTCCAAAATTTCTAGCGGATAAACTGCAATAAAAGATTCAAACTTTGTTCCACAGATATGATTTATACATCAAAATGAAGCTACACTTCTCCTCTTTCAGCTGAAATTAGTTTCAACCTCGACATTGACATCGTTTTGTCTCAGTGAGCTTCAGAGCTACGGATATCCCGCAAAGTCTTCCGTCAGTTCCCATTGAAATTCTCTTCCCCAGAGAGCTGATCGCTTCACTTTGAAGCCCGTTATTAAACTGCTCTCGTGTCAACATTTTCTACAGTACAGACATGAAACTTACATCAATCTTTTCAGGAGATTCTTGTGATGCTCACGGTGCAGTCCTTCTTTTGATAGCTATCACGGTTTTGGCACAGCATTAGCCCGTATACCCGTAAGTACCCAGCTTTATCATCGACCCACATTAAATGTCACACCATGTCTCTTCATGTTAGTGCTTTGCAAAGTCAGCAGGCAGAGCAGCTCCTCTTCCTCGACCTCAGTCTACAGCGTCATGACAGAGAAATGGAAAACAATGCGCAAGGTTAGTGAGAAATGTAGGCTTTCACATTCATTTCACAAGAAAATACTACGCGGCAGTGCGCTCGACTATGACAACTCTGACGCCCGCGGAAATTCCGCGCGGAGTCTGCTCTACAGTCCGCCAGACTCTGGCTGCATACGCAGGTATACGCCATATACCCACTAGAAAACGCCCCGAAATACCATATAACCACAACAAAATGCACAAGGATACGTATAGCAGCATGCTTGTGTGACTTTCACTTTCTCTCAGCGTGTGTGTGTGTGCGCTCCTCCGTCTGCCGGTGAGCGTAAAGACGCAGATAGACGCACATCGCAGAGACAGTGAGGGATCATCAGTCACTCTGTGTGATTTTATCATTCACACGGTGTCTTGACAGCTCATGTGCCCGCTTTAAGTGAACAAAAGACTTCAAAAACTGACGAGTCAGCCTTTCATTCATCAAAACTCTACATTCTTCATCAGTCCAGCTCTTGTTTTCACTCACTCACTGTTTTCTAAATAATAAATTCATCCTGAGGTATCCTCCATCACTTATTCTCCATGATATCAGAACAATCTTTGAAGGATCAAGCTTCAAATACAGTCTACTAGTGGAGCGGTTCCCAACCTGTAGGTGGAGGCCCATTGTGGGTCTCAGAGCTGTTTTCAGTGGACGGTCTATTAATCTGGTCAAATTGTGGCAAAAATGTCTTCAGTGTATGGAGGCCCTAAGAGGACAAATATCATCAGAGTATGTCAGATTATACCCACTACAATAAACCAGACTACACACAAATATTACACTGTTTTACATTTCTCTACTCAGATATTCCTGTCCAGATTTACAAATTCATTTATGTAGGCTATTATTACTTTGAGTTTGATGTTCAAGTATAGATTTGTTGATTTAAAAATGAAGTAGTGACAACTTTGACCTAGATGTTAACTTGAGCAGATCAAGTTTCTAATTATATTCTGACTGTTAATGTCCACTCCTTATTGTCCTCCAAATGAAAATCACCTCTGTTTACATGAATGTTCAAGTCAGATGCTTTTATACTGGATAGTTCATAGTGTTGTGGGCTTGTAGCCCACAAATTGATGCCAAAACATTTTTCTGTTACTTAAGGAAAATTTAATCTAGGCTAATTATGCATATTCAATTGCACTTCATAATTTAACCCTTTAAAGCCTGAATGCACAAAGAACATTCATTTTTTTAGGAGCTGAAATGTTTATGTCACTTCCTACTGAAATCCAACAAAGCCACAATTTCCATAACATTTAACATATATATATTTTTAGCGGCAGAGTTGCTGACTCTTCCTCCGGGTACCCGGGTTCAAATTCTGGTGAAGGCAGTTGTACTTTTCAACTGTGTGTCCAATACAGACAGCTGATTACTACAGCTCCTTGCTGTATGCATCTGGCTGCTGTCCTCTCAGTCTGGATGTCACAGGTTGTCAGTGATTCAACCTTTCACTTCCATACAACTTCATTCTTTTCCTGTCTTTACAATGCAAATTTGTCAACATATTTCACACTTCTGCTACTGATTACAATCTTTATCATTTTAGCCTTAACAGATTTTACTCTTTTAATCATAGATTGCAATTTCTTCATGGTGGCCAAACATTTGTGCAGCTTTCTGCAATTTCCTTTCACGTTTATTCATTTTCAGCTTTCTTTCACAACTGTAACCATTTTTATTACACATTTCCCATATCTGAAGATGTGCTTCACTGCTTCCAACTATTTTATGTCCCATTTTCAGCTTTGTTTGCTTTGCTTTTAGCCATTTCATTTCACAGTTCCAGCATTCAGACTCAGCCTTTCAACGCATTTGCTGCAAGGAAATGCAATTTTTCTAGTTACTAATCATTTGTTCCTTATCCCATTTCACACATTTCCTGAAAATTTCATCCAAATCCGTCCATAACTTTTCAAGTTATTTTAAACACAAACAGACAAACAGACAGACAAACCAACGCTGGCAAAAACATAACCTCCTTGGCGGAGATAATAAAATTATCTAAATTAACAAATAGGCTTTTGGTAGAGACTGTAGAGTTTGGTGCCTTTCGCCTGTTTTACCATGCATTTACACATAACTAAATCTTTCAGACTCTTTTCACTATCTGTTTCAGTTCTCAACTGGATATGGATTTGATTCCCATTCCTGGCCCAAAGGCCATGCTATGGCATCAAAATAAAGCTTTGGTTATGAAAGATGCTAGTAAACAAATTAGAAACCAAGGATGGAAACTTCCTTCATCTGTTTTCACTGATGAATGTTGCTGCCTGCATTGCTCCCACCAGTGCTCTTAAACACTGTACTGCATATGATAAATATGATAATGTCCACTGCTAGCCTGTGTCTTTTAGATTTATAAACCTGTTTTTTCCCTTTTAGTGATCATTTTTTTGTATTTACTAAAGCCAGTAATCCTCCACTGGGGCTGGGTATTGTTAAGAACCTCATGATTTAATTCAATTTCGATTCTTTAGGTTGCATTTCGATTTAATACTGATTCAAATGGTTCGATGTCGATTCAGTAAGAAGTAGAAATACACAAATAATTAGAGTACCTGTTGACAATTTTTAAATATTTCTTTTCATGCCCATGTAAACATATGTGGTATGTCACCTCACAGCTTTGAGCAATGAAACATCTTGAAATAAAAAATTTGCACAATAATAACTTATTTGTGCATATGGTGTACAAAAGAAAAAACATGACAGGTCCGTATAAATTCTGAAAAAGTGCACAGTGCCCCCCACTGGCCAGGAGGTGGATCGATTCAGAGAATTTGATTATGCAATACTGAATGATGTTGGGGGGGGGTTATTGTAATGCATTGATGAATCAATATTTTTACTCACCCCTATCCTCTACTGGCTTTTGTGATCTTCTCTGATGTTAAAAGGAAAAACAAAAGTTAAGTGATGAGAAGTCACATCTTGAGATTATATATTTTATCCTCTGCTTTGCTGGCCTCTGAATCTATTTGCAGTTCAACATTAAAACACTATTCAAAGAAACATCATCCAGCTATTTTTACTTCTCTGGATCCAATTGTTGCTTGTCCGGTGCATGCTATCTGACATTACCATCACAAGCACCAAAGGAATCAGATTAACAGCAGCAATTAGATTCAGAGTGGAAATCAGAGAAGATGTTTGTCTGGAACAGTAAGTCACATTTACATGCAGCAGAAAATCTGATCACCTGTGTTAATGTATCCCAGAAATGACTCTTGACTCAGTTAGAGTTAAACTGGACTGGTTACATGATACCCACAGGACTTTATTGCCCTAATAAGGTAATGTGAGCTGTATGACAACTCACTGTGAGCCCTATGGCACATTTGTGGCTGAATTAAAAAAAGGCACTTTCACAAGAGATTCATTGGATTTTAAGTTTTGATTGAACCTGAGATCCACTGGAGTTGGTTCTTCCTTCAGGTCCTCGTACAGAGTCTGATTCAGAAGAATGCGTTTCTCAGCAGTAAAGCACTTTAACTTGAGGGATGTTTAAGGCCCACAGGACTTCATCTTAATGAAAATCCACTCAGTCAGTGGGCTGCAGAAGATGAATGCAGCCAGTGAAAAACTGTTTTCTCATTTCACCAACAACCCAACAGCAGCACTTACAGCTCTGTTAACAACATATCAACTGAGGTTGTTTTCAATCCTACACCTCTGCTTTGTTCTGATTCAGTATGAAGAAAAGGCTTAAATTTTGGGATGACGTCTTTTTTAACTGTTTAAAATAAGGTCTAGAAGACAGCTTGGCTTTTACATAGACCGTATATATATATATCTATATATATATATATATATATATATATATATATATATATATATATATATATATATATATATATATATATATATATACACACATACATATATACACATATATACATATACACACACACACACACATATATATATTTATGCAATATATTTCCCACAACTATACTTAAAATCCCTGTTAAGGCCACAACCTTCAATTTTGCAAATTCCAGATTTATTCCTGTCATTACCGTAAATTCCAATGGAAAGTTTTCAACTTTGAAAATTCCAACCCTAGTCACAGAACAACCTGTATATATATATGTTACTTAAATAATAAGGCTTTATTGAAAGTTTAAGAAGAATCACAGTAAATCTTCCCATAAGGAACCTGATTTAATGCATAACTGAACAGCGAAACGTGTCTAGATGAAAGCATTCTGATGACCAATGGGATAAACCCTGACCTGCAATCCACTTTTAGTTGGCCCACAGCAAGTTTCTAAAAAATAATGGAAATTAGGTCCACACTCGAATATAGAGCTTGTGCTCTACTGATGAATAGAGACAGACTGATACAGTATGGGTCCCTTTGACATTACTCTTATAAATTTAATTTAAGAACACTGTGAGTGAATGAAATAAAAATAAAAAAATGATCCTGATTCAGGAGATGTCGTAGGCAGAGTATCAGAACAACAGCTGTGTGATTCATTAACATCATCAAATTCAGCTCCCTGTTAGTCCAGTTACATCAACATCTTACTCTGTTCCGCCTCTCTCTCCTAACAGGCTAATAATTAACATAGATTTAATACATGCAGGGGCTGAGGTTCTCAAAGGATGACTCCACTATGATGAAATTCATGCACTCGTTTTGACACTAATTTTCTTCGTGAAAAATTCAAAACCAGAGCTAAGCACACTCCAAATGAATAACACTGAGCTGCACCCACACAGGCTGATCAGAGGGCCACAGAGGGCCACAGAGGCCACCAGGCAGAAGACACAGCCTTACAGAACATCAGAATCTCTACAGAAGCTGCCTGTGCAGAAAGGTTGAATGCTATCTATGCTAATGCTATCTGTCTATTTTTCAACAGACCCCAATTCCAATAAAACTGAAGTTGTGTAAAATGTAAAAAAAAAATAAAATAAAATAAAATAAAATAATCTTCAAATCATTTAAGACCCACAGTATATTGAATTGAATACAGTACAAAGACAATATATTCAATGCTCAAACTGATAAACTGAGTTTTTTTTTGCACATTTTCCCTAAATCTGAGCTTGATGCCTGCAACACATTCAGAAAAGGTCTGGACAGGGCCATGTTTACCTCTGTGTTACATCACCTTTCCTCCTAACAACACTCACCAGTGTTTGTGAACTGAGGACTCTAATTCAGTGTTTTTCAACCTTGGGGTTGGGACCCCACGTGGGGTCGCCTGGAATTCAAATGGGGTCACCTGAAATGTCTAGTAATTGATTAAAAAAAAATTAGGCTACTAATAAAAATATTTTTTTGACTAATTTTTTTTCTTTTTAAAACGAAAACACCACACAAATCTTAAACAACTGTATTCTATATTTTCACTTTCTCAAATATAAACGTAGTTCAAATAAAATGCAGCATTTAAAAATATCTGATTGAAGGCCGCGATCACGTGACTTTACAGTTACAGGTGCTTCAGTTCCCTCGCTTCAACTTAACACACAAATTTGCAGTCAGCAGGAAAAAACAGCATAACAAACCTCCATGGTTTGTACAGTATAGCAAACATGATGAAAAACTAATTCTCGAAAAATAACGTCTCTGGGGTCCCCAGAAATTTGTAATGCCAAAATGGGGTCACCGACCAAAAAAGGTTGGGATCCACTGCTCTAATTGTTGAAGCTTTGTAGGTCGAATTCTTTCTTATTTTTGCTCGATGTAAAACTTCAGTTGCTAGACAGTCCAGGGTTTCTGTTGTCGTATTTTGTGCTTCATAATGCTCTGAGGACACGATGTCTGTGGCATCCATAAACAATTTGAAATGTGGACTCATCAGATCACAGCAGACTTTTCCACTCTGTCAGTCCATCTTATGGGCATCTGGGTGTTTGGCTTTAGGCCTTGCCCCTTGCATGCAGAGACTTCTCTGGAATCTCTGAATCTTTTAATGGCATCATGGGCTGTAGACGATGAAATACCTAAAATCCTTGCATCTGTACATTGAGAAAGTTGTGTTAAACTGCAGTTCGGCTCAGTACAGTGCACATTTAAAGGTGTTTCCACTGTCAGATATGAGAAAGGTAACTGACCCATCGTCCTACTTTTGGCCCGTCTATAGTCTGCTGATGTAACACAAAAATCATCAATTCTAATGAAACAGCAGCAAAAACAAACCATATACCTCGCCATGTTCAATTAAACTGTACATTAAAGTGATTTGTTCACTGCTGATGCGGTAAAGAATGTTGGCACTAAACAATGCTCCACAGAGTGCTTACCGCTCCAAATTTCACAGAACTGTACCGAACCAATCCAGACCACTCAGTGAAAACAAGACATTTCTGTGCACAGGCACAACATACCATGAAAATATCAAGTTCAAATTACCCAACGTCTTTACAGCAGATGATTACAGAACACGACAACATCAACTGATTCAAAAACTTGATTAGTTCCCAGAATTAAGTCAAGCACATTCGAGCAGGAGAATTTATCCTTTTTAAAGCTGCTCTCTACTTTTCTGCATCACTGATGGCTTCGCTGTGAAAGGCTCCTACAGGTGTTACGGAGAAATAAGTTATCATACTGTCTGTTGTTCTCTGTAGTCCAATGTAGACACTGGACTACAGAGTGCGTGTCACACATTGATAAATCTTATGATCTGTATAATGTCAGACATTTGACCCGCTCTATTAAACGCTTTGCTTGCTAGTCCTATTCCCATAATGCAGAGCAGGAGTTGCAGTCATATTAACACTGGCTGTGATGTACTCACTTAAGGCCAGCTAGCCTTTTTGTTTGATTTTGATCTGACATTCTTCAAAATCCTGCCATGGGATCATGAAACCATCCAAAGGAAATATGCTAATTTGTAGTGTTTTTTTCACTGAATCTGAACAAAGTCACCGAGCCGTTGGTAAAAAAAATCACCAAAAATTTACATTTTTCTCAGCCCCTTTTTAGACTCAAGGAGAAAGTCTCCTAACCTAACTGTTATGTCCTTTATCATATTTAATAAAAACTCTCCCAAGAAACCAGAGCCCCTGTAAACCATCAGTCACTGCCCTCTCAGTGCTGCCTTCAGGCTCACATTGAAGCTCAGGCTCTCCCTGTGCTAGTGGTTAGCATATCTGTTTGCTCTGGAGATGATAAGCACCCCAATAATGTGGTGGAAGGCAGCGCAGGGCAGCATATAGAGACTTTAATGCATTTTAATGAGAATCCTGGGAAGCCAAAGCAGAGCGAGGGGAGGAGCAGCGTTTGTGCTGTGCTGTGGCAGCTCATTCAAGCTCACAGTGTTCATCATTCTTTACAACCAACCTCCCCCAGTTTGGAGTTAATCTCTCTTCTTTTCATTGTTCCTTTTTTCATTTTTCCCATTTTTCCCCTGTCCAATTACTCTGGAGAGTCTTGACATGCCCGTTCAATCACAGAACCAAGACAGAAAATAAAGACATCATCTGTATCTTTAAAGGCCTTCAAAGTCCTCTACAACTGCAAACATTAATTTAATTTAATTAATTTAATTTCCACCCTCCTGCCATAAAACAGCTCATTCAAATGCCTTTTAAATGTGTGATATTTATGCTCCTGTGACTTTTCACCCTGACTGTGGAAGTCAAAGAGCTGATGCTCTCTCTGTTGGGTCACCAGAGGCTGTGACAGAGGTGTGGAGATGGGAGCACGCAGAGACAGCAGGGGAGTGCAGAGCTGTTTGTACATGATGTCTGATTGTGTGAGTACTGGGGTTGAACATTAAATCCTTTCAACATTGCGATGGCAGTGTGCACATGCACAATAGTCGAATTGTAGGGCATGCAATGTCAAGTCATGTGACTCATGCTACCATTTTTGTGTTCTGCAATTGTAACCAAAGCAAAAATCAGCAGTAGGCTACCTCAGAGATCGATCATGGTGTAAATATATTTGTGTGTACAAACCTACAGATGACCACTGTCATGTGACAGATCAAAAAGTGACTGTGTGACATGTGAAACATTTACTTTTTAGTTTTATATATTTTGTTATAGCTTTTTTATTATCAACATTTTTGTATCCTTAACATTTTTAGTCATAAATTTATTTAGTTTTCTATCATTTTTTTATTTAAATGTTTTTTTTTTTAAGATATAATATAATATATTATTATTCATTGTATTTGTCTTTGGAGAACAAGTATACAAAGAGACATTTGTTTAGACTTTGAAAATGCTCTTAACTACGACAACCACTGTGGTCCAGCCCTTTTAGAAGTTAAAAACGGCTGCTCAAGAAATCACTTTAAGCATATCAGAAAAGTTAATGATGTTGGTTTTAGATAATACTAATGAAAGCTATGAGTTTAAATGAAAAGTTAAAGCTAAAAGGAACAAGAAGATTCTTAGAAAACATTGTTTAAGATCCAATTAAAGTTGTTGCACATAAAAAGACACACCATTTATCTGAAAATTGTCTTTTAAAAAGGGAAGAATGTTGCAATATAAATTTTTTCCCAGTATCACTTAGCCCTAGTGATAAATATAAATTTCAGAGTATAAGACACACTGGCATAGAAGGTATTCACTGATGTCACATCATCTGTGCACAAGACTGGTGGTTTGACCTGCTGAGCGGCAAAAAGAAACATCTGAAAAGAAGAATCAGAGAGAGGGAAGCCGAGAAATGCTTTAATTTAACAGAAAAGGGCAGTTTTTGTGGTCATTTTTGGTGGGCCCTTCCATAACTCCAGCTAAGAATCTTTACTGCCAGCAATAAACATTTTCAAAATATAAAAAAAATGAAAACCTGAAACTTTTCGGCTGAATAAAACCTTTGACTGCACATTTTTCACTGACAGCTGTCACCATTCATTGCTTCTTGCCGCTCAGCAGCTGAGATTTCACTGTGAAGTCTTGTGCATACAGTCAATGTTTAGGACCGTTCTTGGGTAAAGAAGGCTTTAGCATGTCTTCCTGAACAGCGATGTACATTGAGTTCAGATAAAGTTGCACCTCTACTCCCTATATTCATGGGTGCTGTTTGGGGGGAAAGTTAGGAAGTTTCTAAGAGCCCATGACCAGCAGGGGCCCTAAAAGTATGGCTGACAAAACAGTAACTTTCAGTCACTCCTCCATTTCCATGACATTGCTCGGTCTTGTCTCTGAACCGAACCTCTAAAGGCTCGTCTTGCAGTCAGCCAACAGTGAGAGTATCAGAGCACCTTGTCTCATCCCTAAGGCCTGGCACACTCATCAAGGTTTACAAAATCTTTACCTTTTTCTCAAACTGAGAGACCCAACAGTTTCAAAAGATGCTGCAGCTGGCGAGGTGTTATTCCTCTTGAAGAATGAGCTGCAGCTTCTGCTTGAAGTTCACCACATCAGCCTTTGAAGCCAAGGCCTCTGCTTTTGGCAGATGGTGGCTTCATCTCAGATGGATTTCCTTCAGCTGATCCAGGAACGCCATCCTGCATTTTATATGCTGGAGAAATTTTAATTCTTCTGGTGCTTTCCATTAACCTGACACGCTAGACAGACAGTTCCATATATCAGCCATGGAAATATTTCACTAGTCCATCTGGAGAAGAGCCCACAGAAAATGTTTTCAGAGGGCAGAACCTTCAAAAACAACTGCAGCTGGTGACTGGACGGTTGTTCAGTCAGTCACACTCATCACAGACTAATCCATATCAAGCCACAGTATGATGTAGCAGCTAGACCCTGTTGTTAGCCGTTAGCTTAAACTTTGTTTCAGTCCTTAGACTATTGTCCTACATTAAATTATACAACACAGATGTATCATTTACAACTTTTATGTGACATGAACCTCATTAACGACAATCCCCACCAAGTTCTTCCGGTAAACTTAGGAGGAGAGCATATTTTGCCAGGTTTACTAAGTAACCATGACTATCATAGACTAACCAGCATCATCCGCGGGGGACTTCCGCATCCCTCCCAGTTCCCCAGCAGTGATCCATGGTCGGGGAAGAGCAAAAACATGATTTCCCATTAAAAAAAAGCTTTCTTTGCTCCTCTTTTAAAGAAGAAATTGAGTCCATTTCTGATAAAACCACAGATATTGCCACATCCATGGAGACCGCTTCAGAAGCCACCATAAACATGCAGTCACTTCCTGTTTGTCTTCAGCTTCTGCCTCTCTTCCCTGATCCGTCCAGCTTTTGTCCATGAAGTCATATGAGATTGGAGCATGGTAAGATGGATCTGCGTGATTTCAGACAATGAATCAGGCAGGTCCATTTGCTTCGCAAGGGTAGCTTCCCATGTCCTGGTTCTGTGCTTGGTTTCCTCATAACAGCTCTGTTTCCAGTCCAACACTGTAGAAGTGGTCTTGTCACTCACGTCGACTATTTAATATGTCTTTGTTTTTTTTGTCGCATCCAAGCCTTTGCAAAAGGAGGGGTGCAGGCAAAAAAAAACAATCAACAATTATTAGTTTTTTTCAACAATCACAACATATCTGTGATCTCAATATTGATCAAAAAACCATGATTCTCATTTTGGATGAGACTTTGCAGCCAGAGGATCGTGTGCCTGCTTTAATTTTCTGCTGGAGAAACAGCAGCAGGTACAGGATCCTCTGGCAGGGATGATGTGTCCTTATTCTCTGTCATCTCTATTCGTGGACCAAATGTGGCCTGTCAGGTTGGATCAAGCTGCCTGGAGCTCAGTGTGGCACTTTGGAGAATTAATGGCCCAGCAGCCATTATCGTGCTATACAAAGACAAGTCTCATGGCCTCTCTCTCACTTAGCATCTCTTTCTCAAACATGTTTGGACACACACACGGATTCTCAGTTCTGTTAAATAATATCAGTGCAATGCCGTTCAGTCCTGCCGAGGAAAACTAGGCTGTCTGCTTCGTAATGAGTAGCAGTGAGTGTCAGAAAATGCCGCTGGTCAATGTTAGACACAGCGCATGTCGGACTACTCGCCCATTCTGAAGCAAGACTGATTACTTGCCTGATTGATAGCCTTATACTTGATACGTTTTGTACTTCTCTACAGTATATCATACCCTAAATGCAGCCTGTATCCTTCTGCATATATAACACGCAGACTGTCCCCTATGCAGAGCCTTCTCTTTTCCCAGTGGACCATGGAGGAACAAAAGCTGTGGACAATCTGCAGACTGTGTGTTTTTGGGAAGTGACAGTGGGACAGAGATGAACAAAATGAGAAGGGCATTCTCTAGAAAACACCTCAGAGCTCTGCGGGACAACAGGAAATATTTCAGAGAGGGACAGAAATAGAATAACAAGGCTGGATGTACTCAGGCTGAAACTCCCGAGTTGATTCATCCGTTCCATTTTTAAAATGGGGGTGAATTTGTGGTTGGACTTTCCTTTTGTTTAGTTTTGTGTTGGACTGTGGGGGAGTTGGAAGTCTCTCATTAGAAGGTCCAGGGCTTTATCACCAACTCCTGGGCTGTGTCTAAAAAAAACAATCTCTTAACTATACAATGCACTATGGTGAGCATGGAGATGGGAACATTACAGATTTGAAAATGGATTACATATTTAACTTACAGGACTTTTGACAAAGTGCTTTTTATGGCTGTTTTGAGCAGATGAGGAGGATTTTTGCTGCAGGGGCCAGTATATAATATCGCTATGGGCGGGCCATAGGGGGCCTGGCCCCCCCCACTAAGGGCTTGTGCCCCGTCACTGGAGGCCCTGATGTCTGTTTTTTTTGTTTTAATTGTTTTTGTTTTAACTACTAATGTTGTATTCTTTATCACTAAGACATTAAAAATATAAAGAAACAAGTGTGGTTTTCTTTAATTATCATAATTATCGGCTGTACAGTTAGACTACATAGCTACATGATGTTACATAGCCTACGTCAATGTTGCCGCGCAAGTTACCACGCATTTTGAAAATATATGAATAAATCTGTGAGAGAGAGTGACAGTTTTCGCTAGCTTCCATTTATCTGACACAATGGATATACGTAAGTGGTTTAAAAAACCACTGTCGGACTCGGTCACCAGCCCAGATGTTGTCAGTGCAACAGGAGAAGGAGGACAACAGTACGAACCGGAGCCTGCAGCTAGCAGCTCCGCGGAGCCTGACACCGGCAGCAGCAACAGAGTGGAGGGCAGGATGCACTAATGAGGAGGTTCAGCCGGGAGAAACGCCGCCTCCCGCTGTACCGACTGGAGGACAGCGCTGCCTCCACTCAAAGTAGGTTCAAAGTGTGTGAGTGTGTGTGCGTATGTGCGTGTGTGTGTGCCGCGCGCCCGCGCATAATGGAAACGCATATCCCTCTGTTGACTGTTTCGAAGTGCATCCCCTGCAGTGCTTTTTCTGTTTGAGAGATGCTTTTGGTGTTACATCTGTTTTGTGGACACTGATAACATTTCTTCTGTCTATTGTTTTAAATAATGAAGCCTGATGTAAGCTGTTGCTGGATGTGCTGTTGGTTATGGTTAACGTGCATCAGTGCTACGCAAATAAATTTTATGGCTAATAATAATTGTGCCCCCCCATGCATTTGATATGCCCCCCTTGAGACTGATGTCTGGCAACTGGTCTGTATGTTATGAGTCTGTTATGAGCTATGTGCACTATGCTGATGTGCTTGGAGTTTATGTTCCCCCTGCAAAACCTGATGAATGTTTGTGCATCAGTGGTTTAGTAAATGATGTTATGAAATGGGGTCCATGAGTGTCCATAGCCATATTTATAAGCTTATCCATTATTGATTTCAGGTTTGGCAAAAGTTTAACTATCTTTGACACTTCTACAACTTGAGATTAGAAGTACAAGGTGTCCTTCAAATTTCGAGTGTGGGTACATATTGCTACAATTACTGTTTCTTGCAACAGGGGTTTACTCGCCCCTGTGCTCTGTCTCATGGGTTCAAACGCAGCAGAGTAAATACAGAGGGAAAAGAGTGAAGTAAATGTGTTCATACTCAAAACTCAAAATGCTGCAATTCATACATGAACCCAGCCCTCTGAACTCCTTCCAATGACAATCTTCAGATGGACATATTAACATGATACAGTTTTTATTCTGATCAAGTGTTATTCCTATTTTCTGTGTACTAGAAAACATATCTACAGTTAACTTTTTACCAAGTTTTTTTCTTGACTTGCGTTTAGCAGAATAGTCTGAATTTCTATTGTTAAACCAAAAAACTCTGGGTCTGAATAAATAGTTAATTGGTGAAGCCTCTAAAAGATACTACCCTGTTGTCCTTGACACCATAGACAGGACAAATAAAATATTAAGTCAGTAAGAAACTTGAATCCTTGGAGGTCACAAGTGTGTAAAAGCCTGCAAACCGTTTCACTGGACTACTTTCCAAGGACATCACTAATGACAGCCTCAGGACAATCTCAGCAGTCCAGTAACTTTAATGTGTAATTGATCTCATTCACAATTTTTCAAAAAAATTCAGCATAAGGCAGAGAAACCAATCTAGTGCCTGCATATCAACATACTTAAAAGTCTTCTAGGGATGTATAATATTGTATTTTTGCTGATATACAATATGCCAATATTTCCAAGCTCATTATCACTGATACCAATATCAGTACTGATATTTGATGATGTCAATAACACAGAACCTCTTCTTAACTAAAACTAAACTGTTCCTTTCATGGTGATTGTCAATTTGTGTTGGAAACAGATGTGAAGAAATCAAAACATTTTATTCTTTCATAAATTCTACTTTTGTTTCATAAAACTGGACATTCATTGATGATGAGGTAAAGCATTATTGTAAATTTTGTTCAATATTACAGCTAAATTATAGAATATGTATGGCCAATTGCTAAAATATCAGCTGTAGATATTAGCACAAATTTTCAGATCTGCCAAACTGAAAATCACAGTTTTAGGTAATTATCTGCAGATACTGATATTTTTCACTCAGTATCGTACATCTCTAAATTCTTCCCTTTTATGAGAAGACAGCAGTTCCCACGGACAACCTAAAGGGGCATTCACACTAAACGCCACTTGGGCAACCTGGGTCACCACTCTCCATGTAAAGTAAATACATGGCCGCGACCAGGTTCCGTTGCTCGGTTGCCAAAGTTGAAAAATTTGAACGTTTCAGGTGATATCGAGTGTGGCTGTGCGGCAACAGCCAATCAGTGTTGTGTTGGTGTGTGACGACACCCGTGACAGAACTGTTTTTATTCCAGCTCACATCAGAGTGACAATCCATGTCCGTGTGGGAACATTAGTTATTGAGTACATTAGTTCCACCTTATTCAACAGCAGTGGTGGTTCTCTGCGGTCCTGTTCTTCCTCATCTGCATCAGCTACAAATATATGATACAAATATATGATCTATGATATGACATAATCGCGGTGAAACTTGAGCGGGCGTGACATCACTGAGCAGCGCAAAGGTGACAAAATGAGTCATTTTATGTGCAGGCGACGTGACCTGGGGGGCGAAGCGATCTCGGCCGCCAAGTCACAATCAGTGTGAACGCACCTTAAGAGCACCAGCTGTTCAGTGCCAAATTTGAATGTTTGACAAGTCATTGCAAAGGCCTCAGGTAGGCGAACAATTTTTGAGGAGATTATAAAGATTCACTTCAGGATGGTAACAACTGCTGTTAGGGATGACAGCACACAAAAAGAAAGTAACAATAGCCGCAGCCCTTACATGAAGATTAAAGCAGAGAGCATGTGGACCTCAGTTAAATAATTTATTTTTGTTGCGGTCATGGAGGAATCAACAATGAGAGGGACAGCAGTGGGTTACCAGGTAAACCTATTTTGGTCTCTGATTTAGGTCTTTGGCTTGAATCTTGTTTAGCATGTGACTTACCTAACCTTGCACTGCAGCTGGATCCACCTGATTTAATGTCTGTAATCAGACAGATCTTGCCAGATCTTGACATCTTGCCAAGCTCCAAGCTACAGTGATTGCTCAGCCACAATCAGCATCCTTAAAAGCAGGGAGAGGCCGGAGCTATGAGCGAGGCGACAGCAGGAAGTGACTGCTCGCACAAAGATTCAAATCTTGAAACCTTATTCTTTACTAAAACTAAAACAACACTGAAAGCAATACTGAATACAAATAAATTTTCACTCCACTCCGGGCATGTTTGGCGAGAGTTTGTCTTACGAAGTGGCTTAAGTTTTGTATTTTACCCCGCGGCAGTAGTGCCCGCCCACCAAATACATTACCTGATGGGTCGGTAACGAATGTGATTGACTGAACGATTGTCCAATCACCTGCCGGATATAATTCTGAAAGGTTCTGTCCATCCCCAAATACTTTCTATGGGCTGTTATTGAACAGTCCATCTGGTGTGCAAGGTTATGTCAGACCTACAGGACTGAAGATTTGAGTCAAATCAGCTTTTTTACAAGCCTTTCAAACAGTGACTGCCTTTAAACCATTTTATACTTTCTGACCGTCTTCAGGATTTATATTTGCACCTTGAGTATGATTTCAGGCTGACTGATATGCAGTGAGATAATCCACAGTGACACTTCTGAAAGCCAGTTCTGCTCAGCAAGTCAGTTCTGCTCAGCAGTTACTGAATGTGGAGATACATGAAAATCAGTTATTTCAGAGTCACGACTGCAGGCTTATTTTCCTCCTGAAAATGCAGGGGTATTCACAGAGGGTTATCTAGAATCGTCTTTTCTTGCACAAGTTAGCGTTCCAGTTTAGTGAAAAGTTGCTTAGAATGGTTTTGAATTATTCCCAAAGAAAAGAGCAGAAATGCAGATCAAAGTGAGAGGATAACAGAGAGAGCTGCACAGCACAAGACGAAGTGAGACTTCTCCACATATTACAGATACATATGAGGACAGAGGAGGCAAAAGAAGTCAACAAATGTCAAATCATGTAAGGAGAAGAACGAGCTATGATCAAGTTTTTCATTGATTTACAGTGATGAGCTCCTTATCTTAGAACTCGCAGACATCCAGGACCTTCAGAGTCAGCAGATATTTGGGGCAAAATCTTCCTCTATGCACCGGCCATGTATGGCCAGGTCAGACAACAGAATTCTTTTACAGTAGCACCATCTCAGAGCACAAAATACAGACCTTGATATTTTAGCTAACAGACTGGCAGCCCTACACATGTTACCTTGACTAGGGCTGAACAATCTGGGGAAAAAGTAGCATTGCAATATTCTTTCCTTCTACGGTATAAATTGCAATTTATTGTTGCAATCTTCTATTGTACACTGCAACCCTCTGACAGCAAAAGTTATGCATGTAGCTACACACGGAAGTAAAGTCTAAAAACAAGTTTCTTCATCAACTTCACAAATAAACTTGCAGCTTGTAACTGCACAACGTGGCCCATGTTAATTCTGATAATTTTCGTGTATGTTTAGATCTTCAAGAGCAGCCCTTTGTTTTTAATTCTAAAAGCTCACCATGTTGTGGTGTTTTTAGACAAAATAACTCTCAATGTATGATGGGATTTTTTTATAATTAAAAGCCATTATGATTATACAAATAAGATAAAAAAGAAAAAAATAGGGTGGTAGCTTCTAGTTGACATGGACAGCCTATAGACTGTGATACCATTGTATGCAACTGTGATGCTTGCTCAGTTCTCAGGCTGAATGATACTGGGGGAAACAAGTAAAGCTGCATTCTGTTTTTTCTTTTGTGATATTAATTTCAATATTTTTAGGGAAGCAAATGAGTGATGAGTCTCTTTATGTGCAACAACTAGATCTTTATCTATTCTTTAATAAAGCTATGAGTTCTTCTCTTGCACACTGCAGTCATCTGAAAGCGACTGCAAAAAACACAACACAGAGAAGGAGAGGGTCACAACACATTTCTGCATACATTTCAAAATTAAGTAGTTGCTTGCAATACCATGAATTAAAGCCCACAATATTTACTATTTCTGGTTATCTACCCTAACCCCCCCCCCCCAACTCATTCTCCCTGAGAAGCCTCATTTGTTAAGCTCACTGTGCTGTACCAGTGCAGACTGTTGATGGAAAATGTCCTTATGTCTCTGTGTTTGGGTGGTTATTTAAGGCTGGCATGATAAGTGTTGAGTCAAAGAGAATTTAAGAAAAACACACATACACATACATTACATATATGGGCTTAATGATATTGGGCAATATTTTCCTTTCTGCAATATATACTGCAATACTTTTTGAGAACTTTTTAGTTAATTATGCCTGATTTTGTGTACAACAATTTAAGATGTATCTTTTGCTATTTTTAATAAACCCTCTACGTCTCCAGTCATCTGCCAGCAACTACGACAGACAACCGTCAAGTTAATGAGGAAGAGCACACTTTTCTTTTATAAGCCACAAAAATAACCTTGTGGCTTGCAGTTCTGTTGCTTAAAACCTACATTACTGAACTAATTATTGTTACCCTGGAAAGTGATTTCTCCATAAGCAGCATCATTTTTTGAAACTTCTACTTAGGGGAGCACATTAGCATTGGTTCAACTATTTGCTGTGTTACATCAATTTAATGCTGACATCTGATACATGCAATGGCTGATTAAGAGAAGATTCTTGAATATGGCAGCACAAATAACATGCTAAACAAACTCTGATCTGTTCATGTTAAAGCAGGGGAGAAACTGTTGGCCTTGAGGGAGAATTACGCCAAAAGAGGTGATTAGAAAAACATCGATATTGGCTGAAATTAGTATTTTTCACATTAGTATTGGCAATCACTGCAAAAACTCAGATCTTAGCAAGTTTATTTGTCTAATTTCAAGTCACAAATATCGACAATACTTCCTAAAATTTCAATTTCATTTGACAAGTCCAGATGGATATGTTACTATAGGAAAAATACAAAAATAAAGCACTGAATAACTTTTCATTATCATAAAAATAACTGCCAATGAAAGAACTAGATTTTTACTCAAGGGCCTTAAAATCAGGCATAGAAACTACTTTAGATAGCAAATCCTACTTCCAAGACATTGTACATGTAAAATTTGTCTTGCCACATTGGCAAATATTTTAACTCATTATAAGCAATTCATGGATTATTTTTAAGTTCTGAAATAAGATATGTAGCTGTCAGGCAATTTTGGCTTACAATAAGTCTAGTGAGATTTTAAGAATAGAAATTGGATGAATAAACTTCCTTAGATTGGAGTTTTTGCGTTGATGGGCCTCGAATTTCACAGTCGGGGGATCACTACAGTACCTCTAACAGCTCACCATGTTGTGCTGCTAAGTGTCCAGGTGTAGCAGATTATACCGCCACCCTCCCCCTCCATATAATTTATTTCACTGTTGAAACATATGAGGATGAATACAGTTTTCATACCGTTTTCAGAAATGTTCAAAGCATGTAGATTTTTTTAAAAACACTTCGTATGTCCATGATATCACACCTTATCTTTTATGTCAGTTTGATTTTAAATGCAGTGCTGAGTTGTCCACCACTCACCGGCAGTGTGACATCTTTTGATATATTTGATTTGATTAATTTTGCCTTTTACTTGACCAATATCTCTGAACACTTTGATGTTGTTATCAGTGTGTGATTTGTCTTGAATAAAAGAATATTATTCTGCTACAGTTTTATGTTTAGAATAATAAAGGTACATGTAGCCCAGAATATACCCTCACGCATCAAACTCAATAAAAATCTCTTCAGTCTTGTCATCAGTGTGTGACTGTCTAATATGACAGATGCACAATGGATGAACAGCTCAACACTGCTTACAAAGTCATACTGACATATAAAAGTGTGATATACTACATGTTTTTAACAAAAATCTATATGTTTCATATGTTTCAACAGTGAAATAAAATATTAAGGGGGGTAAAATCTAGACTAGGGGGATATACAGTGGCCTGGCCCAGAATACACCCCGGGTAATAGTCTGGACTAGTCCAAGTTAACCCCAGGTATAGTCTGGGCCGGTGGTATACTCTGGGCTGTTGTAACAGTTTATACTGTTTTTCACAAATGATGAGATTTTTTATAACTTAAGGTCAATATAAGCCTAAAAAGAAACACACACATTTTAAAGGCATATTTTGAGTCATGTGGCTGGCATTGCATATTGCATGTAGTGGTTTCTTATGAACCATTTTTCACATATAAATTGATAAAGTAACATGTAGCTGTTAACATGTGCGCCAGTCCCACTTGGATTTGACATAAAACTGACTTCATGTTATTTATTAAAAACATTTTTAAGACATAACCAATGTTTATACAGCTGGAAAATGTGGAGCTATGATTTAGGTCCACTTCTTTCAGTCCTTTGACAGTATATTACGGAGCACAGAGTAAATTCAGCTGTCTGGGAGGGTTTATGTTCCTCATGTATCTAAATTAAATAAAAATAAATAAATAAAGCTACAGTATTGAGTTCTGACCGCCTTCCAGCTGGACACACTCATCTGTAACAAACCAACACCTGCAGAGGAAGACCCTGTGACAGTTAGCCTGAGAAAAACCACCTCTTAAATCCCTCAGTGGTCGACAGGAGCGGGTACAAACACAGTCTTTGTGACATTTCTTACCTCAGGTCTTGGTGAATCTGGCTTTTGTGTCTGCAGACAGCAGAGGGTTAGCGGCTCATCTGGGCAGCATCAGCGGACCTCAGTGATGCTCCAGCCGCTAGCAGGCACGGCTGTGGACGGGAGCAGTGCACATGAAGCGGGGAGAAAGAGCGGAATACTGCCGGATACCGGGACTTCAACGCTAAAATAACGGAGTGTTCAGTCATTACATCGTCCCACACCACGCCGGGGCTTTACGGTGATGTTCAGCACTTAGCCTAGCTCTCACAGAGGTACCGACAGGCAGCAGCTGCTGGACACCAACGAAACCAACTCCACTCTGTGACGAGACTCCACCCACCACCCAGGGAAATCCCGTGCTCAAATCTCGCGATAACACACCAACCTCTCTCAATCTAATGTTTGTCGAAGGTAATTCAGTATATTTATTCTTTATTCAGATCTTGAGGCTTAAAACTGATAACGAAGACGCAAAAGAGCCCTCTAAACCAGGGATGAGCAACTTTGGTTACCAGCAGGACAATATTATTGATATTCTCTGTTTCAGTTGGCCAGATCATAAGAAGTAAAAGGAGACCGTCTATTAGAAAATCGCTAATAAATGTAAATTAGGCCACAACAACTGAAATCTGTCTTTAACTAGAATTTCTATTTATATCTTCAGGCTCATAACCAAACAATACAGCTAGAGTTAATGAGCTAAACATGTAATTGAAGCCAGTTATTGCCATTTTTTCCAGTGTAATATTGTTTATAATAAGTTAGTTTATCTTAATTTTATTTTAGGCTACCATTAAGTCCCACTAATGATGAAATTCCTTTTACAAAAGTAACCTGGTCAAAGTAGCAGTAATACAAATCTTAGTTATTGTCAGTTATTTAAGTTTTTTTTTTTTTTCAATTTTACCCCTAAATATTTTATAATGCTTCATAAAAGACATACCCTGATAAAGCATAAATATCATATCAGCTAATTCCTTCCAGAATTTAAATTTGATAATGGTTTAGCAAGGTGGTGGCAGCTGCTGTAACACATATTGATCTGGGTTCAAGTCTTATTTTATGCCCATTTGCAGCGTGTCTTCTCCTGCTCTCTACCCACCATTCCAAGTCTATCCTCTATCAAGAATAAAGACTGAAAAAAATCTCTTTCAAATTATTAAGTGAACCAATTATCAAAGACTATTGTTGAAAAAGTTCAATTTTTCTTGAAAAAATGTATTTTTCCCATGGTGTCATATGGACAAATTCTACTAAAATATGTCAGGACTGACTTTTTTTCTTCTTATAAATGCAATGTTTGAACATTTGATATTGGCAGTGGGGCTGCATGGAGGGCCACGTGTGGCCCCACAGCTCTAAACCATTTATTCTAAAAACAAGGCAAACATTTTTTAATAGAGTTTATGTTCATTTTCTTTGTCTAAATCTACTTCAAACAGCACTAGTAAGAGCTCATGCCTTTATTTCACAGAGCATTGAGTTTTGAGGGTGTATGGAGGAGTATTGGGGCCTGGCAAGAGACAGAAATAATGAGAGACAATTTTTCAAAGGACAATTTTTGAGATCAAAGTAATGTTAATTTATTCATTTCAGTATAAAATATTAAAAATATAGGACAAATGTAGAAAATAAGTAATACCAGAAGTCAAGATAAATATCTACAAAGATATTTAAATGAAATTCAGAGCTTACAGATTAGTTTTTGAAGGAAGCAAGTTGTGACATGTTGAAGGGGGAAATAGTCAAAATGTGTTCAACAGGCAAGAAGAAAAGAAAAGTCGGTAAAGTCGTGCCTGACCCTTATTATCTGCCATAACCCTTGTTTTTCAGAGGATAAGTCACATTTGATGTATTTATAGATAGAACAGGAAGATATAATGTTTTTTTAAAAATATATATATTTACATACAAGATGTAAGTCACCACCATAACACAGCAAATTAAGAACAGTGGGAAAAGAGTTGGAGTTATTAAAAACAGTAAAAATTAGGAGTCAATAAACCAAATACTTGTGGTGTCAATCATACCGCCTTCCTATGTATGAACAAATGCTCCAGAGCTCCAGCAGGTCTGAAGTCTCTGCATGGCTCCTGGATTTGGTGAATGGTTGTCAGTGAAGTTAAAGCGTTGAGTCCCAGATTGATTTATCCGTATGCTCCAGGACATCCCATGACCTCCCTGTTTAAGAAAATCTGCAACATCCATACATGCACATTCATCTCAGGATGTTCTGCTAATACACTTACCTCTATGCATATGCACACGGTAGAGAGGAACAAACTGATGAGCCCACTGAACTGCACTGACCCATTCATGTCACTGAGGTGCAAATGTTTCAGAATAAATGTTTTATAGCCAAGCACAGTATGTATATTTCAGCATGTTCCAGTCAATAATAAATAATTAATTACAGCAATATTCACACCTTGTAGAGTTAATTTAGGGCTTACGCATTAATAGTTAAAAAATATATTTCTAACGCTGCACCTATCAAGTGTTGATAAGTCACACTTTCAAGTGTTACTAATGTTAAATTTCAACCCTAAGAAGAGTCAGTAATTACACTTCATTAGTGTTAAGATACCAGCTCTCTGAAAAGAGTTAAACCAACTCTCTGGGGTGTGGACCCATATGAACACTGGAGAAGTGTTAATACTGACAGTAGTGTAAAGCTGACTGTACAGATGTTGTTGTGTAGGACTGTCTCTGCTGAAAATGCCAAAACAGGTGACAAAAAAGGCTTGAGCATGATGGATGTTTTCTAAATTTCATATAAATATGATATGTTATGTAATGACTTTAAACTGGTGAGCTGCAGCCCCACTGCATCAAAAAAAAAATTCTACTTTAAGATTCATTAACCTGTGATCTTTAAAAAATATTTGGAAAAGAAAATCCAGACATATATGGAATATCATTATTCATCTATAAGGAATAATGTGATTTAGAATTTGGTGCAAATCACCAGCCCTATTTAGATATTTAAGACCTTCATGAATGTATATAATGACAGGTAAAAATGTGTTTACAAGCTTTACCCATTTTGTAGAGTATAATAAGTGCAAAATTGAATAAACTGTGGAAATGTACGTTTATAATGATGATATATGGCCACAATACTGATGAAAAAAACTCTTTAAGTTCATTTTAACTTGATATCAAAATTTGAGGCCTTAAAAAGTCTTCGACTTTTTTTTATATTATTATTTCCTGAGTACACACAGATGTACCCGAAGAACATTTGTTTTCTTATTTATTTGGTATCGGTTTCATCATTGTCAAATATTCTTTAAAACTGAGCACAGCATCTCAGTTGGAATAAAGGCAGAGTCTTTTAACAACTGGAGGAGATTTGGCCATCAACACTTTTGAGAAATCAGCCTTTTTTCTAATAAATTTTCTGATATATATTTTTTTAAAAAGTGAATAATAAAAAAACAATAAAATTACTTGTCCATCTTGGACATCAAAGATGACTTTTGTTCAAAGTTTTATTTGTTGTTGGCTGCTTTGAGCAACCTGTAACTGATTATGAGGAACCTAAAACAAGTATAATATAAAATATTACTTGATAAATACTTCACTATTATGTAAAGAAAGTCTCTTTCGCAGTGAATAGTAACCCAGTGGGCACCTGATGTCAATTCAACTTTAATATGACATCAAACACTGACATCAAATTGTCATCATAATTTGGTCAAAAATGTAAGTCAACATGACATTAATCCTTTGACATCAATTTGATATATGTCAAATAATGATTTAATTGATGTTATTTTCCACATTATTTCTATGTCAAACTTTTGTAAAAAAAAACAAAAAAAATACAATAAAAACGCACAGATGGAAAGATCCTGCATTGTGACACAGAACTTGTTAGCCCAGGTGACACAATAGCAGTAACGGACCTGACAGGGACCCACACAACTTCCACTCCTTACTGGGATTAGAAACCCCACCACCCATTTGCTAATCCATCACTCTACCAGTTAAGCTAACCAGCCACTACTGAGTTTGTAAACTACTAAGTGCCTTATGTTGGTTGATGTATTTTCTGTATGAATATTTAGATTGAGAGTTTAATAGCCTTATGCTAGTTGCCAAGTCTTCTGTTTGTTATCATCCCTAATGCAAGAACAAAAAAATCACACCCACTGCAAAATGCTTCACCTTGAGTAGTTTTATTGGGACATCAATGTGACATCAATTCAATGCCTGGTTTTCAGACATCAAGTCAACGTCAATTTGATGTCAAGTTTTGTGCAGCAACGTTGTTTTGATGTCAAATATATTGATTAACAATGTATAATGCAGTAATTGGATGTGAGGTCGATCCTTTGGTTGGATCTTATTACAACCATAAGGAGGTCAAAGCTTCTGAAGGCTATTTATAATGGTAGTCAAAGTCTTGACCAATCTTCAACATCAAATTGATGTCACGGTGACCGCTGGGAATTTAGTTTCCAGATAAGACCTGACTTTGATCCATTTCAGAAACTCTGGAGGTCTATCCTGCCAAACATCTCAATATTCACAATTTTTTTCTCATGTCAGTTTATTTTTAAAATATTTTCTTTAAATGAACATAATTATTCACACTATTTAAATGACATTAACTGAAAGCCCGGTAAAAATCACTTAAAGATGTCAGGGTAACAGTGTTGAAACTACTGTAACATTGCTGCTCATAGTTACAATGAATGGATGCATGACTTTAGATCACAGGCCATAACATATAAAGAGACATAAACACAGGATTACAGGATTTTTTCCATGTGTAAATATGAAAAAGATTAAAAGGGATGTTAAAAGAATTTACACGGGGGGTAAGACCACAAACTTGTTCTGGTAAGATACTCAATGTAAAAATGATGATCTAATAGTATATTTAAGGCAAGAGCTGAAAAATCACATACAGTAGCTCCAGAAAGAAGCAAACATTTTTAAAACTGCCATGAAAAAGCCTTTTGCTTGATGCTTGGAAGGTATTTAGTATTTAAAATGATATTTTAGAACCACTTTTATTACAGCAATTGTTTTAAATTTTTCATCAGGACATGATAATTCAACAGTTTTGCAATTCAAAATTTTTGCAGTAGTGGTAATGGTGGTTTTCATAGGGAGTGCCTTGTTCACCTGGCGAAACAGTCTGTTTGTCCATAATAATCCAAGCCCCTCTGCAGGTTCATGCATCATAAGGTGTCAGTTTATGTCGCAGCACTTTGTCATCTATTGTTGGCTATGTGTTCTGTGAAATTAAATGCTTCAAAAAATGTTGAAAGGCTTTGTGCTTTGTTGTATTTTGTTAAATGTTGAAGCACTGTCATTTGCTGTAGTGTTTTTTGTGTGTGCTGAAACACATGTACTTAATTCAGTGTTATGCTGCTCTTGCATTTGTCTGATTTTGTGCATTTTCTTGGCTTTTAGAATTTGTTTTCTTTTCATAAACTTCCTGCTTCACTGTTAAATTTTATCTTGCAAATAAAGCACATCCTTGGCAGGCTTGTTCTTGTGAGTCTTTAAACGTCACCTTTTCCAGGGGTGCATTGTTGGCTCTGTGAGGTGAATTGGGTCAAATAAAAAGCCCATATGTTTAGAGTTTCTCAGTTTAATCGTCTGGAGCAAACATTTCTCAGGTGCATTCAGGAGTGCTGCACTGTGACAGCAAAGACAAAGCAACACTCCCATCTTCAGTCTGAGGAGAGAAAAGCAGGTAACACCACCAGTGACGTTTCTTATGTAATGCTGTGAGTGAGACACCATATCTGAAGTGTCAGGGTGGAAAGTAACTACATACATTTATTCAAATTACTGTAATTTTGAGCTCTTTCTTTCTTTTTTTTCTTTTGTTTTTTACTTTTTTTAATACTGCTTTTACTTGATTACTTATTGGGATGTGTTGCACTTGACTACATTTATCACAATAACTTCAGCTTCTATTTATCTAAATTTATGATATTTATATCTACGTATTTGACTCTCTATTTTAATACAGTGGGTTTATGTACCAGTGTAACTCTGATTTTATGTCTTTCATTCATATCTTTAATATCTAATTTAATATAGAGAAGCAAATAGCAACTTCATGGTTATGCTGCATAATTTAAGTCAAACGTTAAAGAGTTCACTTTATGCTTTTTGGGCTTATAATACCTGGTAAATAATACTGGTAAATCTCTGAGATATTTCTAGCAGATCTTCAACCAAGAGGTGCATTAGGTCTTAATCAGGCACACTTGATGGAGAGCTCTGCATGTCCATGGCATACATGGATCTGATGAATACAACCACTTTGAAAGGTAGACTCTTTTAATAGATTGAAGGCTGCATCTATTAGCTTAGGTAAACCTTAACAGTTTCCAGTAAAAGTGACCAAACAAAGTGGTTTTTCAGTGTATTAGGGCTGATAGATCTACCTTCTCCTGCCAGCATCATTGGTAATTTTTGCTCAAAAGGTTGTTGACCACTGCCCAAAAATGTGTTTAACCTGTCATCAAAGTGTATTCCCATTCCCATAAGTGTGAAGGGTTAATAAAGACACGGTCCATACTAAATTTAAGGTTTGACTTCCTTTATTAACCTACTGTAAATACTCACTACTCAGAGCAACAAATCTAAACATGCTTCAGGGGTGGGTGGGCTAACAAACTCAATTGTTATGTCAGCAGTGTTGGGGTGTAAAACCATGCTTGGACCTGCCACAAGCTTTTTTTTCAGTCAGCCCCAAAACTGACTGGAGGCCCAGGATCACCAACACTACTGGACATGCAAGTGTTGATTCTATCAAAATAACACCGGGAGCTCACCATGGAGCTTTTGGGCTCCATGGAAAAGATATCACATAGGACCCAATCCCAAACCGGCTCTGCACAGCTTCTGACATCCTGCATCTGTCAAGCAAATAAAGAAAAAACATGACATAAGAAGACTATGTAAAATGGCTGTGGCCAAGTTTCTCTGTTACCAGATGCAAATAAATAATGTTGTAATAAATGGTTAATTGGAATAAATTACTTTCTGGCATTTAGACCATATCAAGCAGTCAGAATGTTTTTATTTATACATTTACAATCAAGCTGAAATATACTGAATAATCTCTGATGTTTTAATACTGTTTAAGATTTATCGTTTTTGCAGATTATCGTTTGTCTTACTCCATAACCTGTTATTCTTAAGATCCAAATATTTTTTTAATTACGAAATTTACCAATATTTTTAATAAATTAAACTAATACTCTGTTTTGTAAAAATCTTGTTTGATTTGATTTTGGGAATGCCAAAGGTGCCTGGATATTACCTTTTCACCACAAGAAAACAAGAAAATTCCAATTTTGAACTGAAGAGTTAAGAAATTTAATAACAGGTTTGACAGGGGTCCTGAAGGGGGGTCATTGGCCCTCAGAACCCCCCATGATCCCCCTTCAGGACCTTTCAGGGGCCAGTCATTTCTGTGGGCTGCCCTGATGGTAGTAGTGTCACAATAATGAGCGGGGCCTTACTGAATGCATTTGGAAAAAACACGGTCTTTCTTGTAAAGAACTACAAGTATACAAGAAAATAGAAATAGAGAAATGTTTCAAATGTGGTGTTTTTGGCAGACATTTCATGTTTTCTTAATATTTACATTTCATTCCTTTTTTGAAATTGTCCAGCAGGCCACTTTGAATAAAGATGGCCGTATGGGCCCACAGGTCACCCGCTGACCCCCTCTGATCTATACTCACAACGTTGGGACTCTACATTAATTTGGTCAAGTACAAAGTGCTTATAGCAGGGGTCACCAACCTTAGTGAGCCAGAGAGCTGCTAACAAGGTGAGAAGTATTATGGAGGGCTACTTATTTGATTTAATGTTTCTAAATAGTGTACTTTTTTATAGTTTCCCTTAAAATATTTAATACTTTGCATAATAGGCTTCATATAAGCTGTGTGTTCTTTTTACTTTGAATGATTTTTCTCAATTATTATTATTAACTGATAAATGAATGAAATGAGAACATTTTACTTACATCATTACTAATTTATCTGTTCAACTTTAACTGACATGTACAACAGTCTGTAAAAGCTCTAGCTTGCACAAGAGGTGCAAGAGACGTGGGGTCAACACAGCACAAATAAATTAAACTTTGACCCCCTGCAGGTCAAAACTGAATAGAAAATAGACAGTTTTAAAATGTGACACACATTAGATTTGTTGTTTTTATTTGAATTGATGTAAACATGATTTGTTTGCAAAACATGAAATTCAAATTATTATCTATTTCAAGCTCTATGGTGTTAACAGGACGTCCCAGTGGGCACCTCAAAGGCTCCCTGCGGGCTACCAGGTGCTCGCAGGCACCCTGTTGTATACCCCTGGCTTGTAGGGTCTGTAAAAATATGACCCAAAGTATACTCACATACAGTTTTACTGATATATTCGATACAGTAGACATAAGTTATTATCAGAACTGTGGAAAACTGCCCTATCCTGCAATGTTACAAAAATCCTTTAAAAAAATTACTGGATCCACATCCAGACTTTGATCACCACTATATTCGTATCATTTCTTCCTCATGTCATGGCTAACATTCCCTGAAAACTGAGTTTTCAGCAAAAATGTGGAAAATTATTTTACAATGTTAAAAAATCCTCTAAAAAATCTTGGATCAGCATCCAGGTCTGGATCAGCCTTCCCTGAAAATTTAATCCAAATCTGTTCATTAGTTGTTGAGTTATCCTGTTCACAAACAAACAAACAAACACCGGCAGAAAACATAACCTCCCTGGCTGTGGTAATAATTTCATATACTGGACAGTGTTTCTGAGGGATTATATCACATTATGAGATTCAAACATCCAGACTGCTACCACCAAACTTATTCAAATAACCAGCTGATTCATGGCATTACAGTCGCTGTCCTTTACATGGTACAGAAGAGAAATACCCAGGACTTTGAGAACATCATAAATGAAGTATTTTTTTTTACTTTTACTTCAGTAGAACCATAGCGTGCTACTTTTACTTGTACTTGAATCAACCGCACTTTTACATGAGCACAGTCTGAGTGTTCTGTCCACCCCTGCAGATTACAGAGGAAGACTTGATCTATAACAGTCAGGATTCAACTAGGGACCAAAGAAAAAACTATTTCAAACACAAGATGTCACTGCACGCCATTTCTCGAGAGAACAGGAATGAACTGGCAGACAGGAGGTTTAGGCACAAAAAGGGGGCTATGCATCAATCTGATGTTTAGATTCATAAATGCACAACTATGAGCCAAATACAGTCATATGTTCTGTAAAAAAAAAAAAACACAGGTCTTTGGGTATATCTGTGTTAAGCATTCTGGTAATCATATGTAAAACTGGCTATCGTTAAACAAACTCTAAGAGTGAATCAGGTGTAATTATTTGATGCACTGGCTCTTTTTAGTGGTGAATTTGTTTTTTCAGCTTTCACAATCCGAAAAATTGTTTGACGTCAGAGCTGAATGCGGTTGGTGATGCTGTTATGCTGCCTTCAGGTAACCCTCGTAACTCTGAGCTCCCAAACGGTATTTAAGAGTGGAACCGGTTTATGCATTCAAAATAAAGACGAATCTGACAAAACGTGAAAGTTAGAACATTTGAACATCGAAAGAAAGAATTGTTTTGATGGAAAATAAGGATAGAATTAATTGGAGGCTGTATAGCTGTATAAAATTAAATGAATTGGGCAACATATCCTGATTTCCTTTAACTTAACTGATTGTTCTCTCAGTGAAGTCACAGAAATAGCAACACAAGCTGATAAAATACCCCCTCCTAACCACCACCCCCCACCTTTTGTAAGAAAATATAGCCTACGCAGTGGTTGATTTTATTCAGTTTTGGGAATAATTTTTGTTTTCATAATCTTTAATGAAATGTTCGAGTCATACCTTGGTCCCTAGGCATCTAAGTATAAACATTATTATTATTGTTATTATTATTGTTGTCAATAATGATTATGATTGTTATTTTTGCTATCATAGTGCCTATTGTCTGTTTAGTTTAAATTAGGTTTTGTATCAAACCAGTGTTTTCATCTGATGTATATAAATGTAAACACATCTAATTACATGAAAGAAACGGGATAACGGGAGTATCCATCCATCCATCATTTATACCACTTATCCCTTTCAGGGTCCCAGCAGACATTGGGGGAGAGGCAGGTACACCCTAGAGAGAAAGAAAACCATTCAAGCTCAACTTATTCCAACGGGCAATTCTGAGTCACCAAACAACCAAACAAGCATGTTTTTGGTCTGTGGGAGGAAACCAGAGTGTCTGAAAAATACTCATGCAGGTGCAGGGAGACATGCAAGCCCCACACAGAAAGACCCTGCTGTGAGGCACACGCACTAACCTGCTGTGCCACTGCGCCAAATATCATGAAAGTAGATCAAGCTTATTTAAAGTTTGTATGGGGACTTCAGTCATGAAAAATATGGTAATCAAATTATCTGTAATTTATTAAAATGTCTTTAGAATCAGAATCAGAATTGGCATTCACTGCCAAATATATTTATACATACAAGGGAATTTGACTTGGTAAATTGGTGCAAAAACAATTCACATGTGGTTAAATAAAGAGTCAGGAGGAACACAATCAAGTAGAAAATTGGTAGAAGATAGTGCAAATTGCATCAGGTAGGTGTACCAAATATAACATAATATTTACACAATAGGCATAACAAAAAAACAAAATCACAACACAAAGTTAAAGAACTGTACAGATGAGCAGTGGATTTTTTTTGACAGTATAAATATTTGACTTGTGAGTTCGAAATTACCTACAATTAGAAGTGGCAATAGTAGTTTATTTCTAACATGTAATAAATAAATCGTATATATTGTACATGTATACAAAAGTAGCATATATATATATATATATATATATATATATATATATATATATATATATATATATATATATATATATATATATATATATATATATATATATATAAATGAGCAAACAAAGGTCACCTTAAAAGAAAACAACACCAGCTGATTAGTTATTCTGTTTCCTGACTAATATGTATCCAATTACTAAATGTCATACGAAGTAATGGACATTTAATCAAATTAACGACTCTTGCCTAACTGTTCCTATTAAACACAAACATTATCACGATACTTAAAATAACCTCTAACTGCTTTGTATTGATTATATCCTATAAGGAAGTCATTCTCATTGCTCCTGCAGAAGATACTGTAACACTGATTTTAGGTGTGTGTGTGGGGGGGGGTGTAATAAATGTAGTGTGCTTTGACATTTTGGCTTGGTCTTTGGTGTGAAAACCGCTGCCATAAGGGCTTTTAAGCGTTACAAAACAGAGGGATGGTCTAAATCCCGACCGTGTCCTGGGCCCCTGAACGCAGCAGCGCAGCCCTCCGCCTCGGCTGGAGCTCAGACTCCGCTTCGGTCGCCGCTGCCAACGATGCAATGCTTCGTTTCACAGATGAGCTCCGAGCACAGGCACCCTGCAAGTGCCGCGGTCTCTGCTAAGAGGCGGTACCATTATCGATTACCTGGATATTTTTGATCGTTTCCTTCAGGGATTTCTCACAGGACCTCCGGTATCAGCGCAGGGCGGACTCGGGGCTGCATGTTTACCGAGGACAGCCGGAGAGGTGAGCGTAGGGATTCGTAGTAACTTTAGCCTGCTACATGCTAACTAAGGCTAGTTGTTGGATATTAAAACTGAATATATG
Source organism: Cetoscarus ocellatus (assembly GCA_037902135.1). Taxonomy (NCBI): domain Eukaryota; kingdom Metazoa; phylum Chordata; class Actinopteri; order Labriformes; family Labridae; genus Cetoscarus; species Cetoscarus ocellatus. Next base: position 1,627,866 of record JBAMNC010000640.1, on the reverse strand, counting down.
TTCCTGTGTTGTTAGACTTTAATGCTGTATTAGGGTGTAAATTCCAGGTTTGATGGGTTAGTGAAATAAAGGCCGACGTGCTGACAGTTTAAATGACGACATTAGAGGATTGTGTGGCTTTAAGCTAACGATGATCAATCAATGAACAACGAGCTAGCCCCTGGTAACGCTCGGCTAACAGCAGTGTTACCGCAGGGCCTTCTGGACTTGTACTCAAACTTAGCTGGTGTGAGAGAGTAGCTGCACACTTGATGAAAATATACTAACGTGTGTAACAGCAACCTTCAGTACTCGTTCATTGTAGCAACACGAGGATGCACGTTAGGAGAAAGCAGCTAACGCTGGAGCAGCGACCCTCTGTCAAAACAAGCACAACGCCTCTGAGTCCAGCAAGATGCTCCTGGACCAGCGTGTAAAACTAATGCTGTTAGGGTTGAAGTGTAGTGAAACAGCTAAAAACAACACGATGATACATTAAGCACTGATGCTCCGGTATTTACTATGTGTGAGGGACGGGGCAGGTACTATGGGCACATGATAGAGAGAGAAAGTAAAGCAACATGACAATAAAAAAGGATAAAAACACAACTGAAACTCTTATACACAACAAACAGGTAAGTAAAGTCCACCAAGAAAAACATAGTGTTAATTCTGACAGCACTTTTTAATGTAGTTATAGTCTTTTGTCTAAAATATCTTTTACTTTTAGTCTGAATTCAGTCATCTAAATTGTTTTAATTTTAGTATAGTTTTAGTTGATGAAATTTCACAGCATTTTAGTCAACGAAGTCTACTGTAAACTGTACTAAAATATGAAGTGTAAAGTGTAAGGCATTTTTTACGTTTCCTTGAATTTCTGAAGAAACACATTTAAAATTGAACTTTAGTGTGAAATGCAGTCAACTTTATTTAGGCTTCCTGGCAGAGCATCTCAGTTACAATACCAGAACTGACAACAAACAGTGAACCTGCTCCACGTGAATATATAAATTCATAAGGAGAGTATCTCTGATTGAACTTATCCCACCACCATGAAGCTAAGGCAGCTGTGATTGGATGTCCCTGTTGGTTCATCCAACCTTTCCACACAACCAAAGTAGCTGTGATTGGATATGTTCCTAACGTGTCCCTACTTTCTACATGACCAAATTAAGTCTGTTTGGATTAGTCTCTGTCAAACATTTTTCCTCCAGTTTTAATTTTTGATGACAAAAATGTCAGCTAATTTAGTTTTAGTTTTTTTCCATGTGCACTTGTTTTTATTAGTTACGGTCTGGTTTTCATCAGGGGAAAAGAGGTTGTGGACGAAACTATGACGGAAATAATTAATCAACAAAATGAACCCTGGCCCTCAGTATAAATCTACTATATCAGGGATCATCAGCTACATTTGAACAAGGGCCGTTGTTTTTCTTGACAAATGCTTTAGGGGCCAGATTCAGATAATTTAAAGAAGAAAAACAATTGCAAAAATATTTTGTTCTGTATGTTATGTCATTAGTCGATTATTTTGACAAATTAAATTATATTTAATATTTCGTAGCCTATAAAAGTCAGGTCAGTCCCTATTGCTCATTCTGCAGCCAGCCTCATGGGGCGATTTAGATATCTTCTTTCTGGGGTGATAATGTTTTTCATTGCTGGATTTGACTACGGTATTGTTCTTCTTGTGGTTTAGTATTGGCCAGAAGTAGCTGACAGGTGGATTTCTGTAAACACATCAAGCATGAAGTCACTCCTCTTAAAATTGTTTGCATTACAATTGTTTGTGTAGTTACAGACAAAAAGCTAACCTTAAAACCACAACAAATTCTCATACTGCACATTTTCTGATTTGATAATACTTAGGCCATAAGGAAAGCACTGAAGGTCCTGATGTGGCCCCCAGGCTGTCAGTTGATGACCACAGTACTATACTGTACTACAATGGGAGGTAGAGGGAAGAATGTATTGCAGCTAAGAGAGATGTTACTTTTCAGTTTTAGTATATTTAAATTTAGTGCATACATATTTACTGTTGTTCCTGAATATGTGAGATGTTAATGTACAAACATAGAGATAGAATCTGTGTGCAGGGATTGAAGTCAAAGTCACTATTATTGTCAATTTCTGCCATATGTGCAGGAAACATGGAAAAATCAAAATATTCTTTCTCTTCACTCCTTATTGCCACACTTATGCCCATGAAAAAATAGCAATATGAAAAAAATGTACAAAATTAAGGTGCATATATATACAACACAATTACAAAAATATAATAAATAAAATGTGCAAGGTCAAATTTAAAGAATATGCAAGGACAGAAATTATAGATAAGATTGGACTGTGAGTGTGCATTGGTTTAGATCAATATAATAAAAAGACAATTTTTAAACTTTTCCATCATCTACACCGCTTATCCCTTCTGGGGTCACAGGGGTTGGAGCCTATCGCAGCTGTCATTGGGCAAGAGGCGGTGTACACCCTGAACCGGTCGCCAGCCAATCGGAGGGCCACATATAGAGACAGACAACCATTCACGCCCCCACCTAGGGGCAATTTGGAGTCCCCATTCACCCTTATGAACATGATTTAGGTCTGTGGGAGGAAGCTGGAGTTCCCTGAGAGAACCCATGCATGCATGGAGAGAACATGTAAACACACTGAAAGGCCCTGATCGACTTGCTGTGAGGCTCGTACACTACCTGTGGTGCCACCGTGCTGCCCTGTTCAAACTTAAAGACAAAAAGTACAGACAGATATTAAAGGTTATAGAGAGTTTATGAAGGTGGCAAGTAAGTTATGACACAGAATTTAAGTTACAAGGATAAAAAATGTTGATGATGTGAACATGTAGAATTTTAAAGGTCCCACGTCCTACATAATTCATTTTTTTGCTTTTGATGTTGTTAGAAGGGGCTTGTGGAGCAGGAGAAAATGACACCTTTTACTAAATATCAGTTCATGAAGAAATGTGCGTGCCTGTTTAAAGAAAATACCCTCCAAAACACTTTGTTTTTTACTTCCTGGGGTTTATGATATCATAGCTTTACATCCTCCGCCTACATGAGTGTGTTCTGCTTGTCACAGATGTGCAACGCTGACATTATCAGAATAATACCTGGGCAGCCTTTCGTGGAAGTTCACTGACATGGCCGTTCACACTTACTCCTCTCAGCAGAGGGACGAGGGGTCACCGATGGGCAGCACAAGACGTCAAACATGCGCAGTAGAAGTCAGTGTTCGTGGTATGATAGCGGACAAACCATTCATATCCTCACTTCAGTGATTCATGTTAATAAGGATATCAACAGCATTGATTAAAGAGTTGAGAGGAGCAGTGTTGCACGTTGAGGTGAATATAAAGCAGTGTCACAACGCGTATGATGATTACACCAGAGAAATAAAGCTGCAGTGTTTTAGCTCTGTAAACAACAGCAGTGTGAGAAGGCTCTATGGATGTGCAATAGACCCGGTGGTGATCGTATTAGAGCCGATGTCCCACAGAAATCTGATGGTGTTTAGTGGAAACAACACTTTAAAATGTCCAGATGCAAATTTGAGTTTGTGTTATGCTGTGTTTCATTTACATCAGAACTGGGTAAAGGGGAGTGGGAATGATGCCATATTCAAGTTATCAGCATTCCAGTTACAAAGTTGGAAAAAAGTCGGAAAAACTTGCAGATCCAGCAGGCTATTATGAGTATGCCCTGTGTTGTAGTTCGCACATACCACATAAAGAATGCAAATAACACTGCAGCAGCATTTCCATATACGTCGAACAATACTATGTATAGGGCTGATTTAGTGCGTCAAACACTAGTCAGAAGTGCTAATGAACAGAATATTACAGGAGCTCAAGTCTCCCTTTTCTGGTTGCGTGTTGGTCGCACAAGATGGCATCATCAGCCCTCCCAACTCGCCTCAGGGAATCACCCTGGTAATTGGCTGCTTCATTTACACATACAGCTCACCTGGGTAAAGTTCAGATAATTTCAGGGTTTTGTTGCAAGTGTGCATGTGGTTCATGATTCTTTCCGAAGTGAAAGTCTGTAATCCCTCCTCCTCCCTCCTATCCAGTGTTAATTTTGACAGCACTTTTTAATTTAGTTTTAGTTATAGTCTTTTGCCTAAAATATCTTATAATTTTTGTCATAATTTATTCATCTTAATTGTTTTAATTTTAGTCTATTTTCAGTTGACGAAATTTCACAACATTTAATCAACGATATCTACTGAAAATGTAGACGACTAAAATATGAAGTGTAAAGTGTAAGGCATTTTTTATGTTTCATTGAATTTCTGAAATCATGTTTTACACTTGGATAAAATGAAACATCTAATAACCTTTGTTTTAATGCTAGTAAAGTTTGAATGTATAAATGAACAGAAACAAATTGAACTTTTGTGTGAAATGCAGTCACCTTTATTTAGGCTACCTGGCAGAGCATCTCAGTTACAATACCAGAACTGACAACAAACTGTGAACCTGCTCCACGTGAATATATAAATTCATAAAAAGAGTAGATTTGATTGGATCTCTCCCCAACTTCCACTCAACTCCCACCACCATGAAGCTAAGGCAGTTGTGGCTGGATGTTCCTCTTAACTCATCCAACCTTTCCACACAACCAAAGTAGCTGTGATTGGATATATTCCTAACTTGTCCCTACTGTCTACATGACCAAATTAGGTCTGATTGGATTAAGTCTCTGTCAAACATTTTAGTCTAGTTTTCATTTGTTGAGGAAAATGGCTTATTTAGTTTTAGTTTTTGTCCACGTACACTTTTTTGTCTAGGTTAAATCAGGGGGAAAAAAATAACTATGATGAAAATAATTAGTCAACAAAATGAACACTGCTCTCATCAGACATTGTTTAGTCAGTCATTGCAGAGCTCATTATTCTCATTTTATTGTCTACAGAGACAATATTTATCATTTTTGATCGACTTAAATCAAAACCTTGCTCAATAGACACACACGACGTGATGTAAACTGTCACACATGAGGACATGGGACCTTTAAACATTTTATTGCCAGTACAGTCACACATTCTTCCTGCTGATCATCAGACTTGTCCATTCTGTAAAACTACTGTAGAAAAACAATCTAACTAATGTGTGTGTCTTGTATTATTTAGGAAGCTGGAGCCATGGGTTTCTACTTTAGCCTTTGATGAAGTGAGCTAAGCTGGACCCACGCGACTCAGCCGACCTGCCCCTACCATCTGGGGGGCCCCCCCTGTCCCCATCTCCTTCACCAGCAATGGCAGGCTTCAAGCGGGGCTATGATGGCAAGATCGCTGGCCTGTATGATCTGGACAAGACGCTGGGCCGTGGCCACTTTGCCGTGGTCAAACTGGCACGCCATGTCTTCACTGGGGAGAAAGTGGCAGTAAAAGTGATTGACAAGACTAAGTTGGACACTGTGGCCACAGGACACCTTTTCCAGGAAGTCCGCTGCATGAAGCTGGTCCAGCACCCCAACATTGTGCGCTTGTATGAAGTCATAGACACTCAGACAAAGCTCTACCTCATTTTGGAGCTTGGTGATGGCGGGGACATGTTTGACTATATCATGAAGCATGAGGAGGGCTTGAATGAAGAGCTGGCGAAGAAATATTTTGCCCAGATTGTTCATGCGATTTCCTACTGTCATCGGTTACATGTGGTGCACAGGGACCTCAAGCCTGAGAATGTGGTTTTCTTCGAGAAACAAGGACTGGTCAAGCTCACCGACTTTGGATTCAGCAACAAGTTTCAGCCCGGGAAAAAGCTGACAACAAGCTGTGGATCTCTCGCATACTCAGCCCCGGAAATCCTGTTGGGTGATGAGTATGATGCTCCAGCCGTAGGTATGCAAAGAATTGAATTCGAGCTTTGATGTTGCAGTAATGACATGATTCACTCTGTTAGTCAGAAAATGTCAAATATCTACAGTGAAGAACCATCAGACAGGATGTGGGCTAGATTCATGATTCATCTTTTTTTATAGCCTGATGTGCTCACACAGGCGTGGTTTTGCCTGATTTGGAACAATTCATTGACTGAGTTAATACAGTTTCTATTCTTCGCCAACAAAAGGGCACTTCACTGTCATGAAACAAGACATCCCTTTAGAGTAACATGAAACCAGGCCATAGTAGAGTGGAGTAATGAGGCTGACAAAGTGGCTCGCACCTGTTTCACACATTTTGGCCTCCCCATGCTGTAACACCTTCCTGAAAGTGTGCTTATGGAGCCTGAACACATGTTCACCGTGGCCTGCTTTGTGTTTAGAAAGTCCCACCACAGCACAGTCATCAGTCATATGCCAGGACCTGCCCGTGTAACACAATGTAGGTGCGGGGATTCGCTCAAAATGTCAAACTGTGTATTCCAGATAGAGTGCTCTGTTAAAAGCACTTTTCACTGGTCACTGTAGGCTACCATAGGCCATGTGCTACAAGGTCAGCACCACAAGCCCTGCTGTCCGTGGGTGTCCCATTGCACTAAATTAACTGGCTCATTGATTTTCTATGAGAGCTGACACGGTGCAGACGGGCAGGTTGTGTGTCCTTTCATAACTGATATGATATCCGTCACATTAGGCACCTTCTGATAATTATATAAACATGAACCAAAGCGTAGTATCAAAGCTGAAGGAAGTAGGGTTTCATCAATTTGCCAAAGCCCACTTTTCAATATGTACCATGGTTTTTGTTTACGGTTTGCAGTTTGGTTCAGTTCTTACCACATGGCCATTCAACTTTTTCTGTTTTAATCTTTTTCTATTCTGACATGTTTTAGGCATTTTTTATCCAGAACACAAAGAGGTTATTAGGTCACTCCTAATAATTTTCTTTATTTTACTTTTAAGCACATTTTGCACTTCCACAAACATCCTTGTTGCATTTACGATATATATTATGAGGGGAAATAAACACATTGAAAAACAACTATCAAATGCTGTTTATCCCCAGGAAACATCTGTTAAATTTTTTTAATACTGCTGGAGAGACAAACAATTTTGACCTCCAAACAACTGAGATATTAAAGTTTTCAGACAAAACATTTTTTCTGTTTTAATCAAATTCATACACGTCATGACTTTTTACTCATTTGTCTAATTATTATCTGTCTGATCAGTCTTTGAATGCATCATAATGTAAGCGTTGCTGTCTGCCGACTTTAGCAAGGACTTAAAGACAGATTACAATTATTAATCAAAGGGACTTTTGTCAAAGTTTGGATGTGCTTTCCATAGCCATTCTGAGCAGATGAGTATTTTTCATGCTGCAGAGATCAGTACGTTATGAGTCTGTTGTGAAGTTTGCAGAGTGTTTTTCTTATTTCAGACCAGAAAAGGTTCTGGCATGACATGCTCTGCTTAATCAAATACACTATGCTGAGGTGCTGAGAGTTTTTTCCCCGTGCAAAACCTGATAGATGTTTACGCTACAGCAGTTTAATAAAATGTCACTCTGTCTCAGGACCCATGAGTCTCCACAGCCACATTGCTACGGTGGAACGTAACAGACGGTTGTTGTTATATGTTATAGGTGGATGGACAGTCTGCCCCTTTACTTGGAAGTTTTATGCAAGGTTTTTGCTGTAAACATTGCCACAGCTCTCGTCAGTCTGATTTATTTGTCTTTTTGATATTGTCCAACTGTGATTGATTTCAGGTCTAGCAAACACTGAACCATATACACTGCCTGGCCAAAAAAAAAGTCGCCACCTGGATTTAACTAAGCAAATAGGTATTGGATAATTACTGCTGGGGCGATTGTCTTTCAGCTGGCAACAAGTTATTAAACCCCAGCTGATGCAATGAGTAGCTTCACGTGACAGGAGTTTACACACCTCTGGATGTATTCAAAGACACATATGCAGCAGAGCAAATATGTTAAAAAAAAAAAAAGTGCAGCAATGAATTCACATGCATGTATGGAAAGGTTATTGACAGGTTTAATATTTTAGTGAGAATTGCTTCCCCAGAAGGAAGACGTGCTAAGTGGAGCTAGTTTTTCCACCACTGTGGTCGTTGGATGTAACCTGACATGCTAGATGGACAGTTCAATAAATAGGCCATACTTCACAACTTCTTCTGGGCACTGGCCCATAGAAAGTGCTCAAGGAGGTCAGAGCCTTTCAAAAACATAATTGAAAGGTCATTGGACAATCATTCTGTCAATCAGATGCATTAATGGCCTATCAGATGATGTAGTAGGTGGTTGCTCAAGAGTAAAGATCATAATGCAGGCCAGTATGTAAATCATACTCTTGTCACAACCTGTCAGGAGAGGACTGAAAATATATATTTTTTTGTAGAGAAGTGTTTTTAGTGTTGTTTTTTTGTTATTTAGTTAATGTAGAAATGTTGCCAAGCTCTGATAAAGCTGTCATATTTGCAGGCAACAATGCTAACCATTATAAGAGCAGCTGTTGTTTTTACAGTTTTCATGATTGTATGGTGCGCTCTGTTTAAATCAGAACTCTGATGTGGTAACTGGGAATTACGTCACATCCCAGTTAAACGTGTTCCAGTTAGAGCTGGGGTATCTGAAGCTCATCTGACTTTCCAAAGTAGAAATTCTTTCCTAAAAAGGTGTCCTAAGGATGTGTCTAATTTGCAGCTCAGACAGCCCAGCCTCCTAAATCAAGTGGGATGCCCCAGCAGCTCCCACCGTATTTCTGTTCAGAGCTTTTAAAAATGGACCTGACTGATTATCGACATTGAATCAGGCGGTGCAATACAGTTTGGTTAGGCTGGCTGGATGTTAGAGTAAGAGTGTTTGTTTGATCTGCTTCCCCTTTTTGGTTCTTACAAACTTCAGAGGGGCGGCAGATGCACTGAGGAAATTGTGGTCACTTTCTCAGTTGAATAGTACACGCATAAATCTACAGAGAAACGCCTCCGGCAGAGTGAGGGAGGAAGTATGGAGCTCTGCAGAGCATCTCTGTGAGGCATACAATATGACGCAACCTTTATTATGATCTTCTTTTCCAATCGTCATTTCTATTCATCGCACAATTTCTTTTTAGTTAAAACTGCATCTTAAAAGTGACAGATGCCGATCTATCATCAGTGTTATCTGTAGAACCTCTCGTGGATGGAGAGCAACACCTTATCTCTATATGACACAAAACATTCACTTTTGATCTGTGCATTTTCAGGAAAAACTTAGTTTGGTATAATTAAAGAAAAAAAAAAACCATTCAAAACTCTCCCTGTGGTAGCGATGACAGCCATCAGAATAACCATGCAGATTTAATTGGTCTTCTAGCTCATGCACTTTGCATCTGTCTCTGTAAGATTGTGATTAGCTGGTTCTGTTTTTTGTCTTTATTTATCATAATACTTATTAACATTACTTGCTGCCAGGTACCTGCAGTACCTGGTGTGTTGATGGCTTGGTCTGGGTTGTGAGTTTCAGCCCAGCTTCGGCTGCGTCCGACTCTGACGGTAAACCCTCCTGCGCGGGGACGGTTCGGCTCGGCTCGGCTCGGCGGGGCGCGGGTCCGACTTTGACAGGAAACCCTCCTGCGCGGGGACGGCTCGGCTCAGCTCGGCTTGGCGCAGCTCGGCAGAGCGCGTCTTGGCGGGGGGTAGAGGAGGATGCTCAAAATAAAAATAAATACTCAGCAAACCGGACGTTGAATAGGGTAATGTAGACGCTCTTCAATCCTCCTGTCTCCAGCCAGGTCTCCAGATGGTGGGCGAATCCAAAGTGGTGAAAACACGGGGGTGTTCTGAGACAGGCAAGTTACCTGTGAAACCGGGTTGGTCTGAAAACACCCCCATTAGCACTTGGAACGTTCCTCCTGATGACTGTAAATCGCCGCGGGAAAAAATAAATTGAAGCGGAAAAAAAATACGATTTGTCGACCACTCAGAGTTCTGGTCGCCCCAGCACTTATCGACCAATGCGCACATTACAGCCCTAGTGCGCACAGAAAATTCGTATTGATTTATAAACATTATCTCATTATTACACATATTATGACTGGATATGATGTCAGGAGGGTTAGCCTGTCAAATGAACAAGCGTCTGTCTCCCCTAGAGACGGACAGTATCAGAGACACACAGGGAAACAAGCAAATAAAAGGCTGTTTTGGCGCATTGGAACCTGAAAAAAACGAGTGACTTTTTTTGGAAATATGATTGTAAATAGTTTGCTGTGTGTGATAGCGTTTATTTCTTTGTTCTAACTTATAAAGACAACTTGAAAAAACATTTTTATGTTGTCAAAAGTGTTAATCCATACTCTCCTGGATTTTTTTGTGATAAATTCTGTCTGATTCAATTTCCGTTTTTTTCTTTCCTTTGTCTTAATGGTCATATTATTATTTACACATTCAAGTGACTCTCCTGCAGCATACATATTCAGATAGCCCAGCTTGTCCTGAAAAAAAACAAGGTCTAATTCATGCTTATGCATCATAGGGTTGAGGTTTTACATAGATCATAACACAAAAAGTCCAGGCGCCCCAAAAACAGGAAAAAATGGCTTAGACCTCAGAGAGTTAATTTAGTTTTAGTTTTTTTTCATGTGCACTTGTTTTTGTTAGTTACTGTCTAGTTTTCATCAGGGGAAAAGAAGTTGTTGAAGAAAACTATGACAAAAAAAATTAGTCAATAAAATTAACATTGATGTGTTGGCATATGCTGGTGGACTCCTTTATATAGAAACTTCAACCATCAATGAGTTAATATGAGAGTGAATGTGATAGTGTATAGAAATTTGTGACCTGCAGTGGAAGAGCTCTTTGAGTAGTCATAAAGACTAGAAAAATGCTTTTAAGCTCAAGTTCATCAGCCATTGCCCTGCCCACAGTTTTGGAAGCACTGCTACATTGTATTCAGTCAATATGACGCTGAACAAGATAGGGTTGTCCTTAACCGCAAACAGCAGACAGTGAACGATAACCTGCAAAATTACACTCATTAAAAGTGAAATTGTCAATCAGACAGGACCCTGCAGTACTATTCCCAAAGCTGCTTAACCCCCCAAAATTCACAGCCTCATATCTGTTTGTGTCTGAATGGACTAACTAGGGTTCATGCTGCTTTTTCAATACTGTACGTGTGATCATAATGTCCCAATCAATACTACAGGTCACTGATGGGTTGCATCTTGCGCTTAGTCTGTGTGCTTTTGTGCAGTCCATTTTTATATGCTACTGTTCATTGCTTGTTTTGGACGCTGTGGTCAAAGCTATTAGCCTGGAGTGTTTGTTGCTATGATAATGAGGTCAAAGTGATTCTCATTTGCACTTTCACACCTTAAGCTTCAAAATGGGATTATTCTGTTTTTGAAGGGGAACGTCTCCGGGGGCTGTAGTTGTCTTTATCTGCTGTTTGGCTTGAAGTTAAAACAGGTGTGCATTTATGGCATGCTTGTAGAAAGTTAATTTGTTTGTCACAGTTATAATTTGCATTTGCTCTGCAGGTTTTCATACAGTCGTAGTGGAGTTAGACTACTGAGTTAGCCTGGGTCATCTAGACTAGGCCTGCACTTGATGAAGGAAAGCTGTGATGGGCAGTAACAGTGTTCAGTCTTGAAATAACATGTGAAAGAAGGACATTGGCTCTGAAGTTCATTTTTTGAACACTTCACTTTATTATTTTTTTTCGTAATAGGTGTCTGTGGAGTCATAAACCATGTGCACTGATTTGTGATTGTTGTGCTTTATGAATCAAGATGATGCATCACATCATACAAACTATGAGTTAAAAGTAAAATTTGTTCACCTTATTAGTCAGATTCACTAAATTGTCCTCATCATTGTGTTCATTTGAATCCCATCCTTCGCTTAATAACCAGTTATGCCCTTTTCCCCCTTACTGTTGATTGAATGTTTTTTTTTTTCTTTTAAAGGTGTAGGGATGCCCATATATGGAAAACAAATCCTAATCTTGATGATTCAGCCTAATTCTGTGTTCATGATTATTATCATCAGGTCCTGAATTCCCATGCTGGGTTGGAATTCCCACACACAATGCTAAATTCCTGCAAGTCCTCCTCTAGTAATGAATCCTGAATTAACAGCCCCCTATATGTAAGAGGTGGGTACAGTCAAACACAGTGACTGACTGTTGAAAAGTTTAGCTCAAGTGAGTAAAAGTTTGGATCGTTTGCACGGCAACTTCCTCCTCTTTGTGTCTCTGACTCTGCGGTCCTCGTCATGCACATTCAGCTCCAGGAAATACACACCTGCCTACTCACAGACTTCAGCTTAGTGGTTTGTCATGGTGTATTTGAGGTCAAATCAAGCATTTAATTCTCTGTTTTTCTGCAGCTGCGATCGATGAATCAGCAGATGATCTCTATTTTTCTCTGTCCCTCGCCTGCACGTGTGGCGCTGCGGTCTGCTTTGTTTTGTTTCAAACACTCATCAATCATGAGCTTGGTCTACAATGAGGATGTCCCTCAACAAATATTCAAAACTTTAGAGGATACAGTAATGTCAATATCCCTCTGACACACACACACACACACACACACACACACACACACACACACACAAAGGTGGAGGAGGAGGAGGTGCTGTGTGGAGAACTTAGGGCCTATTTACGTGACAATGAAAACGGAGCGTTTTTCTTTGAACCGGGGTCCAGAGTGAAAAGTTTTGAAAATGTTTTCGTTGACGTCTTCGTGTAAACAGGAGTCAGCGTTGTCAGGGAAAACTGAGACGCACGGCGCATGCGAAGTACTCTTTCAGATAAAGGTAACGCATGCACCTAGAAACAACAACAACAGCTGTGGTCGACTACCGAGCAACGTGTGCTGTTAACTGTGCTCAGTTTGTTATCGCTGCTCCAACAAAATGTGGATTTGCTGCGCCAGTACTCTGACCAGCAGAGACACATTTGTTATATTCACCAAGGACTGAGTCAATCGCTAACTTTCCATTGACTGGCCTGGCATGCATGCTTCTGCAATTTCAATCGTTCTCACTGCATGACTGAAATGAAAAGGGATGAAAAGATAAAAACAGAAAGATTCAAACTCAGCTTATTATCAAACTCAGCTCATTATCACACCACCTCCGTGTAAATGCGGAGCACGTTTGAAAACGCAGAGGAAAAACCTTTAAGTTTGTGGTGACAACATTGTAGTGTAACGGCCCTTAAAGGGTGAGGCATTAACTCTGCTATTAATGCTGTTTAGAAGCAAACATTAAAAAAGTTCAAGAATAAAAGAACAATGCTCATAATCAATCATCTTAACTGATGTAAACAGCACAGTCTTAAAGGATTGTTGCCTTTTTATCCCTTTAATCACATAATTGTGGAGGCAAAAAAAGCTCCTGACTACTAATTAAATTCAATTTTATTTTTAAAACATGATTAATTCATTTAGATGGTTATAATCCTCTATAAACTATCATACCAAAAGGTCAGCACATCGTTTCACATTTCAGTAATAAAATTTTCAAAACATCAAAATTACTTTGCATTTCTTTCTTGCTCTAGGTGAAATGTAGCTGATTGTGTTAAATGTGTACATAATATCGCCTTAAATCGATCGAAGGCCCCTGAATTGAATTGAATCGAAATCGAATCGTGGCAGACTTTGTGATATCAGCAAATATTGTATGGTTTGTATCGTTGTCCAAAGAGTTGATATTGTATCGTACCGTCACGAAACTGGTGATTTACACCCCTATTTAATCACCTGTCTTACCAGTTCAGATACTCAGTTTGAGCTTAAGCTGGTGGTCTTGAATACGTGTACATCCCTTAATGCACTGAGTTGCTGTCATATAATTGGCTCTTTAACTATTTGCTTTAATGTGCAGTTGAACAGAACTCCCAAATATAGTGCCCATTGAGTGTATAACATTCTTAGACAAAGATTTGTATTAAAGTGGAAATAAATTGAAGCATACTTCCTAGCATGAGGGACTGTCTGATACAGATGAAGGGCTGGGCGTTTTCTTGTTGGTGTGAGGCATTCCTGAGTTTCAATCATAAATTCAGAACCCTGGTAGGTGAAATTTGTGAGTGAAACAGAGATACACTCTGCTCCATCCTACATCATAACCATTGAGCTTGATTTTTATCTCAGTGCTTGAGGCATGTTCTAATGTGTGACCATAATGAGAAGCTGTGCTTGCACAGTCACTCATAAATGCACACCGTCAAGAGCAGCAGTTTGTAAGCTCCATGCTCTTGCATTACTCAACATCTCAAACTGGCTGATACACAGTTTGGACAAACAGGTTCGTCAGGTAGGTCGACTTTCAGCAGCTAGATGAGAGCACGCTATGCTGATATAATCACCTTTTGGAAATATATTTTAGGATGTGTTGCAAAGCAAGTGTTCATACCACTTTTCAATGCACTTATTAATAGGGCTGGGCAATATATCTATTAAATCGGTGTTTGAAAATGTAATTACTGAAACTGTACAGTTTCAATGATGGAAGGCCCTCCCAGGTTTCGCACAAGCACTTTTATAGGCTTGTATTTGTTTTTTTTAAATGAGATTGAACACTAATCAGAGAGTTCAAGTTAATATGCTGTGAAAATAGCTCAGCTTTCAGTGTTTCTGTAGACAAAACACATAATCAACATTTTATGTCACACACTTGAAGAGGGAAATTCTGTTTGGTTTGGGAATATACTTTGATAATATAAAGGCAGAACTTGAGTCATGCCATTTCTGTGTCACTGGGAGTTTTCCCTGTCCACATGGAGACTCCCAAAAAAAAGTTTTTGAAGATCTTTACCCTTGGCAGGAGTTTTCATAAACATGCATGTACATCAAGAACGATGTTCATCTGGACAGAAGGAATAAACGCACAGAAAAAGCTGTGTTTTCAGAAATACTGCACTACGTATGGATGTAGCCTCAGAAATAAATAAGGGGTCACTCAGGCCCTGTCCACACAGAGATGAGAGACGGCATCATTTCGGTAAATTTGTCCATTCACATTAGAACACTGAAAGGCTGTAGTATGCATGCCAGATCTGTAAATGGCGCTGTAGTGCTGCTGCAGACATACACCAAAACAGGAGAAGAAGACATGGAGCATACGCACATGTTTTTGCCGGTGTATGTTTGTTTGTCTGTTTGTTTCTTTGTTAGCAAGATTACACAAAAACTACAGGACAGATTTTGCTGAAGTTTTCAGGTGTTGGTAATGGCCCAACTTAAAAATGATTAGATTTTGGTGGTGATCCAGATAACAGCCATAAGCAAACGATCGTTTTTGCTTAATAACTGTCTAACTAATAATGATATCAGCATGATTCTGAGTGCTAGGTGTGGGTTTTCAGGTCATGAATCATATTATGATGGTAACTGTACCATCATAATATGAAACTACTGCTCATAGATGTAACAGCAATATGTGATCTACCTTGGCAGAGGTTTGCGCTCTCTGGGTGCTTTCTAGTTGTTCCTGAAACTATCCATATTTATTGTCCGCACGGAAACGCTGAGCAGGCATATTCAGATTTATCCACTCTGGGACCTGTTTTCAAAAATGTGTGTTTTTGGGCACCCAAACTACCGTATCTGTATAAAAACGTGCGGATACGCCTGAATTCATCTCCATGTGGATGGAGGGGGTCACCTACTTTTGTTAATAATGTCAGAGCTGAGCAAGAAAACGCCCGGGGTTTAATTCTTGTTGCCTGGATCATTATGTTGTGTTACTTTTATTTACCCCTCACTGTGGCTGATAGGTTGAACAATGAATCCAACATTACGCAGACACACATTTAGCAGGAAGTTAATAACAAAGCCTGGCCTCTGCATGCTTTCAAAACTCAGAGACCTTTATTGAACTGTTCCTGCTCTTAAAAGCTGGTGCTGCAAATAAATCAATTTAGCCTGTGAGTTATCAATTGAAATAATAGTATTAAAAATCTGCACTTCTTCAGTGAATTGATTTGTTTAAATGGTTTTCTGAGCCTCAATGCTAAACTTGAAGTGCCATGCTGTTACTGTCACTGCATACCCTGAACTAAAGCTGTGTATTCCTCCACTGCACTGACTTGTAGTTGTCTGTGTGATCAGCTGAAGACAGAACAGGTGTGTGACATGTCACCGAGCGTGCCGCCACACTCTTCAGTGTATCAGCTTCCAGCCTCAGTGTGAGATGTCTTCATTTTGACTCCTCTCTTTGGTTCCCTGTGTTCTCCTGTCATCTTCCCTGTTCCTCTCCACTCCTCTAACAGCAGTCCAGGTTGAGCTGGCAGATGTCTGCTCTACTCCGGGTCTGACACATCTGCTATAAATACTCACACTGAGACGCTCTTTGGCTGACTTTTCCACAAGTTCACATCTTAGATGAAACAGCCAGCACTGCAGTGTGTCTAACTGGCACATGGTATGGCCAGCCAAATAGTTGGAGCTGAGGTGTTGTTAATTTTGAGTAGGGATGGAGATCATATCTGAGTTTGTTTAGACTTAATTCTGCATTAAAAAGCCAATTTCAAAAACATTTGACCTAATCAATACTGCTATCCAGATGGGCTGAAAACAATTGATCCTTTTTCCACCATGATTGCACATGTGAATGCACAATAGTCACATTTCAGGATGTGTGATGGTGGATATGTGTCCCTAAAGAATGCTTTTCTAGTCTGTCAGGGTGTCTGTGGTAGGGATAGGAATTGATAAGATCTTATTGATACCAATGCCATTATCAATTCTGCTTATTGATCAGATTCTTTAACAATTTCCCTTATCAATTCCAGAGGGTTTTCAGTTAGGGAAAAGTTGGCCTAAATAAATTTTCACTGGCAGCAATGTCTCTGCTGATATTCAGTGCTCAGAGCTAAATGCTTTGGCAAGTTATTGGTGCTTTCATCAGCTATACAATGTGCAGAAAGTGTTTTTGTCGTAAATTAAGCCACAAACAAACAAACATACTTCAACTAAAACATAACCTCCTTGGTGGAGGTAAAAAGACTAATGATATCAATTCTTTTTGAGAGTTGTTACCGATTTCCAGTTGGGATTGGTTTTCAGTTGGCATCCCTAGTCTGTGGCTTAGTCTGGTTGTACGCTCTACCATCAAACAGAAGGTCAAGGGTTCAGGAATAAACATAAAAATTTTAGTTTTACTAAAAATGTTGATTCTGATTTCATGTGGCAATGTTTTTTTTATTTTGTCCTGGTTTGATCCATTTCCTTGTCCTCAAGGAAAGTGTGTTGTCCTCACTGTGGTCGCTGTCATTTCAAGCTGCT
The DNA here is from genome assembly GCA_037902135.1 of Cetoscarus ocellatus. Taxonomy (NCBI): domain Eukaryota; kingdom Metazoa; phylum Chordata; class Actinopteri; order Labriformes; family Labridae; genus Cetoscarus; species Cetoscarus ocellatus. Next base: position 1,610,693 of record JBAMNC010000640.1, on the reverse strand, counting down.
CCCTGGCTTAATCGGAGTAAAACGCCTGAATGCAGAGGAGCAGAGGAAATGATGCCAAGTGACAAATCCCGGAGTCGCTAATTAAAGCATCATGGAACCCCTGTAATGCAGAGAGCAGAAGGATGTTCAGCAGAGAGGACGAGCATACATGTGTTTTGAAGAAAAGGATTTTGGAGCAGCGCTGTAAGAAGACTGCTGCATGGTGATATTTGATATTAACAGTATATTGTTTTTACACTGGAACTGCAGTGCCTGCTTGAGCAGTAGTCACATTTGTCAGTCTCGTGACTCAAAGGATGTTATGCTGTCATTTGTGTTGTTTTAATGGAAACACAAACTGCCACATTTATTGTTCTTTCCACTGTTTACTGTAAAGTCCATCCGATGTCAACATCAGCAGGCTCTCAGTGGCCACAGTGCATTCAGGCTCTTTATAGAGGGTATGCACAGGACATCAGGGTCAGCACAAGTGAATGGAACATCACCCACTGAGTGACAGCGGGAATCTGAGGAAAGTTTTTGGCCAGTATACACAACAATGAAAACAACAGAAAATGGAGAGTTTTCGTTGTGTTTGCACCTTCCGTTTGAACAAGAACAGTGCCCAGAGTGCCTGATCCACAAACTTTTGAAACCAGGGTCCAGATTGAAAAGGTTTGAAAACATTTTGGTATCTGTCTCTGTGTAAACAGAAACAAGCATTTTCAGGGAAAACAATGACGCCTGTGCAGTACTCTTTCAGATGAAGGTTGGACGTGCATCAAGGAAAACGGCATCAATACCTTCGGCCGTCTACCAAGCAGCGTGTGCTGCTTACTGCGCTCGGTTTGTTATCCAGACAATTATATCCAGACAGATTTGTTGTCCAGACAAGAAACTCCTGCGTCTTCATGCGTCCACTTGCCATTGCTGTTTGTGAAAAGTTTGTCTTCACCGGAAAGCGTACGCGTATTGTGACACCACTGTGTCATTACAAACCTACATCGCCGTCTACTGACCTGGCATGCACGCTACAGCGTTTTCTCGCAGATCCGTGTGAACACGGAGTGCTTGGAAAATGCGGAGTGCGTTGGTGACTAAATGGGGCCTTAGTACTCAAATATGTAAATCTGACTGAAAAGTTTCAGGTTTTTTGTCATTATTGTTTGATAATGTTCACCAGTTAAAACCTCTTAGCTAATGTCATTGAAACATTTGGGGCCATAAAGATTTAAGATGAAGACGAAGCCATGATGTTACAGCAACTGGTGTATCACAAAGCATACAAACATCCAGGTAATGACAAATATGAACCTCACTTCTTGGGCTATTTCTTCATAAACTCAAACATCAGTATGTTGAACGATGATGCACTGAGGACAACAGATTCTGTTTTCATGCTTGTAGCTAAAAAATCATCATCAGAGAAGACTGATTCCAACACTTGGTTTGGCAATAAACATTTTTTTGTGAGTTAAGTCTGCAGATTTAACACAAATTCACAAAATAATTAAACTTATATGACCTCTATTTGGAAAACCATTGACAATTTTTTCTTATGAAATGAAAATATCTGACCTGCTTGTGTATCACATTAAGCACAAATGGGAGGAAACAGCGGGTAAATGGATGCTAAAATTGTTTGCTCTGAGAAAGCCTTGGTGCAATAAAAACAAAAAACAAAGACACAGAGTTGTAACTGTTTCTACGGAGATTCCTCCTATGACTCGTGCTCATAAATGCTGCATTTTAAATGAAAGTTTATGGCTCCAAAAGTTTAATTTAGTCATCTTTAAATGTAAATCAAGATTTTACATGTTCTGTAAGAAACATAATCAAAAATAATTAGGCCTTCTGAATATGTTTCACTTTTTCTTATCACCCATATAAATTACACACCATTGTTTTCTGCCACTCAGTGAATGTAACTGCCAGTCCGTCACGTAATTTGTGATGTCACCGCAAGCCCTCTGTTTTTCCTGCATATTTGTTTGTCACAGATAGAGCAGTGTTACAGTTTAAACAGGGACCATGTTGAATGAAGACTTTCATCTGACTTCTTTACTTTAACCATACTTTGAGGACAGACATTGGGGCATTTTCCATCTTCAAAAACAGTCTTATCTGCTACACACAAGGACACAAGGCAGTGCAGCATGGTGTGATTTTAGAAGATAAAACTTTGACGCTGCTCATGGAGAATTCACTTGACAGGGTTAGGGTGTTTGTAAGAATTGGTTAATAACATGGTATTCAAGTAATGGAATATCGAGCTACAGGTCCATCTGTAAAGTTTATAAAGAAATGCATCGCTACACTCTCCCGCTATGTGTTGATATGTCTAATAAGACGGTGCTACTTAAATAGAATAATGACGATGAGTGTGTAGAGGTGTGTTTTTGCAGATTGAAAAGAAAAGGACCCACAAACAAAAGAAGGTTTGAGTTCAGTATGGGGAAAAGGAAGTAGGTGAGGAAAGGGGCTGAGTTCCTGTTTCCTTGTACAGCATTGTTTGGTGCTTCTGATTGTGATGGGGTTAAAGAGGGATGGTGAGTGTGAAATGGTTTGTAGGTTTGGTTGACTGAAATGAATGCCAGATTTAGTCACCCAGCACTTTGTTGATCCCTTGTTGAATAAAATCTGGCAAACACACCAAGTATTTTTAAAAGCTCAACCAATTGCCAATGAGCCCATATTCTGCTTTTTGAGTTTATGTGCCCTTTGTTGTGTCAGACATGTTTTCTTTGTGTGATAGAAAATGGCTCATTCACAACTGCGAATCGGTTTTCATTTTTCACTTTAAAGAGCTGTTCAAAAGACTGGACTCATTCGCGAATGTCACATCTCTTGCGCAAACCACCACGGAAGTGGTCAAACTAGAAAACCTCCGCCAAGCGGCTGATTGCTGTGGCGTGCCTCTGCATGGAACCAGAGCGTGTAACCAATCAGATGGTGCCGTGGGTGGGACAAAATACAGCCCAGTGTAAAGTAATGGGACTTCATCATAAACTTCAATGTTTTTTTGTAACATCAATCTGGATCGGATCAGCACCAAACTGTAATGGCTTCTTCTTTGGACCAAACCACACCTCTCTTAAAATTTTCATGTAAATCCATCCAGTAGTTTTGGTGTTATCTTTCTAACAGACAAACAAACAACCAAACAGACAGACTCTGGCGAAAACATAGCCTCCTTGGCAGAGGTAAAAAACTAAGCCTCTGTTTACATGTAGAAGAAGATAATATAATGATAGTAGAAGATAGCTCAACATAACGCGATAAAAAACGAGTCACAAGCACACAGGACTGTTTAGAGATGCTTAAGAGTTTATCTGATGACTGTAGGCAGAGGAAGGCAAACACTAGCCATTGACTCCCAGTGTTTGAGCTGAGCTAACTAGTGGTAGGCGAGCTTGACCATTTCTTTTTTGTTACTGGATGCAGAGTCAAAAAAACTGTGTCTATTTGCTTATCAGGGACAAGCATGGAATGCAAGTGTCACCTGAAGCAGGCCTAAATGCAGATTTAACTTTATTTCGTGGTTCAGTATCCTTACAAATTGTTTCAAGCTAAACTGTTTTCACTCAAAGTCGAGTTGAGGATTTCAGGTCATGGTGTAACAGTGAGCTGGATTGCAGGAACATTGACCGCAGCTACAGCCCTAACTTTAGCAGGTGTATTATATAAGATTTGACACTTTGGTCTGCTTGGTGAAGAGCAGTGTGAAGGAAAACCAGATCAAGGGAGAATTGCAACTGATGAACTTTATTTGTGAAAGTGACCTTAGACCACATGTGAAAGTATCACCATGTTTTTGTTTTGTAACTGAAATAGAAAAATGAAAAATGTCTCTGTCCTTTTGTTTTGTTTTTTATTGCCAAAAACTGAATATAAAAGCTGTTTTTGGCTGTGGGGGGTTAGAGGAGCATCCCTTTTTTAACTGTAGACTGTGGCATGCAGCTTTTACAGTGTTCATGTCTCAGTGTACACGATATGGAAGCCTCTATAGCCCGACCCCAGTGGAGGGGTTTTGGGACCTGTAGGCCATGAAATTGGTTGTTCTATTGCATGTAGTGTGTCATAGTGAGCGGCAGCAACAAAACCATCTAGGATGCCTCAGCACAGCAGCCAGTGCAATGGTGTTACATCCCACAAAGTCTGGGAGCATTTCGCCTTCAATGTTGAAAAGAGGTGTTTGGCTTCCCAGTTCAGAGTCCAGAGCGCAGTCAGAAAGCAGCAGGAGAACTGACAGCTGCAGAACTGAAGTTTTGGAAAACTTTGTGGCTAACCCTGACACTTTTGCTTATTAGCTAGCAGACAGTGCAGCCTTAACCTTAACCTTAAGGAGTTGGACCTTTATTATTGCACTCAAAGCTGAAACAATACATCTGTGTTGTTTCTTACAGCCACCTTCTCTCTTCTTTACTTCACCCCAACACTGCAACACTCAGCTGGTCACAAACAGAATGATGCTGTTCATATAACAACTGGATTTCCTCTGGGATTTTGAAAATGGGCCTTGCTCATTCTGGGAGGAAGCCTGTTAGACATCTGTTTCAAAAAATTACTAAAAAATAACTGTAATCAGGCAGATCCATCTCACCAAGCTTCAATCTGCAACAATTATGAGCAGGAAGTGGCTCCTTGTCCAGAGGTTAGCATAGATGCTAACAGCCTCAATAACAGTTTTATCGAAACTGGACCACATTTCTTTATTAAATGAACAACAACTAACAACACTACAAACTTCTTCATAATAAGGATATTTCACTCCACATTCAGCATGTTTTGACAAGTTTGTTTTAGGTAGTGTCTCACATTTCTGTAGCACAGTAGTGCCTGCTTACAACATTATCTGATTGGCCCATATTAATTGTGATTGATGGAACAATCCAATCACCTGCGGGATATGCTTCTGAAAAGTTCTGCCACCCCCAAACACTTTCCATGAGCTCTTTTCCAGATGGACTTAGGCCTGTGCTCAAAATATCGATATGGAAAAATATCGTCTCGCACTTCTTGGAGATACGTATATCGATAAGGATTCTACAGAATCGATACGGCCTCAGCGTTTTGACAGTTTTTGTCAGTGCACTTCGGGTAATGTTAACAATGGTACAGTTCAAAGTAGAAGCCAAACTACATGATGAAGCACATGATCCAAATTTGATCTTAGGTCTGCCATTTTTGAGGACCTGAATTTAAGTTTCTTAAGTTGTAGAATCGTTTAAAACTCAGATATATGGGATATATATATCCCATGTGTGTGGCCAAAGTATCAGCTGTTTATATTGACAAAAATGTTCATATCTGTCAGCACTAACAATCAACTTTCGACACCAGTATTGTTCAGATCATATTTTGCATCCCTAACAATAGCGTTAAAATTCTAAAATTACAGCTATATCACAGTTTTTCTTTCATTTGAAACTCAAGTCCCTCAAATCGAAACTTTCCCACTGAAATGCTTTCTTTTTCACTCTGTCTCACATTGTTTTCTTCCATTGTTCCTACAGGCAAAGCTTTGTTATATTAATATAATCGTGGCTACACAAACAGCAAAACCATCCATTCTGCCTTTACATCAGCAAATAAAGACCAAAAACTGTTTTAAATTAGATTTCTGTGGCATATTAGATCAATAACACTGTAATGCATACTACACAGTTTAGGTCATGATTGATGAGATAATGAGTTCAGACTTTTTGGTACATAAATCACTGGGAAACATTCTGCTCTAAGAATATAACTGTGAGATATTAGACCTTCATACTTCTCTGAGCCAGCCTGCAGACTGTAGAAACATATTAATGTGTACAGCTACCATGTTGTGTACAAATGTCCATGTATGCTTGTATTCGCCTGCAGGCCTGACATAAGCACATTTCAGTCTCTTTTTCTGATACAGTAATCGTTGCCATAGTAACGCATGCTGCTGCACGTGAGCCAGGTGCAACCAAGTACGCCTGTTGTCCCTGGGGGTCTTTTTCTCACCACTCTGTCTCTGGCAAACGTGCACAGCTGCAGACTCACACTAAGGACAGTGTTGAAGTCAAGCACAAATATCTCAAGAAGACCAAATAAAACATTTATGACAGATATAAATACATGTAAATGCATAGCTGCTATCTTACCAACCACTGAGGTGATAAGGTAAAGTATTTATTGACTGAATTCACTTTTATCTGATGTGTCACGCTTGGGCAAGCTCTTTCACCTGGTAGACATTTTCTTTATGTTACATAACTCCCTTTTACTTTAATCCATGACTAAATGAAACATTAAATATCAGACCATATGCAGGAAGAGTTTTATCAGGACCACATGTTTCCACAGACGTCATGTGTTTTGAATTTTGAAGTCACATAATTGGATATGAATTCATTAATGGTGCTCTGAGAGCTTCATCCAGGAGTTTCATCCAAATCTGTAGTGAACTTCTTCACTTATTAGTGAAAATGTGGAAAACTGTGCTACATCGCAATGTTAATAATTCTTTTAACAAATTCCTGGATCTGCATCTGTATTTGGATCACCACCAAAATCAAATCACTGCTTTCTTGTTTCACGGTCAATATCCCCTGAAGGTTTCTTTAAAATCCATAGAAAACCTTTTGAGTTATTCTGCTCACAGAACACAAGCCAACAAACAGACAAACATCAACAACACAACACAACTCAACACATAACATCCTTTGTGGAGGTAATATACCATTACATTGTGTAATAGGGGTGTAAGAAAACACTGATACACCAATTTATCATGTTTTGCAGGCTAATACTGCATCAATATTTTAGTGCAATATTGTGAAGTTCTGGTTATTTGTTGTGTATTGTAGTGCAGCTTCTGGCTGCATTTAGCCATTAGACATTTAGCCATTTGACTTCCCTCTTTTAATATTTATTGTTAATATTTCTGTCCCTGGGACAACCATTAAAGTTTAGAAATGCTGCAGGGATCATTTGTATAAACAACACTAATTAGAATGTGTAATTTTTTATACAAACAAAAATAGGGTCCAGTAATGCAAATAAAATGTCTTAGTGAAAGAAAGAGGTGATGTATTACCCTGTTTGTTGTATCGCAATACATTGTGATATATATATTTTATTGCCAGATTCTTTCAATACACCCCTGCTGTGTAATTTTGTTGTAGTTATTGTAAGATACTTCATCTGTGGCTCCTTAAGAGTTTTCTGTACTTCAGATCAACAAAAACTCATCCGGTTGGTTTTACATGACACATGATATGTATAGGTCTATCTCACTAATAGATGATCAATATCAGCAGGAAAAAGCCGGATCAGGGACTCCCTATTCAGGAATAAACTGAGCATCTTCTTTATCTGTAAATTTCTAACCACTGATCTCAGAGTTTTCGACAGCTGGCATAGATTTAATAAGACATTCTCTATTGTTAGGGTAAACTAACTAAAGGGTGAGGGGTTTTAGTCCTCTCTTATTCACAGCAGCTGAGCAGCCCACAGCCATCATGCTAATTGAAGACAACATGAGGCCAGAGCTGCTCTTTACGAGGATCTGGATCACATCCATATTCAGCAACAGAAAGCTCTCAGCGCTGATTACTGAAAACTAACATGCATCTCCTCTCTGTCTCTCTCACTTGATGTACCTTTCATTGTCTCACTCACTCTTCACACACACATTCTGTGCTCAAACCAGTGATGCACTGATGTGCTTTGTGCTTCCCCGCTGAAGCTGCTCCTGGGTGTTTGGGCCTTTTTCAGCGTCTGTTGCTCTTTCTTTAGCTCAGTGGATGAGGAATAGAAATGTGCCCCTGTGATACAATTATCATTTGTCAACTCAAGGGAAAGAAAATCCCTCGTAGAGAGCTGGCACTCAGATGTTACATTCACTGAATATTTGCCCTCTTTGATAGAGCAAGCGTTTATTTAGGCAGAGATAAACAATGCTGGGGAAAAACACAGACATAAATAACTGAGGGCAATTCAAAGCTTAAGGATCAGGCATCATTTTCACAAGCTGCTACACAAAAGACTTAAAAGTGGCATAGGGCATCTTCAGTAGTGATTGCAGTTTAAAGGGATAGTTCAGTATTGTCAAAGTGGGTTTGTATGAGGTTCATTTTAATATTAAATTCATCAGCTATAGGGATTTTGACCAGATCTGTCCCTGTAAGAAGAAAACTGGCACAAAAACATGCTTTACATTGCTGCAGATGGGGCCAAGAGCTCTGAAATCATCTGAATTTAAGCAAACTTAAAAACAACATTTTGGTGATTACACATTTGAAATGCTTTACTTTTGCTTTTACTTTGCTTTTACTTTGCTTGCAGTGTTTCCCATGTGGTTTATCCCCAACAGACACCCCCACCCTGCCAACTGGATCCCCATCCAGAAATTCAAGTTGTAGATTTAATTGAAAAAAACAAAACATGATTCAATTTTAATTTAATCAAAGGGCCTATAACAGATGTTACTTTTATCAAATAGAAATCAAACTCTAATTTGAGCAGAATATTGTATTAATTATACCCAGAATGAAATATATTTCTACTGTAGCTGGTTACAAAAATCGAGGTTAGACAGACTGTTTAGCAATAACAGAGTTATAATAACAATAAACCCTCCCTTCACTTTTGTATAAAGAAAATGATGTTCCACCTCCAAACAAAAGGATGTTGAATAAGTAAATTAAAAGCCAAGTAAGAAAAAATGTCATTGTGAGATTGAAATGTAAAGTAGATGAAAATGAAAACATGCTTTAATTAATTATGGTAATGGGGTCCTGTGGGGAGAGAGTCCAGCAAGGACCCCAATGACGGACTACGCTCATTCCAGCCCAGGCAGCCCCCTCCCAAAGCTAAAAGCTCAGGAAACACTGGATTGGCTCTGCTGCACTTCAGGCAGGAGGTTGTAAGTTTTGCAGCAAGTTTAAGTAGAACCAGCAGACAAAAAAAAGAGAATCTTCTGACCAAAGGCCTCCTACGAAAGATTTTATTGAAGTGACATTTTGAGCTGCAAGACTCTTCCTCAGGCCTCTCTGATATAAAGCAGGACTTCAGTGAAGAGGCGGGGCTGCTGACTGTCTGTATGTGACTGAAAGAGTTCCTCAGCCGTCACACACAGTGCTCCCCACACTCAGTATGTCTGCAAATGACAGCAGCATTTATGTTTGTGAGGTTCTGAAGGCCAGAGGAGCATCCAAGAGCTCTTCTAGCTGACAGGTCTGTACACTCTAGTGTTTTGGCATCAGTGTGACTGTGGAGAGTCAGTGTGTCGCTGCTTTTGCTTCTGCTACTCTCCTTGTTGCAGTATTCTGCTGTGAGAGCTTTGAGTTCATCATTTTGGAGTTTAACTTTAACAAGCACGCTCACACATGCTTACTTGAAGTGTGAGACCATGATCTGTATTGTCAGCACATTGCATGGCTTTGTTTGGTACACTGATGGCTAGTTGTACACTTAGGCAGTGGTTTTTGGACTGTTTTTGCCCAAAGCACAACAAATATCAAATCAAAATCTCAAGGCACACCTCGTTTATATCCACCCAAAACAGCCCTTATAATGTATCTGATAGTATCTTATCAGTCTGTCCAAAATGTTAATTTTTATCTTCAAATGCCTGAAAAAAGGGAAAAATATGACTGACTAGATAACTAATGAAATATTATCCAACAAAATAACCCAACATTTTTATGTAGAGTCAATTTAAAGCTCACTCATTTGTTGTTCTTTAGTTGTGATAATATCTTATGGTTGCACAAATTACTAAGGCCCACCTGGACTTGCCTCAAGGCACACCAGTGCGCCCCACCAATCCATTTGTACAATGTTGTGCTTTTTTCAGCAACAACCTAAATCAGATCTTAAACTAATTTCTCTGTCAACCTGCTTGTTCCTCCACACATCGTAGCCCTCTGACAGAAGCTGCGATACGCACAAAGAGGAGAGAGAGTGTAGTGACTTGATCCCGCATTAACTTTACAAATTAAACTGTGTCTTGTAACTGCAGTACTGGTCACCAACATTTCTAGAAGGGATGCACATTATTAAGCTTTTTAGGCAAATATATTGGTATTGGTGCGATGCTGTCGTGCATCCTTAATTTTTAGCTTTTCTGATGACGCTATGTCAACTTTCAATGGGGAGACCTGTTTTTTAACTTCCAAAAGCTCAGTGTTGATCATTTGTCACAGCAAAGACCATTTTTAAAGATGTAAAGCAGGGTTGGCCAACTGGTGGCTGAGGGCCTCATGCAGCCCTCCCACTCCCTCAATGCAGCTTGCTGGTCAGTCTGAAATAACAAAAGAAATTTAGATGTACAAAGAAAATTTGACAAAATCTGCCATGGAAACATCAAGAATAGCAATATTTTTTAGAAAACGGATGTATTATTGGCAGTAACTGTTTTTGTTAAATGCCCCTATGTGCATTAATAAATTAATTTAATAAAATAAAAATAAAATTATTAGTAAACTTTACTTTTATAACCAGTAATTCCTCTGAAAGTTAGAATGATATCAATCAGATTCCAACAATTTGGCCCTCTGGCACTGACTCTGAATTTAATGTGGCCCTCTTGGTTACTAAGGTCCCCCATCCATGATGTAACGTGTTTACGATGTCTCTTTGTTGTGATTGTCACAAGAGACAAATCTAATGAGTATTTTATTCTTACAATGTAAGATGGCTAAAAACAGTCAGCTCAGAGTCTCTAATTAACATGGCCTCTCTTTGAAGTATAACCCCATTGTGTAACTAGTGTCGTCTGTAGGATGTTGATTTTATGTGCAGGAAACAAAAGTTAACACATCTCAGTTTGTTCTCTGAGTAGAGTCTGCTGATGGTGGTATCAGACAGACTTTTATTGTAGAAAGTCTGGAAAACAAGAAAATAGGTGGCTTTGGTCTCCATCACTGAACCCATGATGTGTTTTGAATCATGCGACAGTCACATCCTATGATGTGACTACTGCACATGCACATTGCAATTGTGATGTTCAAACTTAAGTTGTTCAGCCCTCCTTTAAATCCATGTCTGAATTTTAAGGTCAAAATTTGCCCTTTTGTCTTTATTAAGAAAGGTCAGAAAAGTGATGAGGGTAGGAAATCTAGGAGAGAGAGTAGGAGGAGACAAGCAAAGTCTCGGTTGAGATATGAACTTTGGCTGCTTTCTTGGAAGACTCGGGCCTTCCACCAAAGACAAATTCAGAAGTCTCTCCACAAGTTTTTAGTCCTTTGGGCATTTCGTCCAGATGGTTACAACAGTTTGGGAGCTCGAAAATACACATTTTTTAAGACGAGTCCCAGAGTAGAAGAATCTAAAAATGCTGGTCTTGAACAATAAATCCGGATATTTTCAGAAGAGACAACATCATAGCCTCATCTTTTGTTTGAACTGCATGCGCGAACCCTGACAACAACGGAAACAATGGCAGACTACAGTGTTGTGTTCATACTGCTGATGCTACTTAGCTTGTTTTGGCTTCTACAGCAAAATCTTCTGCTTCTCTAGAACTTCGTGAGCATCAAGAGGACACGAAGAACAGCATACGCCAGTGTTTAATCACATTTCTCATGTTTAATGTGTATTCTGAATATCTTTTTCTCTGGTTGCAGTGTATCTCCGTGGTGGCGTTACAGCACCACTTACAGGCCTGACATATGCACTACAGTGTTTTCAGTGTTTTCGTGTGGACAGACATATTTACCGAATCAATGTTGTCTTTACAGAGAACGTTAATACAAAAACATTTTTGTCTCTGGACCTGGGACATAGCTGTACCATCAGGTCATCAATACTCTAATCCATGTCTGAGTAAGGAGGGCCGAGATGAACAGGCCAAATAGAGATATTTTGATTAGAACTGGGTTTAAAAAATCGATGAATCGATTTGAATCGATTTTCAATTGAATGGCCCAATATCGATTCATAAAATCCTTAAATCGATCTTTTAATAAGTCTTTTCTCAGTGTGTAACGCAGCCTGCAGTTTAATGCCGAGTAGTCTCACATGACCAGCCATTAATTTCCCATAATGCCATGTCACTTCTCGCGTGACCAGAACGGAGATCTCACGAGATCTCGTCACTCGGCGAGGAGCGTTGATAAAGAAAACATAATGGGGGGAGCACTGAAGGCACCGGCGACAAACTTTAAGGCAAATGTCTGGATGCATTTTGGATTTAAAAAACACAAGGCAGCAATGAACTGGACAAGAGGAAAACGATATGCAAGATATGCAGCGTGCAGGTGACATATTGTGGAAACACATCAAATCTCCCAAATCATTTAACGAGACGCCACCCGGAAACACAGTCTGCAAAGATGTTGGACCTGAAGCGAACATAGCTGAGAAGGCTTTTGTATGTAAGTTACGAGCAAAATCTCCACCAGCACAGAAAATAACCAATGCTGTCGCAACATTCATGTGCAAGGACATAAGACCAAACAGCATTGTTTGTAGCCACCTTATTTACACTGCCTGACCTGTGGTTTGATTTGACTTAAATTATTACATTTTTGTTTTGGTCAGGTTATGTTTAATAAAAAGTACATGTTACTGTAACTGCTTTGGGCTCAATTCTTAATGTAAACATTAATATTTTTCATAATGCACAAAGTTAGAGTTAGGTTGTACTGTTTACAGCATTAATTCTCTGAGAATCTCTTCAATATTCAAGTAAAATTGGTACTCTGGCTGAGATATCCTAAACTGTATTGTAATAAATCAAATCAAACTAAACCCTGAATCGAATCGAATTGGCCCCTTGTGAATCGAATTTAATCGATTTAGTAAAACTGAATCAATACTCAGCTCTAGTTTTGATATTCAAACAGCTATTACAGTGTTATGAGTACACAGAGCAAAGCTCTACAGCATTTTCATTTGTTTTGTTTTATTTTTTTTGGTGCTTCTATTTGCTCCTAACTAAAACTCCAAATGGAAGGATTTAATTTGTGTGACTAATAGCACTTCTCTGTGAAAGGCCCAATTTAACCTTTGCAGGTGCTTTTTTAATGTGCCTGACCCCAGAGTTACTAAACTGATGTATCTTTCATTTTTAGATAATCCTAGGCTGCTTCTATTTTCCTCTTAACACTCCATTTGCTAAGCCTCAGCAGTGGCTCAGTGTTACTAATGTTTTTCACTGTCTCCCTCTCTCAGAACAGATGCCATCTGGATGTCAGACAGAAAACAAAATGATCCTCTAAACTGCTACAAAGCCCCTGCTGCGCTCGCTGAAACGATGCTCTCATAAGACCCGCTGAACCTGTGCACCACAGCTTGCCTCACCTACTTTTTAATGCATGCAACATCCAGTGTTGATACTGCTGTATTATTTCACTCTGGCTGAGTGAATGTGAGCAAATGGTATCAGTATACAGCATGCCTCAGGGACAGTCGTTTGCCATCCATGTTTGGAGTGATGGAGCCAGGTCTTGACCCTGGTGGCTGTGACAGACGGGCAAAGAGCATTGGGCTGCAGCTGAAGTGTCAGACAGCGCATTGGTGTCTCGAGGTGAACTGCAGCTGGTTGTAGGCTGAACAATATTTGAAAAACTATGCGAGATACACTTACAAGGCATCCGCTTGAGTGCCTGGCCGATGTTGAAATCGATACCGATAAATAGAAATGACTGAAAGTAGTTGTTGACAGAAAACCCGCCCAATTTGGGAGCTTCTCTCAATTCAGATTAATATGCAAAAAACTCCACAATCTTGATGCAAATATGTTGGGCTGAAGTGTCTGCAGTCAATATTGTCAGATATGAAAATATAATAATAATAATGATTATAACAACAACAATAATAATAATATAATAACTTTATTTATATAGCACCTTTAAAAACAGATGTTTACAAAGTGCTTTAACAGACAAAACAAAGACAGAAAAAGGCAGAACTCTGGGTACAATAAATCAACAATCAGACCAACGGAGACCAAAAGAGTCAAAGAAAAAAGCACAGAGGGTCATGTTAATCAAAGCAACTAAAGGAAAGAAAATGATAAACTGGAAACAGCTGAAGTAATTTTGATATATTCCAAAATGTGAACATGTAAATATGAGGAACATGAATAAAGAAGGTATTCTGTTTTATATCTAATGATAAGGAGACAAAAAGACAGTAAATAGATAATAGATTTATAGATGCATAGATAAATTGTTGATAGCTGATGACATCACATCAGGAAGATGGAAAAGAAGAGGGTAGATAGAGGATGGATAAAAGAGAAAAAATACATAAGATAAAATAAAATAAGAAATAATAATAAAAAAAGAAGTATATTAAAACAAAAGAAGGTGGTAAAAACATTACTAAAACGATGAGAAACCAGTGAGGAGAGTAAGAACAGCAGAGATTAAAAATAGTTTAAGTAACTGTAAAATAAGTATGGAGATAAAATAGAATAAAATAAATAACTAACAAGGTTGACAAGTATGTAAGCAATAAAAAGCATCATGTAAAAGCAAGTCTAAAAAAGTGCATTTAAAGATGTGATTTTAAAGATGTCACTGATTCAGCTCGCCTTATCTCCTCGGGCAGGTTGTTCCAAAGTCGAGAAGCCCGGACAGAAAATGCTTGATCCCCTTTGGTCTTAAGCCTCCACTTTGGAACAGCCAGGAGGCCCCCGCCCGAGGGTCTGAGGCAGCAGGCTGGCTCATAAGGAGTCAATAGTTCAGATCTGTAGGTTGGGGCCAGATCTCTCAGGGCTTTAAAAGTGATCAGTAAAATCTTAAAATTAATTCAAAAACAGACTGGAAGCCAGTGGAAAGAGGCAAAGACAGGAGTGATGTGATGCCGTCTGTTTAAAACGGTTAAAAGTTGAACTGCTGCGTTCTGGACCAGTTGGAGGCGGGAGAGTGAATTGTGGGAGATATCGGAGAGGAGGGCATAACAGTAATTTAAACCGGAGAAAATTAATGCATGAATGACCTTTTCTAAATCAGCAGGGGGAAGAATGGATTTGATTTTAGAGATATATCTGTCGATACTGATATTTAGATTTGAAGCCATTATCTGCAGATACCGATACCATGCTGATAATTGTAATTGAATTGAATTATGAGAGTAGTGAAGATGCAAAGCTCTTGTATTTGGGCATGTAGGCATGGTGTAGAAGGCATGTTGAAGTACAAACTGAGCACAGGAATGGACAAGAAAGATGATTTTACTGACTTGAACTAAGGCTGAACAATATGGCAAAAAAATTGTGATCACAATGTCATTTTCAATCATGATTGATATATTTATCACAGTATATTTTTTTACAGTTGATGCCAGTTCAAAGAGTCCCTTGAATTAGTTTATCCATGATGAAGTTTATCACATCAAATATAATGCATTCACAATACGTATTCAACCCTAAATGTTTTTTACTCATTTACATTAAATGACCTCCACAGGTCAAAGATAGCAGCAGTTATATCCACAGGCAAAGAAAATAAAAGATCTACCCATTTTTCATCTAAAGTCATTCAACTAAGAAAGTGAAAACTAAGCAGGCAACATATTTATTTTCTTAAATTTAGAGGGCCTAATTTGGAGTGGGGAGCAGGATAACAACTCCTTCAGAAAATTACATTGTCTGGCTACTTCCGCGTGTGATTTCTGATGTGATTTTTCAACTAAAAACACCCAAAGCTTGTCATTGTCATCAGTGTAAATCTTATCGTGATCCCTGAAACAAGATTGTTTCATGTCTCAGCTCTTAAACTAGACCATTTCATTCATCTTCATTTGGTACCTCTTTGTATGATATAGTAGTTTTAACACACCACCAATAATATTCTTATCAGGTATTCAGCCGTCTTTTCTGCTCAAGGTCCTCAAAATCTACCTATAGAAACACTTTCAATAGGTTTCTGATGAGGTCTTTAAAAGTACATACTTTTTCACATAATCATCACTTTTCCGAGAGAGAGAGAGAGAGGTAGCCAGCGGCAAATCAGCAGGAAATAAAGTCAGAATAAAGAGTCAGAGATAATGATGATTGGGTCGTCTGGCGATAACAAAAGAGCACAGGACCTCAGTCCGATGTTAACCAGCCTTTTATTAGTGGGCAGTGGCTGATTTTGTATGTACTTGTTGATGGGGTCTTAGATTTTTGTTTTATGAAACATGTGAATGCATTTTCTGTCAGGGTGGCCTTATTATTCAGAACATTTAATCCAGTGACCTGAGGCCTCCTGTCTCACAAGTGCCCTCAACGCTGAGCTGCAGTTCAGCTCATCTTCTCATTCTGCTCTAATTAAACACAGCAGTATTTAGCCCAAAGCTAAGTCCTTCATTGCTGATACTAACCCAGCAAAGTTGGGTCTAAATTTGGGACTAGTTTAATTTAGAATGCATCTGACGGCTAGCTTTAGGCTGTGCCTGTGGCTAAAAGCCTTTTATAATCACGTTAAGGCCTTTATCTGCCTTTTCTCCCCTTAAAAATGTCATTTTCAGAGTTGGATTGTTGTACGATGTGGTGTTTTTCTTTTGCATCATCAGAGCTCCATTCTGCCAACCCATTAAGTATTGAGGGCATCTGAGATTCAGAGCTTAATTAGAAAGTTACTTAAAAATCGTCATCATGGTAATTACTTCTGAGCTGCCAATATTTGAGTGGAGCTGCTGCGATGCCTTTCTCCTTCCAGACAGAGTCAGCTGGCTGTGCTGCTTTACTAATCAGGAGATTGGAGATGAAATCAATGAAACAAGTCACAAAGGTTGCTATAAGCTACTTTAAGTTACTTTATATATTAGTGTGAAAGAAAGAAAAGGAGACGTCAGCACTAATTTTCTTTATGCAGCGTGTTCGTGTGTCTGTGTGTTCGTATATTCATATAAGTTTTACATGATTATACATTTTTAATGAATAATGTTGGTTGTCAGTGATTGCTTACAGGTGTGGTGAAAGGTAGTATCACAGCCTGTCACTACCTGGGGCTTGCATGAACGGAGCCTGGGTCAGTTGAAGGTGGTAGTGGAGTTTGTATGTTCTCCTTGTGCATGCATTGGTTCTCTCTGGTTTCTCCCGCTTCATCCCACAGACCAAAAACATGCAGCTCTCTAGGTTGATTGATGACTCTAAGGGCATTTTCACACCCATAACTCGATTGCTTTGGCCCGCACCAGGCAAAAAAATTGTTTAATGTAGTAAACAGACGTTGGTATGGTTTGGTTTCACATATGCATATTTCTAAACTTACCAAAATAGACCACGACGACTATGTCACTTCTGCTCCACATGATGGAGCGACAGGTTTTCGTTGCGCTCCTGGGCCTGATCTTTGCCTATTACATTTAGTTGCAAACAACTTCATACGCTGATTAATAAACAAATTATTCTGGATGGATCAACAGGAAATAAAAATGAATAATTTTACCCATAATTCAGTGCTCCCAGCACCTACAATGCATCAAAAGTAGATTGATACATTGTTTGTTTTGGTTGCTTTCACACCTGAGGTGTGACAGCAACCAACACAACCTCCCTTTAGGGAGGTCTTGGACTGGCTGATTTGGTGTGCACCAAAGTGCGGTGGTTGTATTCACTCCGACAAATGTACTGAACCCAGGGACCAAACTTGTTGAGTGCACACTTAAATGCAGTTGGTGTGAAAACACCCTAAATTAGCCTTAAGTGTGAGTGTGAGTATGAATGGTTGTCTTAATATGATCACAGTGTTAAAGATTCTTTCTAAGCGTTAATGCATTTGTGCATATTCGAAATGACCACTGCTGTAGGATACTTGACATTTTTGAAAGCATAACTTGAAAGTTCTTGAATTTTGTCTTGGTCTAGTTGTATAATTTCGGAGGGAGGGTCATTAAATGTGTTGGGCCAAATCCTGATGAAGTCTTGATGACTGACCAGCCATTTAAACCTGCTTGACTGGAAGTGAGTGGTGCATTGATTAGCCAACAGTTCAAATATCTATGATCTTTGATGATATTATAAAGTCTACTAGAGTTTTGGTCTATATCATTGTTAATTTTGTTGACTAATTATTTTCGTCATAGTTTTCGTCAACAACCTTTTTTCCCCTGACGAAAACTAGACAATAACTAATAAAAACAAGTGACGCGGACAGAAACTAAAACTAAATTAACTGACATTTTCATTAACAGATAAAAACTAGACCAAAATGTTTGACAGAGACTTAATCCAATCAGATCTGATTTTATCATGTAGAAAGTAGGGACAAGTTAGGAATATATCCAATCACACTTTGGTTGTGTGGAAAGGTTGGATGAGTTAAGAGGGACATCCAATAACAGCTGCCTTAGCTTCATGGTGGCGAGATAAGTTCAATCAGGGCTACTCTTGTTATGAATTGATATATTCATGTAGAGCAGGTTCACTGTTTGTTGTCAGTTCTGGTATTGTAACTGAGATGCTCTGCCAGGTAGCCTAAATAAAGGTGACTGTATTTCACACAAAAGTTCAATTTTTTTCTGTTGATTTATACAGTCAAACTTTACTAGCATTCGATATAGCGTTATTAGATATTTCATTTTATCCAAGTGTAAAACATGACTTCAGGAATTCAAGGAAACATAAAAAACAGTAAACTTTACACTTCATATTTTAGTCCACTAAATTTACAGTAGATTTCATCGACCAAAACTAGACTAAAATTAAAACAATTTAGATGGCTATATAATGAAAAGATATTTTAGGCATAAGACTATGACTAAAACTAAATTAAAAAGTGCTGACAAAATGAACACTGGTCTATATGAAACAATAACAGCCCTCACAGCTGAGGTTAAAAATGGCTTGCTGTATGCTGAAGGCCGTTTCACACCCTCCGCTGTTGGTTGTTGCCACTGTTCACACTGCTGAAGTGAGATGCTTGTGTGTCCTTCGGTGTTTGTGGTTGCATAAGGTCTGTATGGTCCACTGGCTCTGCATACTGACATGTTCCTTTTCTCAGGGTGCAACCAGCAAGTGCAGATATGTTCACTTGAATGAGTTTACGGTACAGTCACATGGATGAACTGGTCCTGCTTTCCATGCACTCACAGTCAGTCATGAAAACATTGTTCAGACTGTTTTAGAGACCGTGGTCTGTAGACACTTTGCACCCAAACACTCCACCCCTTTCTCTCTATCTAGTTTCGATTATCCCTGTTTGATAAACCAGGTGGACTCTATCATAAAACAATATGAGACACTAATGACATTTGTTTTATAACCATGTACTGTGGTCATTTCACTGGCTTCTTGGATCAGCTGTGTTTTTATAGAATGATGCATGTATGATGATAGATCAGGGTCTTCCACATATACCGTAGCTACTACTTGGATGTGCCACTCAGGTATGTTTAAAGCCCTTCATGTGTATATACTACAACCACAGATATAATCACCATTTATATGCAAGAGAGACATCCATAAATTAAACTCAGGAACTGTTGGAAGTGTAAATCACCAATTTCATCATAGTATTAATTGTTTGGAAAATGATACAGTATTTCTGATATTACAAAACCTGCTGTGATACAATATCAAATAGATTTTTGCTGAACCTTGACAAAATAAAGTTGAGTCAAGGTCATATTTTTTTTCTTGCCATTATGAAACAGTTACATTGTGTTGATGAGTTAATATTTTAAAGTGTTTAGCCTTTAGTTATGAAACTATTTGCACTGTTATGTCTGTTGGATTTAATTCATAGTTTCAGTCTACTTAATAATAACAGGTGATGAATGAGTCTTTTTAATGTGTCATTCAGACATCTTTAATAAAGGATACTTGTTGCGTAAATGTAAATCTGCAGTCTGTGGCACTCCTCATGCTGATCCTCCTTGTTGTAATGAACATTTATACACGTACAGACCCAAATCAACGTTTTTCAAACTGAAAAGACAAACCAATAGGGCCAAATGAAAGTTTATTTGCAAAGAAGGTATTCAGCTAACACTGATTTGTTTATTGTTTTAAGTCACAGTCTTGTTTTTAATCACGAGTTTACTTGGCGATTGCTAGCATTAGCTTTAGCCCACAAAGTCTTTCTGTTGCATATGATAGTTAAAGCTCACTTAAATGATTCTCAGATATATAACACTGACATTTAAAGTCTTGTTAGAATGATCCACTACACAGCAGTGGATAATTATGGTTGGATATGTAGATTTAAGTTCACCAAGGGACATTTTTATTTATTTAGCATCCATTAAGTGACATGCTGGACAGCATCATCCAACCTAAATGGAATGGAGTGTGACATTCAAATGGTCAATAGATAATGGGTGGATGAATGTGTTTCAGCATTACGACTGTGAAGCAACAAACATGTTAGGCTCAAAACATTTGTTTTTTTTTCAGTCTTTAGCCTTTTCTGTGCTCTGATGGCCTTGTTATTAATTCTTAACTGGGATAGGTTTTCAATTCCCATCCCTAATCATCTATGCAGCATGACATTGAATATCAAGTAGGGATACACGATATTATCGGTTAGCTATTGGTATCGGCCGATATCAGCCTAAAAAGTTAAGCATCATATTGATTGATATAGAAATTTTTGCAGATATTTACAGCCGATACATCTGCCACACATATCGGCTGGAATATCGGCAAATTACACATATGTACAATATTGGTGCACCTTGTCATCACTGCATTGGTACATTTAAAAATCAAGGGTTTCATTTTTGCAAGAGTTAAATGCTGTTTTTCTCATTTTACATCTGTTCCTCATCAGTCCATTTTTCTTAAGTACAGGAATATCGGTATTGGTAATGGTATCAGTGATAAGGAATTAAAATCTGCGAAAATCCAATATTGTGCATCCCTAATATCAAGACATTGTTGCTGCTGACAACCTGTGTAGGCTAACTTTGTCCAAGTGGAAAAATCTTAATCATACCTGATGAAGCCCAGAATGCTGTGAGTCAGTCAACGTGTCAGAATTAGAGAGACAGTGTGCAGGAGCTGTTAATCTACTCTATGATTCCCATTTTGAGCCATTATAAGAAAAACTTGAGAGCACCACCATAGACTTTAATGCCATTTAAAAAAGATGGCAAAGAGGACAAGAAGAGTTTAACATTTTGTTTTGAACATTCTCCTTTTATCTTGGCCTTTCTCCCAAATACCAAGTCTAATTGTCCTCTGGTCTCCGTTCATTGCATCTTTTTCATCTCTGTCACCCCCTCTTAAGATGAAAGGAAAACATAACAGGAAAGAAGCGCCAAAGAAAATCAGATTTGTGAAATGAGATGTTTCCCACACAGGCTTCATCTAAAGTGACTTCAATCACTGATGATGTTTCCACAGCATGATAAGCTGTCTGATTGTAGCCCCAGAGCTCATGTTTAAACAGATAATGAAACCTACAGACCACAGAATGAGAGTGCATAGTCATTATTACTTATGTGTGTTTCTCTCTGTAGATCCATGATGATGTTCTCATGTGTGAAAATGACTCAGTTGTTCATCCATCAGAAAAAAGGAAACTGTGTCCCACACCATAGCTGTTAACTCCCAGAATAGTGTTGTTTCTTTATCCTCGCTGCTGAAAAATGTTTCAAGTGTTTCATGGTCTCAAGTGAATCTGAAGTACTTTGCTGTTTTTCCTCAGATATCTGGAGTCTTGGTGTGATCCTGTTCATGTTGGTTTGTGGCCAGCCCCCCTTCCAGGAAGCAAATGACAGCGAGACCCTCACCATGATTATGGACTGTAAATATACTGTACCAACCCACGTCTCCAGTGCCTGCAAAGAGTAAGTAATACATTCTGTGTTTTTAAATGGACCAAAAAATGATCATAACTGATATTACTAGGAAATAGAGGTGTCTCAAAAAACTGATTCACGTCAGAATTTCAGTTCTTGCTCTCCAAGATTCTAAATTGATTTGAAAATAATTAAAAAAAGACTTAAAAAGATATTTGTCATCCTCTTTCAAGAGCATGTAAATCGCACAGCGATACTAGCCCATTATGCTGCTAAAGTTAGCCTGTTTGCTTGCTGTTGGTGGTGTTTCTGTAAAGAGCAGCAAAGAAAAATCCAGCCCATCCCTCCTTCTAAAAGCCAGTGTGTGGGTGAATGAATGTGACGTGGAGACACTGCCTACCACTGAATGGTCAGAGTATTGCCATGACTCAGGGATCTCACACACAGAAGTGAAATGCCTCGTGTTATCTGCTTTAAAGTGCCTCGTGACTCCCCAAACCTTCCTCCGCTTTAAACAGTATATGACGTTCATTCTGTCTTGCAACTTTAGTATTTTATTCCGTGGCTTTTAAATGTATTGACTTTTTCTTTGATCACATTAAAAAGGTGAAGTGAATTGTATCCATCGTCTCCTCACATAAGAGACTTTACATTGCATCTGAGGCTGGAGTCATGATGCTTCGGGTTGTCCTTCTGTGTTGATGTGATGATGTGAAGTGGTATCACACCCACGATGAAGAACCTGCTTATACTGTAAGGAAAATTGAAGAAGGTATTCTCCAAACTGTGCAGGACTTAGCCGAGTTGAACAAATACCACTGATGGAAAAGGCCCATTTATATCAGAACTGGGAAGAGGTGAGTGGGAATGACGTCAGATGTCAGTTATCAGCATTCCAGTTACAAAGTTGGAAAAAACTTGCCGATCTACCAGGCTGTTGTTAGCTGTTGTTAGCACGCCCTGCGTTGTTGTTCACACATACCACATGAAGAATGTAAATATCTCTGTAGCAGTATTTCCATATATATACATCGAACAATATTATGTTTTTGGCTGATTTAGTGTGACAAACTCTAATCAGAAGTGCTAATAAACGGAATATTACAGGAGCTTAATAACAGTTAAGCTATCTTTGTTTGTAAACTCGGGGGTGGTGAGGATCCCCCGACTTCCCAGTACAACTGGAACACAGCATTAAAGGTCCTGGGTAAGACAGAGCTCGACCAGATGTATTCAGTACGCCATCACACAGCATTAAAAGAAGCAGAATAGTGGGCAGTAACAATACTGACAGCTGACCAGCTCATGCTGCACAGTTTTGCCAACTTCAGCCTTATTCCAGGACTCAATCTCTTTGCTGTTTCATTTCTAAAGACTGTGGCTCCTACAGCATGCAGACAACAAATAGGACTCAGGAAACCCATTTTTAAATATAAAGGCTTTATTGTTGTCAGTCTGTCAATAATAAAATTATTGACAGACTGTCTGAAACTGTTGATTTAATCCAACAAGCAAAACAGTGCAGATAGTTTAATAAATAGAAGGCAATACACTTAATATAAACTCATCAATATAATGTAACTGATGTTGTTGTTTAATAATGCCAAGAAAACAAATTTCTCCCCCACTCAACTTTA
The DNA here is from genome assembly GCA_037902135.1 of Cetoscarus ocellatus. Taxonomy (NCBI): domain Eukaryota; kingdom Metazoa; phylum Chordata; class Actinopteri; order Labriformes; family Labridae; genus Cetoscarus; species Cetoscarus ocellatus. The sequence continues at coordinate 1,587,417 of JBAMNC010000640.1, read as the reverse complement.
TTTATTTAAGGTTCAGCAAAAATCTAAATCCCTAGCTCTGTAAAATACATTCAAAAACACCATGTTTTTAGCTTCATCAAATACTCATTTACCCAGCCAACCTGAATGCATCACAATGTTTCTGACTGGACCTCGAATCCATTGCTCTTTTAGCTTAGCTGATTAGCTTTTATGCTGTTGGTTAGGGTTAGTTGATTAATTTCTGTGCATACTTAGACAATGGACTAATATTTTGGACTTAATGAGTCTTTGGGACTCTGGTACAGTTAATTTGAGAGGATGACAGGTGTCACGTTATTTTCTTTTGACAAAAGTCAGTCGATATTGATCAGTACTGATACTATCAGGACATCTTCCATGATTTTACTTCTATGAAGTCTTCAAACCATTTTTTCTGAGGTGTCAAAGTCAAGCACACAACAAGTTATAGTTACTCTTGATGATGACGATAAGCACACTTTGTAACGAGAAGAGCTTTGATTGAGAATCGTGATTCTCAATCAGCAAAACAAAATGCAAAAAGTTGCATATTTTTGTGATATATAACAACCTAACTTAATTTACAGTTTAAATAAATACATTTGCTGTTATGTAATTGCCAACAAAGCGCAATTACATAACAGCAAATGTATTTAACAAAGCGCAAGTGCTTCAGAAAGTTAATTTCTGAAGCACTTCCTCTGGCTAGAACACGTTTTCATGTCAACCGATCTGTTACCCATCTGATTTTTCAGGGTTTTCAAGACTGTCAGGTATTAATGGTATGAATGTCACTGAAAATTTCTCATCAACGTAAATGCTAAGTATGTCAACATTTTTAATTTTTTATTGGTTGGACAAGGATGCACAATAGATTAGCAGATTTAGTATAGCTTTGTGCTAATTGTAACTTAATAAACAACATTTTTATATTTGAAATTATCAACATAGGAGGATATTAATCTGATTATCTACATCAATATTAGGGGTGGGTATCTGCAAGAATCTGGCAATATAATACGTGTGGTGAGACACAGGTGATGATACAATATATCATGATATATTATGATACTATAAACAGGGCAATACATCAATTTTTTTTTTACTAAAAAAATATTTTATTATTTTTTTGCATGAAGAACCCAAAGTATTGTAAACATAAATAAAGTGGTTTCTTCTCTGTTTATTTATATAGAGCTTCCACTCTGCATGATTTCAAACTTTATTTTTCTGCCCAACGCCTGAAAGAATAGCAATAAATTTAACTGAGAGGAGAAGCTGCGCTAAAATACAAATGTCCCAAAGTTGTATAAATTATTATATAATAACATGTCACAATATTGCTCTAAAATATTGATACAGTATTGTGCTGAAACACCAATACATTGGTGTTTCAGTATTTTTCTGTACCCCTAATAAATATGTAAAGTGGAATTCTTCTCAAATTTTGAAAGGCTTTGTTGGGTATTCATTTTTACTCAATATCTGTCCTCAAATGTAGGCCTTCTTGCTCTGGCTTTTTCAGACACCTTATATTGTTGGTTTGGACCACGTTCATCTGCACTTTGATTTTTTTCTTTAACACGTCTGCTGTGACAGCGCCAAGGAGAGAAACTTAAACCAAGGTGTTTGTTACACCTACAGCTCGGCTGCTTTGTTCCAATTCAGTTGAAGGAAGATGGCACAGATTTGCATTTTTCCTTTGGACGGTTTCTTGTTCACATGGCAGTATTTTGACGCAGACCAAGCGACACAAAAAGACAAGCTGGCTGTACGTCATTACTTCACAGCCAGTGTTGCCATGGCTACGAGATGTTTTGCATTATTGGAAGGAATCTAGCAGGCAAAGGTATCTTCAAAAAGAGACATTGTTTAATAGAGGAGGTCTACTGTCTTATGAATGATTGTAGAAATTAACACATTTATCAATGTTGGACATGCCTTACAATACAAATGTAAGACCAATTCTGTGCACGAAGAAGAGGGCTCTTTACACTCATCAGTGTCTACAGCAAACCAGAAAGGACACCAGATTGCATTGTAACTTATCACATTGAAACATTTTTAGAAGTGCCTGCAGAGAAATTGTTGGTGATAAATAGTAGAGAGCAGCCACGAAAGGATAAATACTCTGGCGTGGACTAGCTGGACTAAATTCTGGAGACTAAAGTTTTTGAACCAGTCAGTATTGTTAAGTCCTGTAATTATCTGCTTGAGGTGGTGACTAAAGTTCATCTGTCTCTATTTTCATGGTATGTTGTGCCTGTAAGGGACTCTGTGGCATCCAGAACATAATTATGAATAGTACTTTGTCATCAGCCTGGTTGTCTGGTAGCCATAATGAAGATATTACTACTGCAGTAGTGTGATGAGCTAACTCGTCACTTGGGCTGTGATGTGTTAGTCGCGAGTCGACTCATTGGTCGATAATTGCTGGGGCGACCAGAACTCTGATTGGTCGCCCAATCGTATTTTTTTTCCGCTTCAATTTATTTTTTACCGCGGCAATTTACAGTCATCAGGAGGAACGTTCCAAGTGCTAATGGGGGTGTTTTCAGACCAACCCGGTTCCACAGGTAACTTGCCTGTCTCAGAACACCCCCTTGTTTTCACCACTTTGGATTCGCCCACCACCTGGAGACCTGGCTGGAGACAGGAGGATTGAAGAGCGTCTATGTTAGCCTATTCAACGTCTGGGGTTTTGCTGAGTATTTATCAATAAGAACAACTCTGCCAAGTAATCTAGGTGTGGAAAAGTCTGAAGTTGGGCATAGATTAATTTAAATTCAAGGCTTTTTGATGTAATGGCTTTGATTTGTAATTTACTCATTTGCAAAGCTACATGCACAACAGCTGCATATCTGTGCACAGAGTTTATGAGTCTTGGTGCCATGATCATTTACACGGTACAACAGTGCAGTGTTTTGACCTCATGAAGACAAAGGTTAGGGGAATTATTTTCAAGAATCACCCTCAGTATCAGAAAATCTTTTCCTTGTACCGCACAGTTCTTGAACTGTGATACAAATACATTTTTCTGTTGTTGGTAATATTAGGCTGCTGATGTTGGCAGATTGAGATTTGGATGGGGCTTTAGGCTGTTCTTCCCTTTGTTGGTTCATCTTTTTGTTTGTTTATTTTTTTGCTAAATTTAGCCAATAACCAACTTGTGGGCTCTCTGAACAAAAACAGTGGTGTCCTAGCCCCTCTGCTCAACATGCTATGGAGGCTAATTCTCTGTTCCCACTCCGACTGCGCATCCAAGTATTTTTAGATACAGGAAATAAACGCTTATCTCCTCTGAGTCGAAGGAGAGATCTGACTAGATTGAAGTGTTAAGCTGAAGCAGCTGCAAGCAATCTGATGGGCTTTGACTTCAGAGAAGAGGAGCTATTTGTCACATACTGTTTCTCAGCCTTATACTTTTATCATGTCAGTGACTGGGGCTCCATCCACACATACACAGTTTGAAATATACAGCCAGTATGTGCAGTGCCTTGACTTTTCAGAGAGATTTGCATGGTTTCACTCAATTCTCTTTAAATATCAAAGTAATAGTGTTACACAACAAAGGCAGGATCAGCCATATCAACGTGTAAGATTTAAATAGGGCCAAGAACAGTGAGGGAGCTAAGAAAAATGATAATGGCTGGATGTTTCATTTCAAGTCATGATGCAACAAAATCAGAGCATCTCCATATTTTCTACAGTGACTCGATGAAGAAATTGAGCATTCTTTGGCTTTTCCTCTGTTAGATTTGTTTATTTACTGAACCTATAAGGACTCTTACAGCTCATTTATAACGCATTCATTCTTTCATACACACATTTGAACACTCTATAGCAGTGATCATCAACTAGTGGCCTGACCACACCAGGCCCTCCACATCTTCTAATGTGGGACCCTTATGCTGCGGTCAGACTACACGATTTAGGCACGATTATGACCTGACCCGACAGTTATAGGGTTTCGGGACCGGTTAGTATGAAAATCGGTCGTTCTATCTCGTGTGTTGTGATCTAATAACCATTGGATACTCTGCATGTGTGACGATCACGGATGTAAACAAACCGAGGTTGATGCCTTGAGAGAATCTCGAGTACTACGAGACAAATGTAAGGTTTTGCAAAGCTCTGAAACAGCATCCCTGCTCTTCTGATGTGTTGAAAAGGAGCTACTACAGACTTTAAAAAGAGAGATGTTAGAGAGAAACAGCAGATTCAACATGGTGACTGCTTACATTTATTAGCAAACAGCACTCAGAGTCAATTAGTGTTGCCCCTCCTCCTTCCACCATCAGTACATCAGTTAGCACATGCAGTCAGTCTCAGTCTTGTAGTCTGTCATGCTCATCTGACAAGTCACTGCGGGAATTTATGGCTTTGTGGTCGCCTTGTCTGACATACTGACCCTCATTAGCGGTGAAAAAAATGATGATGTCTGATGTCAGTATAAGTCTTCTAATCTATGGTGGGAGTATGGGTGAAGATAGTTCAGCATAAACCAAACCTGAACATCAATAATGTCTGAACTTATTATTACTGCTAACAATCCTTGCAGCCAGGTCTTGTAACATAGCATTATCATATGAAACCACTGGTGTGCAAAAGAACATCTGGTTTTGCGGGGGAACATAAACTGAGAGCACATCAGCATAGTGCATGAAATTAAACATTATGTATCATACCTTCTCATCATGGCTTTGGAAAAAAGAACTCCGGTAACTCAAGAACTGTATTTTTATAAGTTGCTCCGGAGTATAAGTCACATGTATTCAGTGCTCTGGTAGAGAGGTGGTTGCCTTGTATGAAGTGGTTACGCCAAGAAGGCCCACTGCGTCCTTTCTGTTGGCGTTGCTGTTAACGAATACATCCACCGGGGGGGCTCGAACAAATCTGTCTCTCACAGACCTCCACTTCTCCTTCGCTAGTGACCAACTGACATTTAATTGCTCTCCAGTCTCCCCCCAGTTATTTCTTTAATTTTTTTTTTTTTTTTGTCCCGGTGTCCAGGCGAAGTAACATCATACAGATGTTTGTAATTTCCAACCAACTCGCAGAGTTTCTCTTCAAAAAGTTCCACCATTATTATTTATTCTTCATGTCTTGCTAGAGCTACGTAATGGGTAGTAACAGCAACACTGCCAAACGCTTTCCAGTGGGACTGCTCTGTTTGGCCCGTATTCATAAGCTTTATGGAAACGTGCAGCAATATGGACGAAATGAATGCAGAGCACGGACAGGAGGCTCAGTCCGGATCCAGATCCGTCTTTAGCGTTGAGTATAAATGGGCCTGTAACAAGCTTCTCCCGGCAGCACGTTGTTCAAGCACCCATCTGTGGACTCGTTCCTCCAGCTCTGGCCATCTTGCTTTTGGCCGGCGATTAGCTTTCTTCATTTTCTTCATTGGAGTAAGAGTAACCTCTGCTTTTCAGCAGTCTCTCATGAGTTTCCCACTCACTCTAAACTTAATTTCTGCTCGATTACCGCTGCATGTTTTACTACCTGCAGTTTGTTAGAATAGGATTTTCATTTTGGGGACATTTTGTTTATGTCTAGCCTAGCCTAGAGCGCCCTCTCACGGCTGTAGACGATAACGTTTACTCCTTGGTTCATGTCTGTCAGTATGTTAAATGATGTATATTTTGATATATAAGTCGCACCTGACTATAAGTCGCAGCACCAGTACAGATGGTACAGACTCCTCACACACTGCTCAAAATGGACATGAAAAAAGGACACACGCAGACTTTGTCAGAAGTCCCATAGGTTTGAAATTGTAATCCACTTCAAGTCCTTGTTGAAGTCGACTGGATAAATGCTAAAACGAATCTTTCAATACCCTGATTAGCTCCACACATATATATTACGATGCATTCAAAATCAGCTTAGAAAAATGACACTTGAATAAAATAAACGCTTTATTGATGTGCTCAAATGTAATTTCAAGAAGAAAATAAGGTTTTGTCTAAACATTTAAATAACTACAGTTGTTTGGAGGTCAAATGTGTTGATTTTTTTTGTTCATACAGCTTTATGAAATAAATATCACAGGTGGTAAAAGCTCCTGAACAGGATTTTTTTAATGTTTGTTTTGTAAGTTTTTCAGTTATATATCATAAAATGTGTCAAGTCTGTTCTGGTTAATGTTTTTTTTTCCTTTAAAATTGTTTAAGGAGCAAAGATCAGCCTTTTCTCCACTATAATCCTGCAGTGTTCTTGTAAAATTAGCCTTAAATGCCTCAGAATGGAAAATGGTAGTTAAGGCTGTCAAACTGAACCAAGCTGTAAACTGTGACTAAAAACAGTGGCATGCACCAAACTGTGGGCTAAGTGTATCATTGCATCTCTAGATCCTAACAGGGCTCATAAATCTTTGTAATGATTAAACCTGAGGGAGAATACTGCCTACCAGAAGTGTCTCATGTATCTTAAAGGACCTGCTGTCATGACGTAGTTTGTGAACAAGTGTTTTAAGAAGAGTATCACGACAAGGCACAGCAGCGGAAAGTCTGACTAAACCACACAACAATGATAACAGCGTCTTGTTCCATAAAAACAGTTAGAGCAGGCAAGACAGCAAAAACAACATGACGAAGCAATTCCTTCAATGTAGCATGAGTGAGGGTAAATGCACCGTGTTCAGTGTGTTTCCATCTCTCATCTACCTAAGCCAATATTTCCCCAGCCACAGGAAGTATAAGCTGCTGTGCAAACGTCTCACACATTTGTGTTATGGTAAATAAATCATGTGGACAAATATTTCAGATATATTTTGTAGATATGAGTCCAGAGAGTGGTTGTTTATAAAGTATGTGACATCACATGGAGAATGACAAACTGCTTGTCCAATTCTGCCAGCCTTTTTGTTTTTTGGTTTAAAACTGTTTCAGCTGAAGTTAATAGAGCAACTGAGTTGTAGGTCTGCTGTGAGGCTCAGTTCCTGGATCAACACAGTTCTTATCTTCTCTTCATGTATTTCTGTTTACGACTTGCCCCGGATGGTGGATGTATCAGTCTTTTTGCTGTCGTCTCCTGTTGGTTCACCAGAATGCATTTACATGCTTCAATTAATGAATTATTCAGTGACTCGTGTTTGCAAACCCATCGCTCAATTCTTCTGGAGCATTGTTTGTGTTTGTCATCTTTGACTTCAATTTCTTGGGACCAGACTGTATCAAAATGTTCTTATTACACCCACCAGCTGTCCCTGTCAGGAGCATCACCAGCACCAGAGACACATTGGGAAGTACAAACACTGTTTCCTTTTGCATCATAATTTGATCTGTTTATGATGACCCTGTGGCCTGGTTAATAACCATTCAGAACATGATGTCCTTCCATCCCTCGTTATTACAGTAATCACATTGAGTGCACTTGCACAAACACTCAAGCTTCCAGTCTGTTTCAAACACATCCCTGACACTGATGTTTAAAGCTCTGATTTAAGCCCGGCTCACCCTGCAGTTCCAAGCTTTTATATTTACGCCCCTGTGGCACTTTGCCCTCACTCTGAAAACTTCGGAGCCAGTGGGGGAGTGCAGTGCTGTGTATGTATGTGTCTGTGTGCGTGAAAAACGCTCAATTCAATTTAAAGAGCTTTTCTGACATGAATGTTGTAGGGCAGGGCTGGGCAGTCAATGCAGCTCACTAGTCAGTGTCAAATTTCCCAAAAATTGCAACCTGAAGGATAAAAAAAAAATGTAGTTTAGCTTGATATGCCCCTACAAAGTTACATGCATTAAAACATGAAGGATGGAAACATGTGAATTTTAGGTTGTAATAACTGTTTTTGTTTTTATTTTTAAAAGGAATTTGTAGATATGATATGGTATAATGATTTTGTAAAGATCTGTTATGAATCATTGCTAATGCTTTTAGTTAAAAAAGACAAATGTACTTAAATTTCCATCAGTGACTGAGATTTTTGGCTTCATTCTGAGCCATACTCGCTCACACATCCCCAAAACTGTATCTTAGTCTGAATCAACATGATTATCACATCCTCATGGAATTAATGTGAATGTCTTGAGGAGTAATGATGGCAGAGCTTTATGAAACGTTAATGAATAGATTGTGAAAAGAGCTTTAGTCTGTCTGCAGCCTGATGATTTCTCCTGTGTGAATATAGAGAACATTTGAGCCTTGCTTTTACACTGACTCATGGGTTGGTGTTTCCATCACTCACACCTTGTTCTGAGAGTGAAACAAGAGACAGAACTATATAGAGAATCGAGTGTTTGTTGGTGTACAACATACACAAAGAGCTGGACAGGAATACATTTGGTGCTCATGCTGTTCCACCAGAGCCCTACAGGAATGTTAACTTAATAGAGACACCAATTATTTATTGAAATTTGCATAGACTGCCACAGATTTAGGATTAATTTAGTTGACCATTAGTCGTGTAGGTTAGAGCAATGTTAAAGGGATACGCACTGGGAGTCAGCAGGTATAGCTAGCCTGTCTCTGCCTACAGTCATCAGATGAACTCTTGAGCAACTCTAAATTGTCCTGTGTGCTTGTTGTGACACGTTTTTTTACTGCGTTATGTTACGTTATCTTCTACTATCATCGTTTTATCTTCTATTTATAAACAGAGGCTTTGTTTTGTTATCATACTTCCACAGTGGTTTTGCACTAGAGATGTGACGTTTGCGAACGAGTCAAGTCTTTTGAACAACTCTTTTAAGTGCAGGCATTTTGTAGGACAAAGTACGACAATGAACTGCAACAACCAGGAAACTTACTGAAAGACACCTCGTGGAACAGAATGGAATTTTAGGCATCATGTTGAAATGTAGCTGTTGTTAAACATACATCTCATAAGGGGTGGCTGTGGGACACCAGCGTTCACTGGCCAAGTGAGAGGTTGATGTAGAGCCCTATAAAATCTGCCATGGCATTTGACATTAAAAGGGGAATTCAATATAAATGCGGAATATCACAGAAACAGACGACATTTTAAGTGAACTTTTTTTTTTAGAACGTATCTCTGGGGAAAATGCTTTGACTCTTCACCCCCAGGTGGCATTGGCATTGTCACTACCTGGAGCTCACGTAATTGCAGTGGGGTAAGGTGAAGATGGTAATGCTGGAGCCATGAGGGGTCATGCGGTTGATTATGTAACTCCTCAGAAATATATGTAGATGCTAGTGGAGTGAGGTCTCTCTTCTCTGAGTGCTGTTCTTTCATATACCGCTTTCACACTAAAATCTGCGGGTCAACGCTGTTTTTTATAAGGCTGGTTAACCCGCGAGTGACTCTTTTACCACTGCCAGCAGACCCGGGTCTACTCAGCAGCAGACGAGCTGCGTGGCTGTTTTTTTTTCCTCTGGCGCATCAAGCTGATGTCATCACGTTGATGACATCATCGGCACGACAAAACACGACCACGTAAACAATGGAAAAGAGCATGGACGCCGTGGACACGGTTTTCTGTACTTTGTACTTTTGTCCCTCTTTAAAAATGTACAGACTCCGCGCTGATGATACAAAGGTGGATGGAATTTGTTGCCGAGATGGCAAAGAGTCACGTAAGTTACAGACAGGGGACGGGCGCGATGTTATGCCGTGAGCACGTAATGCCGACGTCATCCGTAACTTAGCAGCTTGACCTGGGTGTGACGTTCTCACTGAAGCCGGTCGGAGATGAGCCGATAAAAACCCATGTTGCTTGCAGGGTAAGTCGACCCAGGTCGAAACGCCGAGTAGACCCTTTCAAACTGCGGACAGGACAGGAGCCAATTGTTGGAGGATTTACACGGGTTTTTTGGCCAGTCTGAAAGGGATAATAGTGACATAAGTATCTTGTGTTTCTCTAAAATTCTGTGCCTTTTCTATCCATGCATTGATGTATGTGAAGTGTCAGTATCAGTAGTCATTATTATGAAGACAGTGCTTCCTCTGCAGGTCACAGTGAAATATTTTTTCCTCAACAATAATGTCCCAAAAATTCTATGACAGTGTCTCCATGGTTATTGGACCAACAAAACAGTGCAGCCTTCAGAATGCTGTCATTATGTAGATAGTCTCCCTGTTGCTGCTATCTCCTCTCCACTGCTCCTGCTGCTCCTGCATTTGCTGGTTTTGGTCCTTGGGGAGTCAGGCTCGCTCTGACTAATCCCCAGCATGACTGTCAGTCAGCAGAGCACCGTTCTGCCTGGCCTGTTACTCCAGAGCATTTATTCCATAGTCTGCTCACACCGAAGCACAAACACGCTCAGGGATTGGGTAGATTGTGAAAGATGGATGGAGTACAGCCAAGAGAAAATGCACTGGTTTCTCAGTTTTATGGTCTGTGTAGGTGGGTTGGAGTGATTGTATTTAGCTCTCACTGTAGCCATGTCAATGGAGGCAGCTTATTTGGCTTCCTTTTTACAGCCATTTGTATAAGGCTTAAATTGTGTAACCTATCATGATTTTTGGTCTCCAATCAATTTTATAATCTTCTTTTGAAGTAAAAACCGTCCATGTGGTCTTTGTATGTTATTCCTCAGATGAGGAATAACATACATACAACTGTTTTATGCTGATGACAAAGATACTTACGCCTGGATTCATGATGCTTTTCTCTTGTATTAATTTTAGCCTTTTACTGAATTCCACATCCAGCTTAATCCTATGAAATTGCAATCTCAGCTTTCAACAGTGTCATTTGTGTGCAATCTAAGCTGCTGGCTGACCAGCTGTAATTTGTCCCCTCTGCCCTGTCAAAGCAGATGTATGACACAGGCTGTGATTGTGCATTATACACAACATGTCCAAAGCCGGCCTCTGGCTTTCCACAGTGTACCAACGAGAATGGTTAGACTGCACTCTAACAACAAACCCTGGCTCAGCAGACAGCTGAAACTCAACCGAATGATGGGTCCCATGAGGGAGATTTTACACAGATTTACTGGGCCTTTTGGGGCAGCTCAGTTATTCATCTTTTTAATTCAGGCAAGGGCATTAGGTGCAGATATCACGACAATCCAAGATTTATCAGTATGTTTGTCAATTGAGATGAAGTTTAGAGGATCCTAGCTTAAAAGTATGATCGTTGTGTACTTTCCTTCCTCTTTTGTGTTTATGCTACTTTCAGGATTCCAACACTGGGAAAACTCGGGCACAGGCAAACAAACAGGTCAGGGGTGCAGTTTAACACGCTATTTAATGTTTCTCATTGGTCTGTCCCTCCAGGAAATCATGATTTTGGGATCACAACAATAAATGCAAATTCAGCCAATTCTTGTGAGTTCTTCATGGCCTCACAGCTTTGTCAATCATCCCAATTCTTGATGGATTTGGCTGATTTTTTGGGGTTCACATGTAGCATTTTGCAGATTAAATGTATTTTATTTTACCCTTGGCAAGTAATATTAATGAATTTTAAAGAAATGTTGTTTCTGTTCTAATCTGCTCCTCTGGTCGTCTTTACTTGTGCCTCTTTTTACTTCAACCCCTGAACTAATGCCCCATCCATGATCTGATCAGCCAAACATTAAACCACTCACAGCCTATCAAAATGAATGCCTATTTAATGTCCCAGGAACTACATTTTCTGATTGGCTCCAGGGGTCAATCAACCCAACAGCCCGGGTGCTTGGAGGACCAGCAAGGCACAGAGAGGCCACGGGGGGCACAGTGTATAGTCTCGCAGCATTGTATCCTGTGAATCTCAAAAGGGAATATCTGCAGACGTTTTCAAAGTATAATCATCTAAAGCCAACGCTGAAGTCACAGAGTCACCACTGGCCTTTTTGCTAATGACCGGCCTGCCCAGTTTCAAAGTTTGACCACAGAGTCGATATTGCTGTGACCATGGTGGCCCGCTGTGTACTGAATCATTGTCAAAGGCTTTAAAATCATGTACAGAGTGACCACTGATGTTTCTTCACATCGGTGACATTACACAAGGGAGCCTATAACATCACTGCTCCATCAGGTCCTGGAGAAAAGACATTTTTTCACTGTTTTCACCTCTGATATTTGTTAATATATGTTAATAAGCAAACATTATGTCCAGTGCAATACCCAGTCAAATGTGGTCTTCTGTCACACAGTATCAATCAATATTATATTCATATTGGAAATATTGTTAATGTTAATGGTGTAAATTTCTTGGCCTTGTTCATAGTCTCACATTACTTATTTATTTTTTTCCTTCATAAGGAAGTTGATATAGCTTGAAGATTCTGCATGTTGCAAACTGTTTTCTTTCTTTTTTTTTTTTTTTTTTACTTAATTCTTTATGCTCTTTTTTACTTCAATGTTAAAAACATAACCTCCTTGGTGGAGGTAACAAGTAGAATTGTAAATGTTAGATAGATATAAGAGATTAAAGAAACATTTTTGCCACTTTCACATCCGTGATAAATCTGAACCCTTGGTCAACAGTTTTCTGATATCTGATCAGACCAATGTGACAAGACTCCTCCAGTATTAAGAGCTGAAGGTTATATCAGTATTGGTGCAGTAAAGCAGTCTGAGTGAGTGCTGGAGTCACTCTGGTCACTCATCAGCAGTTCAGACTTCATGGTTCTGACGTGTCTGTTCTGCAGGGCTGACAGGGTCAGCTGGTGGAGCAGGTGAAGACCTCCCAGCACCTGAGAATCACTCAGACACATTTCTTTCTCTTCAGACAGGATCATCTAAACCCTGCTGTCTTTACTTCACCTCTGGTCACTCTTTTGATCATTTACTATGTTAGCCAAAGCTTGGCTTAATTATTGTCTAATGATGTGATTTGAGTTTTAGAAAATTAGCGGAGATGTTAGTCGGCTTATTTTCAGTGTTGCAGAGACAGAGACTCAATTTATAGGCCCAGACTTTAGTCGCTCTTAAAGCGATAGTTCAGGATTTTTCAATGGAGTTGTAATGTTTATCTAATACTAGAATGTGTTGTTAATAAAGCACGAAGAATTGTTATTTCTTTAAAAATCGCAATTTATAACACATATTCTAACCTACGGACGCAGCCATTGTTTTCCTAGCGCAATGCATGCTGGGTTGATGACGTTATAGGGCTGCACTGTGCCGAGCCGTTACGTTTACTCACTGGCTATCAGGAGCGAGAATACCATAATAATGCCACATTGTGCTACTTTTGGGTGCAATTTTCAGTCAAAGGGAAACAAGGGGAGTGATGTAAATCTACACAGCTTCACAAGTGAGAAAGAGAAGAAAGGAGAGGGAAATCGCTTGTGGGCGTCCACAACTTCTAAAGGACCCACGGTGATGTTCTCACCACTTCTCTCCAGATGCATTTGATGCGTTTAGCCGAGCCAAGCTGCTGAAAGAGCTCACAAGTGCTGCTAGTTGCATAGACTAAAGCCAAATGCCTTGCCTACAGTTTTGTCACACAAACACACAAAATGCCCTCGGTAAACGAGGGAAGTCCGCTAGAGGAAACGCCATAGGCAGGAGACGCTAGATGTTCTCCTGCGAGGATGTCAACAACACACTCCTGCAGATTAATCAGTCAACACAGCAGTCCGTAAGTCTACAGACTCGTCGTCAGCTTCCTCTGTGATCATAGTGATGCTCAATGGTTCACCATCAGCTACATCTGCAGGAGCGAGTTGTTGACATCCTCGCAGAATAACACCAAGCGTCTCCTGCCTACGGCATTTCCTCAAGCATGTTTTCATGCTCGGCACAGTGCAACCCATACACATCCTCCACCTGGCATGCATTGCACTCGTAAAAAAATGGCTGCGTCTGTAGGTTACAAAAATTGTGATTTTTAAAGAAATAACAATTCTTCGTGCTGTTTTAACAACACATTCTAGTATTAGATAAAAATTAAAGCATATTTATGACTATTTGTCTTCACAGTCGGGGTATCCTTTAAAAAACTTAAGAAAGCAAAGTTCTCACGACAAGTTCTTGTCAACTTCTACAAAGAAGCGATTGAAAGCATCCTAACTGGAAACATCATAAACTGGTATGGGATGTGCATGACCCAGAACAGGAAGACTCTGCAAAGAGTGATTAAAACTGTCCAAAACATTGTTGTAACCATCTACCAAGAACTGGTCATACAGGGGTGGTGAGGTACCTACGCAGAACCTAAAGGATACTGGAGGACAACACCCACCCCGGCCATAGCCTGTTCACCCTGCTGCCATCAGGCAAAAGATACAGAAGTATCCGCTGTACCACCAGACTGCAGAACAGCTTCTTTCCTCAGGCTGTGAAATTGCTGAATGCACCATCTGCACTCTTCCCTGTCTAATGGTTTTGTTTTTGTTTTGTTTTCGGAGCCAGAGTTTAATTTCTTTATGCAACCTGTTTCACAATGACAGACTTCCTTGTATCTTGTATCCTTGAATTGTTGAATGAGGTCCATAGATTTAAAGAGTTTTAGGTGAAAACAAGCTATAAAAACAGCATAAGGGTCTGCTATATTTAATTTCCTAGCAACAACTTGCTTTTCCACTACCAAGCCGCCTTGTTTTGGCACTACCTCGGTACATGGTGCAGCCTACGGTTCCCGTCCGCCAGCAACATCCTGATCAATACACGATCTGTGACTCTGAACCATTTCAGTCAATCCCTCTTTGAGTGTCGTGATTTAATGTTTGTTTTGCTCATGCTAACTGATTCAGCAGCTCTCATTGTTGCAGACCAGTGAAAGATATTATGCAACACCAGTTTCCCAACACACCTGATATAATTCAGTTAACTTGGGGCCATTGAATCAATGACAGTGTCACTGGGTTTTGCAGGGTCAAACATTAGATTTATTTTTTTCACAAAATTCCAAAAGATGTAGCTCTCTCATACTCTCAGGTTAGGATAAGTGCCCAAGGAGCTTTGATCAAGCATCCACAGCCATACATTTATCCTCAGTTGCACCATCAAAACAGTGTTGGATTGTGTTTGAAAAGTTAAGTAAGAGTGTGACTTATGGATGTTTTTGCTGTTTTTATTCCCCCTCCCTGTTTCCCCTATGGCCTCAGTCTGATAGATCGGATGCTTCAGAGGGATCCCAAGCGACGAGCCTCTTTGGAGGAGATTGAAACCCATGCCTGGCTGCAGGGGGTTGACCCTTCTCCAGCCACCAAGTACAACACCCCCCTGGTCTCCCACAAGAATCTGTCAGAGGAGGAGCACAACAGCATCATTCAGCGCATGGTGCTTGGAGATATTGCCGACAGAGAGGCCATAGTCGAGTAAGTGTGGCTGCTTGATTTTTTCTTTATGGAGTTAGGATATTTGTGTGTGGAGCCAAGCAACATGCTTCAGGTATAAAAGTGTATGATTGTGGTACACTTAGTTTGACTTGTTCTTAAACATTTTTCACATGTGGTGTTAGTGAACAGCCTCCCTCATGGGGTGGAGCTCTTGCAGGTGAAATGAGAACTTTATATGTTTTAGTTTTCTCTAGTTTTTGAAAATGATTACCCAAAAAGCTGAAGGTCTACAGCACATCAAATGTACTTGTTTGGGGGCAATCACACAGAGAGGCATTACTTGAGACGTGAGGCCATTAAAATAATTTCTTTCCTATGTTCCAGGGCATTTACCTTTTTCCACAGCCACTCACCTCAACACCATTTTCCAGTGTTTTTTCAGCGTCATAAAAGTTGAGACATTTTTCAAATTTTCATGGGAAAACTTGGAGACACAGTGTGATTTTATGTCACTTTCAGCCAAAGCAGTCATAAAATAACAGCCAAACAGACAGGAGTGGAGGGTTACTGATGCCCTTAAGCGGGGTCCACACATAAGGATTTTCTAAGTCTGAAGAGATTTTTTATCTGTTAGAGACCCCACACATGAAGATAAAAAAATCAGGCATTTAACAGTTTTGATCATACTGTGTGGTGTGCTGTGATAATCTCAACACAGCACACCAAACACATAACCATTCTGTCCCACCACTGATCTAGAATCTAGTCCTCCAAGACAGAAATCTCACATTATAAAACGTGATCTAACAAAAAAGAAGAAGAAACCGGTAAACACAACACGCAACATGGAAGAGGACATACAAGAGGAGGGAATGATGGTGGTCTTGGGACTATTTTTGACAGAAAAATCCTAGGTTATTAAGCAACTTTATTCTGTCTGACTGAGAATGAAGTGGGAAGAAAAGAGTCCTTCACTTATCTGCTGATAGTCAAGTTAAAGCACTGAGTGTGTGTCTGAGCAAAACTTACAGTATTTTGTTAGTTTGCACCCATTTTCAGCTCATTTTATATGACTGCATGTTTTTTCACTCTTCTCTACAAGCACTCCCTGCGTGTTTCCCCCCCTGTTTGTTGTGTCAACACCTTGAGCGACGTGTCTCTGTGTGATCAGCCCCTAAGATAGGTGAGGTTAGGGTCAATTGTGCCACTTAAACTCTTTTCCTCATAACTCACAGATGATTTGAAATGAATCCTTTATCTTTTAATACGAGACACCTAAATATGCACATTAATAAATACAACTGAGGTGGCATGCTCATTAGATTGATTGGTAAAAAAAATGTGTCGTTAGGTATGAGTGAGAGTGATTGTCTGTCTCTCTGTGTGGCCCTGCGACTGGCCAGCGACCAGTTTGGGGTCTACCCCACCAGTCACACAATGTCAGCTGGGATAGGCTCTAGCCCCCTGCTACCCCAAAAGGAATGAATGGTACAGATAATGGATGGATGGATAAATACAACTATGTCTGTAGTTTATAATTTTGAGGAAATGGTTTTATTAGCTATCATGAAGGAGGAATCCAATTATTGATCCTTGTTTAAATTCATCATTATTTAAACTTCAGTCAGTTGAAGAAAAGACATTGTGCATTAAATTTAACAGGCATAGTTTTTACTTGTTGATTATGTGGGAAAATGGGTATGTGTTACAACTGCCCCAGGTCTCCCCTATGAATGGTTCTACCTGAAGATCTGACGTGTTGAAAAACTCTTTGAGAGGAGGCTGCAGATTAAACTGTTTGTAAAAGCATATTTTATCAGTCTTTTTTTTTTGCTTCAAATGAAGATAGAAGTCAGAAAAGGTTTCTCAAGTTCTTTCTGTCATGTCTCACTAATGTGAAACACTCACAGCCCCGTCGTGCTTAATTCTATGACTCACAAAGCTAATTATTCAAGTACAAAACAACAACATAATGCCACCTAAGTGCCTGCTTTTCTTTCGTCAGTGAACTCTTTTCTGTGTGCTTCTTTTTGCACAAAATACAGTATTTTGACTTTGATGCTACAGCAGCTGAAGAGCAAAGAAAGGAAAAGTTAAAGTTTATGAACACGTCTTCAAAATTTGGCATCTTGGACACCATAATCTGCTGTGTCACACAGATTCACGTACCCTTCTCTCCACCTCGCACTGTCTAGCAAGAGGGCAAATGACAATTCATTGAGCAAGGTCACATACTGATAAGGGAGGGGATAGAAATGACCGCCCCCCTCAGTCATTTTTTTGGTTTTATTTGACAGTCTGCCTTTCCCAAATTTTGGGAAAGGCTACTCTAAAGGATGGGCCTTGCTTCCTTTCATCAGTAATACAAACTTTTTCAAACCCATCAAACAAACTCACTGAACAGAGATAATATTATAATTCAGCTGTAAGGAATGCTTAACCACACAATTGGAACAATGAAAACTGCACACAGCTTTCTCACAGACATGCTGTTACCATGAAAGCGGTGCCACGGTTCAGTTTTTGCCCCCGTAAAATGTGATTCAACCTGTTTCTCTTTTCCTCTCCTTAACTGACATGAGAGCAGACGCACATGAAAACACGAACACAACAGCTGAGGAGTGCAGACAAACGTTAAGCTGAAGGAACATTTCATCTTTCCCCTGCAGCTAGGAGAGAAACCAGCTGTGCTGCTACATGCTGAGAGAGCGTGAATGAAAGAGCGAAAATACTTCTGTTGGTTTACAGTTCATTCCTTCCTCTCAACCTTGTTTCACATTTCACCTTTATCTTTCTTTATTGGGCCCAAACACACACACAGTATACATTACAGTCAAAGTCTCACTCTCTTTGTTTTCTCCCTTCGCACCTCTCCTCTTCTCAGAGATACAACAGCATCCACCATCATGTCTGTATGTGAACATTAACAGGGAGTGTTTGTGTGTGTGCTGATATGCTGACAGATGGCTGTACTTGTGTGTCTTCTCTATAGAAACAGTGATCCAGTGTGTGAAAGCTCGTGAGAGAGACAAACTGATATGTCAGTGTGTGACAAAGGGGCAGACGACATACTGGTTTGTTAATCTTCACTAGTGTCCATTTCTGCCAACTAATGGATTCGTGTTATACCTTCATTACAGAGATGAAAACACTCAATGACATAGGATGTTAGGAGAACAACAACACAAGTTATCTTTGCTTTCACTGTAATTATGAGTCCATGCAGACTGGTCACAGATCATCCTCCAAAAGTGACAAGGACTTTCTGTATCAGTGTAAATTCACTTCACAGTCGTATTCGTGTACCTGTCTGTTTATTTAAATGCTTTGGTTATCTTCTTGTTGATTGCATGCTAAGATCAGCATGCAGGAGATGAAGTGTATTTTGTATAATTTTTCAAAATAGAAAAATCTAAACTGATTTAGAAATGACTAAAACCATGTCAGATGTTTTTTTTAGAGAAGCACTTCCTAAACCAGGACAGTAATAAGATGTAAAGGAAAAATTTTAATTTTTTTTTTCTTCCTGCAAAGTCAGATAGATGGTTCAATGTACTATACAGTTTTTAGGACTCCTGACCATCCAGCCCTCGGTTCAGTACCTTTTTCATGGAGAAATGTTTCAGATTTGTTCTTTGTTATTCATTTAATGAAGGTCTGATCAAGTCATTTTTTTAATTGATTAACAATTTAAAACTTCTCTGTATTATATCTTCAGCTTGATTATTGATTTTAGAAATTTATCCCACATACAACACACACTGTAGGCATGAGTTTACTTTAGAGATTTCTTTGTTTGTTTATTACCTCCACCAAAGAGGTTATGCTTTTGACAGCATTTGTTCGATTGTTTGTTAACAGGATAACTCTGAAAGTAATGACTAGATTTTCATGAAATTGTCAGGGAATGTTGGTCGCAGGCCAAGGAGGAAGCAATCGGATATTGGTGGTGATCTGAATCCGGACGCAGATCCGGGAATTTTTTTTTTATTATTATTTCTTAACATTGCAACACAGAGCATGTTTTTTTTTTCTTTTTTGGCCTGTCAGTCTTTAAAGTTCAGCACAGATGCTTTAATCCTGGCACATAATGGCATTTAACAGCAAAAATTGCCCGATAAAACAAAATCAATACCTGCCTTTTTCCATCAGTCAGTTAAATTAAAATTAAACTGACTTTAAAAAACTAAAAGGTGCTTTGCAACCATCAAAATGCAGCGTCAGTGTGGTAATTAGACCGTCATTGATTTGACATGAATGACCCTACAGCAGGTTTTTAAAACCATTGGATTAGATGAGGTTCAAACATGTGTTTGCCTAGCTTAAACAGATATTACACAACTTTTTGAAAAGTTAGTTAATTGTTGCTTTGTTTTGTTTCCCAAATAATTTTGGAGTATCTTTGGACACTCTGTACAAAACCAATCTACCTGACGCTCCACCCAGCTGTACCTTTCACTCTTTGCCTTTCATTGAGGTGTATTTTCAAGAAAAAGAACTGTACTCCATACACTGTGTATTTGTACAAATGGCAGGAAAACCTGCTGTAACGGTGATACTTGAAGCACGGATCAGAGAGCTGAGCAGGTGTGCAAGGCAGAGTGAGGTACGCTGTAGGAAAAATGGCAGTAGCAGTTTTATAAGGTAAACACAAATGACAACACTGACAGCATTTATTGATAGAATTGGCATTTTCACTCCACTTCTGACATGTTTTGGAGAGTTTGTCCTAAACAGTGGCTTATGTTTTGTATTTCACACTGTGGCAGTAGCGCCTGCCTGCTACATTATATTTTAGTGCCCTGTAATGAATGTGATTGATGGAATGATCGTCCAATCGCCTGCCAGATATGCTTTTGAAAGGCTGCCCATTCCCAAACACCTTCTAAGGGTGTTTGCCTTTAGAGGACTAGTGAAACATTTTGATTGGTCCATCTGGTGTGTCAGGTTGATATTGTAGTTCTCTTAGCGGCACATCTTGATGGTGATATCCGTCAGACTTTTACTGTAGATTAGTCAAATAAGCAGGACGCTGGTCATGGTCTCTGGGTGTGTCTGATGTTGCTTGCCCAGCATTCTTTCTATGATACATGTGCACAGTGCAATTACAGTAATAAAGAAAATATCATTCAGCCCTGAGACTTGTTAGCTGTTGACTCCACTGTGAGCTATTGATTCAAATAGTTGGATCGGTTTTCAGAGTCAGAGAAATGCTCCAGTTATAAAGTCGTAATGGGATGTGAATGTAATGGCAGCAGTTATTACAGCCTCAAATGGAAATGGTCCTATGTGGATGAAAAATCATGAGCTCAGTCAGTGTACATGTAGAACAACTACATGTAGAAAAACACAAACAGGAAAGGAATCTGAAAACAGAGGTCATTTAGTGCTTTTTGGCACAAAACCCCAGTGATAGCCCACTACCTTTGCATAGTTTATATACAGTGTGTTAAGGATTTATTAATGACCACTGACAAAAAAATAAACACCAAAGGTCCAGTTTTTACCCAAAGCTTAAATTCTAAATGATAATAACACCTTGTCATCCCCTCCAGCTCACTTGCGATGATTTTTTCCAGGATATACCCTCTGTTTTCTGGCTCTGTATGGTAAAAGCATGGAGGACTAAGAAGAAAACGACTGCATTAAATTTATTCAAATTGATCTGAACTCATTCCAGATGTAACTCCCCTCGACATGAGACAGGCTTCACTAACTTTGTTCTAGTGTGAACAGGGCTTATGAGTGAAGGAGTCTGCTCAGCCTCTGTTACGTAAGTCTGTGCTAATCTAAACACGGGGGTTAAATAATAGACATCTCAGACGTAGCCTGTTAACACAGCCTGCCAGGCAAGTCTAGCTCCTGACATGTGTGTACATCTCGTTTAATCCTCCTGTTCTTACACATCTTCTGCAGCATTTGTCTAGCTTGCTGTGTTGCTGGTGCTTCTGCTTGTACTGGACATGTCCATCTCTGTCTCTCAGTTTAAATTTGACTCATTACCTATTTTAGGGTCTGATCATGTTGAGACTGGAAGTGTTAAGGAATAATATTTCTTCATTGCTGGATACATCTTAAACTGTTCATTAACAATTATACTGTGAATATTCCCCTTGTTGTTGTCCTGATAAAACAATTCACAACAGTTTTTTTTAGTTCTGATGGCATTACAAAAGTAGTCAATGGGCACATAGGTAGATCCCAAAATCAATAAAATCTGGCTTTTTTAAATCTGTATTTTTGAATATACATTGTTAGCTACTTTTATAAGCAAAACTGCCACGTGCCAATCGCAGCCTCCTATAACCACCATGGCTTGCATATTTGATTCATTTTGAGTAAATTGATTAGTTCCAGGTCTTATCCCTCTAGTCCAATTAAACATGATATATAAGGACATCCCACCATCCCTAAAACTCCAGCAATACATAATTTGGCCAATATAATTACCCTAGATTTTCATTCAAAGATAGCTTTTAGTAGATTTTTCATTCAGAATTTAAAATAGAATTGCTTAAGGAGAGTAAGCAATCATGTCATAACCAAGTATGCTCCAGCTCTGTGTTTTAGGTGATTTTTACAGACCTACTTCATTTGAGTTGTTCTGATACAAGTAGGCCTTCTGTGTTCAGCACAGTTCATTTGCATGTTTGTGAACACAGCAGTCAATCCCTGTTTCAGTTCAAACAACCGAGCAACAGGCACAAACAGGACGATGAGTTAACTGATCACACTGCTGCAGTAGTATAATCAGCAGAAGTAGTAATGATAATAGTATTACAGCTACCAGACTGATGACTCACTGTCTCTACAGCAGATCATTGCAGGTCTCGACATCGACTTATTCAAAAACTTGTTTAGTTCTCAGAGTTTAGTCCAGCTCGTTTCAGCAGAAGTCATCCTTTTTAAAGCTGCTTTCTACTTTTCTGCATCACCGACTTTTCTCTTTAACTTTTTATCGTAAGACATGTCACACAATGATGTGTTAATCCGTATCGTCTTTCATAAGACATTTGACCTCCTCTCATAAAAGATGACTTTTTTATAATGCAATCCTTTACCAAAGGACCAGCTTACCTTTTTGTTTGATTTGGTTGACTTCAGAATTCTGTCATGTGAACAAGAAACAATCCAAAGCAAATTTGCACATTTATATGTGTTTTTTTTAACTGAATTGGAATAAAGCAACATTTGTAGGTGTGAAAACCACCTTAAACAAATGCCAAGAAACACAAACGGGGTCCATATTAGAATTGTTTGACACTTTATTTAATTGTATCAAAGTTTATGCTATTTTTTAAAAGATACTAAATAAAGGAAAAAAGGGTCCTTATGTTTTTTTTTTAATGTCACATTTGTGCATATCATAGCACAAGATGCTGGAAAGATGCATATTCTCTCCACCTCACCATTAACAGCTTTTTATCAGGAGTCCTGGGGACTTTTAGTTCCAGGGACTCAATCTTAGGATCTTTGTGGTCCCTGTGCTCCATCATTGTCCACATTTCTCTACAGAGACCTCATGTCCAGAGTTCCTAGTAAAGTTCTTACAGTCATTAAGACTTTTATGGCTCAGATAACTCAGTGTTCTGACTTCACATTAGCAACAGGTATCACTTTATATTGGAAGCTTGTTTTTTTTATGATTCTATAATTACACAAGCTAACAAGCTTTGTTGAGAGGAAATATTTGAAAGAAAATCAAGAGTATTTTTCCTGTAGCACACTGCAAAAGAGCCTTTGTGGCCCTTTCTGCCTCGTGTTTCTCTTTCTCTTGAACCCCATTCACACTTGCAAAAAAAAAACCCTGAAATGGATGGACATTACACGGGTGAGCTGCATGTGTGAACATAACAGCCAAGTTTTTCACTTGGACTTTACCCAGGTTATTTCCACGAACCCATCCATCCATCCATCCATCTTCCTCCATTTATCTGTGGTTGGGTTGCTGGGGCAGCAGCCTCAACAGGGAAGCCCAGACTTCCCTCTCCCCAGCCACTTCATTCTGCTCTTCCCAGGGGATCCTGAGGTGTTCCCAGGCCAGCTGAGAGACATAGTCCCTCCAGCGTGTCCTGGGTCTTCCCCGAGGCTGCCTGTTGGTGGGACATGTCACCAGGGAGGCATCCAGGAGGCATCCTGATTAGAAGCCTGAGCCACCTCATCTGGCTCCTCTCAATGCGGAAGAGCAGCGGTTCTACTCCGAACACTCCCAAACACTGGGGGTCAAAGGGTGGCGTTGGCCTGCCGCTGCCTACAGTCATTAGACAGACTCTTCAGCCACTCTGAACGGTCCTGTGTGCTTATTGTGCCTCATTTTTTACTGTGTTATGTTACGTTACCTTTTATTATATTCATATTAACTTCTTCTACTCCTCAACAGAGGCTTTGTTTTGTTGACCTACTTTCGCGAGAGGTGTGACGTTTGCGAACGAGTCGAGTCTTTTGAACAGCTCTTTCAAGTGAACCGATTCACAGTCGAAAGAGTGTCTACCTGCTTGTCATGGACTTGGGAGTGAGGCAAGACACGAAAACAACAAAAATGTTGGAGTGTTTCTTTAAGCTGCATATTTTTGACATTGTGTCCTGCCAACCATCGACCCCCCACCCCCCATCCCTTCTATCACTTCTCCTCCTGTCCAGCAGGACATACTCCCTGCTGAGAGGAGAAAGTGTGAACAACTTTGTCAGAAAATTACCCGGGCAAACTGCCTGGACATCATTCTGATGATATCAGGGTTGCATGTGTGAAAAGGGCTTTGTTCGTGTTAGCGGGAGAGACAGACAGGAACCTGGAAAAGGGGAATTAGACTAAAATGAAGTATACCACATATTAGGTGATATTATTTTTTCTGCAAAACATTTTAACTATTGCTCTGTTCTGAGAAATATATTGTATTATATTGTATTGTATTTAATTCCTGTAATTTTATGACTATATTTATCAAGTTTTCACAAAATAACCTTTATTTGTTTATGTCGTTGACTTTGTTCATCCATCTCTCTGTCTTGTTTCCTGCACTCTATGCTCTCCCTTTCTATGCATTCCTAATGTACCTATGTATTATTTCAGAGCTCTGGAGACCAACAAATACAACCACATCACAGCCACCTACTACCTGCTAGCTGAGCGGATCCTGAGGGAGAAGCAGGAGAAGGAGGTCCAGACCCGCTCCTCCAGTCCCAGTAACATCAAGGCGCACTTCAGGTAGAGAAACAGCACAGTGACAAAGCATGCAAATGTAATAATTCTTGCCTATGCAGAACCATTTTTAAAGCAGAGTGTATAGCTTAAAAACCTAATTAGCAGTAGATACCTATGCCTGATGTAAAAGCATATCCCCAGCTGAACGTACTAATGTACCAATAACGCTGCTACATTGCTAAATAAATATAAACGTCCCCACGGTGAACTCTGACCTACATATCCAACCATAATTATCTGCTGCTGTGTAATGGACTGTTCCAACAAGCTTTTAAATGAGGCTTAAAATATCATTTCCAACAGAAGCAAACTCTAATACTAGCAATCATGAAGTAAACTCATTAAAAATATTTCTCTGTCTTTATCCATTTAACAATCAGTGTATGCAGAATACTTACTTTGAAGACAAACATTAATTTGGCTCTTCTGGTTTGTCTTTGGAGTTTGACAAATGTTGATTTGAGTGTTTTCAAGTATAAATGTTCATTATAGCAAGAATGCTACAGGCAGCAGATTTTTCACACATCAGCCGCTAGTATCTCCTGATCCTGAAACATCCTGAAGTGTTTTAACCAACTCATCCTGGTATTTCACCGAATTTGACAAAATAAGCCCAATATTTATACACCTGTATACAGGTAATGTGGATGTTCTCATGTCCTCCAGGTCCCATTGAGGTTTCAGTCATTTATGATTCAAACCCTTTTTCACTGTGTGCATTCTCTGTTCATACAAGTTTACTCATGCATTCAAAACAGATGGCGATCATAATCCCTGGAAAGATCACCAAACTGTCTTCCTGAGCAGTGGTTGTTTCCCCTCTTTGGAGCCTGACTGTAAACAGCTGATCCGCAGGCTGTCTGACTGCTGTGCAGCAGCTTTTTCAGTCCGGTCTATGCTCCTTTTCCATTGGTGTGTCTTCCTAAGGTGACCAGACTCATCTGACAGCTTCAGTGACATTTTTGCTCTGTGTTACTGGTACTCTCTGTTACTTTAGTCATCATCAGGGGTGTTGAAAATAGTCCTTTAACCAATATATCATAATAGGAATGTAGATAATGCTGCATTGATGCAGAGACAGCATATCATATGACATTGCTTGGGTCCAATACTATCATAATAACAATAACAAAAGCAACATTTAATAGTAGGGATTTCTAGATCAGTTTTTTTTTTTTGCCTCCATCCCAATTTGATATTTTAAACATGGTGTCTGATGATCTGATATTTATGTTTATTTAGACCAGGGGTCTGCAATTAAGTTTGGCCTTGGGTCAGATTTTCCCAAAGTTGCAATACGGTGGGCCAGATCGTAATCAGAGTTTGATATAGAGATGATTATTAAAAAATGCTACCCTTGTTCTCCTAAAATAAAAAGGTTTAGTTGACTTTGTCTCTACAAGCATTAAATGATGATATCTGATAAACTTAGTTACATTGCACCAACATCTTTAATGGCATTTATCAGGCAGAAATAACAGTTTTCAGGGTGAAGAAAATCATATGTTCTTATTAATTTATTGAAATATTGGGAACAATTCATGCTGAAAGCAGCTTTTAACACACTGTAATAAATTTTCCTGTAAAAAAAACAGTAGAGAACTGGCAGCTCAGTTGCCATTATGTTACTGTTAAAATAACATCTATTTACTGTCGCTAAAATTTACAGTTTTGTACCGTAAATAAAAAAAACAGTGTGAACTGTAAAAAAACAGTAAAGAACTGTCAGCTGAGTTGCCATTATGTTGCTGTAAATTTTACATATTTTACTGTTACTCAATTTACAGTTTTGTCCTGTAAATTAAAAATACAATGTAAACTGATATTTACTGTACAATTACCTTCACTGTATTTTACAATTAAATGACTGATTAGTTTGTATTATTTATACATTTCAATAATCTATTAAAAATATAATTTCACACAGTTACAAAAGGCAGTTTTGTTAAGAAAAACATGTTACAAGACTGTCACTGACTTTAGGTATCAGAAAATCTCTGTTTGAACCTGGCCACAAGCATGGAAGGCAAACTGTAATAAAATTAACCTTTTGGTTTTTCAATCCTGTGAATAAAATGTAAGAGAAAAAGCCACTTCTTATTGCACTTTACTTTTATTTGAATGTTAACATGACATGTAAAAAAACTCACATGCAGAACAGTTGCATGTTAAATGAATAATTAGTAAATTTCTTACATTTATTTGAATGTAAAGCTGGCATGTAAAAACTTCACATGCTGAACAAATTGCATGTTAAAAACAGTATTACATGTAAAAATTACATGTTAAAAACAGTACTACGAACATATAAAAGTAACAGTGTTACGAACATACAGTACTGTTTGTGTGGAAGTCCAAGAACATCGGCAGTAGAGCTACGGCTCACTCAAAGACACCAGGTTTTTTCAATCCAGCCTGTAAGTAGCCATGTGTGTGTGTTTTTTGTGCGTGCGCATGTGTGCCTGTGCCTGTGGTGTGTATGTGTGTGCGCTGGGGTGTGTTTATCTGTGTGTGCCTGTTTGTGCCTCTGTGTGCGTGTGTGACTGTGTGTGTGTGTGAGAGAGAGAGAGAGAAAGAGAGACAGAAGGAGAGAGAGAAGGGGGGGGGGGTCAGCTCCAAAATAACTTATACTTACAACTTCTTCCATACAAAATTAACATTGCTGCCCCTCATTCCCCCATATCTTAAAATGTCCCAAGCCATGAACTAACACCTCAGCAAACCACAACATTCCAACCTTTAGTAGCTGCCAACCAGAATCATAGCATGTGCATAAGCTGTAAATTAGGCTAATCCTCATCAGTGCTAACAAAACTAATCAAATCAAATCAAATCCAACAATAATATAATATGTAATATAAAACAATCAAATACAGTTTCTACTCACCAAATAATTAGTAAGATGGAGATGGATCAGGGATGGCAGGTAACAAGCTTCACATGTGCAGCTCAGGCAATTTTTTTCCAGAATGCCAAAAATACTGCATGGCACTGTTATCTAAGACACTTTAATGGTAAATTGATGTATAATAGAAACACATTAGAGTTCAGTTAAAAAAAAAACAGTAAATGAGCTGTAATTTCACAGATTTTCTGTAATATTAACAGTAAAGCACTGTTTATTGAAAAAACACTTTAATACTGTTGAAATTCTGCCGTTAATTTACAGAAATTATTACAGTGCAGCTCTCCATTAAAAAAACAGACACTTCAAAGCTAGGTTGATATAGAGTGTTCCTGAGCTTTTTATAATTAACAGATCACTGATGATCTGTTGCTGTCTATCTCATCCGTGCACATTCCTGTGTGTTTCTATGAGACAGCGTCAGTCAGTGAACAGTCTGCTCCTGTCTGATCTGCTCTCAGATAAACTAAGAAACATCAGAACAGATGATAAAACAAAGTTTTGATCTGATACCTTTGATTGGTATCAAGACATCCCTGTCAGGTAGTTTGCATTAATGAAGAAGCACACAGGTCCACATAAACTACTTTATAGTTTGATATTTCGTATTGTGATCAGATTAAAATTTTGTTATTGATGTTTTTCACATTTAGAAGATGTCCTTCCTTAGCTTGATGCTGCTGTTAAATTTCTGTATTAGTTTTGTTTTTGTGGGAGGAAAACATTGAAGTAAAGTTGAGCTGGACTTATGGAATTAATTCATTTTGGTTTACAATTAATAAATATCTTTGTTGAAGCTGTCAATCAAGTAGTCGAGTGGACAGGCACTACAGCTGTGGATTTAAGTTCATAACAATTCTTAACCATTTAAAATAAAAAACTGTCACCAAAGTCTGTCAGGAGAGGGGCAAAAGCTCTTCCTTGGAGAAATGCTTTCATTGTTGTACATTGTTCTTCATTTAGTGAAGAAATGATATCATGTTCTGATAAAATGAGCATTTATGCTAATCTTTGTACGAGCAGCCACTTTTGTCAGGCTTGCAGCTGATTTGGCCGTTATCCCAGTCACGGCGCTCACGGTTCTCCTCATCAGTCGTTTTGACTTGGAGCTTTGCAGGATAGAGCTGCCTGTTTACAGACCTCTGCAGCACAGCATTAATCACTGTCACATTATCCAAACATTTTATAGCTTTTTACTCATAAAGCGTGGACACAAGATAAAAGACTTGAAGTATATTTTGATATAGCCATTATTACAGTAATATTTTTTTCTGTAACTGTTCAGCACCTGTTTGAATCATTACATTAAATGTGTTTGTGATTGTGCAGTATGAAGACATTGGTCCAACTTTAAGTAAAACAGAGATTTAAAGTTTTTAAACTTTAAATTATTCAAAGGTCATCTTTCATTGTGTGACAAAACTTTGACTTTATTTAATGATTAAAAACTAGGAAGCCTTTAGTTCAGACCATTAGCTGAATTATCTCCTCTTTGCTGTCTTTAAAATGCTGTTTCTTCTGATAGGGACATGAGAGCTGAAAACTGCACAGACATAAAAGGAGTGATAGAGGAGAGGAACAAATAAGGAAGTGAAGAGACTTGAGCAGGACAGCTGGCACGGCTCCCATCACATTCCTCTCTCTGCTCCTCCGAGGATGTTTTTACTCCAAGAAATCTTTCAAATTAGCCAAAATAAAGCATGAAGGCAAACATTTTTTAAAGCCAGGGTTTATTTTTATTC
Organism: Cetoscarus ocellatus; assembly: GCA_037902135.1. Lineage (NCBI taxonomy): Eukaryota > Metazoa > Chordata > Actinopteri > Labriformes > Labridae > Cetoscarus > Cetoscarus ocellatus. The sequence continues at coordinate 1,558,466 of JBAMNC010000640.1, read as the reverse complement.
TTGAAAGTATTCCAAGAACAGAGAGCCCTGATTTTTTTCTGATACTAAAGGAAGTGCCTAGAAAAGGCAACATGGTGCTTCTTATCAGAGAAACAGGACCAAACAGTTGAGAAATAAGTAATTAAATGTATGAACAGTGTGAGTGAATTGATAACGAAACCTCTGTGGTTCCTGTATCGTGACATTCATGACTTTTTGGTATCTCGAACATGAAGGAGTGAGATAATGTCCACCAGCAGCCCTGCAGCCTGGTACCCCCTGTGCTGAGATCCCCGTCCACAAGACAATGACTAGTTTGTTTGAAGGAGACCTCCACTCATTGGCTGAGACTGACCCACATACCATACTATGGGCTGTTACACTACCATTTCTACACTGTGCATACCCTTGTATAAGCATGCCCACTCCCCAAAAAACAGATCATTTTAATCAGTAATGTCCAGTGTGGGGCACTAACTAGTTACTTATTATACAATACTGTAGTCAGTAGTATAAGGGATTACCAGTTCTAAAACCGTGTTTTTTCATTACAGTTAACATTCAGAGTGAAGCTTTGTTACTGATTTACCAACAAGCAAATTATTTTAGTCCTTGGTGAGCTGCTTTAATGGTTATGTGTACGTGCGGCAACTAGCTTAAAAGTTCAACACAACAAGGAGGAAGAGAGGGAGGGGAGGGAGGGGAGGGAGCTGTACTTTCAACCACTCAAAGTACTTTCATTAATTAATTACCCTAATTGAACACGGGCGTCAGATGTTGCACCACATTGTGCAGCAGGGATCATCAACTACATTTGCAAGAAAAAAAACTCTCCTAAGCAGCAGGAAATCTTGAGCAAAATAAGTAAATCATTGTTTACTTAAGTTGGCTAACAAACAACAAAACAAACACAAAATCAGTGTGCAGCTGTATTGTCAAAGTAAATTGGATCGGGACTCGGAATCAGCAGCCACTCATTATTTTGGATTGGATTGGGATTGGGGGCCTTAACAGCTGATTGGGACATCCCTATTTGAGCGTCTTCCTAGAGATCTGATGAGTTTTAATGCACTTGCTGATGTATGGCAGCAGGGTGTGAAACAAAAATGCCATATGAGAAAAACTATTGTGTGCATATAAGCTTTTACAAAGTGTGAGGTGAGAAAAGTTTCTGTATGATTAAAATTTGCCAAATTGAACCTGAAGATGTTTGAGATTATTTTAATGCGTTGTTTAAATTGAAGATATAAGGTCAAAGATCAGATTCATGACAGTTAAGTTAAAGAGGTTAAGAATCCAGATTCACATTAAGCACAGAATATAATCTTTACTGTTGAGTAGTTTGATTTATTCATGTCTGATGGGCTAAAAAAGCACCTAGTTACACGTTTACATATTCGAGTAGCGATGGGAATTGATTAGATTTTATCAATACCAATTCCAATAACAGTTCTGCTTATAGATCTGATTCTTTACCGATTCCTTTATCAACTCCTGTGGCTAAAATAGGCTTTCGATGGTGTCAGTGATATTCAGTGTGCTAATATATGAATGCCTCTGTAAAGTTGCTGGTGTTTCTGTCAACTTGTGCTGACTGCAGAGAGGCAGAAAAAAGTGAAAGGAGTTGATCAGGGATAGGAATCGAAAACCAATGCAGAGAATTGATAACAACTCCCTCAACGAATCAAATTCAGTAGTCTTTTTGCAAATCAGTTCCCTTATCAGTTCCTTTCACTTTGTCCTGCATGTCTTACAAATCAGTAATGTTACGCTCTCATCAGAGGCAGTCAGCAGAAATATGACAAAGAAGTCAAAAATCATAGCAGGGGTCAGAATATGGAAAAAATTTGTCATAATTTTGGCTAAATTTTCCAAATATGATGCTAACTTCACAACATTAGAGGATGAAAAATTGTGCAGAGGCGTTCATTTATGCAGCACAGCGTTGAGTATCAGTGACATTTTGATATTGTTGCCATTAAAAATCTCTGTAGGCCAACTTTTTACCACACAGTAAATCTGTAAGAATCTATAAGGGAATCCTTAAAGATTTGTATCCATGAGCAGAATCGTCAGTGGCTTTAGTTTCAATAAAATCTTAGCAATCCCCATCCCTGAAGTTGATATGGGAATTGTTGAGTAAGAAGTCTAATTATATTCCTTGTTATATCATATATGCGTTTAGGGAGTAGGTATTAATTCTCGACTGGGATTAGTTTTTGATTTCCATCCCTGTATTTGAGTAGCAGATCTTATAAACAGCATCTCAGAACTGTTGTGAAATCTTTCTCCCTTCTGCGCCCTGCTTCAATGAAAACAGTCTGTATGTATGTTTTACTCTGTAAAAACACTGATATAGATTTTTAGAAGCTGATAGTTTTGGCAGTAGCTAAAAGAGGGAGTGATACACTGACTGAGTTTTGTGTTTGCAGAGGAACATTTTGGATGAGTAAGAATCCCCTTGGCTCTCTTGTTCCCCCACAGGCAGTCTTGGCCCACCAGAGTGGACATGCATCAGGACATTGAGGACAGTTTGGCAGCCTCCTCTATATCCCACGCTGGAGGCCCTCAGTCCCCAGCCCGCAGTGCAGAGAACCTGCTGAACGGACATCGCTCTAAAGGCCTGATGGAGCTGGGGAGACGAGAGGAAACAACTGTGACCGACTCTCCAGCGCAGCCCCCACAGGTACACTCATCCTCATCACAGCTCCAGGCTTCATCTCCAACCACTGGGTGAAAATCTGAGAGGGTGTTTGATTAGTTTGAGATATATCAAATATCCTGGATAATCAGCACCGTTTCATCTACGTCTCAATAAAATGGTCCTTTGTTTTATTTATGCCTCCCCACAGGCAATGGCCTTTCCTTCAGGCAAAATGTTTTGAAGTTATCTGTCCCACTCTTTAATTCATTTTTACCAAAGCTAAATCTCACTTACACCTGAGGGTAAGTCTTTTATACAAATATCTTTGCATTTCATCTGTTTGAGAAACTGATGTCTCAACCAGTGGTGATCAGTTTGGGGCTTTTCCACCACATGGAATCAGCTCGGCTCGACTTGAGCATCACTGTTTAGTTTGGCCAGGTAGAATAAACTGTTCTCTGTGAAATGAGAGACTGATTCTTCTTAGCCTGGCTTTTTATTGAGACCCTCGCTCACTTAGGCATTGTAAATCTAAAAATACAAAATAAAAACACAATTTGTCACCTTACAGAGTTAAAACATCAGTTAAAATCAACTAATTTTAAACAGGAAGAAAACATAACTGAAACCACCAAATGTGCTCTGCCTGAGATATGAATACAACAGCATGCACACAATTAGATTGAAGTATTTCTGTATGATCTAGATTGTTATTTTTATTGTTTCTGCAAGTAATCTAAGAATTCACTTTGCTTTCATACTTTCTCTAAATCTCTTCCATGAAGCATTTGGAAATGATATCAAGTGTTATTCAACACTGTATTTAGAAAATATGTGAGGGAAGATTTTTGGGCTGTAAACACTGGAAAACACTCACTGATTTTAAAATAAAAAAAACTTTAAAGACTTAAATTCTGTGTACATTAGCTAAATTAGCTTGATTTTGTGTCAAGTTCATTTAACTGTGCACAACTATTTGTGTTAATGTTGTAATGTATGCATATTGGTACACTATTTTTATGACTGCTTTATATTTGCATCTTTTGTTTGTCAAACATTATTCTTCCCCATCGAGAGTATCTGACAGTTTATGACAGTGCAGCCTTCAGGCAGGGAAAAAGGATCGTATGAGGCCCTCTTGGTGATTATTGTTGCCCATCCCTGAGTTAAAGCAGCTGTATCCATGCATTCAAAGTTACCAAAAGTCCAAACACATAAAGAAAAATTCCATATGGGGGAGTAAGGGAAATTAGCATTGCAATCACGGGTATTTCATCGACAAAAACGGTTGATCTGAAATTAAATATTCAACACAGAAAATCACACATAGTTTGTACTTACAGGTATATGCTTCCAATGCTCTTGGTAACAAACTTATAAACTACCTAATTGCAAATTATTAGCAAGCAACACAGTGTTACTTTAGTGCTCAAGGATTAAAAACTCAGAACTCAAAGTCACACTTACAACTGCTACATTGCATACCAGACATTTAAGACTCAATTCAATTTTATTGCAATTCTTTATATTTTAAGATATGCTGAGTATTGTGATACTTAGCATTCTGACTTATTGCAACATTTAACCTCTTCTTGACCACATTTACTTCAGAAAAGAAAAAAATATATGATAAATTAAATACCTGTTTCTGTATATTAACACCACTTTAGTCAGTTTTATTAAAACAGGAATAAAACTCAAACTGATGTCCACGCATCACAACTCGATGCAGATACCTCTTCAGTTTTTAGCTTCACTGCTCTGTAGAGCTTCAGTTGTGCTGTGTTGGTGAAGTAATGCAGAGATGGAGGCACATGCCTGGGCTCCGACCAGCATGTATCAAAATCTCTTTTTTTCTACAACATGGTGAGGCCTTGAGTCTTTGTTCATAAAGCAATCCAAGGATTGTTCATATTTCCTGGATCTGTAAGAGTTGGATTGTAGCTTTGACAAGCTAAGCTTGTCAAGTGTTGGCTGGTTTATTAGTGGTGTTAGCTTAAGCTTTAGCTTTGCTGTCGTCAGCTCTCTCTTTCCCTGGGTGGTGCAGTGAGGTGAACTATATTTCCACAGTTTTCTTTAATCTTATGTTACACCTTACAAACCCCATGTGTCATGTCCATCTCTTCAACCTTTTAAAAATCATTAAGCCCACATAATGGATATAAATGCCAACAACACTTTCTTTTTGTCTCTCTCCTGCACTGCCATGTTTGATTTACTAACTGTTTCCTGCGCAATGAACTTCACCTCTGCTGACCTCATCAGCAAAAAGGCTCAACAGCGCCTTATAAACATAAAAATAAGGATGCACAATATTGGATTTTTGCCGATATCCGATATACCAATATGCCAATATTTTTTAATTCATTATAACCGATACCCATATTTCTGGTCAAGAGCACAAGCTATGTACTTAACAAAAATGGACTTGTTTCTTTCAGTGTTACTGTATATTTTTGAGGAACAGATGTAAAACAAGAAAAACAGCATTTAACTCTTGCAAAAATGAATTCCTTGATTTATAAATCTACCCATGCAGTGATGAGAAGGTGCATCAATATTGTACATTTGTGTAATTTGCCAATTTTCCAGCTGATATATGGCTGACATGTGTGGCCCAGAAATCGGCTGTAAATATCTGCAAAAATTTTATTAGCGGCCGATACAATACTTAACTTATTAGGCTGATATCGGCCGATACTTTTATCAAATGGATAATATTGTGCATCCTTACTTAAAAAGTAATTGATTTTATTCATATAGAACCAAAAGCTTTATTAAATGTTAAAATTGTATACATAAAAATATTGATATTTGACATCCATGAATTGATATTACGATCACCACACCAGATATCCCAATATTCTGGTGGATGGATTCAAATGGAGAAGTAAAGAAATCTTAGGAGGGACACCAAACTGAAATATTACATACATGATATATATGAGTAAAAACTAAAAATACATTTTGTCCTTATACTCTTTTTCCAGTGTACGGTTGTGTGTGAAACAGGTGATTACAGCTGTTTATTTAATGCCCTGCTCTGCTCCAGTTACATCCTGTTTGTCGTTGTAGTTAAACATGAGATTTACTGCTGTTGATGGCAAAGAATTGCAGGATTGGAAATACAGGTGTCTGTTTCTCTCCTCCAGGGAGCCTGTGCTGCTGCCTCAGCTCTTCCTCCTCCGGGGTCCAGCTCTGGGACCATCAGAGCCCCCCCACCACCCACCTCAACAGCAACCAAGCAGAGAACCTGCCTGTTCAGGTCTGACACACTTTTCACAAGTCTCAGATGGATGGTCTGTTTCTGTGTGTAGACTCAATGATTGTTTCTGTTATTGTAGTTTTTGAGGATGAATTTAAGTTTAATTTCACTGTAATCTGAGTTTACTTGTCTTTTACGAAGCATACCTTGATTTCATTTGGTGAAAAAAAGTGCTTTTTCTTCTTTTTTTCAGTAAATGATGAGATAAGTAGGGATGTACTGATTAGCTTTTTTGGCCCTCGATCCAGATATGTTTTCATTTTAAGTATATTTTTGGGTGTTTCATGCCTTTATTGACAGGTGAGTGACCATTGGTAAGCTTGTGAAAAGGGGTGAGAGAGAGTAGGGGGGTGAATATGTTCAAGTGGGCCTCAGGCTGGATTTGTACCCGGGCCAACAGAAGCATGTATGTGATGGCCTGGTTGCTTACCACTGCACAAAACTAGCACCCATGATAAAATGTTTGAAAATATGAGAATGTGCCAATACAGAGTCCCTGACACTACGCTGCTAGAGCTGTACATCTTCACTAGTCTCACGATTCGATTACGATTATTAATATAACCATTTGAATCAAATTGATGTCATGATGCATCAAGATGTGATGTAGGTAGTAGCATCTTTCATTTTCTAAATTACTGCACCAGGCTACTTTTTAAATAAAAACACAAGCAGTCAGACAAATATGAACTCATTTTATTAATCAGAAATGACTTTTGAGATCAAATGCATCAAAAGTGTTTTTTTTTTTTTTTTTTAACTTTTTTTTATTTGTAAACATTTAACAAGACATACAAAGGACTAAAGTAAAATACGGATGAAAAAAAAAAAAAAGAAATTTGAGAATACAAGAGAAGACGATAAGACAAAAACAAGACACAAAACAAAACCAATAAATAAACCATAAAAAAACAAGACAGCGATAGTAATAAGAATAAAAAGACAAACGGGACAAGTAATAAAACATAAATTAGATGGGAGCAGGCGGTATCAGTCACAAGTTTTCATATGACAAGAATACTGTTGAGTGTGAGGGTTAATAAAATTTATGTGGTTTTTAGGGCAAGACCTTATGTAGAATAATAAGGATAAATAAATAAATATGAAAACAAAAAAACAACCTCTAGAAAACAACAACAAACTAATGAGCAATTTGGGGGATAAAAGAAAATACAATGAAGAAAAAGATAAGAACAAAAACATTAATGTTTTAAGACATTAAATGTAGGGCTCTGAGGAGAGGAGGGGTCCAGGTTGCTTAAAAATAATGAGTTTTCATTGTAAAGTAAAATAAATACATTTCATAGGTCTGATCTTCCTAAAGCTGTTTTTCTTCCTCAGAATCAAAACTTATACTGCAGTTTAGCAGCAGCCTCTGCAGAATTGAACGAGTATTGACTATCAGAGCATCTTCATTTATGTCTGCTTCACAAGGCACCATTATAGGATCATTTTGGACATCCCTAACAGCTGCACACTGTTTTTTCCTTTTTAGTTTAGTAACACAATTTAGAATTTTTTTTTTTTTTAATTCTATTGAACTGAGTTGAACAAGCATTTATTGTAAACTCATTAAAAACACACTTTGAATGATATATGTGACCGTTGAATGACTGAATTCAAAACATTGTGTATATGTAGTCACGAGTAGGCCTGCTGTAAGGGTTTAAAATGGCCCTTGATCTTCCTTTTACTTGTCTGTGTCTGTGATGCTGTGTTGTGACAGCAGACCCTGATGTATTTTTCAGACATTGTAAGTTAGGACTGTTTTTCCTGTTTAAATTAAAGTGTATCCACATCACTAACATGTTAGCTGCTGTTGCTACATCACCTGCACATTCATGGTCTGCCACAAAGTGTGCTTAACTTTAAGAAAATGATGTAAACAATCACGTGAGATGATCTGTATAAATTCCCCAATCATTTAAAAATGCTGACATTGGACCAGAACTGATACTTTAGGTCGATCTTTGGGACATCAGTGACGATAATCTATCAACCAAACACTTAAATAACACGTTATGTGATGATGAAAATAAAGGTTTGTTCTGTAACATCAAGCGTGTGTCTCATGACTCTAATGTTCTTACCTGTTGATTGCTTAATGAATGAATGATTAATGTTTTGTGTGTCTTCAGGGTGGAGGAGGATGAGGAGGAAGAAGACGAGCAGGACCCATCTCCCCTCCCTACTCAGGTGATTCTTCGCCGTAAACCTCCATCCATCACCAACCGCCTCACCTCCAGGAAAAGCGCCCCTGTGCTCAACCAGATCTTTGAGGAGGAGGGGGAGTCAGACGACGAGTTTGACATGGACGAGGGTCTGCCGCCCAAACTCTCCCGTCTCAAAATGAACATGGCTGCCAACACGGGGAACCTCAGCTCAGGGGCAGGCTCCTCGTCCTCCCCCGGGTCCACACAGAAACGTTATCACCGCCGTAAGAGCCAGGGGAGAGGGTCGTCCTGCTCCAGCTCAGAAACAAGCGACGATGACTCGGAGAGCCACCGCCGGCGTCTGGACAAAGACTCAGGCTTCAGCTACAGCTGGAACAGAAGGGACAGCAGCGAGGGGCCTCCAGGAAGCTCAGGGGGGGGCAGCAGCTCCGGACAAAGTAAACCTCCTGGAGAGGGAGGGGGAGCCTCTGGTCCTGACAGGGGTAGTCCACCTGGAGGAGGTGAGAATGGAGGAGAGGGAGGTGGTGGTGGAGGGGGGACTGGGGGAGGAGGAGGGGGTAATAAAGGACAGGACAGCCCCTCCAGTTGTTGTAACAACAGTAGCACAACTAACCCCTCCCTCAATTCTACAACCCGCTCGTCGCGCACTGCCAGCCGCAGCAGCGAGCTGGTGGAGAGCCTAAAACTCATGAGTCTGTGCCTCAGCTCCCAGCTGCAGCACCACCGCGGGGGGCGGAGTGGGCGAGGCGGAGGCGGAGGAGGGGGGAAGTTCATCATTGACCCAAACAATCTCTCAGGAGGGAGCGTGAAAATCCAGGAGAAATCAGCCTGGAGGATGTGCATCGGCTCCACCGGGAGCCTGGACACCATCACCCTACCCACCACTGCTCTGCCTCGAACCCACTCTGCCCCGCACCATCACCGCAAAACAGCGGGGCACTGCCCCACCGGCCCGCCGGGCAGCAGGGACGCTCACAGTAACCTGAGTGCTTTGAAAAATGGCGTCCTTCAACTACCTCTGTGCGAGAAGACCATCTCGGTCAACATCCAGCGGGGTGGGGGCTCCAGGGACAGCCTGCTTTGTTCTTCAGCTCCTGCCAGCTGCTGCCAGGTCATTTGAAGCCCCCACCCACCAGCTAGACACCCACCTGCCCCTCCATGCTCTCCTCTGAGTCCCTCCTCACAGGAGCATCGTCAGTCTGAACACTCAGATCCTTCTTCAGCGCAGCAGGTGTCTGACCTCGTGTCACGTCTCCATCAGCTCTCTGGCCTCCAGCTGCTGCCTCTGCACTCTGCTGTGCACCTCACCTTTCTGTCACTTTGTTTTTAGCCGTTTTGGGCTTTTTCCTTCTCCAAACACCAAACTTTTTTCTCCTTTGCGGCCCTGCTACTTATTATAGACGTGATTGTGATGTCATTTTACCATTGCAAAAATCATAACAGATAATGAAGGCGGTAGTAAGTACCAGTAAACAGTTTTTAAAAATCAGAATTTAACAGGGAAATGTTAAACGCGTTGGCAGAAGGTCACACATTTGGGAGAAAAGTTATCATCAGAAAGGTAAAATTCTTCGTTATAGTAATTGTATTAAATTATACACAGTTTTTGATGATTTTAGAGTACAGTGATGAATCTACAGATTGTGTCTTACTTTGAGAAAATCTAACATAAAGAAGATGTAAGGTAGTTTTCCCTCCTAGATTGTTTGGAAGAGGTGTTTGGATGCAAGTGGGCACACTGTTCGGCACACTGGTTCAGACAAATGCACCAAGCTCCCCTGAAAGAGGTGGTCTCAGCTCGCTTCCAGTCTACCTCTGGAGCGGTTTGTTTACAGTAAGGACATGATCCACCCTGCAACTGACGCACACAGGGTGACGAGTAGTAGTATAAGCAGCAGCTGTTGTAATGATAATTGTATCACAGCTACCAGGCTGAAGATAACGCACTGCTCAGTGATATTTATTTGATCCAGCAGTCATTTCCTGCGCATAAGAAGACCAGAAAACATAACAGGTTAATATCACTCACTCAATATCGACTGATTCAGAAATTAAATCCAGCTCATTCAAGCAGAAGAATTTATCAGTTCTTAAGCTGCTCTCTACTTTTCAATGGTCAACTGTCAACAATGGCGAGCATTTAAAGCCCCTCTTCATCGTGCACTGAGTTTGTTTACATTTTGTTCACATAAAGCATATCACACGTCGATTAATGTGTTCATCTGTATCCTCTGTCATTTGAAATCTGACCTCCTCTCTTAAACAATGACTCGTTTTGGAGATTGCTTAGCTTGCTAGCTTCCTTCCTACAATGCAAAGCGCAGCTCGTGGTCATAGCAAAGCCGGCTGTGACGTCATGAAGTGAAGACAGTCCTGCCTTTTTGTGTGGTATGCTTCAAAATACTGAAGTGTGAACATGAAACGATCCAAAGGAAATGTGCAAATTTGTGAAACCCCCCTACAATTAATTTTAAGATAGTACATCAATAACAAGATAATGGTTATCTTATCGTCACCCTCCTTAAATAATTGCCTAAGTCATATTTTCAGGTTTTTTTCAGAAAGCGGAAAAAAACAGCCAAATAAAAAGAAAATGATATCTTAAGCAAAAAAATCATTTTTGTCAAAAAATGACTTAGGCAATTATTTTGAGAAGGTGATGTTATGTTTTTTTAATTCTTTTTTTATTGTTTTTGTTTTCTGGTTCATTTCAGTCTAATCAGTTTTATCGATGTGACACCAAAAATGATTAAAGTCCAGACTCTTTGTCCTGAGCTCATCCCACAGCTCAGTTATCAGGCCGTCACAGGTCTGTCAGAAACAATTAGGAAAATGAATTTAGAGAACATCAAATTAAGGCAACAGTGTTAAGACTGAGGAAAGCTTCCTTTTTACTGTGAGTAATTAGATCTAATGACTTCCAGTTCCTATTTGTCTAGAATGAAATATTCGTTGTCATGAAATTTGCTTATGAATATAGCCATCAGATTGATTTGACAAAGGTACATCAGATTTTTTGATATTTATGTTCCAGCTTTTAAACTATTTTTTTGAGCCTTGTAGTTATCTGAACATTTTTTCCCTTCAAAATCAATGTTGTTATTAATGTAAAAATCCAAGATTAAGTACCAGTACAAACAAAATGGTGGCTTTCTTAACTTAAATCCCTCTCACAGGGCGCTGATGCTGACTCAAGCAGCCGAATTATTAGCATTGACTATGAGCAAATGAACTCTGACTCATTCGGATAAACAGCAGCTGAAGAAAACAAAGTGTTTCAGCTCAAGGCTTCAGTCAGTCTCTGAGTAACATGCTACTAGAGAAAAAAAAGGACTAAAAGTGAATTTGAATCTTGTTAGATTGAGATGACACTAAGATTTCTCAAAGTTGGACAAACAAACCTGTGATGAAGTTGTTCAGAATTAATTCAGTGTTACATGTTCACAGTCAGAGTGAAACTGTACTGGGTGTTCTGAGCATGCTCTGTAGCGTCAATGCTGGACTCTGCAGTGACCAGTAGAATCTCACAGGCTGTCTTTGTCTTCCCTTGCATATCATCATAAGCTTGAGGGATAGTGTGCATTGTATAAAACATACAGAGCTGTAAGTTGTTTATGTTTCCCTTAAAAACATACACGCAGTTAGTTGCCTGCTAACTTGACAGGAGGTCCACCAGTGACTCTGTGAAAGGAAGCACAAGGCCATGTCCTGTTATAGAGTTAAATAAATAAGCTCCTCTGGTTTCTGTTCACTGGGAGAAGAACAGAAAACCAGTTAAATTAACTACTTCCATGTCAGCTCAGTTTAGCAGCGGTCGTAAATGTTCTGATTCTTTGGGCTGTGACACGTTTGTTTCTTCCAGCTGATGTTCGACTTCTTTAAATGTTTAATACTAACAAAACTGAATCTTTGCACTTAAACATAAAATATACAAACTCTACTTAGGAGAACGGCTTCAATGTCCTTCCCCAAAAATGACTTCATTTGTGGAATATTTTAACTGAAGTTTTTAAAATATATTGTCAGATTTTATTTGAAAACAATTATTTTATTTTTTTAAAATTAATTTCTTAAAAAAGAAAAAAAAAGAAAAGACTGCAGCTGTTTTCAAAACCTTTTACTACATACTACGACTGAGTGCACTATGCAGTATTTGACAGTAGTAGACTGTGTGCTTTTCCTCCCCAGTCCATCGATTATGCTGATTCTTGTTCCTGGTCTTGGATGCAAAAGCAAAAGATAGCACACCAATTGCTCGCACTGCTAAATTAGCATCTATTTATGGACTGAAAACAGTCTTACAGGTGATTTATTTTGAGTTTCATGGTTTTTACTATTGAACAACTCCAATAATAACAGTTTGCTGAGATTTTATTTACTGTACTGTTCTTAAATGCTAAAGCTAATTATGCTAAAGCTTTTGCCATGGATATACGCTGTGAATGTTTGCGCTGTGAATGTTTGTTGGCACTTTGCATTATGAGTAACAGTTCTCGAGGTAGACTGGTTAGATGCATTCTGCAAATCTTTCCTGGCGTAGTCTTACGTCCCGTTACTTCACGTATTTGCTTTAACAACAGATTTTGCAAAAAAAAACAGTCTGTACTGAAAGTATTATATGTTGCTTTTAAAATAAGAAATTACAAACAAAAGACTGTTAAAACTTCATATTCTCAGTACTTTTTGTTTTAAAGATCAAACTATATCATTTTTATTCCTGAAATGAGAATTTCTTACTTATGGAGTTGAACCAGGCAGAGTTGTTCTTGGCAGGAGCTGTGGAGGGAACTGCTTGACAGAAATGGAGAGCAGCTGGGGGGCTGAGCTGATGGAGGCGGCTGACAGGAGGAGGACAGAGAAGCTCTCCATTTTAAATCAGAAAACTCATACCCCCACAATCCTTCACTTTTAACCTCTTCTAACCTCCGTCAAATGGATTCTAGCCTGGACTACATGTGTGTGAATCTCTACTGGTGTCTTTGACCACTTCAACAAGCTTTTGATTTGAACTCCATGTTGCACTCAGACAATCTCTCTTGTGTTGTTTTAATGTTTTTTTTTATTATTATTATTGTTATTGTTTTTATCACCTATGACTAGGAATTCACCTTTTTTATTCTCAACTGCAACATTTATCTGTTATCCGTCAAAACCCTTTAAATTTTGAATGCATCTCTATCTGGAGACGACAGTTTTGGCATTACAGATGGGAATGAAGCTCGAGTTTTATCAAAGAGTGTGTACTCCTCTACGGCAGCAAAAAGGTGAAGCTATTTCTACTGTAGCAACATGATGCTAACCAACAAGAGGTTTGAATATGTTACTGCTGACCTTGTATTTAAAAGACTATTTTTTTATTCATAACTCAGTGTGTTACTGGTGGAGACAAGTTGTTTTACACCATGTGAATAGAGTACTGCAGCGATGAGTCCTACAACCTGGAGAGGAAGCACTTGTGGTTTTCCTAGTCTCAAAGTCTAAACGAGTCTCTGGTTAGACGCCCAAAATCCGGTCTGTAGGGACATAATCCTGAAGCGGTTTGATGGTTTATCTCAGACTAAAATGCATCTGGAAGTGCCTCTGTTTTCATCTCCATTCTCCCGCCTACAAAACACAGAACCTTTCAGAAGCATATCAGGCAGACGATTGGACAATCGTTCCATCAATGAGATCCATTACAGACCAATCAGATAATACAATAGACCGGCACTTCTCCCACGGTGTAAAGTACAAAAGGTGAGCCACTTCATAGAACAAACTCTCGTCAAAGCATGTCAGAAGTGGAAAAAAATATCCTTTCTATTAAGAAATGCTTCAGCGTTATTTTTTTTTCATTTAATAAAGAAATTCAGTTCAGATCTGATAAAACTGCTACTGAAGCTGTTAGCATCTATGCTAAACTCTGTACGAGCAGTCCCTTACTGCTGTCGTCTTACTTGCTGCGCCCACCCTTCCTGCTCTAAAGGGCTCTAAAGGGCTCTGATTGGGCCGTGCCGCTCTGGGCCAGTCGTTGTAGGTCGGAGATTAAAAAGATGTTTCTGCCTGATAACAGACATTGGCTACGTTTACATGCAGTCATTAAACCTTTCATAACCAGAATATTAGCAACCTTACATTTACCTCAGAACTCAGACATGGGAATGGGGACTTGCATCACATCCCAGTTTAACACATTCCAGTTGTGAGCTGGTAAAGTTGGAGTAGGGCAGGGCCTTTCTGTGTGGAGTTTGCATGTTCTTCCCGTGCATGCCTGGGTTCTCTCTGGGCACTCTTGCTTCCACCCACAGGCCAAAAACGGTGACTCCAAAATTGCCCTTAGGTATGAGTGTGAGAGTGATTGGTTGTCTGTGTCTCTATGTGGCCCTGTAATTGGCTGGCCACCAGTCCAAGGTGTACCCCGCCTCTTGCCTAATGTCAGCTAGGATAGCCTCCAGCCCCTGTGACCCCGAAAGTGGTACAGATAATGGATGGATGGATGGACTATTAGTAGTAGTAAATACTCTGAAAGTCGGGAGTATATCATTCAGATTCCAAGAATTTGACCCTCTGACACTGAAAATGAAATTAATGTACCATCCCTGATGTAAAGTGTCTTAGAATTTGTCTGTTTGTTTCGATGGTCACAAGACACAAATTAAATGAGTGTTTCTATTATTACAATCTCCAATTAACATGGTCACTAGCTTAAGTGTAACACAGCTCTGTGATGACCGTCTGTCGGCTTGTACATTTATGTGTAGCAAACAACACATCTTGGTTGGTTCTCTGAATTAGGTCTGCTGATAGTGATGTCAGACAGTTGATTGTCTGGGGAACAAGAAACTTGGTGGCTTTTGGTATCCATCACTGAACATACAAAATGGAGGCATGATGTGTTTTGAGTAATGTGACTGATGTTGCACATACTGCTATGTGACGATTGTGCATTGCCATTTGGATGTTTATGTGACATTTTGTTCAGTTCTGTTGTAAGGTCAGTATTTTTCATCGATCCGCATTAATCAGTATGAGTGTAGGCATGAATACGCTTCTTTTAATTCACTGAAGAGTCCATCTACATCTTTGTATCATTCTCTAAAAACATCCCTAATCACATTGTCTGAAGTCAACAGTTTTTATAGGCTGGACAGGAAGCTGCAACGGGCCTGATGTGGCCCCTGGGCTGCCAGTTGGTCATTTTTGTAGGTCTTTAGTCCAGGAACCAGCGCAATGCTAACATCCAGGTTAGCCTACAAAAATACATAATCCCTGCACCACCGTTGAAAAGCGTCAGCAGTAAAAACGTGATTTTTATTTTTGCCGCTATGGAATACAGTTTCCAGTGTTTTTTGAGTGTGAAGCATTTGTAGTGTAGTCACGAAAGACGTGGTGTCACAGTGCTTCTTAATGTCACTTTTAGCCAACAGACACAATTACAGATGAAATGTAGGTGAGTGTTGATGTCCTTGTTTTTGGGGGGCTGTATTATCAGTTGTTCTTAGTCATAAAGAGGAAAAAAGGTTAAAAAACATACAAAAAAGAGTATTTCACTTAATCCATAAAAACAAGATCTTTGTGGGTGGAGCCAGCACAGTGCTAACTCATGGCTGCAGTACTCAGTGTTCAAATGGTTCATCCTGATTTGACCTCTGTTGACTTCTTGTCCCGCCTGCACCCACATGTCACCCAAAGCTCGCCGCACATGTGGGTGCAGCATGTAGACAGGTGTATGGAGTATGTATATACAGTACATTGAAAAGTAAAGTTTATTTTTAAAACTTGTACATTATTGAGTGATCTGCTGTTTAAAAAAAAACAAAGATAGGGGCCTCGGTGATTAAACTCACATAAGAAAAGAAAAAAAAAAAGCCCCCAGACTCAAACGAGGCCAGCCAAGAGAGGAACGTCAGAAACGTAAGGAGAGGGGAAACGGGGAAATTCTTTAAGGGCATTGGCAATAAGCTATACATATGTTGCAGCTATCTGTACAGAAACTTTTTCATTTGTTCATTTTTTAATTCCTTTTAACGGCCATATTGGACTGACAAGAAAAAGGAGAAGCTATGTTTTAAATATTTTTGTCTTTCTTTGTCTGAGTTTTCCTTTGGAAACCTGTAAATACTGATGTAAATATGGTGCTCTTTCTCTAGATCAGCTGAGTGAACCCTTTGGTGCATAGCTGTACAGTAATAGCCTTATAATAATATTAATAATAATAGTAATACTGTATGGGTGTCTGAGCTAAAAATCAATCCATGTGAGAAAAAAAAAGACACACGGTTCTCTTCATACTGTCAGGTCTCTTTGACTGTCGTCTTACTCAGCTGTATCCAGGTGAATGACGTGCATGTGTTTAATGTTTGACATTCAGTGACACGCAGGAGGAAGAGTCGGCCACAGAAATGTTCCTGGACCAAAAAAAAAACACACAGAAGAAGAAAAAAAGAGGAGGTGGAAATGAGGAATCTTCAGTGTATTATTATGTAGTTGATACCTGTTGTCAGAAGTTACATATAGCTATGGTAATATCCCAAAATAAAAAGTGGAATTCTCTCTCATGTCTGGAGTCTTGATCTGGTTTATTTACTGCACATTAACTCATCACGTTGTCCTGTCACTGCTCTGGGGTGTTGGAGTGGACAGCCTACTGCCGTGGACCTACATGGCTTCAATTACTGCAAATATTTCTAAGGGCCCGTTTATACGACAAAACATTTTCATTGTCGTCTACGTGTAGACAGGGATCCCCATTGTCAGGGTAAATGGTGCCGCGAGGCGCATTTGCAGTACTCTTTCAGATAAAGGTTGCGTGCACACCTACGAACAACGTGTGCTGCTAACTGTGCTTGGTTTGCTATCGCTCCTCCAACAAAATGTGGATTTGCTGCATCAATACTCTGATCAGCGGAGACACATTTGTAATATTCCCCAAGGACACTACACACTTACATCGCCAACTACTGGCCTGGCATGCACGCTACAGCGTTTTGAGTCGTTCTTGTGGATCTGTGTGAATGTGCATCGTTATCACACCATCTCCGTGTGAACGCGGAGCGCTTTTGAAAACGCAAAGGAAAAACCTTTACGTTTCTGGCAACAATGTTGTCGTGTAAACAGGCCTTAATAGATATGAAGTTACTGCGTTGCATAATTTCTATTTTCAGATGCCTTAGCAAAAAACATTTAATAAATAACACTCGGGTCGTCCACACAGAGACGAATTCAGGCATATGTGCACAAGTTTTTAATTGCATAGATGTTTCGTCCACACGGATACGGCGTTACAGCTGTGTGAAAAAATACGTTATAGTTTTGAAATGATGACGTCACAGCGCCACCTCTCCCTTACACTGCATGCGGGAACCCTGACAACAACAGAAACAATGGCTAACTACAGTGCCGCGTTCAGAAGCTACTGAGCTTGTTATGGCTTTAACAGCAAAATTTTCAACAAGAGAACACAGAACAGCATACGCCAGTGTTTTTACACATTCATCATGATGTATGCATATGCTCAATGTCTTCTTCCTTGGTTTTGGTGTCTGTCTGCATTAGTGTCACAGCGCCACTTACAGGTCTGGCATATGAATTGCAGTCTTTACAGAGAACGTTTTCAATACTCTGTTTTACGCTCCATGTGGACAGGGCCTCAGTGTACCTGTGACCCACATGGTTTTATCTTCATAAGCAGTCTCATTACTTAACAGCCATACCTCATAGATATTAAAGTAGGTACCACATATCAAAATGGAGTAAATTAAAGTTTAGAGGATGTGAAGAATAGAAAGGCATCTTTTGTCCCCAGATTAGTTGCTAATTGTGAGTAAGAACAACGTTAATTCCAGTTTTTCTGTTATTTGGAGCCCTGTCTCTGCTGTGTCTCCTGCACATTCTCCAAATTTGTCATGTATACATGAAATTTATCGTGGTCCACCACTATTTTCTAGGACTGTGGAAAAAGTAGAAAACAGTGAAGAGAGCTACAGTAGGAATGACATTAGGAAAAGGAGCTACAAATCAGACTTGGACCCAGGCCACAAACTTTTTATTTATTTTTTAAATTACTTAACTGCAACGATCACACAGTTTGAATCCAAGACATTTATTTCTAAGAGAAAATATGTTTTTGTTTTTCTAAATATGATTCTACAAAAGGAGAAAACATCAAAATGATGGGAAAACATCAAATGAATCTATATTTAAAAAACTGTAAACGAGGAAAAAGGGAAGAGGAAAAGAAAAAGAGGAAGTGTAGACTAGAAGTCAACAGGAAAAAAATAGTTTTACAAACTTGGAACATCCACCCTCTTTTTGCTGTAACAATGTTGGACATTTTGTTCTTTCTTTTCTTTTATTTCATATAAAGCAAGATAAGATTTTGGTCCATTTAGTGCAGTGCACTTGTGGTATTGGTACTGCTGAAGCTTGGAATAGAAAAGGGAAATAATGTATCATTATTTTAATTCTTTCCATTCTCCTTCAGGTATTGACCTTCATTATCAAATATTTTCTGATTTTATTTTGTAAGACACAATAGTATATCTTAAAAAATTAATTGAAGTTCTCACTGATATTTGCTCCAAGATATTTCCTTTCCTTTTACCCACTCATCCCGAAGAGTCTCACATTTATTTGTATTTAATTTATATCCTGAATGTAACTATATTGATAGTTTTGTCAGTTTCAGTGTTGATTAATCTGGTTTTGAAAGGTAGACTATTACATCATCGGCATAGAGTGCTAATCTACGTATTTCTTTCCTGCTTGTTTTCCTTTTATATCTGCATTTTGTCTGTATTTAAGTGCTGCATTACAAGCACTTCAACATGAAAAGCAAATAAACGAGAAGGGTATCTCTCTGCCTGGTTCCTCTTTGAATGATAAATTTACTTTAGAAAGCAACATTTGTTTTTGGTACTTTTGTATCAACATGAATAAAATATGAAGGCCGGCTCACTAAATCAAGAGCTGCTGCCTCACGCTAAAGCTGTTGGTAAAGATAAAGAGATGTTTTGAACCTTGCTCAAATGTTACATAATACTGAGTTATCTGCAGAGCAGGATGAGCCTGGACAGCCACACCTCTGACGTTTCCGCCGTGAGACCTTCACTGACTGAAATATTGTTTCCTGCAGCTTTAGAGACCTGAATTCAGCCCAGAGCTGCGTGATGGAGGGTGAGCCATGTGGGTCAGAGAGTGAGTGAGGCGAAGGTCCAGCTCTTAAAAGGTGTTGAAACTCCGCCTGCTGTGATTTACAGGTTATACGACACTGAGCAGGTTTCATTTCATGTCTGGCAGCAGCTCCAATGATCCAGTCACAGAAGACTCTGGAGCAGATGGCACTACGAGCTCACTCAGGCGATCTTTCTATGAACAGACCGCTTCACCTCCATGAACACTGCAGAGCTTCGACCAGGAATTAAAATCCTCTGTGTGAACATATAACCATTAAAAAAAACAGGACACATAACTTCCTTTTTGAAATGTTTATTTTAGATACAGAGAGCCTCTGGGGTTCAAATCTACTTCATTCTCTACAACAGCTGGAGCAAGTAAGTCGGACTTTAAGAGAGCATATAAAAACAAATATTCAGAAAAGCTTTAAAAGGCACAGGGGTGTAACAAGAGTGCATTTTCACTTCAAGTCAACATGAAGTAGCTACAGATTATATTACTAGTTATATGATAATAATACCCTGCATATGTCACATGCTATGATAAGACAGCCAAACAGAATCAGCACCCGTCATCGCCTCCGTTTATGGAAGTGCAGAAAAAAAAACATGTGAATCCACGAACGGATGAAACTTCACTTTGAGATTTGGGTTTTGAACATTTTGCTCTGAGTGTTTACAGCTGATAAAAAAAAACCCTACAGATGGACAACTGAAGTCTGTAAATTTAGTCTTCTTCCTTCTTAAATCCTGTCTGATGCACTGAGACATAAAAAAAGAGATTGGATTTATTATTTTGTGATTATTTTTTTTAGCAGTTTTCTGATGCAGACCTAGTTACACGAAAAGACAAGCTAGCCTTACATCGTTACGTCACAGACAGCTTTGTTGTGACTACGGGTCGTGCTCTGCATTACGGGAGGGAAGCTAGCAGGCTTAGCTATCTACAAAACCACTCGTTCAACATCGAAGGTCAAATATCTTCTGAACATTTAAGGACAAATTTGTTAGTGTGACAAGCCTTGTGATATGAATGTAAACAAACTTGGTTTTAATGCTTGCCTCTGATTACAGTGGATCAGAGAGGACACCAGATAGCATGGTAACTTATAACAACATAACACCTGTGCAAGGGACCACAGAGAAACTGTCAGTGATGCTGAAAATAATAGAGTAGCTTTAAATAGAATAAATCTTCCTGTGTGATCGAGCCGGACTAAATTCTGTGAACTATACAAGTCTTTTGAATCAGTCCCTGTTGTGGTCTGTGATGATCTGCTGAAGAAACCGTGAGTGATGTTAACTTGTTGATATTTTCATGGTATGTTGTGCCAGTGCTCAAACAGTGACTGTGGGATCAAAACATTATTATTAAGTTGTACTTTGTGTTCAGTCTGGTTGCCTGGCAGCCATAATGCAGTTATTATTACTCCAGCTGCTGTTTGTACTACTACACAAGTGTGATGAGTTATCTTGTCATCATGTTTGTGTCGGTTGCTAGGGCTATCATGTCCACACTGATCTATTCGAATACCACCTCTTTCAGGTGAGCTTAGTGCGGTTGTTTGTACCGAAATAGGGGTCCATTGCTGTGTTATATACTCAAACCAGCCGTACCAAATGGGAAAAACCTACTTGCATCAGACTCTCCCAAACCATCTTGGTGTGAAAACGACCTTAGACCTCAAACCCTGGATCAAAATATGACCAACAGAGTTTGAGTTTCATGAGTTTTGCTTTTGACTTTAAAATAAACTCTGACTGTTTTCAGTTCAGAGCTAAATCAGACTCAAACAACAAAGACATGCATATATATTTATGCCTGGAAGTGTTTTTACTGCAGAGCAGTAGCCTGTTGCACCAGCTGGGCATAGGCTCTATCTTATGTTGTGTTGTAAAGTCCACACTAACCCCTTAAACTGGTTCAGTTGGAATTTGGGTCTTTCTTTGGTTGCACCAGGGAGTGATAAGGTTCATCTCAACAAAGGTTACAACTAAGTAAAATATTAATGCAGTTATGATGTTTGAACTTTGTACAATCAATAAAGAGCATTTTTGATGTTTAAAGTGCTGTCTTCAAACACTGAGACAAATGGAAGAAGTCATGTCTCGGTACGATTAACAGCTGAAAATAACTCATGATAACTGCCTTCAATTGACGGACAGCAACAAAAGTGTCTTTAAATTATAACAAATTACTATGATTGGGGGGGACTAAAGCTTACAGCCAGAGTAACATTACAACAGTGATAACGATGATAATAAGCTGTGAAATCACCAACATCATGAGATTTAAGTGCATCCCACATTTCTCAGGGATGTCCTCTATCATGGAGGACACACTGCTGACACAGACGGCCTCTAAGACCCTCTGCTCCTCTTCACCCTTCAAGTTATCCCACCTTTATCATGGCAACTGTATTTTACAGAGGATTCTACTCCGACTAGGAGGTAGGTGTAAGATTTAAGTTATAACTTAAGCCTGACTTGAAACTATCTCAGTTGGTGCAACATCTTAAATATCAGTGGAGTGTAAAGTGTCCAAAGTAAGAACTGATGTTCAAACTAGGCTACGATTGAACTCACACAGAGCCGGTGCAAACCACAGCTCATTCGCAGAAGGATTGACCTGCTTGTTTGCAGATTTTCAGTTGAAAAGCTCTCCTGAAATAAGACATTAAGATGGACATCAGGAGAAACTGATGAGCAACTGATGAGCAGCAATCCATCCGTTGTAAATCAGACCCATTGATTAAATCATCATTATTATTATTTTTATTTGCAGGTCTGAAATAGGGAAGACCTCCTGAGGTAGTCCAGTGGACTTAGTCTTCTGATGGGCCACTCCAGTTGCCAAGAGGGCCACATCAAATCAATCCTCATTGTCAGAGGGCCAAATTCTTGTAATTTTATGATAAAAATTACACACAGATTAAAATAAAATAATTTATATAGCTGTCATACAAAGCTATTCATCAACAGTTATATTAGGGATGGGAATCAAAAACCCATTCCAGTTTAAAGTCAATATCTTTGGTCTTTATGTTTAAAATTTGTTATTAATTCCTTCCACTTTGTTCTGCATTGCCTTGTTAATCATGCTCTCCTCAGAGGCAGTCAGCATACATGACAACAAAGAGGTCAAAAATGAATCTTACTTGTAGTCTACTGCAGAGGGTGGAAAACTCACAACTTTCAGAAGCATCCAGACACTTCACTGACTATTGTCGGTACCGGACACATTTTTTGGACATGTTGAACTGGTTGGTGCCTGCATTGAGAGAGTAGGAGGGCCACATGGGCTAAAAGTTGCCCACCCCTGATTTGGTAAATGTTTAGTAAATATTTTCCAGTAAGGACTTTGTAAAAATGTAAATTCACAATCATGTTTTTGAAGTGAAATCTTAACGGCCATCATGTTTCATACTTGAGAATTTAGACTGAGCAAATGTGTTTTGGCTAAGAGCAGCTTTAATACTGAAGGTTGGTCATTATTGTGTTATTAAGGTCAGTATGTTATCAGATGAAGGCTTTAAGAGGTAAGTTTATGTTTTATACACTCAATAAATCATTATTAAAGATTAAACCTTAAATGTGCATAATCCCAAACCACCACATTATTTTAAAAACCAAAGTGATGAAGAACAAAGTCCCAACATCTACAGCCCCTCTTATAAAGTCTATATTGGTACAGTATAGTCGACCATGATTCAGCATTCTTACGTGATTCTGAAGACTTTTATCCCATTGTATCCCACCGTTGATCCTCTGTGCCCACCACCCTTAAATAAGCCTCATTACAGTACATCTCCTTTAAAGAACAAACAAACACCACTCATCATCATCATCCCCTCCCGTGCCCCGATCCATTAACCAGCGCTTTCTTTGTCAGTGATGAAGGGGAGTTATTGCAGAAAAAATATTCAAGTCCGTCAGAAACAGTCAAAATAACACCTGGTGTCGTCTTAATACATCCACGTGATAGGGTGTCAGGCGAGGGGTGTAAACAGCAGAGTGAAGAGTTTCGTCCCGGGGGAGTCCATCAGAGTCTGTACGTCCTCCTCTCATCCTCACTGAGCGCCCTTACTGAGCTCCGAGGCCTCCAGCATTTTCTGGAAAACACAAAGACAGACAGCGTGGTTTTATCTCACTGCAGGACACACATTAACCAGAAGTGGCTTAGCTGTGAGAAGCCTGGCGCGTTACAAACACCAATTCCAATGCAGTTGCGACGTTGTGTAAAATGTAAAAAACATGAATACAATGATTTGCCAATCCATTTTGACCTATATTCAATTTAATACACCACAAAGACAAGAAACTTGATGTTGAAAATGCTAAACTTAATTTTTTTTTTGCAAATATGAACACAATTTAAATAAAAAAAGTCCCAAAAAGCTGGGACAGGGGCATGTTTACCACTGTTACATCATCTTTACTTTTAAAAACGCTGGATCAGTGTTTGGGAACTGAGGACACCAACTGTGGAAGCTTTGTTGGTGGGATTCCCATTTGGCTTGATGAAGGACTTCAGTTGCTAAACAGTCTGTTGTCATATTTTGGGCATCATAATGCACCACACATTTAATTTAGGGACAGGTCTGGACTACACTGTAGCCACGCTGTTTGAACACATGTAGAAAGCAGCTTGTCATTGTCTCGCTGAAAAAAGCAGGGACGTCCCTGAAAAAGACGTCTCTTGGATGGCAGCACAGGTACCTCCAAAAGCTGCATATACCTTTTAGCATTAGTGGTGCCTTCACAGATGTGCAAGTTACCCATGCCATGGGCACTAACACACCCCCATACCACCACAGATGCTGGCTTTTGAACTTTTTGCTGACAACAGTCTGGATGGTCCTTTTCCTTTTTAGCTCAGAGGACACAACATCCATGATGTCCAAAAATAGTCTGAGATGTGGACTCAGACCACAGCAGACTTTTATACTTTGCCTCAGTCCATCTCAGACGAGCTCGGGCTCAGAGAAGCCGGCGGTGTTTCTGGGTGTTGTTGATATTTGGCTTTGGCTTTGCATGGTCAAGTTTTAACTTGCACTTGTAGATGTGAAAACACATTTTGTTCACTGAAAATGGTTTTCCGAAGTATATCCAAGCCCACATGGTAATATCCTTTACAGAATTATGTCGATTCGCAATGCAGTGTTGCCTGAGGGATCAAAGGTCATGGGCATTCAATGTTGGTTTTAGGCCTTGCCGCTTACGTTCAGAGATTTCTCTAGATTCTCTGAATCATTTGTTGGCATTGCATCTCATTTCTGACCTGAAAACCTATTTATTTAGGATGGCATTTAATACCCAGTAGCATGGTGATACTTTTACTTTATTGTATTTTATTATATTGTAGTTTACTCTACTTTATTGCTTTAATTTTTTTAATTGTTTTTTTATTATTGTTATTTATTCTGTTTTATTTAATATCTATTGAAAAGCACTTTGGTTCACCAAAAGGGTTGTTGTAAAGGGCTGCATGAATAAAGAACATTTACAGAGAGAACATTTACATTGTGGACTAGGTGATGAAATATCTAAATTCTTTGTTGCCCCTGTCCCAGCTTTTATGGGACAATTTGCAGGCATTACATTCAAAATGAGTGAATGTTTGCAAAACAAACAGTAAAGTTTATCAGCTTGAACATTAAATAATTTGTTTTTGTAGTGTATTAAACTGAACATAGTTTGATGAGGATTTGCAAATCATTATATTCTGTTTTCACTTACTTTTTACACAATGGCCCAACTTCTTTGGAAACAGGGTCACTGTTAAGACTGTGTTTGAGGACTGAATGAATTTTTATTGAGATGTTCACTAAAGATACTTGTATTGAGTGCACATTGCAGTTGCTATGCTGAAACAATATTTAATTAAAATATATGTATATTTATTTATTTCAAACAAATCTAATTACCCTCGAGTTTATCGACTGTGTTCCATGTCTGTACAGAGGTGGTCTAGGCTGTTATGAGGGGTTCACTAACTCTGCTTGCAGGTGCTTTTTTAAATGTATCTATCGTCTCGCATGTGTGTTTTGCGACGGGCTCAATGTGCGTTTTCATATCAAAAGGATGAAGAAAATACGGTTTATGTTCAGGCCTAATTTGGAGATTTCATGGTTCCTTGAATGAGATGAAGTCCTGAGCAGTGAGGGAGCAGAAGTTTGAGTCTGCAGGCTCTGGTAGAGACAGTCTATCAGAGTGATGTGGAGGACGAGCTCTCTGAATCACAGAACTCGTAGAAAAATGTCAGGCAGGTATTGTTTGTATCTGTGTGCTGACAGCACGGGGCTCAGAGAGGATCATGGGTCATCAGGAGCATGACAGCGGAGCTCGGCGGCTCAGATACAGGCCGAGTTACAGAGTAAGCAAAAACCTGATCCTGAAAACCAGATCAGATCTTTATACAGCTGTCAAAACAGACGAACTGAGAGCTCCAGGGTTTTTCCGCAAGGTCAGACAGCGACAGAGTGTGTGTGTTAAATAAAGAGGACCAGTGTGTGTGTTCACCACGCTGAACTTCCTGGTTAATGATTGACTGAGGATGACTTTGAAGACGCCCCTCCTCCCTGGATGCTGATCTTGGCAGAGTCACTTTTTAATCAATTAGTTCCTTCATGCTCCTGGCAAAGAAGGAAAGTGAAAGTTATTAAAGTTTCTGATGCACAGACTGATTGAGGGGGGAGTTTGTGCTGAGGCAGCCGTTTAGATTCAGAGCCCAGTCTTCAGAGGAGATAGCAGAGGGTGTCACATGAAATGACTCCCCCAGGAACACGAGGGGGGGATCACAACTGCTGACTGGGTCTATCCTCCAGAGAAGAATCCAGAGAATTAATGAGTTTTAATATAAAAACTGTTAACCAACAACAGGGGGTTTGCTTTGTCTTCGCAGCTCCATGAAGTCCATGAAGGCTCTCAGTCCACATATCTGTAGACTTTCCTGGGGATTTACGTGAAAATGAAAATTGCTTGTTTGTTTATTTTGTGGTCATTTTAACACAAATCAAGAGTTTAAATATATCAATATTTCAAGGAAAGAAACTCAAATACAAACTCAGTGAGCTCTTTTCCTCATTATTTAATCTTTTTCCGGGAATGTGAGAGGTCACAAAAATGAGTCCCATTAATATTTTTCTTTATAATCTCAAGCCCTCAACGACTCACACTTGAACCTGACACCATCAAAGTCTGTGAGGGCTCAGTGCTCTGGCTTTAGTGACACTGGGATCTGGAAAATAACTGATCCACCCCTCAGAGTTCACCTTTGGACCCGACAAAGATTTTCATTTAAACATGTCAAAGTTATTATCCACATTTTTATTCTAGGGCCCATAAGTACTAGCATTGGGGAGAATTAATCAACACATCATAATATTGTAACATTTGGCATGGTGATAGCATATCGATTCCAGCAGCCAAGTATTGATTGTTTTTATGTTCAAATTTTCAACATTTAATAAAGCTTTTGGTTCTATAGAAATGAAATCAATTACTTTTAAGTCCACATGATGGTGCTGTTGAGCCATTTTGCTGGTGGGGTCAGCAGAGGTGACGTGCAGAGAGTTAGCAAACGAACATGGCAGCACAGTAGAGAGCCAGAAGGAATGCAAAATTACCATTTAAATCTGCTGTTTGGACTTATTTTGGATTTTTAAAGGGACATAAGAGATGGAATGGACATGACACAAAGTGTTGGCATGAGAATAAAATACCCCGAAAATAAAACTCACCTCACTTGGCACCACCCAGGAAAAACAAAAGCCAAAAGCAGCGAGGCTAATGCTGAGCTAACCCCGCTAAAAAACAGCCAACACTTGACATGCTGAGCTTTACAAAGCTGCCTTCCAATTCTGAGTGAGCAAAGAAAATGGCTTGATTCATTCTGTGCAAAGACTCAGGCCTCACCATGTTGTGGAAAACAACAGCTTTTGTTACATGCTGCTTGGAGGCCAGGTATGTCCCTCCATCTCTGTATTATTTCACTGACACAGCAGTACTGAAGCTCTACAGAGCAGTAAGAGTGAGCTTGTAATGTGGGGACATCAGTCTGTGAGTTTTACTCCTGCTTCAATAAAACTGACTGATGTGACGTGAATGTATTGAGATGTGTTTCTTATCAAATTTAACAGAATTTTGAAGCAGTCAAGAGAAGGTTATTAATCCCAATATATCACAGTGTTAAGTATTGCAATACTCATCATAAAATTTTAAGTATCACAATAAACTCAAATCAAGACTTTTGTCATAATAACACATCATGGGGCCACATATGATTCCCACCCCTACTGAATACCAAGTGAGCAACATACAAAGGCAACAGCCTTCCTGGGTATTGTTGCTGACCATGTTCATCCCTTTATGACAGAATCACAAAGCTCAGATCATCTCAAACTGAATTTTCGAACATGACAATTCATTCACTCCACTCAAGTGCACTTCACAGTCACCAAATCTCAATCCAATAGAGCAATGATTCCCAAACTGGGGTACTCGTACCCCCAGGGGTACGCGAAGTGATGTAGGGGGTACGCGAATACCCGTCAGGTTTCAATCAGTTGTTTCAGTAGTTAAAGTTCAAACTGGCAAATGTTTGTATGGTGAGCTTTGATTAAGGCCTGAAGTGTTGGCAGAGAGGCTGGATTGATGAGGCATCTTGGAGAAGGAAATCTGTCCTGAATTCTCTAAGATTCTTATAGTAACATATGTTCAGTCAGACACCCTTCACGTTAAAGCTGTGGTGAGTTTGTACTTTACAGTTTCAAGGTCATTAATGAATATGTTCCAGAAATGTAAATTTCTTCTTTCGAAAGTGAACTGGTGTTACCCAATGAAATTGCTGGTAAATAAAATCTATTTTGTGAGAAATAATTCACTTGAAGAGATTTTTTTGTATGCTATGCATGTTAAATGTGGGAGGTGTGGGAGGTGTGAGTGGCGGCAGGCTTACAGACACATTTCTTTTTCTAGCTGCTATAAGTGTGTGAGAGCAGGGGGTACATGGCTGGAGGCCAATGTCTGAAGGGGTACGGGCTGTGAAAAGTTTGGGAACCACTGCAATAGAGTAACTTTGGGATGTGGTGGAACGGGAGAATTGCCTAATGGATGCACAGCTGACAAATTCACATCAACTAAAATCTCTGAGGAATGTTTCTAGCTCATCGTTGAATCTATGCCTCTGAGAATTGTTGCAGTTTAGACGGCAAAAAGGGTCCAACCCTTGACAATCAAGGTCAGGTCAGGTTTGAGAGCACACGGCAGGTCAGCACTTCTCCATTTAACATTCCTGACAACTCGTCTGCCCCAGTTTACAGGCACAAGGGTGCAAACTCTACGCCCCAAGGCTCTGGAGGCAAGGGACACTAATAAGGGTTGCAAAATTCTGGGAATTTTCAAAGTTGGTAACTTTCCCTTGAAATTAACCGGAATTCATGGGAATAAATAGTAACAAACAGGAATAAACCCGAAAGTTACAAAACTGGAAGTTGGCCCTTAACAGGGATTTTAAATTTGGTTGGGGAGAAAATATTTTAGCATAATTATGACAAGAATTTTGACAATCATATGCACAGATGATTTCTATAATCCTGGACTACTGAAGCCCCTTTTTAGTCCAGAGCACAAGACTATTGAAGCAACACATTTAAGCCCGTGGACTACATAAAGTGAAAATGAAACTCATTGTTCAATAAAATTAAAACTTGATAAAGTCCTACTTACTAACAAATCTGTTTAAATGTAATGTTTTGTAATTATTATATTTTACATGGACGTCTGCTCCATGACCCTCGAAGGTAGGCGTCTGTCTCTAACATCAAAGATCTCTGTGTTGGTTTTGCGTCAGACTATTGACACAGTCAGACAGTGCTCCTCTGTCAGACCGTGACTGAGCTATAACTGCTCACTGATTATTTGTCATGATCTGTGGCCATTAAGTTCTAGAAAGACTCCTGGATTTGTACATGAGTCATGTGTCTCCACAGTCTGAGCTGTTTGTTTCTTTGTTTTTGTCTCATTGTCACGATGATGGGTTAGTGTGCATTCATTTGTGTGAAGCAGATTACTGACTGTATTTGTGTCTGCAGTATTGACATTAAAGGCGTGAGCGTGCTTCAGACTGCTGACTTTGCTCACTGACAGATTTGGACCTCAGTGTGTCAGAGCTGTTGGCGCTCTAAAACACCACTGGCTTTTCTTTCATCCTGACTCAGATGATGAAAAAAATCCCCAAAACACTCATAGACTACATCCCTCAGCAGGAGGTCTACCGCAATGAATCGGTACACTGCTAAAAATAAAATAAAACATCTTATTTGCCTAATTTTTGGTCAGACAAAGCTAATTGTCCTTTTATATGCCTCAAAAACAGGCAGGTCTTATTTCAACACGTGAAAATAAAAGACCGAGGCCTGCTCTGTTCATAATAGGTTCAAAAAATTCTGCTCATGGAAAAGCAAAAAGACCAACGAGTGTTTTAATAATGTACTTTTTTTAAAAGAGTAATCTCGTTCTTTAAGATGCTCAACAAGATCTGCACGCCCAGTTGGTGGCTCAGTCTGGTAGTTCAGTCTACCATCAATCAGAAGATCAAGGTTTCTAGATGAGCTGTCACAGGTCGATGTGTTCTTGGGCAAGACACTTAACAGCAAGTTGCTCATACTGCTGTGTTAATGGTGTGTATGGGTATGGAAGGGTGTGGATGTGCTTTGTGGAGGTCAGACTATATGATTCATGCAGGATTACGGTCCAACCCAACAGTCGAAGGGTTTCAGGACCTGTTGGCCACAAAAATCGGTCGTTTCATCTTGTTTAGTGAGCCACAGTGACAAACAACAACAGACCAGTCTGGGGCAGCTCACGACTCTAGGACAGAGAGTCTAGTGGGTCTGGTTTTTGTCCTGCCTCCTACGTCTTCTTTCCTGATGTCAGAGATGCTGACCAATGAGAGCACAGGGAGCTCATGTGAGACAAACACAGATAGAAACAGACTGAAGTCTTTGCCCTGAGAGGCACAAGACCGTTTGTTAAGCTCTGAAAACAACATCTCGATCTTTATGATGGGCTGTAGATGAGCTGCCACCAGATTGTAAAAAGAGAAACAGCAGAGGAGCCTCAGGCCCTGTTTACACGTGGCAGAATCCGGCCATACTCGTAGAGTTTCCATTGCGTTTTAGCCTCCCGTTTACATGGAAACGGTGCCTGGAGTGCCTGAATCTGCAAACTTTTGAAACCAGGGTCCACAGCGGAGAGTTTTGAAAACGCATCGCCACCCGGCTCCATGTAAACAGGATTCATTGTTTCAGGGGGAAGACGTCAGTGCATGCGCAGTACTCTTTCACATGAAGGCTGCGCGTGCATACCAGGAACAACAACAGCTTCGGCCGTCTACCGAGTAACATGTGTGATGCTAACCATGCTCGGTTTGTTATCCAGACAAAACTATGCAGACAGATTTGTTGTCCCGACAGATTTGTTGTCCAGACAACGTCCACTCCGCATTGTTGTTTATGAAAAGTTTTTCTTCTTCGTAAGTGTGCTGTAACAGCGCTGTTTCTCTGCAAACCTATATCGCCATCTACTGGACTGGCATACACACTACAGCGTTTTAAGTTGTTCTGGCGTCTTCGTGTGAATACGGATTGCTTTTGAAGACGCAAAGGAAAAACCTTTCCTTTTCAGGTCAGAGCATCTCTGTGTAAACAGGGCCTCAGAGACTTGGTGAGTGACTGCTTGCTTTTATCAAAGTAACATATCACTTGTCATAATGTTTGTCTTCAGTGTCAGCCCTCCTCCTTCCACTGTCATCACATCAGTCAATAAATAAGGTCGGTTTCAATCCTTTGGTCTATCATGCTTTTTGAGCAAGTTCCTGCATGATTCTGTGGCCCTGTGGTCGCCTAATCTGACATAATGACCATTATAACCAATGAAAAAAAATCACTTAGTCCAGGGGTGGGCCACTGGCGGCCTGGGGGCCACATGCGGCCCTTAACCTTGCTCAATGCAGCCCACTAATCATTTCAAAAAAGAAAACAGATTGGAAATATGAAGCAAACATGCCAGAAACTGCTAAATATGATTCATCATGAGTAACCAGCACCACACAATGCACAAATTAGGATTGGTGATAAAATATTTCTACCAGATTGCTGGTACATGCTTTGTTTTAAACAAGTCATTAAAGAAGTTACTTTGCTATGATTGTATCTCTTAATGTCTTTTATGAGGCATTAAAATATAATCTACAGTATTAGTAAAATCTATATTTGTAAACAATGTTAAAGGAAATATATTTGTGATTAAAAACTGGAAAATATTTATTATTTTATTGCACTAAAAAGAAGCTTAAACTGGCTTTCTTTATGTGTCATGCTCATTAAATCATGAATTTTTGAGCTTTATATTTGCTATTCTCTATTTAGTTATATATTTTTTCCTCACTGAGAGTGCTCAACAGTATGTAACAGTGGGGCCCTTTGGCACTGAAAAAATATTTACGCGACCCACTAACTTAGTCTAATACTGATGCACAACTGGCATAGAAACCCACAATCATCCATGAGTTAATGTGAGGGCCGATGGGTATAAATGGGTAGGTGTAGTTAACATTGCACAGCAGCTGGATCAGCCTGGTTCAATGTCTGTAATCAGGCAGATCCATCTTGCCAAGCTCCAACCTACAACGATTGTGAGCGGCCCAAATCGGGGCAGCCCAGTCAGCATCCTATAAAGCAGGAAGAGATGGGAGCTACAAGTGTGAGGACAGCAAGAAGTGACTGTTCATACAGAGGTTAGCATAGATGCTAACAGCTTCAGGAGCAGTTTTGTGAGATCTGGTTGCATTTCTTTGTCAAATGAAAAACAAACACCAACCTTTTCTATCAAAAGGACATTCTTGCTCCACTTCAGACATGTTTTTCCAAGAGTCTGTTTTATGAAGTAGTCCATTACACGGCCGCAGTAGTGCCAGCCTACAACATTATCTGATTAGCCTTTTCTGAATGTGACTGATGAAACGACTGTCCAGATATGCTTTGAAAGGTTCTACCCTTTCCCAATTTTTTTTCTATTGACCCTTTCCCATCTGGACCAGTGAAATATGTTTAACGGTCTATCTGGTGGGCTGGGTTAACTGTGGAGGCCACTGGTGTACAGTGTCATGTTCAAGAAACCAGTTTGAGATGATCTGAGGCATTGCGATACGGTCCGTTATCATGCTGGAGGGAGTCATAAGGAGATACTGATAATATTGATTTAGCTAAAATATCAATATGAAGGTGGAGGTTCTTGATGCTAAGTTTCCTTCAGACAAAAAAAACTGCTTTAGCTGGAGAATACTCAGTAACCTGCTGGTTTGCCGGACTAAACCATAGTGGAAGGTGAATGATGCAGACGAGATCATGTCAGAGAATTAAATACAAAAATAAAAGAAAGCAAAGGCCTCACACCTGAAAAATAGTTTCACCGGTTTGGAGTTTTACTTTTGATTTTTTAAGATGGCATGTTTGTGAACATCTGAGTATGCAGGAACACAGTTTTCTGTTGATACTGTGATAAAATTCTTGTCAGTATTTTCTGACCAATGAAAAAAACTACACCACCTTTGTACTAAATATATTTGAAGTTCGTCAAAGATCACTTTGGGCAGAATTTTTCCACTGGAACAGTAACACTGATGGTGGTGGTTTAATTTAGTGTATTTTTAGGCCTTCCTCACCTTCCTTTCAATGCATAGCCATGACCTGAGATAAACAGTTTGTCTGATCTCCTGTCTGATGAAGTCAGTGTTGTGGTATGAGATGGACTGATGAACTCAGACTGATCTGATCAGATGTTCTGAACAGAGGAGGAGGACTTGTAGCTGCACAAGTTCAGCTGAGAAGGTCACCTGTCCGTCTGATCGAGTGTCTCCCGTGGAAACGTGAGATTCTCAGCACCCTCACCCTTAATCCTACATACTCCACTGTGTCTGTAAGCCGGCTCTCATTACAGGCACCGACATTAATATTCTACAGGACAACACGAGGGGGAGAGGGCAACTTGTTGCATTTCAATAAAACACTGCTACTTTACTTAAACATGAAATAAAGATGATCACTCATAGATTTTACTGTATCCTACAACACTCCTACTGAAGTTTCAGGTGGTTTCATACATCATGCATGTTAAACAGGCATTTAGCCTGACCCATTATGACTATTTTCACTCCCAGTGCTGAAGTTTTAACTCATTTCAGAGTCTGAATGGACATCTTAACACACATTCAAAGATTTTTACGCAGACAGCCTCTGAATCTTTCTGAGATGATTGTTCATACATGCACCTCACTACAGGAGACGATTTAATCAGAGGCAATAAAATAGAAATAAAATACAACACAAAAGTGGGGCACAAAGCATCAGATTCCAGATGAAGCTATAATTATAAAACATATCGTGTATCTCCACATATTCACAATATTTAGGAGCCCCACATTTTTCAGGTTCATAGATTCCTTTTTGATGACTTCTGAGGTACGTGCACAATCACTTACATTCAAAAAACGCTCTAATTCAAGCTTTCAGTTTAAGCCAGTTGGCTTGGACAGATGATGACACAATGGTATGATGTCACACTGTTAGGTCTATTCAGGGAAGCAAGGGGAACAGCATGTTTTAGGCAGCTACTGGCACTATAAACATGGGGAGAAGTAGAAGTCCTGATGCTGCAGACTTTTTGTCTTGCTCTACTTCACTGTGGAGACATGTTAAACAAAGTTGAGGGCATATAAAACTCAAAAACAGGTATGCACAATATCATCTGTATTGGCGCACACTGGCCTAAAAAGTTGATTATCCTATCAGCTGATATTGAAATTTTGCCAATGTTTACAGCTGATAAGCCATACATATTTGCCAATATATCCGTTGCCATACGATGTTGCCAGTAATATATCACAGCGTAAAACACACGCATGCACACGTGCACAACACCATTCCCTCATGAATGTTCTGTTGTATTGTAAGATTTAACTCCATCCCTGTTGGCACACAGGGGCTCCCTTTAAAAGGGGAAAGTATCGGGTGAAAGTGTTTTGTCAAGCTAAATCGAACAAAGATTAGCTACCAGTGAACTTACTTCGTGATGCGATAAGGGATGAAAAAAGTGCAGCTACTTTTACTCAAGTAGCACAATGTAAATATACTCAAGAGGAAGGTAAAAGTTCTTCGTATGAAGTTTACTCAGTGTACTGAGTATTTTGAGTTGGAGTGCATTTATCTGTTTCAGTCAATGATAATGGACCAAAATAGTGAAATATGCTGCATTTGACCTGATGTAAATAAAACCAAAATATAAAGATATCAGTGAGAATATATGTTTTTTACTCCATAAGTTATATCATGCACACTATATTTGACCAAACACATAAAGAACGGCAAAAACATTATATACAGGTTAACAGTTTGCCCTAATAAACATAAATTTACAAAAACTTTTTTAACTGTAAATGTGTTTTTTTGTTTTTGTTTTTTTTTACACTTTTTTAAAATAAATTATCTGTTCTGTAATGTAACCAGCCTGTGTTGACATCCTGTTTCAAAATCATTGGGCATTAAAGAGACCCTACAGGATTTTGTAGGACTTTTGTGATTAATACGGCAATGATTTTTTGCAGCTGGTTTCATTAAACTTGGCAGCAAAAGTTAAGATGTTTTGAGCTTTTTTTTTTTTAAATTTACAACAGCAAATCAATTTGATATAGTTTTTAAGTATCCTCACAAAATATCTAAAATTATATAGTTATTTTATAACTGAATGTATGTGTGTATGTGTGTGTGGTGGCGGCGGTCGCAGGTTGGGGGGTAGGCAAGGTCAAACCAAACAATACCACACAACGAATCACGTGACTTGTTGTTAAGATATAAGCCTTCCCAAAAATTGTGGCAGTCAAAATGTATCACAATAAATTAGAAAACAACTTTGTGATGCAGTCCAACAAAGTTTTGTATTATAACTGCCATGCTTTCACATCTGTTAGCGCAGTCAGGTGATTTTCACACCTACAGCTCGGCTGCTTTGGGTTGAAAATCAGCTTGAAAAAAAAGCATCAAATTTACACATTTCCTTTGGATCATTTCATTTTCACACTGCAGTATTCTGAAGCGGACCAAACCCGCACAAAAAGACCTTACGCTGGCCTCTGCATTATAGAAGGCTAAGCTATCTACAAAACAAGTCATTTTGACCAGAGGAGGCCAAATGTCTAATGAACGATTATAGAGATGAACATATTTATGGATGTTATTATTACTGCTGCTGCTAATATGACTACAGCAGTGTGATGAGTTAACTTGTCACCCTGTTTGCGTGGGGCTGCTGGGTCAATTGTGTTTTCACTGTAAATGAACCTTGAGTGGAAGCAAGCTAAGCCCACCTCTTTCAGGGGAGCTTGGCGTGAATGTCTGTATTGAAGCAGGGATCAATTGCTGTGTTCAGATTTAATCAAACTCTTAGATGAAGCTACCTTTAAATTTCTTTGTGCTAGTTTTAGGGGAGAAAAGGTTTTCTGGATTTCTTTTAGATTTAGAAATCATTTTGGAGCTGCCAGGACGATAAGTTATAGCTCATAAGCACTCTTTATCTTTGATGAATTATCGCAAAATTAAAAAATGTTTTTGCTTTTCTAAAACCCTGCAGGCCAACAACAACAACAGGTTTTGGTGGTGGTGGAGGTGCTATAGTTAGGGCCTGGGTCATCTCAAACAGAGAATTTACGTTCCCTCCTGCTTGTTCAATGAGGATATGTTGCAGACCATTAAATCCCATTGAACTTGTCTTCAAGAGTTAACAGTCTTGGTCATGGGTCAAAATAGAGGAATTTATCTTTTAAGACTTTGTTACATCAGAGATTCCAAAACAAACCACTGGGAGTTAGAGTTTAGATTAGATGTTTATAATATACAGAACACTCACCGGCCACTTCATTAGTTACACCTTGCTTGTATTTGGTTTGACCCCCTTTTACCTTCAGAGCTGCCTTAACTTTTGGAGGCATAGCTTCAACAAGGTGTGGGAAACAGTCCTCAGAGATTTTGTTCATACTGACATGATAGCATCACACAGTTGCTGCAGATTTGTCAGCTGCACGTTCATGATGCCAATTTCCCGTTCCAGCACATTCCAGAGATAGTGACTGTGGAGGCCGCTGGAGAACAGTGACCTCATTGTCATGATCAAGAAACAAGTTTGAGACGATCTGAGCTTTGTGACACAAAGTGTTATCCTGCTGGAAGTAGTCATCAGAAGACGGGTGCACTGTGGTCATGATAGGACAGACATGGTCAGCAGCAAAACTCAGGTAGGCCAAGAGGTTAAAACCATGCTCAGTTGGTACTAAAAGGCCCAAAGTGCGCCAAGAAAATATCCCCCACACCATAACACCACCACCATCAGCCTGTATCGTTGATACAAAGCAGGATGGATCTATGCTGTCATGATGTTTAAGCCAAATTCTGATCCTGCCATCTGAGAGTTGAAGCTGCTTATCCAACCAGGCACAATGTTTCCAATCCTTTACTGTTCAATGTTGAGCCAGTGCAAATTTCTGCCTCAGTTTCTTGTTCTCAGCTGACAGGAGTGGCACCTGGCATGGTCTGCTACTGCTGCAGGCCGTCTGCTTTAAGATGTGACATGTCGTATTTTGGTGGTAACTAGAGGTTATTTGAGTTCCTGTTACCTATCTATTATTTTCAAGCACTCCCACCATTCTCCTCTGACCTCTGGCATCAACAAGGCATTTCTGCCCAGAGAACTGCCACTCATTGAGTATTTTCTCTCTTTTGGACCATTATACGTAAGCCCTAGAGATAGCTTTGTGTGAAAATCCCAGCAGATCAGCAGTTTGTTAAATACTTAGACCAGCCAATCGGGCACCAAAAACCATGCCACATGTTTTTTAAACTACTTTTTTGGGGCATTTTCAGGCCTTTATTGACAGTAGAGAGAGACAGTGGGTAGAGGAGGGCACTCTGCAAACAGCCCATAGGCTGGATTCAAACCTGGACCTGAAGCATGTACATGTACACTCCGCCAAACCAGCACCACAACCATGCCACATTTAAAGTCACTTAAATCATGTTTATTCCCCATTTTGATGCTTGGTTTGAACTTCAGGAGCTCATTTTGACCTTGGCCATATGCCTAATACATTGAGTTGCTTCCATGTTATTGGTAAAGTACATAGGTTTATATGCAGTTGGACAGGTGTGCCTAATAAAGCAGCTGGTGAGCGCTAATAATTAATATCAAAACACAATTTTTTTCCATGATTTCACTCCAGAGTCCAAAGAGCTACTCACCCTCCATGGAGCTCTCTCTGCAGAACCAAGAGACCACAAAACAACAATGATGAAACCAAACAACACTGATCACACCAAACAACAATGATCACAAACAAAGTTGGCTAGAAAACTAAAAGACGCATCATATTTCTCATTAATGAAGTAAACATCATCTGCTTATTGAAGGCGAGCTGCTGTTTTTTCCTGAAGGAGAGCACAGCAAGGACAGTACACAGAGACTTTAATGGGGATATGTAATGTTATTTCCAAACATGCTCACAAACTGTGCAGCAGAAGTCTGAGAAAAAACAAAAACACTGTAGATAAACGATGGAGTGAAAGCCAAACAGCTCATCAGAGAAGCACTCAGAGCCGTCAGCCCACATCAAACAAATGACCGCAGTGCTGAGAGAGCTAATGCTTTACTGTGGAGCCATATCAATACTATTAACATAACGCACACCATTTATCTTCTCTAAAGTGGTCTGGGACGGACATCAAGAGCTCCTTCTTAATGCTAAATGGGAAGCTATGGAACAGAATCAGTAATGGACACATGCATGAGATCTGCACTCTGCGTGCACCGTATGGAGAAAAGATGGCTGTTTGGTTTGAGAGTAACAGCATCAACAAGGCCGCAAAATGTAAAGTATGAATGCTTTTTGTGTGTGTGAGAACGTGTGTCTGTTTCATAATGCATGCCTTATAAATTCATATCATAAAAATCCCTGAGAGCATTAAAAACCAATAAGACCACATTATATACAGCCGGATTCTACAAACCCCACTTTTGGAAAAGTTTGAACATTGTGGAAAACGTAAATTAAAACAGAACAAAGTGATTTGCATATTAATTTCCCTTTCCTTTCTAGGGCTGAACAATAAATTGGATCGTCATTATCAACATGATTAGAAAATGAGTGATGAGCCCACTGCAGAGGATGCCTGTGAGGTCATAAATAAGTAAAAAATACCCCAAATGAATGCCTCTCCTCGCGGTACCATTCCCTGTGTGCCACAAGTTTGTCTTCAAGCTGCAGCCACTCCTCAGAAAGAGGACGCCCTGCTGCCGCATCCAT
Source organism: Cetoscarus ocellatus (assembly GCA_037902135.1). NCBI lineage: Eukaryota > Metazoa > Chordata > Actinopteri > Labriformes > Labridae > Cetoscarus > Cetoscarus ocellatus. The sequence continues at coordinate 1,519,843 of JBAMNC010000640.1, read as the reverse complement.
CCCTGAATGTCATCCTTCTTGTTCTCAACACTCCTTCATTTTTTTTAACCTAACTGCTACAGGAGCAGAGAAGAACTTTAGATCTTTTAGAGCTACGGAGGGAACTGACCACAAATCAGGCCTATTAAAGGAAGACAGACAGAGTAGGGTGGTGTCACAACTAAGGTGGTTTTGTTAATTTTTTTAACATTGTGTCGTTCTAACAGTGATCTACAATCAGGATGATTATTAAACTGTCTATAAAGAGCTCAACGGTTTACATGATCTTTAAATTGCTCTCTCTTCTCCCCTCTCCCGACCTGCAATGTCTTGAAACACTAGCATTAACACCAAGACTTTAAGGAAATATTATAATTATATATAAAAAATGGCACAAGTTCATATTTAATAAAAAAAAAAAGGTCTAAAAAGAATGAGAGCTTTTACAGGCAGCCTGGTGCGTGAGATGTTGATTACACATGTCATCATTTCAAAATAAATAAAAGTGACGTCCAGAATACTTTGCAAGAGGAAACACTGCTTGTTGAATTCCTTGTACATATTTACCATACAGACACCTGTTTGATGGGTGGGAAAAACCTGAGCAGTTGTTCAGAGCATAGGTAGGGGTGGGCCAACCTGACACACCAGACAGACCCCTCAATATATTTCACTAGTCCAACTGGGAAAGTGTTTGGAAATGGGTAGAACCTTTCAATAGCATTGGATGATCATACTGTCAATCACATTTATTGTGGGCCAATCAGATAATGCAGTAGGCGGGCACTACTGCTGTGGCGCAAAGGACAGAACTTGAGCCACTACATAAAGCAAACTCTTGGCAAAACATGTTGGAAGTGAAGCAAAAATATATTTTCTGTTTAGAAGTTTGTTTTTCATTTAATAAAGAAATGTGTTCCAGATCTGATAAAACTGCTACTGAAGCTGTTAGCATCTATGCTAATCTCTGTACAAGCAGTCACTTCCTGCTGTCGTCTTGCTTGTAGCTCCAACCTATTCCTGCTCTAAAGGACTCTGATTGGGCCGTCTCAATTTGAGCCAGTCAGTCATTGGAGCTTGATAAGATGGATCTGCCTGATTACACACATTGAATCAGGCAGATCCATCTGAACTGCAAGGTAACCCACGTAACATACATCTGACGTCATTATGGTGAGTTATTAGTGAAAATAAAGATACTGTTCTATCTTGCAGTGGTACAAATCCTTGTAATTCTGGGATGCAGATCCAGATCAACACCAAAATCTAATATGAGCCATCTATTGTAATTAACCATCGAGGCCCCATATTAAGAAAATGATGCAGACACAAACGTGGACTTCAGTGTACACAGAAATGTCAAGAAGATCTGCAAAAGGTTTAAAATAAGAAAAAGATGTTTTGACTAATTTGGAATATTGAAACGCTTTTTTTTTTCAATCATTCATCAGTTTATTTATCAAAGACAGACAGGAGTGAATAAGAAGATGCCATCAAAATGTTTCATAAAACAAAAATAATGTTTATAAATGAGGCAAGAAGAAGGGTTTTTAAATTATAATAATGTTTTAATTTTTAAATCTTATTTTTATGAGGGTGTTACATTGATGGTGTGTGAAACGCAACAGATATTCTTTCAGGAGAGGCTCACTCTCTGACAATGGAAAACCCCCTGATCTAAAGTGACCTTTATAAACTTAATTCAGTGTCCATTTTCGCAGCTTCAGTAGCTGTTATTGGTTTGTGAAGACTGTCATTTGTTTCTGAAGAGGTTAAAAGGCTGAAGAAACTTTCTTTAAGAAGTTAACTTCCTCCTGAATCACATCTATTTGCAGCAGAGATGAGGTAATGTGTCTCTTTGTGTCTGTCAGATTAAAAACTGTGATACAGCGACAGGAAGAGGAAGATTTCAGAACTGATGCTCCATCACTCTATTTCTGCCTCAGCTAATTCTGTTTTTATCCATTTCCTGAGCATGTTTTGTCTTTTAAAAAAGATCTCTTCCTGCTTACTTCATGTTCAAAACCATTTACTGTGAAACATTAAGGGTAAAAGACTCTCTAGCCTGCGACTGTTGGATCAGTGGTTCCTGATCTTTTTTTTCTCAGATCTTCCCTTAGCTGTACTAAAGAACAGTTGAGCCCAAACGATAGATGCTTTGCTTGATTAACACAAATTTACATGTTTTCATGCCTAAAATCGAGACAAAAGGGATTAACACATGCTGGTTCAAAGACCTTCAAAGGAGGTGAACCTTCAGTGAGTTAGCATCGTCTTAGGCCAAGAGTGTCCAAACTTTTTTATTGAGGGCCTCGTACAAAAAAAGTAAGGTAGACAGTGCCACATTGATATTCTTAGTTTTACTGTATTAAAGTTGGATGAATCAATTCAGTGACAAATAAGATACCCTTCATATTTGAAAAAACTTAAGGAAAAGAAATGCCTGTATCACAGCTTTTCATCAACAGCCCAACAAGGCACACAGTCACTCATGGCAAGAGACTTTTGGGTGGCCAAGGTTACCAAGGTCATGACCTTTGAAGTGAGAGAGGAGAAGATGACGGCTAATTCTGACTTTCAGAATCAAAACAAGAGCAAAGTGCACAGTGTTAATAAACTTTAGGAGTTTGGTAGGTTCTTGAGGATGACCTAGTGAAACACATGAAGGTCTTTCATGCTGTCCCATATGTTGTCGTCAGTTATTTATCAGTGAGCTAAAGCTCCATAATGACGTGCAGGCCAATTCTCCATTATTTCTTAAAAGTTGCCATGGTTTGGACAACCCTGTCTTAGATCTAGGTAAACCAAATTTTGACAACCTCAAAAGCAGAGAGAGCCTTGCACCGACCTGTACCTTGTAACTCATTTTTTCATTTCTGTCTTCTAACTGTCCTATAATTAATCATGATTACAAGTAAACTGAAAATAAAATGAATCTTTAAATTTGCACAAAAACAGGCTACGAACTAAAACATTTGTGTACTTTGTTTCGATTAACTTTTCAGTGCACTCAAAGGTTATGACTATAAATGTGCACACAGCTTCACATAATGTAAAAAAACAAAACAAAAAGCTGCCTTGATTGTATCGGCACTGGTCAGTGTTGACCAAATTTAAATAAATAAACAAAAAAAAGGGGGGGTTTGATTGATTTGAATTGATGCTTGTGAACACTAAGACCTACCACCGATCACCTGTGGATCTACCTCATGTTTACTCATGGATGCCACCAACTCGTCTGGTACTCCCGCTGCTCTGTCATCCTCTTAAATAACTGCAGCAGAGTCAAAACTTTGTCTTCGGTCCATTAAGTCCAAAATATTAATCCGGAGTCTGAGTCTGGACTAAAATTAACACTGAGACCAAGAGCATGAAAGCTAATCAGCATTGTGATGAGTTCAGGTTGGCTTGGATAAATGAGTCTTTAACGAAACGAAGAACATGATGTGTTTAAATGTATTTTACAGAGCTGGAAGTTGAACTTTCAATAAATAAATTTGAGTGGCGGTAATATTAGTTTTCTTGGCAATATTAAACAATTACATCAGCTACATTAAATTAATTTTAATTAATTCCTTACTGTAGGATACTTGTTGCATAAAAATAAAAAACATGAAACATGATGGTATCCGTCAGGTGATCAGTGATCAGTGTTCAGCCAAGAAAAGCCTGATCGGGCATCTCTAATAAAAACCCTTTAATGCACGTGCAATTTGCCGTTTGTTTTTTTTCATGATAATTGGGTTTCTAACTTCTCTCCCTTCTTGCTGCTGTCCCTGCTGATGTTTGCACAGTTACCACTTTTTGTTGTATCAGGACAATTCAATAAAATAGTTTTGCTGTTATCTCCAGAAACGTTTTTATGGACTTACCTTCTTCTTGAGCGCCTCCAGTGATTCAAACTCCAGTCGGGCCAGTTTGATCTGGATGTCTTTTGGAATATCAGGGATGAGGAAGGTCAGGATGAACTTGAAGGACAGCAGGATGTGCTGAAATCACACAACAAACAACAAATGAGGGATCAATTCTGCTTTAACTTCTTATCTTTCTGGTTATTTCACACTGAAAACACTGGACATTGGAAATTGGAGCATGCTTTCATTTTATTTTATCGGATTGTGTCCTTTATGTGATCTTGCTCTGTAAAATCAAAGAAAACAGAGGAGACAAAGGTAATGGTTTGTGCAGACGTCCTTGGTGGTGGACAAAAACATACAGCAGTTACAGAGCAGATTGTTGTACTCCAACACAAAAAAATGCAATAAAGTTGAAGTCTGTTCTAAAAAAAGAATCAATGGAAAGAATAACGGCAAATACAAGTGATCAGGGCTGCAGGAAGCTTACTGCTTTTCCCTTTCAGGGTTGCAGGGAACCGTAGCCTGGCCCAAGCCGCTCACAGGGCCTCATAGAGAGACAGACAAGCATTCACATCACACCCACATCTAGTAATTTAGAGTCACCAATTAACCTATCACTGTAGGACGACAGAGAAAGAACACAGAAAGGCCCTGAATGGAACGGGGATCAAACCAGCGACCTTCTTGCTTTGAGGCACGTACACTACCTGCTGTGCCGCCATGTCGCAGATGAGGTAATTTAGTCTGAGGTAATGTTAGCAATTATTGTAAACATAAATAAAGGATGGATGGATGAGCCGAGGTTTAATGTCATGTCGGCAAATAAGGCCATCTTCATAGCGAAAACAAATTAGATAGACATGTTGAGATCAAGAATAAACAACTCATAAAAGTATGTAAAGTCTAGCTGCTTTCAAAAATCAAAAATAACTTCTGCTTTGACTCTGTTAAATGATCAACAAAACAAAGCCTTTGTTTACCAGTAGAAGAAGACAATACGATGATAGTAGGAGATAATAACATAACTCGGTAAAAAAATGAGTCACAACAAGCACACAGGACTGTTTAGAGTTGCTGAAGAGTTTTTCTGATGACTGTAGGCAGAGGCAGGCTAATACTATCCATTGACTTCCAGCCATTTGAGCTAAACTAGTTAGCGATGGGTGTCCTTTGTCCGTCTCTTCCTTGTTACTGCACGCAGAGTCTAAAGAACGGCATTGATCTGCTCGTCATGGACTTGGGAGTGAGGAAGACACGAAAACAAAAAAAATGTTGGACTATCGCTTTGAGGTTATATTAAACTGCTGATCTGCACCTGAGTGAACCAGCAGGGCGTGTTTTTTCATAAAGGTGACCGTACATGTTAACTTGCATGTATACAGAGCACACACTCCTCTACTGACTGGCCAACATGCACACACACTCAAAATGTCCTACTGCACAAACACACACACCTGGACCGGTCCATCTGGAGGATGGCCAGCAGCCATCAGCTCTTTGATTCAGGACCTCTTTCCTCATCATAGTAATGGAGTCTGTGTGCCGTGGCGGGTGGTATAGATGGTGTGAGAGTGAGAGCAGACAGAGGACACAGAAATGAGCTGGAGGCTGCTTGAACTCAGTAATTTAGGAATGATGGATGATCATGACATTCAAGTGGTTAATACGTCCAGGTCATTTTTTTTCTCAAACATTATCAACACTTATGTTATTATTAGCTTTCTTCAGTTATGTTCATTTGAAAAACGTATTCTACTACATTCAAGTTTCTTACTCTGATTTTTTCACAACTGGTGCAGAAGTGAGTTAGCATTTTAGCACTTAGGGTTCTCACGGCTGAAAATCTGGGATTTTAGAATATCTCTTTGGCTAAATACCTGAAATAAAGACCATGGAAAGGATGTGCAGACAAGATTTTAATGAAGAGCATTACTGTGTTTATAAAAAGATGACAGCTAATGAACTGCTAACAAGGAAAACAATAATGGCTTGAGACCAAAATGCTCTCATTTTTGATTGTTTGTTGTTAAACCATAATACATACAGGGCAACATGGTGGCGCCCTGTATGTATTATGGTTTAACAATATCACTTACCACTTATACGTGATGTTAACCTTGTCAACGACAATCCCCACCAAGTTCTCTCACAATAGGATTTGGAGTCCTTCCCATATTTTTTACAACCAGAGGAGCCAGTGGGAAAATCGAACTCTTACCAAAACCAGTCCAGAGAAGAGCAAAAACATTGTTTCCCATGAGAAAAGATTTAAGTGACATTCTTTGCTCCTCTTTTAAAGAAGAAGTTGAGTCTGGTGAAAGCAGAAAGTCTATGATTTAATAACAATAATCAAGGATTTTAAAAGTAAGATTATACAGATGAGTATATTGTGGGACATGCCTTGCGATACAAGTGTACGGAGAAGAGGGGCTTTGACGCTCGCCTGCAGAGGGGACACCAGATAGCATGGGAACTAATTACAGCATAACACATGCAGAGGTGTCTGCAAAGAAACTGTCTGTGATGTGGGAGAACACAGCAGCTTTGATGAGGATAAATTCTCCTGCTTGACTGAGCTGGACTCAAACAGTCTGAGGATCTTGATGAGGTTTTGAACAAGTCTGTGTTTTGATTCCTGTGATGATCTGCTGTAGAGACGGTGCGTTAGGTTTACCTGTTGCTTTTTTCAAAGGGTGTTTTGCCTGTGCAGAGAAAGCAACTCTGTGGGATCAAAACATTATTACTGAGTACTTTCTCATCAGCCTGGTTATCTGGTAGCTGCATCATATTCATTTTTATTATTGCTGCTGCTTATACGACTACAGCAGTGTGATGAGTGAACTCAACACCCTGTTAGTTTTGGTTTCTCTAATGTGTCCTCACTGCAGACAAACCGCTCCAGGGTCCAACTGAATCATCTCTTTCAAGGAAGCTAGGTGCGTTATACGTGCTAAAACACAGATTGCTTGCTGTGTTCATAAACATGCCAATGAACCGTGCAGAGCGGGGAACGCCCGCTTATATCAGAATGAACTCTACCAAATGATCCAGGTGTGAAAACAACACGAGTCAAGAGAACCAGCATGATGCTACCTCCCTGGTTGGCCTACAAAAATACTCCATCCTTGCACCACTCAATAATAATTAACACCAAGCTTCCACTGCAGCATTGTTCAAACAAAAATGCTTATTTTTTTATTTTCAAACTTGTGTGATAACTCAGTTGCTCTTTAGTCTGAAGCATTTTAGGAAAATTACAAAAGTTTGTTAAAGTTTTTGATGCTTTAATAGTTTTGAAGACAATCTGTCTAAAAAGAGCACAATCTATACATTAGGGATGCACCATACTGATGTCAGCTGATAACAGCTTAAAAAGTTGATTATCAGTATTTGCAGAAATTAGGATATTCATTAGACATCGATACATCAGCTGAAATATTGTCAGAAGGTGTGAATGCACCTTCATGCTTCACCTTAACATCTGTTGGTGTTGTCTAAAATTCAACAGTACCCTCTGTTAGAGAATGAAATGCTGTTTTTCTTGTTCTACGTCTGTTTCTAACATAATTGAACTGTTACACTAAAAGAAACACGTGATCCTTAGTCACTTCATACTCTTGGCCAAATATGCTGAGTCCAGAACTGTTGGCTGATCTAAATAACTACGTTAGTGTGCCAATAATAAGCTTATGAAACTGACCCCAAAGTCTGGTTATACTTACCATGAAACCTAATTAGTTTCTCTAGTTTGAGCTAGATGTTTTTATACAAATAACTCATTCAGGTATCTAAAGTGAAAGTGACCTCTAGATGCATCGCTTTGCATAAACTGTGTGAACAACAACAAATCAGTTTAGATCAAACTTTCAATAATCAGAGCAAACTATCTACAGAGACAAACTGTCACTGCGGTCAAATTCAGTTTATAATCACATATTTCATCACTATTTTCTTCAAAACAGCCTGAATGAAGTAATGCAACATCTATTACTGTATAGATATAAATAATCATTCTCACATCAGGTCAACGTCTGTCAGGGTCTATTTAAGCTGAAACAGTTTGATCCTTTTTTCAAACAGGTTTATCATCACAGTAATTACAGCCTGTTTCATTAATGCTCTTTTAGGCACTCGACTTACAAAACACCAAACTTTTAAGCAGCTTACCATTCAAACCTAACAACATCTAAGAGAAAGCCCACATTAAGACACCAGATCTTACTTACAAAAGTTTATTTTTCATTCCTGTCAGCACAGCAGCTTCACAAATTAATGAACCCCGATGTTAGAGACTGACATATTGATTAAAGATGCACAATAAAGTCTTCAGGCCTTCGTTGATGCTAATGAAATTCTCAGATAATTTATATTACTGCATGTTGGCCAGCACAAGGTTAGAACGAGAGCAAGAGGACGCCGGTAGAGAGCGGAGGGACAAAGTGACTTCTGAGATGTTTTTGTTCTTTTCAAGGTCTGAAATAAATCCTGTTTGGACTGACAAACTGGATGTGATCAAACTTTAAATTCTCTGCATAAAGGAGCCCTGTGTCAGACATGAGACAGCCAGGGAAAATATACTCAACTAGAAAGCACTCAGAGAGCGCAAATCTCCACAAGGTAGCTCACATAGTGCTGTTACATCTATAAGCGATAGTTCCATGATAAAGTTACCATCATAATATGATTCCTTGACCATGAAAACCCACACCTAGCACTCAGAATCATGTTGATATCATTATTAGTTAGACAGATATTGAGCAAAAACGACTGTTTGTTAATGGCGGTTTTCTGGATCACCACCAAAATCTGATCATTTTTAAATTGGGCCATTACAAACAAACAAACATATGCTGGCAAAAACATAACCTCCTTGGTGGAGGTAACAATCGCATTTTAATGCAAATACATAATTAGCCAGTAACATGGCAGCAACTTAATGTGTTTAGGTAGTTAGAAATGGTCAAGATGACCTGCCAAGTTGTAACGGAGCATCAAAATGAAGAAGAGAGGAGATTTAAGTGACTTTGAACTAGAGTAGTTCAGATTCCGATACCAGTATCGGACACTGCTCCGATACTGCCGAAAATGCTGGCATCAGTATCGGCGAGTACTGGAGTCCAGGCACCATCCGATACCACGGAGCTCCAAATGTCTGTGGTAAAGCTGACTGCAGGCACGTCTTCTGCTACCAGTGTTAGCCTTAAGGGTGTATTAGCCGTATGGGTGTTACGCTGCCTGGTTGGAGCTCTCAGCGTGTTTGCAATCTGTGACTGGGGGTAAGCGGTGATCTGGTTCATAATCCATTGCATAGCGTTGCATTGTACTTTGTGTTGTATTATATGCTTCTTCTTTTTCCACAACCACGGTGGAAAGCCACTTTGCGCATGCTCCCTTTATCGCTAAGCATTCTGGGTAATGTAGTCAATGTAATTATTCTGAGCCGGCTTTAATACGATTATAAATGATGGTACAGGCTTCTTTTTTTTGAATAAATAGCTTGAATTTGCTGTATTTATACATGTTTTACAAAGTGTTTAACCTGAGCCAGGCCTTACCACAATGATAATATCACAGTCATGCAGGCGTAGTATGATATTTTTTTATAACAAGCTGGAGTCGGATCGTTACTCGGTATCAGTACTCGATATCGGCCGATACCCACAGCACATACTCCCCTTTAAGTATCAGTATCGGTATCGAGAGGGAAAAAATGGTATCGGAACATCTCTACTTTGTACTTGGCAGGGCTGTTGGTATCAGACAGGCTGGTGTGAGTATTTCAAAACTGCTGATCTACATGGACTTACATGCAAAACCATCTCCAGGGTTTACAGAGAGTGGTCCAAAAAAGATAGATATCCAGTGAGCTGCAGTTCTCTGGGCAGTAATAGGCTTTTTGATGCAAGAGGGGAGAAAAGAACTACCATAGTGCTTTGAGATGATAGAAAGGCAACAGTAACTCAAATAACCACTCCTTAAAACCAAGATCTGTAGAGGGCCATTTCTGAACATGTTCACTCTTGAAGCAGAAAGGCTACAGCAGCACAGGACCACACCGGGTGCAACTTCTGTCAGCTAAGAACAGGAGACAGAGGATACAATTCCCACAGGCTCACTGTTGGACAGTAAAGTACCGCAAAATGTTGCCTGGTCTGATAAGTTTCTATTTCTGCTGCCACATCCAGAAAGTAGGCTCAGAATTTGGCATAAACACAAAGGCTTGGATCCATCCTTCGCTGTATGAACAGTTCAGGCTGACGGTGTAATACGGCTGTCACTTCATATTTTATATTTGAAGATTCATTTGAACTTGGCAAAAATGTATTTCTAAACTGAGGGACAGAATGTTCGAAATGAAGTCACTCGGTCTGTCAGCAAATTGAGTCCATTTGTTGTGACATTTGCAATTGTTGAGACCTTTCTCGGCCACCGCAGAAGACCATGATGTGTGCAAAGTTTGTGAAATACCTGCAGGTAAAATGTGGAAGCCAGTGATGATGCTCTTCATAGATATAACAGTGTTACAATTTCCAGAGTGACGACGTAAAACTGAGTTTTTTGTGGATGATTTTGTTCCTTCTTTAAGCTTCTGTTAATTGTAATTATAAAAATACTTATTATATGTACATTAAACATCTAAACATTAGCTTTCAGTAGGACACGTCCTATTTCACTGCAGGAGCAGGGGAAGCTCTGCAAAACTGTGAGCTTTTAGTTTGTAACACATAATAAAACACTGTCTTGTCTGTTCAAGTTTCCTCAAAGTTTATAAGAAGGAAAAATATTCCAATATCAATTTTATTCCTAATATCCTTTTGCCCTGTTTTGAATTATTTATTTAATGTTTTGATGTAATCATTGTGGCTTCTCTCCTTGAACATTGCAAGATTTTTGTTCTTTTGAAATGCTTAATACTAACATTGTCCTTTTCCTGTTTCTTTTTCATGCCTGACTCTAATGAAAAAAGCACAATTAATCACAAATATTACACAAAGTACACGATAACCTTCATATGATCCTGTTAAAATGATCTTACAGGGGCTGAGTCCACCTCTAGAAACATAAGAGACATTCGTTTGGTGCAAAAGTTAACATCCTTGATATCAGAGCCCTTTTTGTAATGGGAATAATGACTCTGCTGCTTTGATCTTAAACTGAGAGCAGAAAAGGTTCTTAAACACCACTGACAAGACTTTCACAAATCAAAATGCTGCTGCTGAAACAGCTTATCCACTTTTCAGTATTCAGCTCTTAATGCTGTTACCATGGCTCCCCTTCAATGTTAATTGGAAAATTAGCATTTCAGTCCATCTGATGAGGAACTACTAATTCTGCCTTTTGATGTGTGGTCTGTCATGAGCAGAATATGTCATTAAAACTAAGACTGTGCTGCATTTTAAGATGTGGCACTTAAAAAGGTCCTCACTTTGAGTCCTCTGAATACAAAACTGATCAGAAAAACTACAAGCTGGACTGATGAGTTTAAAGAGGGCAGCAAAAAAAAAAAAATCTTAGAATATAGACCTATAGATTTTGAGCATAGTGCGCTATTCAGCTTAAAGAGGCCATTAGAGGGTGGGCACAGTGTGATTATGGACGTGGTCAACTAACACTCAGGTAGGCTGTGGGTTTAAACCAAGCTCAGTTTGTACATAAGGGCCCAAAGTGTGCCAAAAACAACCCCACACCATTATACCACCATCAGCCTGAGCTGCTGATACAATGCAGGATGGATCCAGGCTTTAATGATGCGTGTGCCAAATTCTGACCCTACTGTCTGAATGTCACAGCAGAGAGACTTACTTGGGCAACATTTACCCAATCTTCATTTGACTAAATTTGGTGAGCCCATTCAAATACAGCTGTACAGGGATGAGTCTTAAAATGTGGAAATGAGATAGCATTTAAGTACTTCCAGTTTCAAGGCCCCAATGCTTATGGGAGTTTAAGAAAAAAATTACTGATAATGGCTGAAATAAGGACAATGGTAAATGCATGCATACAAGGTATGAACATGTCACTTTGCAACATAAAATGCAACTCACATTGCCCTGTATTTTCAATTTTAGAGTATTATTTTGTTTTTGAAAGAAAGGTTGCCAATGCACTGTGTAAAAAGGCTACAAAATGGCCAGGGGGCCAAATGCAATAATTTCTGATAGTTGTTCTAAAAAAACCACAACAAAAAAACAACATGAACATGATAGCCACAGCCATGAGCACCAATTTGATCAGGTCATTGGAAAAGAGGTCACAGCATGGTTTTACATGTCGGCAAACAGAAGCTGCTTCTAAGTCAAACCACCATGTTGAATTTTCATAACAGCTTAATAATGCTTTTAACTCAAGAGGTTTACAAGCAATAGGGTTTAAGCGTGCAAACCTGTTGCCACGAGGCTCTGAAGGTAAGGGACGCCAACTCCTTTCACCTGCATCGCCAACTGCCATAATTGGCAGCAGTGCCTAAGAGGTCAGCTTGCATCTCTCCAGCTACCAAACAAACTTCCAAATGTGTTTTGATTGGGACTTGAATCGGCCACCCACCAATCCCCAGCCAAAACCCTTATGAACTGAGCCACACTGCCGCCACATGCAACTGTTTCACATTCAAAGTCATGTAAATCACCTTTCTTCTCAATTCTGATACTTGGTTTGAACTTCAGCAGGTCAGATGAACTTGTATACATGCCTAAATGCATCGAGTTACTGCCATGAGATTGGCTGAGTATAGGGCTGAACGATTTCAGGAGAAGATCTAATTGCGATTTTCCAGGCAGATATTGCGATTTCAATTCGATTCACAATTTTCTTCAAATCAAGCTTCAGTGCAATATTTACTCTGTTTACAGTATAGACAGAAATCAGCATAGATATAAATCAATGATCACCTGCTTACCAGCACTTCCTTAAATGCAAATTGCCTGCAAATTTGTAAAATAGTTGACACAACAGATCCTGGGTCAGTCAGGAGTGCTGCAAAAAATTGCAGCTTTGGCGATCACATAATTGTGTTGTCTGTAATTGCGATTTCCATCCGAAAACGATAAATCTTTCAGCCTAGCCTATTGGTGTTAAAAGGCAGCTGAACAGGTGTGCCTAATCAAGTGGCTGGTAAACAATACTGATCAAAAACTAGTCGACAAATGATCTGTGGGACATTCATTTTTGCTGACTAAAGTCTTTTTATAGACCGCAGATTTATCATGACAGTCAGGACTTAAAGGTTTGTTGTAAGGAAAACACTCAATTTACACTGTATTCCAATCTAATAAACAGAGCCCTCTCTGCTGTGTTTTCTATCAGGTCTTGATCATGTCTGCCTTCATTTTGGGTCTTTGTGAGCAGATACAGTCAGTGTGTTCCTGCTCTGTTGTTCTGCAGTAATGAAATGAGTAGATTATAGCAGACAGAGCCATGACTCTGAAAGAAAGTCTGTCTGTTTCTGTAGCAGGCTGGACGGTTGCCTGGTTACTGCTCACTCATGTGTGTAAGCCCTGTACAGTAATTACCCAGGTATCATAGCACCGCTGCTGGAAAGCGACGAGGCGCTGCCCTCCCCGTCTATTGCCCGCCCCTACCCCAACCCCATAACTGAGATAAGAAGAGGGGCTGAGTGATTTGATTTAAAGCTCCACTGTGTCAATCCAATTTCTCTCTTTGAATAATTAAGATTAAAACAACTGCAGAGATTAAGATTGACCTCTGACAGCAATCTAATCTGTAGAAACATTTTGTGCCCCTCTTAAACCCTAACCTTAAAGCACAGGTGGTACCCCGCAGAGGGAGACTGGACTTTAAAATGCATGCACACGCTAGGCTCTTAATGGCTTCAGATAAAAAAAACTACTCTCCAACAGCAAGATATTGGATGCTATGTCAATAAGCAGCATCTGTGTGTATTGTGTCCAGCTCCCCTTTGGCACAGTAAACATTATACAACACCGCTCTCATTATTCTTGTTGTCCCATCTCTTTCATAGCCTGCTTGCCCTATTCTAGGAAATGTGTCAAATGGAAGCAGGGAGGAACGTGCTCGGATGTACAATCAGCTCATGGCTCAAGCTCATCACACGCCATACACACCATACACACACCTGCACTGTTTTTCCACCAGTCTATCTACAAGCCTTCCTCTTTAGACCATCATTTCTCCTCTGAGTCTCTTTTCCTCACATGCTGCCCCCTGCAGCCCCTGTCAGATCTCCAACTGGTTTGTAGTCCTCTGCTCTGAAGCTTGAGGCGTTGTATTCCAGCTCCTACATCTCAGTTTGTTGGAGCCAGAACTTACTGTTTGGCATCAAGATCATGGCTACACCTCACCATTGATATACAACTATGATTATAGCTAACCAATCAGCACAGGGATGGGCAACCTTGGTTATCATGAGGGCCACATTAGTTTCGTTCTCATTTTAAGAGGACATTGTGACAAATGTAGGGCATCTGACAGTGGCGCAGTCTGGTAGTACCCTCCACCATCAATAAGAAGGTCAAGGGTTTGAGCCCAGTTTCAGCTGTCGCATGTTGATGTGTCCCTGGGCAAGACACCTAACACCAAGTTGCTCCCACTGCTGCGTCAATGGCATGTAAATGGGTATGAAAGGCTGTGAATGTGTTAGTAAAGACTAATGGACAAATAAGATTGCATCTCAGAACTGTAAGAGTGAATGGGCGTGAATGGGTAGATAAAAGTGCTTCAAGTGGTCAGAGACACTGGAAAAGTACCATCTAAGCTCAAGCTCATGCACAATTTAAAATTTTACAAATCACAGTTACATTAAATTTAATAAGAGGAACAAAAAATCTCTTACAAGGAGGCATTGAATCTCGTCTCATATATTATGGCTCAAAAGCAATTAGTAACACTTAATTCGATGAGCTAAAGAATGCAGGGTGTAGTTATTTAAGTAACCTGCCTTTACAAAGACATTTTGCATTTATACATACAAAAGTTCTAAAAGAATAATTATACTTATTTTTTTATTAGATATATTGCTGTTTTCATTTTTTTATGTAATGGGGCAGATATTGCTCACAGGGTACTGTCAGCCAAGGACCGAATACCATGAACTACATTGGGGAATGAGGTTATAAATCAAGCAAAGATGGAGGGGCTATAGACTTTTTGGGACTTTTCTGGTCTATATTGATAGTGGAGAGACAGAAGATTGACTTGGGAATGGGAAGAGAGAGAGAAAGTGAAGACATGCGCCAAATGGGACTCAATTTGGACTCCAACTCGGGCTGCCCACACAAGGCAAGAGCCTCAGTATATGGTACGTGTAAGGTTGCTACCGCTCCACCATGCCAGCTACCCAGAAGTAGGGTCACTTTCTAGTAAACTTAAATAGTGAATATGCAACAGCCTATTCTTACACTGACCTTTAAAGAGGTCATATTATGCTTTTCTTCAATCTATAAGCCATTTAGTGTGTTCAACATGTCTCTTCTGCATGATACAGAACTTCTGCGTACATGACAGCAAAATCCACAGGATCAAGACTTCTCCCTTTCGTCCTTTGAACAGCAGCTGTCTGAAATGGCAACTTCCCCCTGCCTCACCACAACAAACCCACATGTGTGATGTCCTACAGCTGCTGAAGCCCAGTGGGTGGAAGTGGCAAACGAAGTGCAGTGAATAGACTTCAGAAGGAATGCAGAGGCATTGAAAATGTGAAAAAATGTGCTGAACTGGAAATGTGTTAGTTTAGCCAGACTCCTTCGATGTGGAGTTAGATTCCCCATGCATTTGTGGCTTTTCTCTGGGTACTCTGGATTACTCCCAAAGACTAAAAACATGCTCTTTAGGTTACCTGACAAAATTGCCCTGAGTGTGAATGTGCCTGGTTCTTTGTTGCTATGTTTCAGCCCTGTGATTGGCTGGCTTACCAGCTCTCCCTCACCTCCAATATCAGGTGGCATAGACTGCATGTTTGGATGTCTTCTGTGTTGATTTATGTTGCAATATCCAATGCAGAGTTTCAGGGATGATTGTTTCTGCAAAATGCTGGTGTTTCTCTCTTTGCTTTAAATCACTAAATCTGCATGCCGTGCAGTTAGCATGATTTACTGTAAAGTTAAGCCACAGTTTTAACCACTTGTTTCCTGTCTGTAATGATCACACCTTTGACTTCTTTGTTATCAGTTTTGCTGACTTCCTCTGATGAAAGCATGATGTCCTTGATTGGCAAAAAGGGACGGGAAATGATATAGTTTTATTGACATCAATGTCATCAATTCTGCTTATGGATTTGAGTCTTTTACGATCTCCTTTTTGTTTCACGTGGATTTTCTGTGAGGAGAAAAAATTGGCCTACATAGATTTTCCGAGGCACAAATGTCAAAAACGTCACTCCAGATATCCAGATAAATGTTCCTGCAAATTGCTGCTGTTTCCACCCACTCAACATTGAGAAGCAGGTATTGTTTTGTTAAAAGAAAAGCCATAACTTTGACCATTTCTGTCACACGTCTGCCATGGTTACATTCTGACTGTTTTTTTCCATTTCTGCCGACTGCCACTGAAAAGACAGTAACATCCTTGATTTATAAAGCATGTGAAACAAAGAGGAGGAAGGAATTGATAAGGGAATTGTCAAACACAATTGATCCTCAATTGGATTTGGTTTTAAATTCTCATCCCGAGTCATTTCTAACCCTGGATTTCCACATAGTCTGCCTGCGCAGCGTCATGTCCGCCCAGTGGCTTTGCTTTGACCAACAGTGCAGATTTAAAGCACTGCACAGCAAAGCACAGGCCTAGAGGCTTAAAACACAAGATCATGAAGATCACAAAAGAACCGCAACATCACAAGGTAACTGAGTTTGCGAGATGACGGGGGCAAATGTTTCATTGCCTGCCTGATGTGGATTCGCTCTCTGCATTGATATTATTTCCACTGTATTTAAAATGACCCAGAAACTCTGAGCACTTGTTTTCCTGTGTTTGTTTGATTTGAAGAGGCTCCAGCTGAAAATAGACCCACTGCGTGCCAACAGCGCACTTTTGCTCCACAACCCTGAGCAAAAGTGCGCTGTTGGCATGCTCCACGGACGGATTGAGGCAAACTCTGTGGAAACCAACTGACAGAAGAGGCTAGGGCTGATTTACTGCAGAGTGTGCGGTACGTAGGGGCTCCTGCACAGTTGGACTGTGAGGAAATGAGGGGTAAGACTTTTGTCAGATAAAATCAGCTTCTGTTTTACAGTCACACTCACAATCAAGAATGTACCCATCAAAACTTTAGATCAAGCAACCATGTTCCGAAACAATATTCGCTCGGCTACATTACGCTGCTAGTGTGCAAGCTTGCATTTACAGGCAATAGGATTGGGAAAAAATGTGCATTAGTCACAAAGAAAATTGCCATAAATATCCATGAGAGGTATCTGTCAATTTCAGGTATTTTTTCCATGTTCGCTAAGTAAAAAGATAGAAAGGTGATTACCATATTATAACACAGAACTTCTCGTACAGTCTTGAAGTCAGCTTCGTAAGTTTTAAACCCTACAAACCTTCGTCAAACCAGCATGAAAAGGATAACCCTCTACATGATGTTGCAGCCATTAAGCTAATACAGATTTAGCTTAATGGCACCATGTCAACAGTTAAATATATTCAAAAACAAGGGGCTGTAGACACTAGCAGTCATATTTGCTTAAAATCAACAGATTTGATCAAATCTTTTCAGTAAATAGGATTCATTACCTCATAATGTCTTCTCTGGCTTCACCGTCCTCTGTCTTTTTCTGTCACTGATGTAATTCGTCATCAGTTTGAGCTTTTTAAAGCCACTTAGTTTGACATTAATGCCTTGACTTTGAATGCTTTCTTTTTTTCCCATCATGAGCTTTAGTTCTGGCCGAAGGGCTAGCCTTATGTTTTGTAATGTTGGTTTAAATACAATGACCAGACTGTGGGCAGAAGCTGTGAGCAGAGTTTTAATCTCAGCTGTGTACATGTTCGAGGAGTCATGCACTCTGGAGCTAACAGGGAGCCTCCTCTCTTCCATCCCCGCCTCCTTCAGACTGTCTCCTCGGTGGAGAACTAAACATGACTTTTTATAGCCATGGTCTGCACACTGGCCCAGGGGATGGTTTCCTCTCTGTGACTTACAGTATATTGTGGCCTCCTTCACCTGAATAAGGAGCGTGTAGAGAGAGGGAAAAAATGAGGGCAGCTCACAGCATGTGTCAGGATATTACTCCTTTTTCTCTGTGGGGTTTTGTGAACTTGTGATCCATCCATGACATCCTGGACAAGATGACGCTTAATAAGTGAAAATCACCGTTCATAAGGCTCTATGTGCTTCCCCTCTTTTCTTCTCCAATCTGTACGCCTGACGAAATTCAGGCGTACAAGTTTTTAGTCTTATTGGCGTTTCGTCCACATGGATACAGTACTTTGGGTGCCAATTTTTGAAAACAGGTCCCAGATTGGATGAATTTGAAAATGCCAGCCTTGTGTTTCCATGTGTACAATGAATATGGATATTTTCAAAATAATGATGTCACAGCCCCACCTCTCCCTTGAACTGCATGTGCGAATCCTGACAACGATAGAAAAAAATGGAGGAAAACAGTGTCACGTTTGTGCTGCAGAAGCTACTGAGCTTGTTTTGGCTTAAACAGTCTTATGCTGTGAGCAACATGAGGATACAGAGAACAGCATATGCAAGTGTTTGTTTTAATTTCTCATGTTGTATGCACATGCTCCATGTCTTCTTCTCTGGTTTTGGTGTATGTCTGCAGCAGAGGTACGGCGCCACTTACAGGCCTGGCATATGTCCTACATACACTAAATGTGTTTTGATGTGGACGGACACATTTCTTGAAAAGATGCCATCTTTACAGAAAACTTTGTAAAAAGAAAATGTTTTTGTCTCCATGTGGAAAGGGCCTAAATGCAAGTTTGTTCTTTCTACTGAAGAATGTATGTTCAGTGGATTAGATTGCTATGTATTTTCTTCCAGTTGTAATCAACCTCCCACTTGCCTCTACACAGTGTGCCTATATCATGATTTATACTTTTGTGTTGAAGCTATGCTGTACCTTGGCTGTAGAGGCACACCCAGTCTTGAGCATGTATCCTCCAGACTAGGCTTACCTCTCTGAAATGGTAAGTCTGTGTTGCTCTGTATTACTCCTCCAAAACTCTGCTTGGCAGTATGATTGTCTTCTGATCCTGACTAGGGATGGGAATGGAAAACCAACTCCGGATGAGAATTGATTACAATTGGCTGGAAGAAACAATATCATGTGTCCTTATGCTAAACAATTCCCTCATTGACTCCTTCTACTTGGTTCTGTATAACTCATCAGAGGTAGTCAGCAAAATGACAACAGAGCAGTGAGAGACGTGATCATGGCAGATACGGGACAGAAGTGGTCAAAATTGTGGCTAAATTTTCTAAATATAAAGATATAGATATAGACATAGATATAGATATATATGCTCACTGCATGTGTAGTGAGTGGAAACACCAGCAACTTGCAGAAGCTCTTACCTGTGCAGCACAGTATTGAATATCTGGAGTGACGTGTTAGACATTGTTACCTCTGAAAATTTGTATAGACCAACTGTTGTACACACAGAAAATCAACAGGAACTGGTAAAGGTATATTTGAGGAATAAGGTCAATAAGCAGAATCAATAATGATTGGTGACAATGAATTCTCATCAATTCCCAACCCTCTCTACTTCCATCTTTTATTCTTAGCCATTGTTTCAAACAGTACTAAAACAGGCTAACTGGCCTTTTTAAGCTGAAGGCTGGTGTATGATGCATCTCACGGTCAAAGTTGCCTGGTATTTTAAGCAGGTGACGGGGACACTCTGTGGAAAAGGGATGGGTGCCATTCTTCGTGCTGCTTAATTTGATCAACCTCTATCTAATGCAGAAAAACAACATATTAAGCCTAGAATATCCTAAAAACATGTTAGATTACTATAACATTTTGGTCTTTAGTTAGAATTTTGCATCTTTTAGCATTTTTACACTGACATAACCTCACACAGAAACAGGATCTGCCTGATTACAGACATTGAATCAGGCGGATCCACCTTGTCAAGCTCCAACCTACAACAACTGTGAGCAGCAAAAAGCAGCACAACACAATCAGAAACCTTTAATGTATGAAGGGGTGGGAGCTACGAGGGAGACGACAGCCAGGACTGACTGCTCGTACAGAGATTAGCATGGATGCTAACAGCTTCAGTGGCAGGTTTATCAGATCTGGACCACATTTCTTTATAAAATGAAACATACAAACAAACATTACTGAAAGCACCTCTCAATAGAAAGGATAGTTTTACTTCAGTTTCGATGTTTTGCTGAGAGTTTGTTCATGTAGTGGCTTATGTTTTGTATTTTACACAGTGGCAGTAGTGCCTGCCTACAACATTATCTGATTGGCCTATAATGAATGTGATTGACAAAAGACTGTCAATCACCTGCCAGATTTGCTTTTGAAAGGTCCTTCCCATTCCCAAACAATTTCTTTGGGCACTTTCCCAGATGGACTGGTGAAATATACAAAACAGTTCATCTGGTGTGCCAGTTTAGCATTGACATGCCTTTGCAAAAAGAAGAAATTTTTGTAAATTACTGCTGAATAACAGACATGACTACTGCATATAAAACTAACCTTTACATGTGTATAAATTAGAGAGCTGTCTCATGCTGAGAGACCTTACTGCTGTCAGACAGGCTGGGAATGTAAAAGCCCCTGAAGCGAAGTGACAAGCTGTGATGTGCCATCGATAAAACATGCGAACACTGTCGTCAAACCTGTGGCTGTCACAGGGGAGCCTGCTGACTTTTCTTTTATGAGGCTCTCCATGAAGTATCCAGAGTAATAAAGTCTGTATAGATGGTGGTTCAAGTGACAAAATTCAGATCGTATTGTTTGAGACAGGCTTAAACAATTCTCCAAGAATCAGTGTCTCCCTCCATTATGTCAAAAACTACAGCATGATGGATCCCATAAAAATGTGAAAATGATAAGCAGCTGAACAACATCCAAACTTCTGGAGCACACGGGGACAGATTTTAGTGCTGGCGGGACTCAGGAGCATGAATGGAGCTCTCACTTTGGTGGACATGACAGACTTGACCCACCAGAAGGACTGTTCAGTGTATTTCACCGTCCAGTGTTTGGGAATGGGCAGAAATTTTTAAAAGCATTTCCAGCAGGTAATTGGATGAATGTTCAATCAGTCACATCCAATATGGGTCAATCTGATAATGTAGTAAGCGGGCACTACTGCCACTAAAATACAAAACTTGAGCCACTGTGTAAAACAAACTCACCAAAACATCTTGAAAGTGAAGCAAAAATTCATTTCTATCAAGAAGTGCTTTCAGTGTTGTTGGTTTTTAATTTAATAAAGACATGTGGTCCAGACAAAACTGCTACTGAAGCTGTTAGCATCTATGCTAATTTCTGTTTGAATGGCCACTCCCTGCTGTCTTCTTGCTTGTATTTCCAACCTCTTCCTGCTCTAAAGGACTCTGATTGGGCTGTGCTGCTTTGGGCTGCTCACAATTGTTGTAGATTGGAGCTTTGCAAGATGGATCTGCATAATTACAGACATTAGATCAGGCTGATATGTGCAGCAAGGTTGAGGTCATGACCTCAGTATCCTGGTTCAGCCACAAGACGGACACTGCGTACTGGCTGTGGATGTTCTAGATTTGTCTTCTCCAAGTGAATGACTGAGATCCTCTCTGCCAGCTGCTCTGCCCAGACCTCCCACTCTGCTAAACTCAGACCAGATTAAGATGATTAAAAATAATCTACAGAGTATAGCTGGGCAATAAAACAATCTCAAAAGGGATCATGACAAACTTTATATTGATAGCAATAAAAGCTTTGTTTGTATATACTCAGTAAAGGACAGCAGTAATCATGCAGAGAAGCTGTCACTCAGTGTATTTTCTAAAGGGGTAGTTTATCTGTTCCACACTCCAACTTTTCAGCGATAGTACCACCGGCTGCCATTCACCAAAACAAAAGGAGAAGGCAGAGTCTGCATGCTGGTTACGCCCACTTACTACAGTTAGACTTTGTTTGGGTGGCCGGGAAGAGAAGTGAAGTTGGAAAAGGGGGAAAAGAGCGGTGCCATGGCTGAGGATAAAAAAATATCACAGGAACTCAGTCCTATTGAAATGGTTCGGAGAAGGAAAAAGTGTTGCGGAGCAGACGAGGCAAAATATGGCAGCGCTACATGCCAACCAGGACGGAAAACAATTTTTTGGTTGTAGAATACTGTATATTGAAAAAGGGTAGCATTGTAGTGCATGTGCCTCACAGTGTGAAGGTTGCTGGTCTGAATACTGTGTCGGTAAGGGCCTTTCTGTGTAGAGTTTTAATGTTCTCTCTGTTCATTCGTGGGTTCTCTCAAGGCACCCCCACTTCCTTCAACAAACCAAAAACATGCTCATCGGGGTTAATGGTGACTAAAAATTGCCCTGTGGTGTGAATGTGAGTGTGCATAGATGTCCATCTCTCTATGTGGCCCTGCTATTGGCTGGCGACCTATTCAAGGTGTACCCCACCTCTTGCCCAATGTCAGCTGGGGTAGGCTCCAGCCCCCCAATGACCCCGAAAAGGATAAGCTTTACAGATAATGGATGGATGTTGTTGAAAAAATTCTGGGGTTGTTTGGGTTACCATAGTAAATATAAAATATATATATATATATATATATGTAAATAAGTCTGTCATCAGGCAGATCCATCTTGCAGAGCTTCAAGCTGAAACAACTGTGCCCAGTCAGAAAGAGACAAGGCTCCTAAGTGTCATTTTAAGGACAGAGAGACAAAAGTACAAGCCTGGTTCAGTTGTGCCAAAAGTGAGAGGCCACTTTAAGTCTCTGACTAGTTTAAAATGAGTGTGATGGATGAACATTTACACAACTCCCTCCCAGTTTTTCTTGAAAAGTCCTGCCCTTCCCTTTCATTTTCTATGGCATGTTACCCTAGTGAATGTGAAATGTATCCCATGGATATGTGAAACACTCCATCTGATCTGTTGGGTTAAATGTTAAAATCCTTAAGAAACTCCTGAAGCTGCATCCATATTCAGATCAGCACCAAATCCAATCACCTCTCCGTTGTGTCATTACCAACATCCCCCGAAAATTTTATTAAACTCTGTCGAGAACTTTTTTGCTCACAGACAGCCAAACAAACAAACAGGAACAAACACAATCTCCTTGGTGGGGGTAATAAACCATCTTTTCACAGGTAGACACCTTGAGCAGAACCAAACTCATGAGGACGGTTTGATCCGATCTTCCTGTTGGCTGCAGCAGAAGAAAAAATACACACACAGTGAGCATCTTACCCCTGAACAGGAGTTTATCACTGAGCTGTGTGTGAGCCCACCACACATTCAATCAGCCATGCAGACGATCAATATGACCCAGATTCTGCCTCAGCATCAGCAGAGACCCACCACACTGAGAGCTACAGTACTGCTTTATGGAGCGTTTCACGGTCTGAGACAATAACTAGAGATGGTTAGAGCAATCATCCCTCAGGAGCTTGTTAGAGCAACACAAACATGCAAATGTTTTCTCTATGAATGTCCTAAAAAAGCCTCTTCACTCTGCACCACCCCCCCGCACTCTGCACAGCTTCTCCATTTCTGTTTGTGCCGTTATTTTCAGCTTTTTCTCCAGAGGCATGATGTGTATGTGTGTGTTTGCGTGTTTTTATCTGTATTTATGCTAGCTGAATGGAGCACAGAGGGAAGGATGGTACTAATGGTAACAGAGGTGGACTCAAGAGAGAGCGATTCTGGAGGGGAATTGTTGGGATTTCACATAGACTCAAAAGCTCAAACAATGACGATCTGACAGTATACACACACGGCTAAAAAAATCACTTACGCACACTCACTTATGCACACAAAATCTCTCCTTTACTACTACAGTCTCTCTCTCTCTCTCTCACCGCCTCCCTGTTTCTCTGTAAGTCACATATTTCAGTAGATCTAGTATGGACTATAGCTCCATCTAGTGAGTGAAAATCCACACTAGGTCCTCAGCATTAGGTTCAAGATAAGGGGCACTCTCAGGGTATTAATTTGTACGTCGTCTTATATTCTCCTCGACTAACCAGAGAGACATCCCCCTCACCATCATGACTATCAATGTGAAACCGCCAATCTGAAACTATCAACCTTAAAACTACAAATCTGAAACTACCTATCTGAAACTACCAATCTGACACCCAATGGCCAGTCTTATTCTATGTGAGGAATTGATAAAAGGAAAAAAGGAAACATCAAAATCACATGCCGTTGTTTAAATGTTATCTTTATCTAAAACAACTTATGTTCAGTGGACATTTATAGTATATGTTTTCATGTAATTTCATTTATTATTCCAGCCATGAAGATACTTACATGTCCTTACAAAGAAAAGAAAAAAATAGTAATACTGACACTCTTCCAACATGAACTCTCAGCAGCAACTTTGTCAGAAACATGGTTTACTGAGGAGACTAAGCATCTCATATATCTATTCATGCTGTAAGAGCCCATAAAATGGAGGTTTTGTTTCAGTTCAGGTACAAAAAAAACATTTTGTGAACAGGGCAGATATTTCTGTCAAATCTGATCAATCAGATACAAAATCAGAATTTATTGAAATTTCTTTCAACAGCAATGGAAAAAATGTTACTGTAGGCTGCACACACAGACCACCAGGTACAGACATGATCAGTTTTTTACTTCCCGCTGCCGTCCTGCTCGTAGCTTCTTCCTGCTTTAAAGGATGCTGCCTATGCTCCTCATTTTCTGAACTAAAACAAACACTTCTGTTAATCATTGGGTAATACTTTACTCTTTGCTGTAAACATTATTATAAGTGTGTGTAATTCGAATAAATCTCCAATCTCAAATAATCCTGCTATCTGTCAGTGTGCTCTCTGTAGCTCATATTGTGAATAATCCTTCTTTTCTATTTTCTGTAATATGAATATTAGTTTAACGATTGTTACCTACGTGTTACCCTAGACTTCCACACAGTAACTAAGATTTGGCAAAATAAGTGAACAGTACAGAATCCTCCGAGCCTTGTTATCCAGCATAAATTTCATTTCGTTCAAACAAAGATATTCTTAGAAATCTTTGTTTTTTCTTGTGCTATATAAACTTTTCATGACAGTTTCTCATCAATTATCACACCTAGAAAATGACGTTCTGACACTCCCTCAATGGACAATGATACTTGTTTATCTTTTCTTGATTAGCAAAAAACCATAACCTGTTTTTTCAGATTAAATTTAATACTCTTCTCTCTGTGCACCTCAAGAAAGGTATTAAGAATCCTGAGTGGCATACTAGTTTTAGCAATCTTAACATTTTGAGAATCTTAAGATTGAAGATGCAGAAAAAGCGTTGCCAGACAAAGAAACCAGTCAATTGAAGAAATTGCCATAACCTCGTGTGAAAAAATTTCAATTTGTGTCACAAAATAAACCACAATTTGCTTTTGTCCAGTCCAGTGATATAACAGCATTTTAGCAGTTTTACGGCCACTTGTATGGCAGAGTGTATTAACGTATATAACATCAGAAGTGCTCAGAGAGCACAGACCTCCACCAAGGCCTTTCTGACGTTCTTAACAGGGTTATTCTGCAGAATGTGAAAAACTGCCCTGTGGCGCAGCATTAAAAAATCTTGTAAAAATCTTGTAAAAAAAAATCTATGCACTTCTTCCTTGTGCCATGACCAACATTCCTTGAAAAAACATCAATATCTGTTGTGAACTTTTTGAAATATCTTACTCAGAGAGAAACAAGCAGACAAAAAAGCAACAGACAAATGCCACCAAATGTAGTCCCTTCTCCCTTGTGCCATAACAAACATACTCCGAAAATGTCATCAACACCTGCTGAAAAGTTTTTGAGTCATTAGTTAAAATATGTAAAACCACCCAATCTCACAATGTTAATAAATCCTTCAAAAATGTCCTGCATCCACATCTGGATTTGGATCAACACCAAAGAACTAACCACATTGTTCTTGTGCCATGACCAATGATCCTTGAAAATTTTCATCAAAATCCTCCAACTGTTTTCTTTTAAGTTATCTTGCTTAGAGTCAAGCGGACGGACCAATAGACCAACAAACAGAAAAATGCCAGCAAAAACATATACCTCTTTTTTGGAGGTAAATCCATTCAGAAATGGATCTAATGCAAGTTCTGTCAATGGGGACAAAAACAGCAAATTACAATCCAGCAAAAAAATGACATTGCTTAAAAAAAACCTCACATTTTCAAGTTGTAAATATTCCTTTTGCATCACATGGTTCTCTATGCATTATAGAGATGAACTGAGGAAATTTTGCTCAAAGTAGAGGACAACATACAAGTTGAAACAAGCTAACCACAGCTGTTGTGTGAAAACCATACAAAGGTGGTATGTAGGATGCTGTGGGGGATAATACAACACTCAGTGTATTGTATATGTAGAGTTTATCCTGGCTCAAAATGAGGTGGTGGTACTTTTCTCACTATTTACACATTTGATTGTTGGCTTACTGGGTTTACCAGCCATTGTAACAAGCAACACTGGGATAGTAATCTATGCATTATTTAAAACAAAGATAACTCAAATCAAAACCTGTCATATTTACAATTGTGCCTTGTCAAAATTGAATACAATTTAAAACCAGAACGTGAGGTGATCTTATGAGAGGCTATTAATTATCATCGGTTTAGAGGGTCTCAGGATCCTCCTTCAGCAAACCTAGGGGTCACATGCTTTTTATTTACACTTATTTTGTTTTTATTGTGCAAATATTTGTCAAAATACCTCTATTTTTGTAGGGATCACATATTTCACATTTGAAGTCCTACACTGTGATTCAAATGTAGACAGACGATGCCAAATAAAGGCTTAGAAAAGTTCCACTTTTAACCAACAGAAAAAACTGTAAATGTGTGTGTGTGGGTGTGTGTGTGTGTGTGTGTGTGTGTGTGAATTACCTCAACACCAACTGTCCAGAATATCAGCTGTTCCTCTGACTCCTCGAAGTAAGCCTTGACTTGTGGAGACATGCCAATCAGCGCACAGTTGGTCACAACAGCGATCACACTCATGGCCTCGAAGGCGAGCTAGACAAAGAGAGAGACATTAGTAAGAGACTTGGTTCAACATTTAGACACATAGACAATTCAGGATAAACTATTCCGAATAAACTTCACTAATCATTCTGGGCAACAGCCCATAGAGAGTGTTGGATCGACAAAGCTCAAACTTAAAAGCTGATAAGAGATCTTTGTGCCTACCTGCCATACTCCTATATTTGATGCTGGGTCAGAGAAGGGCCGTTTAAACACACGACACATCTTGAAGGCATCAGAGTAGACCTCAGTGATGTTGTTTAAGACCACCAGGACAGCAGCCAGAGGATAAACACAGGAGAAGAGGCTGACGTAACCAAACAGCAGGAATAGCTCCAAGTAGTCGTCAAATGTGCCCTAAGAGAAGAACAGACACCTTATGGATCAAAACACAGAAGGAAATGGAGACATGGTAACTGTTTACAAGCAAGGAACTTATGTAATCAGATGTTTTTTCATCAAATCTGAGTGAAAAGATCTTGTAGACCTACCAGGTAAGAGCTCATATCAGCCTCTAGTCGGACCTGATCGATCACAGGAAGCTGTTTGTCATCCAGAGTTTGTCTCTTTTGGACTTTGCGGATCATCTTCTTGTTGCGTCTTCTCTGGAGCCAGTATGGCAGGAAGGCTTCCATAACCTGATTCAGGATCTGACTGGTGATCAGCAAAGTGGCCAAACTCTGGACCAAGACAAGCAGGGAGAGAATATAGATTACCAAAGACAGCGTGTGCATGAAGGGAAAGGATGGAAAGAGGGAAGGAAAATAACATCAGGGAGACGGTTGGCTAAAACAGAAATGGCACCAAAGAATTAGAATCAAACTGTTATGATTCAGTTCAGTTGTATTCTTCAATTATGCGGTTGTCCGGTGGCTTTAAATCAGGCTCAAATATTAATAATTGATGTCTAATGGGGTGTGATTACTAATAGGGCTGTTACCCTATACTCGATATTCAAATATCCTTTCAAACATGGGGGTAACAATTCGTACTCAATAAACTTTCAAATATACAAAAACACAGCTCAACAGCCCATTTGGGCACCTGGAGCAGTGAAAACGCCCGATCCAACAGAGGGAGCTCACAGCACAACGCGATCATCCTATGCTCTCTTGACCTCAACAACAGGAAGTTCGCCTTGAGAGTGAACTGTGGAGGGCAACAATACACCTTGGCTGCATCTAGTCTGCCCTAAACCAACAGAGGAAGAAGACAACACTTCGACACTCCTCATCTACGACAAATCCACAGGCCCAATTGTCAGCCTTCCACCCACCATAGACTAGCAGCTCAGTCTCGTGAGGCCACATCCGACTTGGCAGGAACCCCTGCCTGATGCGTGGGAAAGGCCATCAAGACCAAGGCCATCAGACAAGTTCTCAAAATTAAAATGTAAGGACATGCAGCCCACCAGTGTGGCCTCGGGAGAGGTACATAGTAAAATGATCAAATGAAAATGCCTCAAAAACTGTTTGAGTTTAATCTTTGGTAAGAGTGACAGCCCTAATCACTAATATTCCAAAAACCTCTCAGTTTTAATACACAGAAAGTCATAATAGTGCTGTATTCTCAGTTTGTCTGAGGCGGTCTGTCAGAGCTCATGCCCTTTTAAGGCTCCCTTCCCTTGTGGGCTCAGTCCACTGATTGGTTTACAAGTCTGCTCTGTGGAGATTGGTTAGTTTGGATCATAAAAAAGTGGGTGCAGCAGACTTTTGTTTTTCAGTGATAGGGCTGGTAGTACTCGTGCCTCACAGCAGGAATGGTAAATGGACTTGAGCTTATGTAGCGCTTTTCTAGTCTTTGACTACTCAAAGCTGCTTTACACCGCGGGTCACATCTACCCATTCACACCCATTCGCTCTCACATTCACTCACTGATGGTTCAGAGTTTCTATATCAGCTATCCATCAGTATCAACTAACACATTCACGCCCTTTCATGCCCATTTACACGCCACTGACGCAGCAGTGGGAGCAACTTGGGGTTAAGTGTCTTGCCCAAGGACACATTGTCATGTGTCGCCTGGGGCTGGGCTTGAACCCCCCGATCACCGACCAAGCGCACTATCCAGCTGCGCCACCGACGCCCCGAAGGAAGGTTGCTGGTTTGACATCCTGGTTGGACAGGGCCTTTTTATGTGGAGTTTGCATGTTCTTCCTGTGCCTGAAAGTTTTGTCAGCAGCAATATGCCTCCTGTTTTCTCTCGTGGACCAAAAACACGCCTGATAGGTTCATTGCTGACTCTTAGATGTGAGTACGTGTGTGTATGGTTATCTATGTCTGTGCTGTGAATGGCTATCGACCTGTTCAGGGGGATACCCTGCCTCTCCCTCAGTGTCAGCTGGGATAGACTCCAGCCCTCCACTGACCCCAAAAGGAATAGATGGTAAAGATGATGGAGGGTATCTGGAACACAGTAGCTCATTGATATATAAAAAAACCCAAAATATCAGGTCACTTTGGTGAATAAACTCCAAACCAAAAAAAAAAAACATTTATGAAAAACACAGAACATCCCTTTTAAAACTGAAAAAACTCTGGTAGAGAGAAGGTTGGCCTACCTGCCTGAGCAGCACCATGTCATGCATGACAAAGGCGATGTAGAAGAGTGAAGCAAAACAGTTGAAGAAGTTGAACTGTGGGTGGAAAAAACGAGAAACTGATTATGTCTGCATGAAAAGCTCCATCCTGATCACTCACAGATACAACATAAATATTCAAACAAACATAGAAATGAGGTTTATACTCACTACTAATACTTTGAGGACCAAGTGATTCTGGTATGAGGACTCCAGTCTGTGATTTTCTGAACACACAGAGGGGAGATCATATTTAGAAATGATCAGTTCAACAAATGAAGAGCAAAGATTCTCCATTCAAGCCTACAGCCTATCAATCCACATTAACACGGCAGTGATGACCCAGATCAATCAGATGAAATGAGTATCTTAGTGGAGAATTTGCCTTGACAGCCATCTTAGGTTGAAAAGGCTGAGAAGCTGTCATGCAGAAAGGTGCAAATGGGATGCCACATTGTCCAGAAACAGGAACTCTCTGTTATATATTGCAGTAGTTTATCCTAAAATTGCACTTGTCCCTATCTCTAGTCTCCATTTCAAAGTAAATATATGTTGCTCATTTATAACCATATGTTAAGAAAGACTCTAAAATTAGAATAAATGTCAAAATCTAGGAGATGCCATACCAGAGGAGAGTTTCATGGTATTGTTGGTTCATGCTGCCAAGCCTTACGAGATAGACTGGATGGAAATGCTCTTCTAGCGAGTTGTTAGTTGTTGGTTTTTTGGCTGTTTGGTAGTTTTCTTGTCTGGACTGTTTGGCTGACTGAATTATTGGTTTGTTGATTGTTTCCTAGGTTAGCTTGTTGGTTATATGGTTGGTTGAGTTATTAGTTGGTAGGTTGGTTTTGTTGGTTGGTTGTTTGGTCTGTCAGTTAAACTGTTCATAGTATAATTGATTGGTGTATCAATGGTTGGCTAGTTGGTTAATTGTGTTTTCACTGATGGTTGGCTTTTAAGAGATGATTAGTTGAGTGGCTGGTTTGTTGCCTTTTATTTGTTTGTTTGATAAAATGATAGTATTTACTAAGCTGTAGGACTGACTGGAAATTTGACTGATTGGTTGACTGATTTATTGCTGGTCAGTCAGTAGTTGGATGGTGGATCTGTTTGCTTGCCGGTTAGATGACTGATTGATTGACTGATCTATTGGTTGACTGATTGACTAGTTTGTTGGTAAGTGTATCAGTTGGTTGGCCTGTTGGTTTGTAGATAAAATTGTTAATTAGTAAGTTGGTGAGGATTTTATGCTTGTTTCTGACATAGATGTTCACCTGAATAATTCCTCCTTATTGTTAAACATCAGCTTCCTGAACAGCTCCCCCCACACACACACACCCTCACTTGTAGCACAGCCTTCATGTTAAAAATTTTGTACAAATTACATCTTTGCCAGATGCTGTCTCAGACTTGCAGTCACAGTTGAGTGACAAGTAAACTGACAATGAGCTATCCAAGGGAGACACAATTTTTATACTTTGATTAATTCTTTTTAATAGGGATGCCCGGATATTGACTGAGAGAATTGGATTTGGGCTAATATCAGCACTTTGTAACTGATCACAGATCAGAATTTATACTGATCATTACATCCTGATTGTTTACACCAGTTTCTGAAAGTCCACTCTGTACTTATTCTCATGTCCACGCTCTGAGCTGGACGTGCTACTGCAGGCCAATGGGATTGGACTGTTGACGAAACAATGGTAGTAAATTATGGTTGAAATTAAAAACAGACAAACAAAAGAAGAAACCATCGGCTCCCTTTGAATTGTATCCTGATGATGTGACGCTAAAACAGGTATCTTCTCTTTGATTTTGGTTTAAGTCATCCCGAAGTTTACGAATCTGATATCCTGAGAACCCAAAAGCAGCTCAAGATCCATAGCTAGTGGCCAATAACTGGAGAAAAACTCGCTCTCTGGGTTGAAACTTTGAGGCATATTCAATATTTCACTCTTCATCAATCAGAGATGTCACTGAGAATGTTCCCTGCTTTGACAGGTGATGGTAAACACCCACTTTATTACCTGTTTATACCAGGATGAAGAGGATGAGGAGTTTCTTTCTCCATCAATCCTGTAATACAGGTTTTTTATCAGTAGAGTACTTGACAGTTTGGAAGAAGTTTCAGCTTGAGGCCTTCAAAGTTATATAACATGTATTTAAATGATCAGAGAAGTCATGGCTAAACAGGAACAACAAAACTTATGTAACTCGCAGAAAGTTAAGACTATTTGTCAGGCACAGACTGAACACACTCATGCAGACCTTAAATTAGACTTCTGTTAATTAAAAACAACTCATAGAGCTACCAGTAGATCAGATCTACAGGTTGGTGACCCCTGATTTACATCATTGTATCCTCTGATAACAAATAATCCAGCCACTGAAATCCTACGAGTGTACAAGTATCTTGGTACAAGTAAGTGACAACAAACTTACATAAAAGGCAAACACTATTGCAAAGGCTCAACAGCGTCTATTTCTTAGATAAACTGAGGAGCTTTACATACCTGCTGAAACTGTTTTACAAAAACTTTATTGAAAATGTGCAAACATTTTGTATTCAGTGCTGGGGAGGAACACTGTCCCTAAAAATGAGAACAAATCAGACAAGATTGTTGAAACAGGTACTAATAAACCGGAGGAGCAAATGTGAAGCACTTCTGACTTGTCAGACTAATACACACTGACTTCAGCAAACATGATCACAGCAGACCTACAGCGCCCCCTCTGGTCTGAATCTAAGCCCACAAACTCACACTCAGGTACATTATGTCCAGGACAAGGACTTTAAGAGGCATCACATCTTTTGTACCAAAGAGCACTCTGCTGTTAAATAAACTCTGATCACACTAAATAAACCTGGCTTCTTCAAGACCCTGCCCCATGATATAAACTACATGGAATCACACAATGCCTTTATAATGCGTTTTATTTATCTACTCGTTTGTTCTGATCAATTTATTGCTTATTCTGACTAATTGTTTCATGTTATTTTGTGTCTTGTGTTGTTGTCGATGTCTCTTATAGTTTTGATGCTCTCTGTGCAAGACAAAGTCCCTTACGGGCAATAAAGGTTTAATTCATTCATTCATTTTTCTTATGGTTGCCCCTGTAAACTTTAAATCAGGGGTACCCAACATGGTGCCCACGAGCCCCTGGTAGCCCACAGGAAGCCAATGAGGTGTTCTCAGGAACATTTCACAAAATAACACAAGCTACCATCACAGAATTTGAAATAAACTTTGACCTGCATGGGGTCAAAGTTTACATTGATGCTGACACAGAAAAATAAATAATTGAAGATGCATGTAAGTTTATTGTTCACAAATAATGTTATAATCTGTGGTAAAATTATTTTCAGGACTAATTAAAAGTAAATAAGTAAACATACAATGTTGTGGGTAGCCTATCAAATGCATAATATTTATCATTTTTTGTTGAATTATAACATTATTATGACTTAAGAACTTATTAAATCAGGCAGTTAGCCCTTCATAATACTCCTCATCTTTAGGGTAGCTCTCAGGCTAAAAAGGTGACCCCTGCTTTAAATATTGCAATAACATATGGCTGCTCCAAAACATCTCTCTCATGTTTACTTAACAAAAATATTTCCAACACATACTAATAACGTTTAAGACCTGTGGGATGAAATTCAAGATATGGTTTTACTTCTCACTCATCAGTTCGTACTATAAATGTATCTTACTATGATGCTTAAAGCACTTAACTCTCTTCTGAATTTGTTTTTTTAATACCATGAGGAATCATGTGAATTCTAAAACTTCTACACTTTAACTTTCAGTCAACCAACTTTCTTAAACCCCTCCACATGTCACAGGATACCTGGTGCCCCCAAGCAGCATCACTTTCATTGTGTGCTGATATTCTGGAACTGAACAACAGATCTTTATGGGGACAACTGTGCTTGGAAACTTACTCTTTTGTCAGTGTGCGGAGGGTTTTGGGTCAAAAATATCTCTTTTAGAAAGTTTTTAATGCAGCCATGAGGTGCAGCACTTTGTTCAGAAATTCTGTATTCATGGATCCAAAGTGATAAATGTGTACATTTTTTATTCTTTTCACAATTTCTTGATGAGACACCTGGAAGTGTTGTTATTGGCCCTCCATTTTGACCCTTAGAGAAATTGAGACTTCCTTTCAATCCACTGACCGATCAGATGGTCCAACATTTTTTTGATCGAACACTACCCCAGAGACATTTTAGTTACCAGTCAGTTCTCAAAAGAATCAAAAGGACATTTGGGTAATGATGTGGCCCATAAAAGCATCTGACACAGAAACTGCCTCTAAGAGTGGCATAAATGACAAGATAGTTTTTGCTCTAAGTTTCTTTGCATATTGTTTGATTTTTATCCAATAGCTTGACATTGTAGGAACCACAATCAGATGAGAAAAAGCTTGTTCATCATTGATCTTTGTGTGATTTATATAAAGTTCTGCAAGATTCAAATTCCAGTTTTATTAGTATGAATTTTTCTCTGTGGTCAGATACATCAATCTGAAACCATTACAGCATAAATATTCCAATAGCCTGGGGGTGTCCTGCAAAAGAGGATGTCTTTTTCTTGACTGTGTATGTAGGAGTTGAGGTTCTTCAAGCATCAACACAAAAGAATATCCAAGTGGACTGCAAACTACGGTGGCCGACAAGGGCATACGCGCCGCAACCGAACAAACGCACTGCAAGCGGCCAAACGCTGTAAACACAGGAATGATGCAAAACTAAAAACACACAAACACAAAAAACAAATGCAACAGAAAAACACTGCACAAAAAAATGATACAATCACAGAAACGCTGCAGAAGCAAAAACATACAACCAACAAAATAAATGCGAAAGAGAAATGCTGCATACAAAACCCCAAAACAACTGCAAGAAATGTAAGAGATTACAGCCAAGTGTTTAAAAAAGACCTAAAGGAAAACATACCTTTTTATTCTCCTCTCCAAATGTTTGCTAACTTTCTTCTGACTATCCCGCTTTCTTCTTAGCGAACTTTCTACTGGGTATCTCCTGTCTGTAAAGAGGGTCTGGTTCATCCCTCTGGTCGTGAATTTGCAGCGTTTCTCTCTTGCAGTTGTTTTGGGGTTTCGTATGCAGCATTTCTCTTTCACATTTGTTTTCTCGATTTGTATGTTTTTGCTTCTGCAGCATTTCTGTGATTGTATCATTTTTTTTGTGCAGTGTTTTTCTGTTGCATTTGTTTTATGTGTTTGTGTGTTTTTTGGTTTGCATCATTCCTGTGTTTGGAGCGTTTGTTCGTTTGCGGCGCGCATGCCCTTGTCGGCCACCGTAACAAATACTGTAGAGGAAAATGGCTTGGAGTTGAAAGGGTTAACTTTAAAATAAATACATGTGTGGATGCAATTATTCAACAATTAGAAATATGGTACTCACCCCACTCTGTAAGGAACTCAGCAGCATATCTGTAAATAATGTTCATGACTTCTATGACCACAGCGTAGATGATACTGGGGATGAATAACAGGATTTCTGTCCAGAAGGTGGGCTCCTCGGCGTGGAGCGTCAGCACCCACCCCTCCATCTGGAAGTAGATCATCATGATGTAGAGGGACAGGTAGAGGCAGAGCAGGACAAAGGGCACCGACACAAGGTAGATCCTCAGCTGCCTCTTAGCTGTGGGGTAGGTCGGCTCCTCCCGGCCTGTCACAGGGTTGAAGCCGAGGACGCCATGGAAACCTGGCCGGG
The DNA here is from genome assembly GCA_037902135.1 of Cetoscarus ocellatus. Taxonomy (NCBI): domain Eukaryota; kingdom Metazoa; phylum Chordata; class Actinopteri; order Labriformes; family Labridae; genus Cetoscarus; species Cetoscarus ocellatus. The sequence goes on along the minus strand of JBAMNC010000640.1, from coordinate 1,484,543 downwards.
GTTCTTCAAAGGCTTTCTTCCTGCTCAGCGTGCCCCATCTGTAGGCGAGGGAGGCGCTGCAACGCTTCCAGAACTGGTGGAGGAAAGTTAAGGTAATTAATATCTCTGCTCTTACTTTTGAACATATGATGGAGCTACTATATGTTATGATCATCTGCCATACTAGAGCTACACTCTTTTCTTAGAGAATGTTTCATAGAGCATATTGTACTTTTAACCCTCCATGATTTTAACTTGAGGAGGTAAAGTTAATACGTTTGTGCTTAACTCTATCACAGATTTTTAAGTTTGACAATAAAAATTAATCAGCATGACCACTAAAGGTTGCTAATTGTCATTTGCATTCTTGGACAAGTTGTGACAATTACAATTCTGTAATGTTCTTTTAAGACATAAAAGGTCCTGTTAAATGTCCAGTGCAAAGTGTTTTGTTGGCACAGGTCTTATTTTTACGCCCAGCACTCCCTGTTTGTATAGTAAATGAGTATGTGCTCCTGTTTGCACTCTGGGGTGTTTTGTCTATAATGAGGAGTGTCCAGGTGCAAAGCTGAGGGGCGCAAAAAATGACTCTTAAACCGCCGAAAAGCTGGACTGCAGTCTAAAGTCACATTTGAAAGATCAAAACACACACTCACTGAGCCTGTGCCACTCACCCAGGATGCACAGCAGCATCCCTCTCTGTCGTTAAACATCAGAGCCTTTTTGATATTTCAATTTAAGTTAATAACGGCCTTGAGCAGAGAGGCAGCCTGCCTTTTTTTATAGAACTCCTCAGTGCACGATTCCCCTGCCTGCTTCAACATAAAACTCCCCAAAACAAGAAAACACACACACAATCTAAGAGTGTTTTATAGAGAGCAGAGAAAATAGGAAAAAAGTTTACAAGCAGCAGTCAACTGATGTACAGTAAACAGGTCTATCACAAACAAACTGCTTTGATCTGGTCTGTTTTATAAGAAGATTTTAGCTATTGAGGTTATGCCTTTACGCTCATACGGCAGTGACTCTTTTGGATCGACCTGAAATGCTTCAATATTATAAAACTTTGTTCAAACATTGACATAATAAATTCAGTGTCCTTTGTGAGTAATTTGTTTTGTATGAAACAATAAAAAGAGAGAAATTAAATAAGCCAGCAAACTTCACACCAAACTCTGTTGTGTCAAGAGCAAAATGCCGGCTGTCCAGCCAGAGCCCTCTGCTCTGAAGATGACTGAGAGCTGACTCGCTGATTCATGATGATGATCTGATTGATTCTCGTGTTACTAAGCTACTTTATGAGCTACATGACTATTGGACGCTTTGTTATAACCCCTGTAGTCAGTTTGAGATCGTGTTTGGTAAAACTTTCATTGCTTTTATCACTTTGACCATCCTCACAGTTTTCCAAACCAAATTAGATTTTTCCCTCCCCCAGTTGAAAAGAACAGTGACTGTGTCAGAGAATCTCGGGTCATTTTCACACCTGGATCAAATTGGGGGACTTGTCCTGTTGAGTGGGTGTTTGGGCTCGGCAAGACTCACATGTATACATATAAACACAGCAATCGATGCCTGCTTCTATACAATCAACCGCGCCAAGCTCGCCTGATAGAGTTGGTCTCAGCTCGTTACCAATCAACTCTGTGAGTGGTTTGTTTGCAGTGAGAACCCAATCGCCACAGGAGCTGACATTAACAGGGGACGAGTTAAGTAAACACACTGCTGTATTAATTTAGGCAGCAGCAGTTGTAATAATAATTGTATTAAAACCACCAGACAACCAGGCTGATTACAAAGTACTAATTAATAATAATGATTATTTACTTTCTGTGCACAGGCACAACAAACCATGAAAAAATCAATACCTGTTAATAACAGGTAACATCACTCACCGTCTCTACAGCATCAACACAGGACTCAATAACATGGATGAGGATTCCCAGACTGTATTTGTCCAGTTCTATCAGGCAGCAGAATTTATCCTCTTCAAAGCTGCTTTCTACCTTTCCTCATCGCTGACCATGTCTCTACAGGCGTTTCATTGTATTAAGTTCCCATGATATCTGATGTCCTTTATTGTCTGCCAGTGCGTTTAACGCATGACCTACGACACATGTCATATTGTCTTACATATGACGTTTAATATCCCCTCTTTGTTATTCTATTATAGTTTTGCAGGGTGGTTTAACTTGCTGGCTTTCTTCCCATGATACGTAGCACAACTCATACCGATGGGGATCCTGGCTATGATGTAGGCCAGCTCTGGTCCTTCAGCCTGGACTGCACCCCCCCCCCAAAAATACTGCTGTGTGAACATGAAATGATCCAAAGGAAATATGCAAATCTGTAGTATTTTTTTTTTCCAACCAAACTGTAACAAAGCAACCAATTTCTTATGTGCCATAAATTTGCTCAATTGAATTCTGTTGATAAAAATTATAGACTTGGTTAATTTGGAAGCAGGTTGGGTCACAGTTCATACCTCCAGGATAACAGTGCACCACACCAAGTTAAATGCAGCAAACATGACATATTTGTCGTAGTCCTCCCAGGCAAACAGGTAGTAAGGCACTCCAATTAGGGCCATGGGAATCAGAGCAAACGTAAAGTACTCCAAGAAGCCAAAATAGAGAGCCTGACCCTCACCGAAGTAATGTCTGATATCATCTGGAGGGCAAGAAATAGAGAAGAAATTAGAGGTTACAAACATACATGAGAACTTCACATTTGCTATGAAGAATCTGAAAAGAAGAACGTCTGTAAAGTGTAGAGACACAACAACTGGAAGCCAGATGCTGCTTCATTATATTCACTGTGGCAGCAGAGGTATGTGAGCATATGGAAAGACGAACAATGTAAGGTACAGCATAAAAACCTCACCAGAACATCAGAAGCACTGTTCATTCTGCATAATGTGGATTATGTGTGCTTATCTGAGACGGTTTCCACAAAAACACAGTGAGAGATAATTAGTACTTCCTTCACTCACCGAGCGGCTGCAGGGACAACTTCACCTTTTGATACCAAGAAAAAGAAAGTCTCTTGAGTTCCTCCTTCTCATGGAGAGGAAAGATTTGGATCAGGATTCCTTTGGACTGCAGTCTGCGGACTAGGACGTAAAAGAGAAAACAGCATTATCACAACTCTATCATGATTGTCTCCCACTGACTCATTTAAGTTCAAGCACAGGGCTTTGCAACATCACACTGTACTTTTGTTTTTTCCACTGCTTCTAACCCTTGGTATGTGTGACCCTACAGCCAAGTCCACATGTAGGCGACCGTTTTTGAAAAAGCAGTTATTTTCGGTGTGTTTTGATCACTAACTAAGTGAAGATGTTGAAAAACTTTATTCATTTGGTCTCTGTGCAAACACCCTAAATGGCATTTTGGGCCTAAAACCCCACACTCTGCACCGACTTCTGCTCAGGGTGATGTCACACTATCCAGTAGGGCTGAAAGATTTATCGTTTTCGGATTGAAATCGCAATTTCAGACAGCGCAATCATGTGATTGGCAAAGCTGCAATTTTTTGCAGTGTTTCTGACTGATCCAGGATCTGTTGTGTCAACTATTTTACACATATTATTTTACAAATTTGCAGGCAATTTGTATTGTAAGAATAGCTCGCAAATCAACGGCTTACTCTACAAATCGGTTCTCATTGTTCACATAAAAGAGCAGTTCGTTCATGAACGTCACATCTCCACCGCAAAGTGCTGGTAAGCAGGTCAACAACACAAAGCCTCCATTTAGAAGTAGAAGTTGGAGTATCCCTTAAATAATGAAAACAGATTATTTATCACCAATATTAGATGATGAATAATGTGTTATGTGCTTTTGATCATTGCTTTCCTTACTGTTGTCTATACTGTAAACATAGTGAATATTGCTCTGAAACTTGATTTGAAGAAAATTGTGAATCGAATCTAAATCTGCCAGAAAAATCCCAATCAGATCTTTCCCTGAAATCGCTCGGCCCTACTATGCAACATTCTCACTACTGTTTACATGAGCTGCACTGAATGTTTCTACACTGTGCCTGACGGGACTATTAGCATGCCAGCACATACTTTCTCACAGTCACTCGCTATGATGCTGCTTTAAAAACACTCTGACGATACAACCGCTGCCAATTATTTGAATGAGCACCACTGTTATTGTTTCACAAGCGACCGTGCTGACTGCTGATCCATGTCTGAGGTTGCCGTGGTTACAACAGATGTCGAAACCAACAGAACTTTAGTTACCCGTCCGTTTAAAGTCCATTAATACCAGGTATTTTCCTGGTATTAACATGGTAATTGTTGGGAAATGGGGGGTAATGGTACTGATAATAAAGAGGTTCATCTGAAACGAAAAGGAAAAACTACACCATTACCAATATCAGCCATGTAGTTCTGACTGGATCAGGACGCTAATAACTAAAATATCAGTATATAAATTACCAGGTATTTAGCTGGTGATGAAATATTTAGGTTTAGTCACCTTCACGTAGGGCTGGGCAATATGACCTAAAAATAAAATTAAATAAAATGTCATTGTTTTTTTCCCTCTCAAGAAAAATAACACCCTCCAAGTGGCAAAAAAACAATTATTAACATTAATTCAAGTTTTGCCTTTATTATATCAAAATATGGTCCAACACTAAACAGACTTTCCCTCTTACAGTTAAAATGCATGCTGTAATTTTGTCATGAAATGTTGATTATGTAGTTCGAACTTAGGCAGGCTTGTCTATATGAACACTGATGGCTGAGCTATTTTAAATTAATCGATTTAATAGAAATATTGCCCAGCCCTACCTTCACACCCAGGCCTTATATCTAATTTGCAGTTTCTAAAAAGTACTGAAGTAATGAACATTTTAACAGGCTTAGAAAGTACTGACATCCTCCTCTGCTGTAGGTTAATTAGACAATAATGAATAAACACACTGTTATTGTAGTTGGGTAGAGCTTTTTTACTTGAAATCGGAAATATTTCAGACGTTTCACTGACTTTTGAGTGACATGAAAACAGCCGAGCTCCATTATTATCCTTTGCTTTTGTTCATCCGAACTTCCTGAGCCAAATAAACGTGCAGCTGAATTTTTAAAGACAAGGACAGTCAAACAATCGCTGGCAGTCTTCCATTGTGCACTCAACAATTTCTATAGCAATAATCCCTATTGTCTAATACAGAGTGACTAAATACAAGGACATGAAAGCTCTATCATTTCATCTGCAGCCTCATGAGTGCATCATTTGTCAGAAATGATTACATTCTGCTTTAACACAATTTGTCTCACACTGGCACTGAATAGAGGCGCACTATCTCCTACAGCGAGTTCATTGCTTTCTTATCTCACTTTGGGAATATTTCTCTGCATTTGCATATTGATTGTTTCTATACTGCAGCCACACTGAGAGAGAAAGAGAGGAGATGGGAGGGAGAGAAACAGAAGTTAGGGGTTCTTATATGTTCAGGCTTCAACAAACAAAAAGAAAGGCAGAGTTGGGCGGGGGACTTTATTTTCTTTTAACACCAAAATGTTACTGCTTCCAAAGAACCACGAGTGTGTATGACAGAAAATTAAAAATAGCTGTATGGATATCAAAATTTTGTGAGAAGCTGAAAATGAAAACAAAAATAATCTGCACTGATTATGTCAGGATGGATGAAAATAAGTTGGCAGTTCTGGTAAGAGAAGGTTCAGCACCACCTACACATGTCTATGTGTCCTTGGGTGAGACACTGAGCCTGAAATAGCCCCCACAGCTGTGTCACTGATGTTTAAGGTGCTTTTCACACCTACAGCTCTGTCGCCTTATTCAAATTCAGCTGAACAGAAATACTAAGAATTTGTTTATTTCCTTTGGATCATTTCTTGTTTTCACGACAGTATTCTGAAACAGGGCAAATCACACCAGTGTTCATTCTGTTGACTAATTATTTTCGTCATAGTTTTCGTCAACAGCGTTTTTCCCCTGATGAAAACTAGACGGTCACTAATAAAAACAAGTGCACATGGACAAAAACTAAAATTAAATTAACTGACATTTTCATCAACAAATAAAAACAGACAAAAATGTCTGAAAAATGTTTGATAGAGACTTAATCCAATCAGACCTAATTTGGTCATGTAGAAAGTAGAGACAAGTTAGGATTATATCCAATCACAGCTAATCCGGTTGTGTGGAAAGGTTGGATGAGTTAAGAGGGACATCCAATCACAACTGCCTTAGCTTCATGGTGGTGGGATAAGTTGGGGAGCGATCCAATCAGAGCTAATCTCTTTATGAATTGATATATTCATGTAGAGCAGGTTCACTGTTTGTTGTCAGTTCTGGTATTGTAACTGAGATGCTCTGCCAGGTAGCCTAAATAAAGGTGACTGCATTTCACACAAAAGTTCAATTTCTTTCTGTTCATTTATACAGTCAAACTTTACTAGCATTCAATAAAGGGTTATTAGATGTTTCATTTTATCCAAGTGTAAAACATGACTTCAGAAATTCAAGGAAACATAAAAAATGCCTTACACTTTACTCTTCATATTTTAGTCGACTAAATTTACAGTAGATTTTGTGACTAAAGTGTTGTGAAATTTCATCAACTAAAACTAGACTAAAATTAAAACAATTTAGATGACTAAATTATGACTAAAACTAAAAGACATTTTAGGCAAGAGACTGTAACTAAAACTAAACTAAAAAGTGCTGTCTGTCAAAATTAACATTGAATCACACAAAAAGGCAAGTTGGCTTTGCGTAATTACGTCACAGCTATGACTATGATTCATGCTCTGCATTATGGGAGGGAAGTCGGCAGGCTAAGGTATCTACAAAATGTGTCAGTAAGTAAGAGGCCAAATATGTTATGAATGATTATACAGATGAAAACATTTACCACTGTTTGTGACATTCTTTATTATATTAATGTTAACAAACTCAGTGCATGAAGAAGAGGGGCTCTGAGCACTCACAGGTGTCCACAGAGGACCACCAGGGACGCCAGGTAGCACGGTAACATATTACATGGTAACACTTTCAAGGGTTATCTAAAGGTGTGGCTCAGGACAAACCAGATCTGTGACCATATAAAATCTATCTTTAATTTGTGTACATATATGTATGCTAACCATGTACAATACTGTGCATAAACATCTCTGTTTATGCAAAACCTCAGAAGGAGAAGGATGCATGCAGGCTTTCTTTGAGCATACAGTATCTGTTTAAATGCTGTTTCCTATCATTTATCTTTAATATGACACCTGAACTGGTGAGATCCTTTCATTTCATGAAAAATATGCAAAAATATTATTAGTATTTGACCAAATAGGAGTCATATCAATTTAAAGATTTCATGAATTCATGATTAAAAAATAGTGATTTAACAGTGAGTATTGTTTAATCACTCAATATTAAAGCAGCCGTTGTTGTCGGAGTTTAATGGGTTTATTGTAGGCTATGAGCATGAAAACAGTCTATAGTCTTTCAGTATTATGGAAGCAAATAAGGACCAGAATTGAAATTAAAAAGGATTAACAGAAACGCTTTTTCATTTTCAGAATAAAGCTGCATTTTTTGACTCAAAAATAAAATGAATAATAAATCATCCAAACTGCATTTTATTTTCTTGTTCAAGACTGCTCATTCAGTGACTTAATTAAAATGAAAAAGCAAAAGATGTATAAGATTTAATTTTCAAAAGAAAATTTATTTACGAGTCAAAAATTGCAGCCATAACCTTGAAATGAAAAAGCATTACTTCTACTGCTTTTTAATTTGGATTCTGGTCCTTATTTGCTTCCGTACAGTATATGCTCAGTGAGTTGCAGCTTGGTCTTTGTTATACACCTGACGCTCCAAACATTTCTATAACATCAGCTGAAGATCTTTACAGCCCACTGTCAAGATTATCAAGTAACAACAAACTTGAAACTTTTAAAAATAAAAGTATTTTACTGCTTACAACACACTGACTGCTGTTGTCAGCCTGTGCTTTTGCCACTCAGTGACTGGGATCAAACCAGCAACCCTCTTGCTGTATGTGCACGTGCACTACCTGCTGCTGCCCTTACTGCCATCCAAGACAAGGCCAAACCACATTCTGTTACAACAGTATGGCTTCGTAGTAAAAAAGTGTAGGTACTATATTGGCCCATCTGCAGTCCAACTTGTGACACATTATGAAGTGCAAAATATGACAACAGAGACCCTGGACTGTTGAGCAACTCAAGTCATACATTAAGCAAGAATGGGAAAGAATTGTGCCTACGAAAACTCAAACAACTAGTGACCTCAGTTCCCAAATGCTTATTAAATGTTGTTAAAAGGAGAGGTGATGTAACACATGCCCAAGTCCCAGCTTTTTTAGAACATGTTGCAGGCATCAAAATCAAAACAAAAAAGTATTTGCAAAAAAAAAACAAAGAGGTTTATCAGTTTGAACATTAAATATCGTGTCTTTTTAGTGAATTTAATTGAATTTATTTAAGTCAAAAGAATGTATAAATCATTGTCTTCTCTTTTTATTTAAGAATTACACAATGTCCCAGCTTCATTGGAACTGGGATTTGTACACTGTACTAGACAAATACACAGTTCTTACATTTTCTGCAAGCAAACCCCCTTGTCTAATACTTCAGCACACCACATGACCTTTGTGTCAATCCACCTGAAATAATGTGGTACCAAAACAAGAGAGACTTTGTAACAGAGACTATTTTTTAATGTGTCCAGTACATTGAACAATCCCCCTTAACTTCACGTTGTTAATCTCAGCTCTTGACCCCTACAGCAGCAGTATATAACCTAGTCTGTGTGCCAGTATTGAGGATTTGTTTGCTTTTGTCTATTATAGAGCGTTAAACAGTTTTTAAAGAAGATACACACTTCATATCACACACACACACCACATCATCATCTGCTGCTGTTTCCACTCAAACTACAAGAGTAAGTGATAAACACTTACCGATGGATTTCCCAGGGTAAAGCTTGGCTGATTCATGTCCTGGAACATGAGTCTCATCTTTGGCTCTTAAAGTGTCCAGCTCGTGTTTGATGATGTACTGACACTCAGCCATACTGAGGAAGCTGTCACCATCCCCTGCAGAGGCAGAGCACATCAGAAAGAGAAAATTAAAAAAACAAGACTCACAACAAATGCAACAACAACAACAAAAACAGCAACACTTTACCGCTCAAAGACTGTAAAAGTGAGAGCACCTCAGTCAGACTGAGTAAGTCACAGACAGAAGAGCTTATCTACAGTGAGTCTGTTAAGTTTACAGACTACAGAGATCCTCATTCAGTGTTTTTACAAAAGATAATTACACAGATTAGTCTATAGCAAGGGTGGGCAACTGGTGGCCCAGGGGCCATGTGCCGGCCCCTACCTTAGTCAATGTGGCCCACAAGCCAAAATCTGTATAAAGAAGAAAACATGACAAAATCTGCCAAATGAGACTGAACTCAGATACCAATACAACGCCATGTACCGTTAGAATATGTGTTGGAAATATTTCTATCTAGTCCTAAAATCCTTGTCTATCTTGTTGTAAGTAATAAAATAACTTACTTTGCAATAATTGTTTCTTTAAATATATTTTATAAAGCACTGAGATACAATATTAGTAAATCTTTTATTTGGAAAATATGGTAGAGGTCAAATATTGGTGCTTCAGAAACTGGTTCACACTCATTGTTATTAGATTTAAAAAGAAGCTTACATTTTAATTCTGCATTAGGTGCATTGGAATATGTATTATCATTTATGTTTGAGTTGAAATATGTGAGTGTTGGTATAACCACATCAGATGAAAGATTTACATTTTCTATTTTTTTTTCCTTTTTTTTTTTTTCATTTAGTGCACCTGCGAGGGGGAAAACAATTCTTCTCCTCAGCCTGCAATACTGGAAAAGCGCAGATTTTAAACTCTTAATGCTAATGCTAGCAAGCCAAAACATCGGGCTGTTGTCTACACATTGTAAAGAACCAAATGAATTATGTCACTCCATGGCTTAAGTGTTATTCCTGAAATAATCTTTCACCTGTTTGGATCCCCCATTAAGAGACAATATCATCATTTTTGTCCATTGTTTAGGACGTTAACTAAGCTAGAGTTATCTCCTTTTTAAAATAACTGTGCTTGGTCAGCAAAATTATCTTTAAACAACTGCAATTGTTGCTCATCTTTATTTGGGATGCAGGGATATTTGTGTACTCTGCAATTTTCAGTCAGATCATATTTTGATCTGTACTCTGCTGGCAGAAGGACACAGTCTGTGCTATGTACTGAAGTCTTGCCTAAAGAAATCTGTTTGGAAGTGAAAAAGTAAGTTGTTGTTAAAGTGTTGAATATGGCATGTAATCACTCTACCCTGTTTTTGTGGTTTGTTGTTCCCTAAATTTCTTTAAAATACGAGCACTCAGTTACCTCCTGTGTAGCGATATCTAGCCCTCGCTTCCATGCCGGCTCTTTCCAAACACATGAAGAGCTGATCTCCATCACTGTGGCTAATTTTCAGGCAAATGCTATGTACCTCAAACAACCCAATTCAAACATCCCAAACTATCCCTTTAATATAAGATCATTTTCATACATGTTGACCATGTGCTAATAAAAGAGCCATCAGACTCCTGTGACCTTTAAATGACATAGCTGTTAAAAAGAAAAACTAAAGTACATATTGTCAGTCACCATTTAGTAAAATAATATTGAGATATGAATTCTGGTCCATATTGTACAGCCCTGGGTAGAACATTGATGATATCAGTGTTAAATTTTGTAATGTTCATCTCCAGATTTGCTCAGTTTAATGCCAAGTTTCCAGCCTGCTCACAATGAAAACTTCATTAACATTTATCTCTGCAGAGTTTCACAGTGCAAGGTAAAAGCATGATTTCTCTTTAAAAATACTCCACGGGCATGCACAGAACAGGATCTGCAGAAAAAGACAGCTTTGTCCCCGGAGGAAAATTCCTAACAGCTGTGTTAAATGAGACTTTCTCCTCCAGCCAGCATTTCAGCCTCCATGCAGCCCCCTCCTCCACCCTACCTTTAAAATCTTTGAAGTTGTGTTTGTTAGCGCAGGTGAAGCCTCTCATGGTCCCATCTTTAAACTCTCTGAAGAGGCCGATTTCCTCTGCACCAGAAAGCAGCCTCGGCCATGAAGCCCCGATCAGGAACATGTTGGGGTTTTCCTTCTCCTCGGCACTGTCTGCAGGGACCCATCTGCTCCACCAGCAGCTCCGCGCCTGGCAGAAATCTTCACATTATTAACTCTGAACATGATATATAATGAAAGAGGAGAATATACTAAAGCAGGAGATGATACATTCAGATTCCCACACCTCCATTCTGTTGTTTGTCTCGTATCCTGCTCAGCAGCCATGCGATGGTCTCTTGGTTGGTGTCAGAGGCCAGCTCCACCGCCACCAGAGGAGTGAACCTGGAGCCGCTGCTGTCCACTGACCACTCCTGCAGCATCTCTCCTTCTCACAGAGCTCCTGCATTAAGGAGAGAGACAGAAAAACAGAAAGAAAGTTGTCAGACAGAAAGACATGATATTATCTCTTAATTCAATTACAAGAGATTTATTGGTATGAACGTTTTGGGCCAATTAATCAAAATTAATCATTTATCCAAATAAAGGAATAATGCTTGATTATAATTCTATAAATTAGTAGTAGGACAAGGCAACCTTGCACAGCAGCTGGACCTGCCTGATTCAATGTCTGTACTCAGGCAGATCCATCTTGCCATTCTCTAATCCACAACAACTGTGAGCGTCCCAAAGCGGGACGTCCCAATCAGAGTCCTTCAGAGCAGGAAGAGGAGGAGGGAGTTATGCATGAGATGACAGCCAGAGGTGAAAAGCTTGTGCTGAGATTAGCAAAGATGCTAACAGCTTTAGTAGCAGTTTTATCAGATCACCAGATGGTCCATCTGGTGTGCCAGGTTAATGAAAAGGTAAAGGTTAAGAAAATTAATATAAAAAAAGCTTTGTGATCAAATATATATGACAAAAATCAGATAGTATTGAAAAAAAGAAAAGGAACAAAAAACAATGCATGTGTTTTTCCATGTTCGTATTTGTATAAGTGTGTGTGTAATCCTCTGGGAGCCAGCTCTTTTGTGACAGCTCATCTCTCTAGCTAATCTGTGGTCACTGGGTCTGCACCTCGTCAGGACTTTTCTCAGTAAAGGACCTTTACAGAACTCAGGTAATCTGCCACTTTGTATTCTCGATTTAGGGCCAGCTAACTCTTAAATCTTATAAACATTTCTTTTTGTCAGTTGATGGCTGAATTTGGTCTCATTTGAGGGTTACTGGGGTCCTGAGTCTGGTACAGGTTGTATTGGGTGGTTGCTGTGGTCCTGGTGCTCTCCAGATCGGTTCATGTGATTTTGGAGAAGATTGTAGACCAGCTGTTGAGGGGACATTTTTCTGGGTTCAGCTCTCGGCAGCTTAGGGCGAAGTGATGGAAGGGATGAACATCAGAAAAGGTGCCAGACAAAGAAAAATTAGCCAAAAGGAAGCAGTCTGGACTGACAAACTGCAGGCCACAAAGTAACCTGAACTGAATGAGGAACAGATTACTGTATTTTCCAGACGATAAGTCGCACTTTTTTTCATAGTTTGGCTGGTCCTGCGACTTATAGTCAGGTGCGACTTATATATCAAAATATACATAATTTAACATGTTTTAAACATTAATTCATGCTGACAGATATGAAACAAGGAGTAAACATTACAGTCTACAGCCACGAGAGGCATAAACGAGAGACATAAACAAAATGCCCCCAAAATAAAAATCCTATTCTAACAAGCTGCAGGTAGTAAACTATGCAGCGGTAATCGAGCAGAAATAAAGTTTGATGTGAGTGAGAAACTCGTGAGGGACTGGCGAAAACCAGAGGTTCCTCTTACTGCAATGAAGAAAATGAAGAAAGCTAATTGTGGGCCAAAAGCAAGATGGCCAGAGCTGGAGGAACGAGTCCACAGATGGGTGCTTGTGTCATGTCATGCATGGTTTTGAGTTAAAAACTTTGTTGGTGCCTCTATTGGCCTGAATAACATAATCTGCTGGAGGTTTTGTATGTTGTCATCTGCTCAAGAGTCAATTTCCTGTTGGTGGAGCACCACTTTAAAAGGGCCTGCTGCAGCCTAGCATCTGTTTGCACAACTTCCTGATGAAGGCTTGTTCTGAAACATGAGTTGTTTGGGTCTCAATGTACAGTGCCTGAATTTATTAGACCAATACCTAATTTAAGACTTATGCCACAGTTAACCATGTATTTTTAAATGCACTTAAATAAAACAAACAAAACAAAAAAAAACAGAAAAATAGTAAAATACATTATTATTTCTTAATTAAGATGTCAAATTATAGTTATTTACTTGCATTTCTGAACAGGAAAGAAACAGTTTTAGAGGTTTTTTTTTTATTTACTAGATTTATTACTAGAACTGATGAACTTGCAAAGTCAAAGTCTGGTTTGAACCCTATTGAACAAATTTGTGATTTAATAGATTCAAAGACTGATCACACAAAAGTGGATTTGGTTATCAAGCACCATTTGAGAAGTTAACTTAAAAAAAGCTATCAGTCAATTTTCTGTCAGACATGAGTCAACATGTACACACTATAAATATCTATGACATGGAGTGTTTGTGATGGACACTGCAAGACTTTGAATCACAGTCATGGCCCAATAAAACTATGCATGGTTTGCCATAAATGGACAATACTCAGATGGGCCCACCCAAGTTTATTTATACCAAAAAAAATGTTGATACAACAACTGTCAATGCGAGAGAGAGAGAGAAAATCTAAATCAGCTGCTTGCTGCCAATATTGTCAGCACTTCAGCCCTCCAGGATTATTGTTGTGGTATGTTCCCTCATTACAGAATGTATAATCCTGGCTCACCTAATACAGAATATCCAGTACATTAACACTTTGCATGAAGCCCCTCTTTATAATACATTATGAATAGGGATGGGTATTGTTAAAAACCTCACGATTCGATTTCGATTCTTCAGGTTGCGATTCGATTCAGTAAGAAGCAGAAATACATAAAAAATCAGAGTGCCTGTTGACAATTTTTGAATTTTTATTTTCATGCCAATGTGAACATATGTGGTAGGTCACCTCACATTTTTGAGCAACCAAACATCTGAAAATAAAAATTTGCACAATAATAACTTATTTGTGCATATAGAGTACAAAAGCAAAAAACTTGACAGTTAATACCATAATTATAAATATCAACCTGGTCTTTTTTGTCTTTTTTTTCAATAAACATGTCAGGAAATGTCCTTTAAGTACATTTTCACCCTTTTTTCACAGAAATAAAACTAAACAATTCTGGCAAGAATTTGTCAATATTATGTTATAAATGCTTAAAACAGTGTGTAATTACAAGACAAGAACAAAAACGGATCTAAATTTTCAACAGGATTCTCTTCATAAACAATTGTAAATGAACATGTAGAAATGTTTTCTGAGGTGACCAAAAATAAACTTAACCCATTTTACATAAACTCAAACGTGTTTTTTTTGTCTACAGCATTTAGTGTCCATGTTACAGCCTGTTATATTAGACCATGTCCAGGCATTTTTTTTACTGATGGTGGTCCCTGAAGCAGTTCCTGTCAAGCTGAAGACAAACCTCAACATTTCTTCCTCCAGTATTTCTAAAATTACTATTTATGGAATCCATAAAAAATAAACTATGATGAAAAAGACAATCAATGACTGAGTGAATTGGGAGGGGAAAAATTGCAATGCATTGATGAATCGATATTTTTACCCACCCCTAATTATGAACACATTATAAGCATGTTTATAAGACATTAAAATGCTGCATAATCATAGTTATAAGCACTTACGATAATTTATGATGCTTTACAACAGTAATCATAAGTCATTACAAAGGCAGTGTACATAATGAGTAATAAACATACCTAAAGGGTTGTATTGTGCATATAGCTAAATTAAATCACAAATATTCATGAGGTTTTAAAACGTGACACACTGTTAAGCATTTTGTATGGATAAATGAGTTAAAGGGACAGTTCAGGTTTTTGAAGTGGGGCTGTGTGAGGTACATGGCATAAGCCTGAACGTGTGCCACAGTGTCACAGCTCAGTTGTCTCTCTGTAATCTGGAGATAGATGCTGATGCTATACATTGCTGTACATGGTGCCAAACTCTCTGTGTAAAAAAATAATTGTGGGATAAGCGAGCCACAAAAACAGAGCGAGCTTATCGCACTACAATCAGTTCGTTTGCATCCACCTAATTTTCCACTACACAGCCACTTTGCTTAGGCACTACTTCCAGACACAGCACAGCCTACATGTCCTTCCACCAGCGGCGTAAGGATCAAACTATTTTCTTACTTGAATTTTGCCAAATACACAATTAATACTACAACCCAAGTAGAGATTAGCCAAGTCTAAGAATGTTTAAGGATTATCCTGGAGGCTTGAGCCTATCCCTGCTGACATTGGGCGAGAGAAGGGGTACACCCTGAACTGGTTGCCAGCCAATCACAGGGCCACATAGAGAGATGGACAACCATTCAAGCTTTACACTCATACCTAAGGGCAATTTAGAGTCACCAATTAACCTGATGAGCATGTTTTTGGTCTGTTGGAGGAAGCCAATGTGACCGGAGAGAACACACAAATGCATGGGGAGAGCATGCAAGCCCCAGACAGAAAGGCCCTGACCGACACAGGGATCAAACCAGCAACCTTCTTGCTTTGAGGCACACGCACTACCTGTTGCACCAATGTGCTGCCCTACTGAAATAAATATTACTGTAAAAAAATTTCAGTCAGTTAAAGTACAAGTCTGAGTTTATCTAAGCTTTTGTTTAGATAAACTTTAGAACTTTTGTTCTAAAGCATTATGAATGCTTGTGCTTTTGTATAGACCTTTGCACAATGACACACTAAGAATGTTTATAACTCATTATGTACACTGCTATTATCATCACTCATGAATACTGTTATAAAGCATTAAAAATTGTCACAAGTGCTCAGTATACAGAATTATGAGTGCTTTACAATGTCTTTTAAACATACTTTTAATGTGTTTATGATGTGTTATGAAGACAGATTATGTTGTAAAAGGGGGATTTATTGAATTTGTCACCGTAGTATCTTCTATAAACATGAACTACAGTTTTTAAGTGCCATTAAACCATCGTTACGAAGGCTGTTTTTGAAAAATGAGCTTGGGCTCAGAAAACTGCAATAAAAAGACTGAATAAAACATTTTGATAGTTTTAAAACAACACAGCTAATGTTAAGCCTAGACTTGAGCACAGTGCTGCATGTGTGTCTTTGTGCTCTGAGGAAAGTAAACATCCAGGTCTCACTGAGAGGCTTACATACGCTGGACCCACGTATGCACAGAGCACACACTGAACCTGTCATGAGACTTCTGTGACCAAATGTAAGAGGAGAATGTCCCACATCTCAATTGTAAGGACAGCAGACTGGGGGACAGATCCAGACTACTGACAGAAGCAGCTGATCCACCATCACAGCCAGCTCACACAGGGAGGGGCAGAGTAGGGGGGGAGTCGTATGAAAGAGCAGACTGCCATAAGTAATCCACAGAGCCGACACAGAAGGTTACTCTGATCTAATCCTCGCTTGGTGAAGGTTTCTGTGCAGCTCGGTACTCACCCAGATCTGTGTGTGTCTCTGCTGCAGCCGGGGGGACAGGAGCCGACCTGAAAACAGTCAGATTAGATTGTTAGAGACATGCCTGAGTGGTCTGTGAAGTGTGGAGCCTGACAACAGCTGCTCAGACGGTGGACTTTACACACTTCTGCTGTCACACCCACCAACGTTTCAGCCCTGCTTCTCTCACACTGACGACATCATGAAGCACTTTGACTAAAACTGACAGCAGCAATTTTGCAGAGACTCCATGAGCCCTCCAGTCAAAATGTACTGGAATTCAAAATCTGAACAAACTGTGCAGACGTCTGTTCGAAACTTTAATTATCGTTTCTTTGAAAATTTGGGGATCAATCGATCCAGCTATAGCCAAATTGAGAGATGTGGAAAACTAAAGTGACTGTCTTCTTCATGAACATAAAAGTTTTAGTGTCTTAAAAAGTACATAGACTTAAAGAGGTCATATTGGGCCTTAAAACAAGTTTTTGTATTCATGTTTGATGACTGCTAGAGTATAATCACTAAGGATGAGAACTGATTAGATTTTGTTGGTAAAAATGCTATTACTGATTCTGCCTATCGATCCAATCCCTTACCAATTCCTTTGAATTTTAGGAGTAAGAGATAGGAGGTAGGAGACAGCTTCAAAGAGCTCACTCAGAAAGCGCAAATCTCCGCCAAGGCAGCTCACATATTGCTGTTACATCTATAAGCAATAGTTCATGATAACGTTACCATCATAATGTGATTCCTTGACCCTGAAAACTCACACTTTGCACTTCAAATTATCTTGATATCATTATTAGTTAGACAGTTATTAAGCAAAAACAATCATTTGCTATAAGTGGTTATCCAGATCACCACCAAAATCCAATCATTTTTAAGTTGGGCCATTACCAACATCTCCATGTTGCTGATTCCTGCAACATGTTCCAAAAAAGCTGGGACAAGGCATGTTTACCACCCTTACATCACTTTGTCTTTTCACTACACTCGATAAGTGTTTGGGAACTGAGGACTTTAATTGCTGAAGCTTTGTGGGTGGAATTCCTTCTCATTCCTGCTTGATGTACGACTTCAGTTGCTCAACAGTCCAGAGTCTCTATTGTTGTATTTGGCCAACATAATGTGCCACACATTTTCAATGAGAGACAAGTTTGGACTGAAATAAGTAGGGATGTCCCTGAAAAAGACATCGCTTGGATGGAGCATAAAAGCTCTAAAATGCTGCACATACCCTCAGCATTAATGGTGCCTTCACAGGTGTGCAAGTTACCCATGCCATGGGCACTTACACACCTCCATACCATCACAGATGCTTTTGAACTTTGTTTTGATAACAGTCTGGATGGTCCTTCTCCACTTTAGCTTGGACAACATCCATGATTTCCAAAAACAAGTTGAAATGAGGACTCAGACCACAGCAGACTTTTCCACTTTGCCTCAGTCCATCTCAGATGAGCTTAGGCTCAGAGAAGCCAGCTGTGTTTCTGGGTGTTGTTGATTTATGGCTTTGGCTTTGCATGGTCGAGTTTTAACTTGCACTTATTGGTGATGCGACAGACTGTATAAGTGACGATGGTTTTCCAAAGTGTTCCCAAGCCCACGTGGTAATATACTTTACAGAATGATGTTGATTTATTAATGCAGTGCCATCTGAGGGATCAAAGGTTACAGGCACTCATGGCCTGCAGGTGAGAATATCACGTTGTTCATAAACTGTTTGACTATTTGCTCGAGCAGCTGTTCACAGAGTGGTGAACCTTGCCTGATTCTTGCTTGTAAATGACTGAAGCTTGCAAAAAAAAAAAAAAACACTCCTAAAACCACAATAATTTTTCTTTTTGCATTTTGCTAAATTTGATGATATTCTGGGGGCTGGATGAGAATCTGTGACGTGCCTGATGTGGCCCCCTGGCTGCCACTTGATGATTACTGATCAGCGTACCCTGCCCTGATGGTGCTGTATTCTCGATGTGTCTAAGACGATATGCCAGATACCCCGTCTCTTTTAGGAATCCTTTCCCACCTGGGCCTAGACTGCTCTGATTGGTTGACAGATCAAGTCCATGGTGATTGGTCAGTTAAGGACCGTTGGGTGCCATATTTTCAATAACACTGCATTCATTTTAAGTTCTCAGCTCTGAAATGGGCTTGAACTTATGCAAAACAATGTAAGGATGTCACACTGGTAGGTCTATTCAGAGGGGCTGGGGGAACAAGCTGTTTAAAAATTAAAAAAAGCTTGATTTGGGTAAGCTGACGCACCAGATGGACCGTTCAATATATTTCACTAGTCCATCCAGCCAATCAGATAATACAGTAGGCACCTGCTACTGCCACAGTGTAAAGGAACAAACTCTTGACAAAACATGTCAGAAGTGGAGTGAAAATATATTTACTATTAAGGCTGTCACTTTTCCCAAAAATCAAACTTGAACAGTTTTCGAACATACACCCAAATAACCGAAGATATTCAGTTATTTTGCCGCCGGTTCGGCCCCAATGTTAACCTATGGGCGTTTTTGAATTTTTTTACATCGACACAAATATGTGTATCACCACCAAAATTTAATGGATTCTTTCTTAGACCAAACCACACCTCTGGTAAAATTTTCATGTAAATCCATCCAGTATTTTTTCCGTAAAGTTGCTAACAAACAAAAAATAACCTACACCAGCAAAAGCATAACCTCCTTAGCGGATGTAATAAGGCTGAGCAATCTCCACTGCAAAGTATTGATATGATATGATATCATTTCACTTGACTTTGTTTGAGATTAGTTGTTTTTCATGCTTGGCTGTACTTTTGTTTGTCTTATGTGTGTTATTTTGTCAGATTATTCTGTATTATCATTGTATTATCACATTTTTCAATAAACACATTGTTTGTTACATTCATGTTTGCAGGGTGGGGCCATGAATGGATCTAATTGTATTCTGATCACCACCAAAATCAAACAACTTCTTCCTTGTGCCATGACTCACATTCCCTGAAAATGTCATAAAATCTGTCTGGAACTTTTTGAGCATTCTTGCTTACAGACAAACTAACTACAAACAGACAAGAGCAGAAACATAACCTTCATGGCGGTGGTTAAAAAAGGAAAAAAATAAACGCCTCCTTTGGTTTCAGTGCACAAAAATGTGGGACCTCACTGATGCTACTTGAGGCTTCACGTCTAAACCAATCAAGTAACAACTGTAAAAAAATAAACAATTACACTTCACCATAAAGCTGAAAAAGGCCACACGCAACTTCCTTTTATGGCTGAGTTGAGCTACTTGATTTTATAGATAGTCTATTTCACAACACACCTTTCCACAAAAATGAAGTTAAATTCCAAAAAGCAGAACTGGAAGTTACAAGACTTAAAAAGATTTGGCAACATCATAAATCATGTCAGTGTCATTATTACAGTCGCACATACAGATTTACTGTATGACTTTTATTCTGCAGGTAACATGAAAGAGGTCGGTCTACATTTTGTTAAATGGTCAGCATGTTTAATTTCATATTTTGAGAATGAATAAATAAAAGAAAATCCTTACAGCCACATTTTTAATCTTATCCAGAGTTCTTTGAAGTCATACAGGATACAGTACTTTCTTTTTAGTGGCCTTTTTTAATTATTCTAAAATCTGTCACAAAATGTGTTTCTCTTTCTTCTCGTCATTTTGTTCCTGATGTCCTATGTGAAGAACTATGAGTCACCTTTTTGCTGAGATGTGCTACAAATACAAACAACATTAATACACCTCTAATTCCCATAACTACACCTGTTCACCTTAAAATAATGGAAACTTTGTAATAAATAGATTTTTTCTACAGTAACTAAAGGCAATTTAAAAACGTTTTTGAGATTGTCATTGACTAACTCTGACACTTTCCATCATTGACCCAATTTGTAAGTTGTGACATTATTCAAAGAGAAAAATATTTAAATTTTTCACTGTTTCACATTTGGATAACATTGAGGCAAAACTTGTTTTAAAGACTGTCTGTGTCATGTTAGAGTTTAATTCTTTGAGAGGAAAAAAAAAGATTAAAATCAGACATCAGGTTTTGTGAGAAAAAAAAATCAGGGATTTTATTCTTGGCCATACAGCCCACCCATAGCATAAAGCATAAAACATATTTGATAAACATTGTACATTTGATGTACGAGCTTGACAAATCATATTTTAGGTAAATTCCCAAATTTTTACGTCCGCCAAGGAGATCATGTTTTTTGCCAGTGTTCATCTGTTAGTCCATTTGTCTGCTAGCAAGATACCTCGAAAACCTAAAAACTTAATTTTTAAGGTAATGCTGGTCATAGCACAAGAAATAAGTTATCCAATTTTTGTGATGATCTGAATCCAGACATGGATACAAGATATTTTTAAGTACTTGTTAACATTGAGAGATACTTAACTTAGCCACTTAACTTTCCCCTTCCTGCCAGCTACCTGCCAACTTCCAGCTAGTTTAAATGTCACATGTTCTGGCACAACTTCACCAACTTTCAAGGTGCTAGGAGAGAAAAACCTTGAAGAGATCAAAAGAGCTCCAGCAACACTTGTAGTTCTGAAAACAACTTTGTTAGACCAACCAACTTCCAGCCAGTTAGTAATCAATTACCAGCCACTGGAGGACCCAACCCACCTCTCTAAGGTTGTGCCTTAAACCCACTGAAAACACACCCATTCCTGCATTTGCAGGTTTTGCAGGTTGTCTCCATGAGATGGTGCTTCCCCTTTCAAGAGGACATAGTTGCTACTTTTTCCTTGTTTAGTAAATCAGCTGCCAAATCAACTGAGAGCAGACTTGACCCCACAAAATCACCCAAATATGACCTTGAGTTTACAGTGTATGACTGTCTGTGTGGGACAGCCCTGTCACGGACCTGTCAGGGACCAGCCAAGACCCAATCAGGGAAAGTGGGGAAGTTTTAAGTTACTGCATCTGCAGGGAAGTTCTCCACTATTCTCCAATAACTCACTAAGTTCTGTGCAGATTTTGATGACATGTTCATTGAATGTTTGTCATGGCACAAGAGAGGAGTGATTAGATTTTGAAGGTGATCTGGATCCAGACGTGGATGCAGGATTTTTTAAGGATTTGCTAACAGTGTGTGACAGGGCTGTTTTCCCACATTTTTAGGATGAAGCGCATGAGCATTTGAGAATAGCTTTGGCATAGGTTTGTGCTAAAAATATAAGAGAAAATAGCAGAATAACAGAAATTTGTAAAAGAAGTTGTCAACTCTGAGCAGATTTAAGGCCAAAATATCCTCAGATTCTGGACTGACCCAGAAACACTGCAGGGTGTGGATCTGGACTCAGTAAAGCCCTGTATTTATTTATGTATTGATGCATCAGTGTAACAGTGCTAGTATTAAATGTGAGGGAAATATTTGATGGTAACAACATCAGTGGTTTAACAGAGGAAATAAAATGTGACAGGACTTTACATTGTTCAGTTCGGGAGGGACTGGGCACCCTGCAGGTTTCATTCTTCAATCACCCCTCATATTAAAATTAATTAAGTAAATGAAGCTGGGTGTTCTGGAGATTCTGACCACGCATTTAAGTCTTAAATCTGTGATGTGACTCAGTTAAAAACTCGTAACCCGAGACAGTGTTTAAGTTAAAAATAAAACATTACAGCTCATGCCAAATCTGTCAGCGTTAACAAAATAGATCTATATGTCTGTAGACATGCAGAGAACATTTTCAAGAGTTAGTATTTCAGCTATTAGTCCACTTACCTGAGCTCTCTCCTCTACTGAGGAGCACCAATGCTCAGATATTTGACAGCAAAGCTACTTCCGCGTTTCCGCCGTCCTACGGCTGAAGGCGCTTGTTTTACTGTCCAGAGAAGAGCTTGAACGCTAAGGCGGGCGGGGCTCTTGCACTCTGTACATACTCTGCCACTCCGCTCCGTCTTCAAAACAAAATCAAGCGCTCTTTAATAATGTTGACTTTACGTCAGGACGTCTCTGACCACCTGACTGGAGAAGTTTAGAGAGGTGTTGTTGCAGAATGGCCGAGGAAGCGGCGACAGGGAGCAGAGGGTGAGTATTCCCTCTAAATCCCTCACCCGTCCGTCTGTGTGAGTGTCCGTGGGTATGTAGCGACACTGACTGAAGGAGCTGTTTGGTTTGTGACTGTGTGGTTCAGCTTTCTGTTCTTCTGGATGATGACTACATGTTGTTGACAAACACTGGCAGAGTTGGACAAGTTTCCAAGAATCAGGCTCAGCACAGCGGGAGGATAAATAAACCACTCAAACTGTAATGCTGCGTTAGTATGGGCTTTAACATGAGGGAGGGCGAGGCAGAGACATGGTGTGATTTAATTAATCAGAGATCACCCTCTGTGTTAATATGACTTTGGCATTATGAAGAGATAAGACCAACCCTGATTCTTTAATTCAGTTAGAGACAAGAGTTATGAGAGCTTTGAGTAGATGTGGCCACTATGAACCTACCACTGGAATATTTATTAAAGCCATGGAGATCAAATTAAAGTTATCCTCGATGCCAGGGGACCAACTTGGTTAGAAATGGGATTCTGTATTTACATGATTGTTATAGGACTGGACAATATGGCCTAAAAATAAAATCCCCGACTTGACATTAATCAAGTTTCACCTTTATGTTGTCAAAAAATATTCCTAAACCAAACAGGATTTCCCTCTTAAAGCCAAAGTACATGTCATTAAAAGTTGATTATGTAGTTTGTCAACATAAAGCTGAGCTATTTTCACAGCATATTAACATGGAAACTCTCTGATCAATATTTAATCTCATTTAAAAAAACAAATATTAGCCTTAACGTGCTTGTTCAAAACCTGCCAGGGCCATCCATCATTAAAACGGAAAACTTTTAGTATTTATATTTTCAAACATTGCAGCAACATACAGTTGGAGTAGGTCAAGAAAAAATCTTCTGCAGAAAATAATTCAAATAATCAATTTAGTCTGTATATTGCCCAGCCCTAGATTGTTATAATAACTTAGATTTCTAGCATGAGTAAGTGTAAGGATTTTGTAATTTATTACATAACATTTTTGGTTTCAACTCAAATGCCATTTTCAGTAATGATCAGTGATGGGCAAGCTACTTAAATATAGTAAGCTAAGTTACTCATAAAAAATCAGCTTCACAACAGTAAAGCTACAGCCCAAGTTACAGCAACATGACAAAAACAGCTCACTATGTCTTTTAGAATTGATTTCAAAGTTCTTTTATTAGTTTATAAATCTCTTAATGGTCTTGGCCCATCATATTTATCAGATTTACTTTTACCCTATGAGCCCAGTAGAGCCCTCAGGTCTTCAGGTACTGGTTTTTCAACTGTCCCCAAAGTCAGAACTAAAACATACGATGAAGCCTCTTTTCATTATTACGGCCCCCGTCTGTGGATCAGTCTACCTGAAGACCTGAGGGCAGCACCTACTGTTCATATTTTTAAAGGCAAACTCAAGACCTACATTTTTAGTCTAGCTTTTAGATGATTATAGTTATTACTATTTTTATTACCTTTTTATTTATTTTTAATCCTCTTAATCTGTTTTATTTCTATATTTCAGTTCAGGTTAATTATTTGGAATTTTATTCTCTGCTAACTGCTTTTCTTTTTACCATCCTACTTTAGCGGATTTTATTACACATCTGGTTTAAGGTTATTTCATTTTACCATATTTATTTAAATTTTATTATGTTAGTTCATTTATTTATTTACCTTCCTTTCCCTATAGTATTTTTATCTAATCTCTTATGATTTAAAATTATAATTTAAGTATTAGCTCCTGTGTTTCCTCATTTTTAATTAAAGATAGCGTTTCCTCAGTCTTTTAATTCTGTTTTCTGTTTAGAATTTCCTTTTATGTCGTTGTGCATTTGATTAATTTAGTGTTTGTGTTGTATGTGAATTGAGAGGGTGGGTGGGGTCTTTTATTTTCATTAGTATGCAGTTTTCTACTTTTATTTCATTTATTGTTATTTCATTTTATTTCTTTTCTTAAGCACTTTGTGCTACAATTTTTTTTATGAAAAGTGCTATACAAATAAAGTTTGATTGATTGATTGATTGATTGATATATCCAAACTATTTTTATCAATTTTTCCGATACCATCATTGTTATTATTTTTAGTATCATTATTGTTATCATTTTTTTTGCATACAGTCAGTGCTTTTCTGCATGTTCGTTGGATTGTTCCATTTGTTTTACCTGTCTATATCTGCTGTCATCTTTTCTGTTGCATTTCATTGCTTTTCATATATTTACGTCACTGTGCAGGTCTGCTCCTGTAAGTTTTTGTACAAATAAACTTTTTTTTACTCTTTTAATTACTTACATCCATTTTGAAAAAAATGGATTAGATTTAGATTTTTTAAACTGATTTAAAAATTCTACCCTATGATGGAGGTTATTAATCAAGTGCTTCATTTCCAAAATCATACGAGTTTGTTATGTTTGTCCCTTCATAAAGAGAGAGTTGATCGATAGGCTTGTGAAAGGGGCCGAAAGAGAGTAGGGGGAGGACACTCTGTGAACCGGCCACAGGCTGGATCTAAACCCGGGCCCGCAGAGGCATGTATGGAGCATGCCAGGTTGCTTACCACTTGCCAAACCAGCACCCCATAAAGTATTTTCTAACAGCTGAAATTATTTTTTGTGGATAAACAACTTGATAAACAGTCTGTAAACTGATAAATACCAACAAAACAAGTTCATAAAGTTGACTAATAATAGCATGAGGCCTCTTATCTTACCTCATTGGTTTGCTTTGTTCTTGTCTTCCCTAATCTCAAATCAACTTCTCTATTTCCTCATTATCTGTGTCTGAATGATTGTCAGCTGATCTTTACAGATCTATACGTGTTTGTTTTGTGATTAATTTCATGAATCACCTGCGTGCATGTCCACATTCATCTGTTCCCATGTAGCACGGACACTGTCTGGAGGTGTGA
The DNA here is from genome assembly GCA_037902135.1 of Cetoscarus ocellatus. NCBI lineage: Eukaryota > Metazoa > Chordata > Actinopteri > Labriformes > Labridae > Cetoscarus > Cetoscarus ocellatus. The sequence continues at coordinate 1,458,902 of JBAMNC010000640.1, read as the reverse complement.
AGGATTAGACAGTGGTGCCACTGTTACACTGTCAGCTACAACTACACGTCCCCATGTTCATCATGTCCTCATCCTTAAAAGTGTCCTGGACTGAGACAGAGAGCTCTGCTGCTGCTCACCCTCTCTGATTAGCGAAACGTGTAGCCTGTTTAATTGCTGCAGTGCTGTTTGATCAGTAAAATAACTGAACTACTGAAAAGCTATTTGACTCAGAAAACAACAATGCTACCACAAAGCTAATGGAAAATGTAATTAAGCTACCAATGTTGTTATTTGTAGTGACATTACTGCCCATCAGTGGTTAGGATTAAATACAATGAAAGTGAGTTACTGGTAAGTACATTTTTCTTACTGGTCATTTTAGTATAAACACTTTCTACTGCATTCGCTCATGCTTAGTCCATCCATTATCTATGGCCTAATGACTGCTTATTTTGGGGTTCAGGGGCATGGGCCTATCACAGCTAACATTTGCCAAGAGGCTGGACTGGTCGCCAATCACAGGATCGACATCTAGAAATAGACCACCATTCACACACACACACACACACACCAACCAAGGGCTATTTAGAGTCACCAATTAGACAAAAGAAAGGTCCAAATGACTTAAAGAGTCAAACTAGTGGCCTCCTTGCTGCGAGGCACAAAACTGGTCATCTTACCTTATTAATTTTTTTTTTGTTTGTTTTTGAACTGAAAAAATAACTCAAAGTTAGTTGGTGACTATACAGCAATCTCTGCATGGACAAATCAGAGTTAATGTTAACACTTCCCGAAAGTCCATGTGGATCTAAATAAACACCACAAGAGTTGTTATTAACGCTTCTTAAGTGTATATATGAGTCCACACCGCAAAGTTTTGTCTTCACTTATTTTGAAGAGTTGGTGCTTTAACTCTCATCAGGTGTAATTATTGACTCTTTTTAGAGTATAAATGTAGAGCTTTGAAACACCCAACAGTTGGTCTTTTGATCAACACTTCTATGCAGTGTTAGGAAAACACTCAGACTATCTTTTATAACTGTAAGTGTTACCTCTGTACAATAAAGTGTGAAACTGATGTATTTATTAACTGTATATTAATTGGGAAAATTAGCTGAAGTAAACATTCCATGTTTGGTTGAAGCAAATACAGTGCTCAATAAAATTTATTAGACCACCCCTCTAATGTGAGGTTTTTGCCACTGCATCCTAAACTAACAGCTGTAGTCATAACCAAAATAATTTTTATGTTTCTGTAATGATTATTACACCAGTATGTAAAAGCTCTTTAACCAAAATGATATGTTTAATGAGAAAATATAATTATTATTGTTATACATCAATTTTTAAATGTAATGTTTTACAAAAAATAACAGAAAAAATAGTAAAGCATATTGTTTTTACTTGATTGAGATGTCAAATTATAGTTATTTACATTCATTCCTGAACAGAAAAGGTTAAGTGATTGACTCAATTCCTGACTTCTCAGAGAGGCCCAGTGAGCAGCTCAGATTTGGGTATAAAAATGTGAATTCAGTTTGAAATTCCTCATTTCTGTTGTAAAATGTCAAGAGCTTACTGTAAATGAAAGAGTCTGCATTAAAGAAATATTTCTAAAATATATATGTTTTCTCGTTTCATCACAGGCGGTCTGATAAATTTGTTAAGTACTTTATACTTAAAAAAATTTATATATATATTTGCACTTCAGTTTTCATGAGGTGGGCTAGTGGCATCTTGTTGGTACTTGTCCAGTAATGGGGGATGAGTGGGAGATTGACTCTACAACTGTCACTTAAGAGGTCAGAGTAAAAGTTCAGAGTTAAAGATCCTGCAGTGACAGCGATGGATCTGATTTATTAAGTTATTTTTACACCTGTTTTTGACACCAACTCCTCTGCAAGTGAGAGTAAATTTTCAGTGACTCGTCTCCATCCAGAGTATTATTAACTCTGCACTGAAATTTTGCCAACACCCAAATTTTAACTCTTCTCAATTTGCCCTTAAGCTGCCCTTAGGCATTGTGTGTTTGTGAATTGCTGTCTCTTTATGTTAGCCCTGCTATTGGCTGGTAAGTCCAGGGTGTACCCTGCCTCTCACCCAATGTCAGCTTGGAAAGGCTCCTGCTCCTCCTGAAACGCTAAAAGGACTGAAGCGGAAAAGATCAGTGTTAATTTTGACAGCACTTTTAATTTAGTTTTAGTTATAGTCTTTTGCCTAAAACCTCTTTTAATTTTAGTTTCACAACATTTTAGTTGACAAAATCTACTGTATTTAGTGGACTAAAATATGAAGTGTAAAGTTTAAGGAATTTTTTATCTTTCCTTGAATTTCTGAAGTCATGTTATACTCTTGGATCCTGCCACCACAAGGCTAAGGCGGTTGTGACTGGATGTCCCTCTTAACTCATCAAACTTTTCCACACAACCAAAGTAGCTGTGATTTCTAACTTTTCTCCACTTTCTACATGACCAAATTAGGTCTGACTGGATTTAGTCTCTGTCAAACATTTTAGTCTGATTTTATTTGTTGACCAAAATGTCAGTTAATTTAGTTTTAGTTTTTGTCCATGTGCACTTGTTTTTATTAGTTACTGTCTAGTTTTTGTCAGGGAAAAAGGTTGTTGACGAAACTATGACGAAAATAATTAGTTTACAAAATTAATACTGGTAAAGATAATAGACAAAGTATATTTACTTTCAAATGCATCTGATAAACACATTTTACAGAAAAAAGTCAGTCATATGAAATTGTTTCTGGCAAGTGGCAAGTTATGTACTTGTAGATGTTGTTTGGTGGCCTTTTTTACTTCCCGAGCTGCCAGTTGCCTTTCCCTGCTTTTATAGGACTGAAAACTTCAAAATGAAGCTGAAGTTCAGTAACAAAGTATACACTACGAGTTATTTGAAATGTAGAAGAGCAAGGGCTAAGAAAGGGGACAAACATAATACAGAGGTGTGATTTGGGAGAAAAGTTTACTTGTGCAAAAGCTAAGCAATGCTCAGGGAACACAAACCATCGCCAAAGTCTCTGTAAGCCGAGTATTATCAAAAATGTGAAAAACTGCCCTGTTGTGCAAAGTTAACAAATATTAAAAAAGTTCATGCATCCCCATCTGGATTTGGACCACCACCAAAATCTGCGGACTTTTTTTGTGGGAATTTTCCGTCACTCTTCTCACTTGTACCTTGAGAAGCATTTCCTGAAAATTCATTGAAGTCCATTGTGAGGTTTTTAGTGGAAATGTGGAAACTGACCTGCTGTATCTGTCAGTGCGACAAATACTTTGAAAATATCCTGGATCAGCATCTGTATTTGGATCACCACCAAAATCAAATCACGTCTCACTTGCACATTCACTGAGAAGTTTTAGCAAAATCTGACAAGAGGAAACCAACAAACAGACAGTCACTGGGGAAAACATAACCTCCTTGGCATAGTTGAATAAAGAAAAGAAAAGTATTGCCCACTTTTCTTATTAGAAAATGTGTGTGTGTGTGTTTTCTTTTTTTTTTAAGTGAAATAAACAAATACTGTGTTTGTCAAAAGACTGGTACTTGTGCTTGTCTTGTTTTTGTCATCCCACTTGATGAGAGTAAAATGTTTTGGCCTTCAGTCTGTTTTTGGTTAGTTTAATCTCTGAAAGGGTTTGTCTGTTTGTTTGCTGGTGAGGTTGTTCGTTGTTTAGTTGGTTGGTTGGTTCTGGTTTTATTTAATCACTTAAGTTTTAAAGTAGTTCATGATTATACTTAAGAATATGTTGTATTTTGAAGGTAATCTTAAGCTTCAGATATCACCTTCTTTATCATTTTAATCCCTCAGTTTTTTTTTTATTTTTGGTTGAAAGGAGTTAAAAAGGCAAACTTTTTAGATACAGCTCCTGTAGAGTAAGATAATATGATCTATTATTTATAAAAATTCAGGTATTCTGACAGACACTATTTTCACCACTTTTAACCAAACTGAGGTAGTTATGTCATGAGATCATTTTAAATACATTTGTACTTCCTGGCAGCTTGAATGTACCACAGAGCTGTAACTATGTCTGTGTTGTAAACACTGTCTGGTCTTTGCCCCCGTCACATTACTCTCTGTTTCGATTTGTTGTGTCTGCAGGGCCGTTCACAGGTTACTGTCTGTTGTTGGTGCCGACACTTTGGTCAGCAGCATGTGGGGCTACGTGGACACCACAATAAAGTAAGTCCATATAATATCCATACACACATAATGAGGCCGACAACAGTCTCTCAGCTCCATCACAAGCATTTATCTGAGAAAAATGTCTCTCAAAACAGTGTTGCAGCTCTTTCTACTTCAGTTAGGTGGATGACTGTGTGGACTGATGACAGTGTTGAGGTTTAAAGTCTAAAATTGTTTTCATATTTATCAGCTGGAGGGTGGAGATTGCTAACACGTGTACAGTGTCGTGACTGCAGTCAGGAGCAATATGCATCTTTAACAGGTGTGATGTGTAAGTGCTTGGGTAGAAACTTTTTTGATGCCATATTTTCTAAAACATTTTATTATCCTATAACTGATGAAGTAAAAAAAAACAGAAGTGCCCCGAGAGCACAGACCTCCGCCAAAGCATTTTACAACATTGTCTGGTGGGTTACTGTCAAAATTGTAGAAAACTGCCTTATCTGGCACTGTTCACAAATTCTTGACAAAATCCTTGATCCACATCTGGATTTGGATCACCACCAAAATCAGATCACTTCTCCCATGTGCCATGACCAACATTCCCTGAAAATGTCATTAAAATTAGTCAAGAAGTTATTGAGTTTTTGGTGAAAAGTCAGCATCCTTTAGAGCAGGAAGTGTTGGGTTATGAGGGAGACAACAGCAGGAAGTGACTGCTGGTACAGACATTAGCATAGACGCTAACAGCTTAAGTAGCAGTTTCTCAGATCAGATCTCGACTGCATTTCTTTATTAAGTGGAAACAACACTGAAAGCATTTCTGGATTAAAAGGATATTTTCACTCCGTTATTTACTCCACTATTAATGAGGGAAATGGACCTTTTGTCAAACCTGCCCTTTGCAGGAAGTGACCCTTAGCAAAGCCCACCTTGGTAACTGTTACGAGGTTAGACAAAATTTCTTGTTGCACGCCTCTTTCTCATTTAAAACAGCTGAAGATAGAGACTAATGATATTGATTCCCTTATGTTTTCATTATTGATTCTCAACTGGAATTGGTATTTAATTCCCATCCCTACCCGAAAGGTATTTTGTTGTTTTTGAATAGTAAAATTGCAATTTAGTGTGCTAAACTCAGCATGAGCTTCATTAATCAATGTTGGACTAATATTTCATCCTCTGAACCACACTTTGTAAACAGGGCCAGCATGTGCAGTAAGGAAAGTCCCTTTTGAACAGCTGATGCAGAGGACATCCCATGTGATGCTCTTACAGCTATCGATGCTGTTTAAACTGTTTTTTAATTAAACCATACTCTGATTTATTACTCTGATTGTCTCTGTATCCCTGAGGCGTGTTGGCATTCTGCTCCCACATTTCTCTTCTCTAGTTAAATATTATGGCTCCTATGTCGGGCTATTCTTTCAGTAATATGTCGCTAATGTCAGGATTTTCTTTCTGCTCAGGTGGTGTTGGATCCCTAACTGGCTGCCATCATGGTGCCCTACCTCTCAGATTCAGCTGCAGACAGCAGAGGACAAAATGCTGCGATGTAAGCATCAACTTCAACAGCTTTCACTTAACATGTGACACATAAAAACGAGGGGTATCAAAAGAGGAAGGAGAATCTGCACCTTAGATGACAATCTGTTAACCAGAGCATCTCAGAGCAGGAAAACTGGTCACAGCCAGCCACACATCAACATCAACAGACAAACTGCATCACCTAAATATTTGTTTTATTACTTTTTGTTACAGAACTTCCACCCTCTCAGGTTTATATACCAAACAAGACAAAACTTAGGGGGAGGGATTAGTCAGAACAGGGTTGAACGTAATGAGAATGACAAATAATCCTTAAATTGGTGCATCCTGATGCAGAAGTAGATGGTTTTGCATTGATGCATAGGACTGGCTTTTGTTCAATATTGTTAGTGTATTAACAATATAAATTTGACACTCTAAAAGTGATTGTGTTGGAAATTTCCCTGTTTTGTGATGTGTTTAGACCAAAGTCATATTCGTGATGTTTCCACATGCAGGAGGCATCCTTGCTTAGGCTTTGTCCACATGGATGTGGGTATTTTTCCTCCACAGCTTTCAGAAATGATCCCTGTCCACAAGAAAACACAAAAAGTCCTAAACACAATGTTAAAACTCTGTTTATTACTTTGTACTGGTGGTAAATGAGAAATGAACTTGAGCTTTTCTAGTTTCTTTGACGACTCAAAGTAGCTTTACATTAGTGGACACATCTACACATTCAGATCTATTCACTCACTGATGGTTCAGAGGTTTTATGTCAGTGATCCAGCACTATCTCTATGCCAAAGTAGTTTTATTTTCATATCTCCTCCAACCACAAGTCTGACTGGTGTTACGGTTTAAATTGTGGCTATGTTAACTGGTGTTAGCAGGCGTACTGAGTAAATATTTCTTTGTTTATATTACAATATAAGAAAATATGATAATCTTGATCAAATCCCATCATTAAAAAGTTTTTGCAGGTACTCTTGTTGGTTTGAACACACTGTTGTGTTGATTTATCACTGTTGTAGCCATGGTAACTGCAGATGGTTGTGAACAAATAACACCATCGTCCGAGTGTTTTAAAAGAAGCATCATCATGAGTGACCGACAGAAAGTATGTCTTAGCTTACGAAGTCCCGCTATCAACACTTACAACAGAAACAGGTTAGTAATGTCTGCTGTAACACATGTAAACAACAGTGAAGGCGAGGGCAGAGCAGTGTAATGTTCTGAGCCAAAGACGCCATTACCCCTGTCCACACAGGGACACGGTAAACAGAGCTTTTAAAAATCTTCACCTTGGCAAGTGTTTTCCAAAAACCTGCGTTTTCAGTCACCTAAAACACCGCTACATGTGGGCAGAAGGACTGAACTGCTAACATTGCTCAGCAGCTGGATCCACCTGATTCAGTGTCTGTAATCAGGCAGATCCATTTTGCCAAGCTCAAATCTACAACGACTGCAAGCGTCCCAAAGCAGTCCTTTAGAGCAGGAAGAGTAACGAGCTACAAACGAGGCGACAGCAGGAAGTGACTGCTCCAACAGAGATTAGCATAGATGCTAACAGCTTCAGTAGCAGTTTTATTAGCTCCGGACCACATTTCTTTATTAAATGAAAGGCAAATAACACTACAAACTTATAGGAAGGATATTTTCACTCCACTTCCGACGCCTGCCTACTACATTATCTGATTGGCCAGTAATAAATGTGACTGATGGAATGATCGTCCAATCAGCTGCCAAATATGCCTTTGAAAGGTTCTGCCCATTCCCAAAAACTTTCTGTGGGCCCTTTCCCAGATGGCTGATTTAAATATATTGAACGATCTATCTGGTGTGCCAGGTTACTAAACGGCTAGAAAAAGCTGCATTTTCAAAAGTACTCACCTCCGTGTTGATGATTGGTGCGTTCCATTTGATCTTGGAGTTTGGAGGTTGCAAAGTAGATGTGTTACTGTGTCTTTTAATCAGAGTTTCTTCTCTGGGAGGAGGAGGAACTTCAGGTTCCCAGACTTTACCAGCTCAGAACTGGAACTTGTTTAACTGGGATGTGACATAATGCTTAGTTCTCACATTCGAGTTCTGAGGTAAATGTAAAACACTAATAGCTTTGGACAAGGGATGGGCAACTTTGGTTACCATGAGGGCCACATTGGTTTTGTTCTCTTTGCCAGAGGGCCAAATCGTGGCAACTGGTTGAAAGGATGCTGTCATTCACTATTACTGTCATAGATATGTATAGAAAGACTAGATGGCTCGAAACCACTGACGTCCTCACATGGTGGCCATCTTGGTACAGGGCACATTTCTGCTCTACTATATAGTACTCAATTGAAGGTAAAACACCTGTAGTGGTTATTTGTCATAAAAAATGGCTTTCAAAAAATGTCACTAACTTTGACAAATAGCCACGATTCACCATTCCAGTTGGGCCATACGCAGGCAAAAAGAAAATTGAATGTCCACTCAAGATTCAGCATTTTGTCATTTACTCGGATCAAAAGGATTAGCAAACATTTTTAGCCACGTCTCATCGACCTGGTCAAAAACCTGAATCCCCTTCCTGGTGCATGAACCCCAATGACCCACCCCCTACCTATGTGGGAATCCTGATGCATCACTGCCTGGCACAGTACCTATTGCCCCCTGGTGTTTACAAAACAAAACAAACACAAAATACTTTCATTTTCAACAATAACATTGGGAAATAGCTCCGACAACACCTGCTCAAACATATTCATGCTTTACTCGCTGAAATCTTGACAGATTTACAAACGGTTTGGTTAATTACAAGCATCACAAGAAATATTATGTTAATATATTAATGTTACATTTTATAAAATTTTATAATCTTAAGTATGCAGTATTAAAACTACATCTCTGACGTTTCTGACAAAGTCCATTGTTTGAAAATCGGTTGACAATTGAGCACACAATGCTTATTTGTCAGTACATGCTCGACAGACGTCAGTGTTATGAGTGAGCAAGCGCACTGTACCAAGATGGCCGCCATGTGAGGACGTCGGTCGCCATTGGCGAACAGCATGCGTGAGCCATCTAGTCTTTCTGTACATATCTACGATTACTGTTACTCATAATTTAATGAGAGGAAATAAAAGCTCTCATGAGGAGCTGTTATGTCAAGATTTATCTTTTGACTTGAATACAAAGAGAAATCTTTTATTTAATGTGCTAAACAAAGAATTCAGGCCAGATTCAGCTATTTTTAGTGCAATTTACAGTTTATTTTGACTATAGAAGAATGGAGGCCTTTACAAATGTATTTCCTGATAGATAGAACATTGTTTGTTTCTTTGTTAGAGGAACAATTATAGCAAATTCCAGCTCTATTTTATTGTATTTGTTGCTATTTTTTTAATTTTTCCAATAGAAGTTGTTATGTTTCCTTGTGAATTTATATTTTTTGGCTGGCAGGCCACGCTGTGGGAACACAGGGACCGCACAGATATTTACTAGAAGCTGCTGCTGGACTGCTGTATCAGTTTTGTTTCTGAGGAGGAAATATAAGTACTGGTGGGACAGACCCATAAATTGTATTTACTTTGGTTTAAAATGAGAAGACTTTTTTTTAAACTGATTTTGGAAGCACATTTTAATTAACAAAAAGGATTTCAGATATATCAAACTGCTTGTATTACTGATTAAAATAATTGACATGAGCAATAATGTAGAAAACTGAGGATGCTAACCATTATGTTGCATTGTAATTCATTATTAATGTTTTATGATATCAATAATTTTATTAATTATTATTTTTTAAATGACACAAGAGCACATGAAATATGTTTGAGCCCAAATTCAAGCGATGATGAAAAAGTCATAACAATGAATGAACTTAAAAATAGCTTATAGATAGATATAGGAATATGTGTTATGAATTTATTTGATTCTTTATATTTTATACATAATTCTAAAGGTCTTAATTAAAAATGTTTTAGCTAGTCATTAGTGCGTTGTTTTGGTTTTATTGTTTTTGACTTGTTTAAGGTATATTTTTTATTTTTTAACCTTCGCACGGCCTTCGGGTCATATCTGACCCGAAACAGTTTTCGCTTATCTTAAAAATAGGGTTATCTTTTATGTAATTGGCTGAAATTTTGAGACGCAGTTCCAAATGACACTAGTTATAAATAAAATTTATGGTCACTCTCTTGCATTGCATTATGGGTCTTTAATGTTTTTTAATAGCACTTTAGACCCTTCGGGTCAAATTTGACCCAGGATGATACTGAGTGATGTAATGGAGCAGTATGTCCCAATATTGTGATCCCAAGCACAATGAACACACTCAGACAGCCAACTGCACACACAAAAAAAATTTAATTTTGACATGTTGAAATATTAATTCAAGATATCTGTAAAAACATTTTTACAAGTTACAAATATATTCGTACATGTCAAAGTGTACTGATTTGCAGATATCTTTAATTCAATTACAGATATCACTAATTACTTTTTTACTAGTAAGAATAATTATTACAAATATCTACAATTGAATTTCCACATGTTGAAAAGGGATTGTTACTAGTGGAAATGTAATTTCTCATTTCAGATATCAACAATTGCAGTTTCGGATATGTGGGCGGGACGAGCCGTCATATTAGCGTACCATACAGCCATTGGTCTACTTTTACATAGTTCATGAATATACAACAAATCCTCCTGCCATTGGCAGTGACAATCGTAGATGGCAGTGGAAGACGTAGAATATGGCGGAGCAAGTGATCAGTAAAATTCGGAGAAAATGTTTTGCAATCGAACGTGCTTATCAACATGGTGAATGCAGTCAAAGGGAACTGCGCGCAATAGATGCCTCGATTACCAGTGTCTGGTAGGAGCAAGTATGTCATTGTTACTCTGCAACAGCTCCTGTCTGGCACGATTCGCCCCATTAAAAATTCTGTCAAATGCAGAAACTGTGGTCTCAGTGTTCGCTCCATTTTCAATCATCGTCTCCCAACTGTGTACATCAGATTCAGCGCTCAGCTTACACAAGCGTAACGGTAGTGGAGTTGCCCTATGAACCAATCCTGTGCAGGCATAAATTAGCATAGTCATTGTGGTTATGTGGGCGGTGCAATGGCGTAATTTCGGATATGTAGCGAAATTACCATATTTATTTCGGTTATGTAGCCTCATTACCTTATGACATTTGTACATGTGGAAATTCCATTTTTGATATCAACAATTCAGTTTTGACTAGTTAAAAAGAAAATTGTACATATCTCTAATATACTTGTTACACGTAAGAATGTAATTACAGATATCTTAAATTGTATTTCAGATATCTGTAATTCAGATATCTGAAATACAATTTCAGATATCTGTAATTACATTCTTACATGTAAAAATTCCAGGTCAAGATATCAATGCTGTAATTCTGACTAGTAAGAATTGCATTTTAGATATCTGGAATTAATTTATGATATCTGTAATGTTCGTACAATTATAGATATCATAGATGAACTTTGTCACTAGTAAGAATAAAATTGTTGTTATCAAGAATTAACATTTTTACTAGTAAGAATTGGGTTGTAGATATCATGAATTAGAATTGCGACATGTCAAAATGTCATTATGGATATGTGGACTTTGAATTACAACATGTACAAATTGAATTACAGATATCTGTAATTCAGTTTGAATGGAAGTCAATGGCACACGTTTACTAGTAGTTATTAAGTTGCGGATATCTACAATTACCATTTCCACTAGTGAAAAATAAATAGTAGATATCATTAATTTTAATAGTTACTAGTGAAAATTACATTGTGGATATGTCGGCTTGGAATTCTAACATGTGAAAAAACAATTACTGATATCTACAATTGCTATTACCGCTAATACTTAAATGTTAAAAGGGCTTCCCATACTGCAGTAGCACCTGTTGAGAGTAACACACACACACACACACACACACACACACACACAGTCATCAAAAGAGTTCGTATGTCACAACTCTTGACCCTCTTGGGGGGTCATTGGAAAATGAAAAACATTTTGAAAATTTGCCTCTTTCTGATTGGTTACTGGACATAAACAAGCAAAATCTATAAATACAGCTTCATATTATGTTCAATATATTGCTGCACAGACTTTGTGAAAGACATGAAGAGGCATTTTTCTGTGGCTGTACCACTATGTCCAATACTTGACATATTCTTCTTTGTAATAGGCCTACTCCAAAAATAACCCATATTTATTAGCTTGATCTTGATCTGTATTTGACATAATTCATAACTTCTGTTTTTTTCAAAAATCAAAAATGAGGTCATACTTCATCGATATGGTGTAAATGTGACTAAAAATTCCACCAATAAGTATAAATTTGGTGTCAATAGATTGGTCTGAAGTTGGCGAAGCAGATAAAACCCAAACTTGTGTGATTTTGTTATGTTATCATGCTTTTATATAGTCAAACCTGTTCGGGTCAAATTTGACCCACTAAGGTAATCTGTGGCAGTATTGTGTTATTTTTTCTGCCACCGAAAAAAATGAATTGGCATTTAAAAAAAACATTACATGGAACTTTGACATACCCAGTCTTTCATAATCCATCATATAATTTCAAAAAAAGCTTGAACTGTATTTGACATAATTTATGATTTATGTGTTTTATAAGATCATAAATGAGGTCATATTTCGTATTATCATAATAAATACTACCAAAAATTCAACCAATAAGTATAAACTTGGTGTCAATAGATTGGTCTGAAGTTGGCGAAGCAGATAAAACCCAAACTTGTGTGATTTTGTTATGTTATCATGCTTTTATATAGTCAAACCTGTTCGGGTCAAATTTGACCCGCTAAGGTCATCCGTGGCAGTATTGTGTTATTTTTTCTGCCACCGAAAAAAATGAATTGGCATTTAAAAAAAACATTACATGGAACTTTGACATACCCAGTCTTTGATAATCCATCATATAATTTCAAAAAAAGCTTGAACTGTATTTGAAATAATTTATGATTTACGTGTTTTATAAGATCATAAATGAGGTCATATTTCATATTATCATAATAAATACTACCAAAAATTCCACCAATAAGTATAAACTTGGTGTCAATAGATTGGTCTGAAGTTGGCGAAGCAGATAAAACCCAAACTTGTGTGATTTTGTTATGTTATCATGCTTTTATATAGTCAAACCTGTTCGGGTCAAATTTGACCCGCTTAGGATCCAAATAAGTGTAGAAAAGATAAGGACTGCCCAGGGTTAAGTCAGTTAAGTATTTGGATGTTGCTTTGGGCTAAGGGAAGGTGTGTTTTAAAATGATTCACTCTTTGTATATATCTTTAAACTTCCATTTTGAATGGATCATTTGTTTTTAATTTGTTTTAATTGTGTTATGGACCCCAAGAAGCCCAGGAAGAGTGGCTCTGGTCATGTGCCAAAGCTAATGGGGATCCTATTAAACAATAAACAAACAACAAATTAAATCAAAGAGCTCACTGATAATCATAATTAAATCATTCCATTAGACTTAAAGTGAGACAGGGAGTTGGTTCTTCTCTCACTTGGCTCCTCAGAATTACTGTTTTGGTCAGCTTTATATTACTGCAGTGTGAGCAGTGTCAGGTGGGATAGGTCCCAGCCCTCGAGTGATGCAGGTGATGGATGGAAGGAATAAAGCAGGTGACCTGTGGGTGTAAAAACTTCTTTAAACACATACTGATCGTGGTAATTGTGTTAAGTTGAAAGTTTGGATTGAGGCCTTGTTTCTGTTTCAAAGGTCACTGAGGCTGCCATCTTTTTTTATAGAATTGATCAAAAAAGTAGAAAGAGAGTGTTAAATTAAAGGATGCAACTTATTCACAGGTGTCTGATTAAAATCCCCTTTTTAAGTTTTATTCAATATCTGTTTAGATCAACATTTTCATATCCACAAGGCTATTCAAAAGACCTGGGGTTTTGTTGAACACAAGAGTGAGAATGTATTAGTACAATTACATTAAGACTGTTCATTTCTTTTAGCTTTCAGTGCTCTATGTGTTTCTTTTATTTTCAGGTGTTTGCAGCACTTTCTCCAGACAGTACGTCTCCATATCCAATGGTAACAATCTTTGGACCGTGACAATAGACAGTGACCATGTCAAACATAAAACACCTTTGGTTCTGCTGCACGGCTTTGGGGGTGGAGTGGGTCTTTGGGCTCAGAATCTGGATGCTCTTTCCCAGCGTGGACCTGTCTACGCCTTGGACTTGCTGGGCTTTGGACAGAGCAGCAGGCCTCTGTTCCCCACAGACAGCCGGGAGGCAGAGCTGCAGTTTGTGGAGTCACTAGAGCAGTGGAGAGCTAAAATGGGTCTGGAGTCCATGATACTGTTGGGACATAATCTGGGGGGATACCTGGCCGTGTCATACACTATAAACTATCCTTACAGGTAAGGACGGATTATGTTTCGTTTTTTTCTTACTGTAAAGAATGTTTTTTTTTTAATTCAAGCATCTTTGATGCTGATCTAACAAATGTTGTACCAGAGGCCAGAAGGCTAGTGAGAAATATGGTTTAGCACAAACATCCACCAAACTGAAGGGTTTTTTAAATAAACTGTGAAGGGCTGAGGATCACAGACTTGCATTACAAAAATTGTCCATTTTTGTTTCTTCTATAACATACTTACAAATCTCTCCATGCCCTGGCTCCTCAATACCTTTCTGATCTCCTCCATCCATACACACCATCCCGCAACCTTCGGTCTTAAGACACTGGCCTACTTTACATACCCAAAACCAAACTCCGAACCTATGGAGACAGAGCCTTCAGTGCTGCAGCCCCCATCCTCTGTAACACTCTCCCTGCAGACATCCGTAGCGCTCCATCTCTGGACATTTTCAAAAAACATCTCAAGCACCACCTGTTCACCACAGCATACAGTCCTCATTAAACCAACCCTTACACTCATCCTACCCCCCACATAGTTTGTCCATGTCTATGTGTTCCTGTAAAGTGTCCTTGGGTTTCTGGAAAGGCGCTATATAAATTCAAGATATTATCATTTTTATTATTATTATTATTATTCTTGTTAACACATACCAGATATGGCTATTAAAAACAAGTCTAATGCTGTAATATAGTTTTATTGAACATAAACATTTTTCAGTGTCTTACTCCTTTAATCTCCTCCTGTTCAGCATCATCACACTGCTGCATTCAGGTCTTCCACTGATCAGAGCAGTGCAGCAGGTCTTCTTCAGACAGTTGTCTCAGAACCTCTGTCACTCTTTTCTGAAATTCTGACACGGATGTGTCTAAACGTGTTCCTCTGAGCACTGATTTGATCTTAGGTAGGAGGGTTGTCAAGCTCTGTGATTTGTTTTGGGGCCAGAAATGGCTTTTCGAGAGCACGGTGTGAGCTGGTGCGTTGTCTTGATGAAGAATGAAGCCATTTCTCCACAGCTGTGGTCTCTTCCTTCAATCTTTTTCTTACAGATTTTTCTAGAACCTGTTTGTAATAGTGCTGATTTACTGTTGATTTACCTGTAACCAACTCCTTCAACATTTTACCCTTAAGTTCAAAGAAACAGTCAACATGGCCTTGAGTTTGGACGTGCTTTGTTGTGCTTCCTTCATCTTTAGTGATGATGGTGTTTTCAATGCATTGACTGCTGATTTGTCTCGGGATCATATTGAAAGATCTAAGTTTCATCACATGTAATCGCTCCTAAAAATGTGGGTTTACTTCAGTTTGATCCAAAATGTCTCAATATATCTTTCTGCGTTTTTCCTTTTGATCAGGACTCAGAACTTTGGGACACCTTTAGCACAAACTTTGATCATGTTCAGATTTTCATGCAAAATTTGCAGAACTGTCTCTCCATCAATGGAGACCATGTCTGCCCTCATTCTTAAGAAGTTTTTTATGTGTATGAGCTCCCAGGACATTCATCGTCTTGGACATCCTCTCTGCCTCCATGAAATCTGTTGTGCCACTCAAACACACGTGAACGTGATATGCAGTGTTCCCCATACACTTCAGTTAATGCATGGAAGGATTCTGCTGCCGCTTTGTTCAATTTCACCAAACATTTCCAGTGAATGTGTTGCTCAACTTTTCAGCTAATCATATTCTCACTCCTCAGCAAAAACTCCAGCACTTAAATCAGTTGCTAACAGTGAACTAAAGACATCATTTATTGTAAACTCACAGCAGTTGTGTGTGGATACACAACCTTTAATATAAAACACTCAGTGTGACTGAACCACATGGTTTTATCCTCTTAAGCGCAGCCTTATTATTTGTAAGGATGAAAATCAAAAACCAATTCCAGTTGAGGATCTATAACAACTCCCTCAAGGAATCGATATTAATCTTTTTGCTTATCAATTCCTTATTAATTCCTTCCACTTATGGGGGTCAGAAATTGTCAAAACTGTGTCTTAATTTTTGACTAAAAGACACTTTAGTCTTTACTGCACAGCTTTCAGTAACTGGAAACATGAGCAACTTGTGGCACGTCATCGAATATCAGGAGTGTCATGTGTTTGACATTTTTTCCTGTGTGGGCCAACTTTTGCCCACAAGGAAAATCAGCAGAAATCGGTAAGGAAATTGTTAAAGAATCAGATAGATAAGCAGTTTCGTTAATGGCATTGGTAGCAATAAAATCTCAATTCCCATCCTTTATTATTTATTATCCATACCTCATAAATGGCAGCATGATGTGCTTTAAGTCATGTGACGGACATTGCATGTCTTGTGAAATGATGATGCCACATCCCCACATTACAATTGTCAGTTAAAATGTTCAGCCATACGTAAATCCCACCTCAGCTGAAATGTTTGATTCTCAAATTAGGGAGAATCTACACTTAAAGCCACCCTGAAGGGATTGTGAGAGACCAGAAAGGGAGGGTCAACGCATGCTTTCCAACAAATGAAAATGAAAATCTAAAATGTTTTTCAGTGTTTTATTTGACACATTATTTTAGGAATACCATGGATAAATAGGATTAATGCTACGATTAGGATATCATGTCAACATCATCCTTTAAGTATTACTTTGCATATGACACCATTAACATAGGAGTCTGCTACTCTCCAAGCACTCTGGTACCCCTACTTCGAGGGTTGGGAGCCTCCCTATGAGAATAATAGAACTTTTGACATGATTTTAACAAATATATTGTTTTTCTCCTGTCAAATAGATAAAAATAAATTCCTGAAGTCGAAGTTTCAAAACAGGGTTCAAATGATGTAATGGGCAAGCTGAAGCATAAAGATCTAATTGACCAAGAGTTAAGACTGTTATGTCAAGAGTTTTAATGTTAATTTTATTATCATTTATCAATGGATGTTAATGTCAAGTGGAACAGAGACTTGGCCCAGGAGAAGAAGACAACTCCAAATGATGACCCCCGCCCTTTCTCTGTCAATCTGACCTAATATTAAAATGACAGCATATGTTCAGGATACATCCACTGCAGTTTCCCTGGAGATGGAGTCAGTGTGTGATAACAGTGATGTCCTCCAGGCCTCTCTCCTCCCTCCACACTCTATCTCCCCTGAATCATCTCCACTTGCTGCGTCTCCAGCTTTAAGTTCTCCCCCAGGGAAGTCTGATAAAATGTCCTCAAACCCTTATCGCCCTCCTTCATCACTAATGCTATAGGAAAATTCTTTTTTCTCCTCTTATTGTTATCTCATTGTTTCAAAAGGGCCCTCGAATTAAGACACTCTTATCCAGGGACATGCTGGATGTCCTTAGTTAAGCTGAACAGTGTTCATCTCTCATGATTTTAGCCAAAGTGAGAGTTAATAATTTAACATAAGAAAATGATTATCAAATGCCTGAGAATAACTGGTAATGATTGTATTATGGTAGACCTGATTAGCAACCTCAGGTGTTAAAAAAATATCCAGTGGGTAAGTGCAAAAAGCTGCAGGTCCTAAAGTGTTCAGTTGAGGATGTCTCTCATGCATCAGAGAAAATATTAATGCCACAAATTTTAAAACTCCCTCTGTGTTTTTTTATCTTGTCAGAGTTTTGTTACTCCCTGATTCTTCTTGGGAAAATGAGAAGTCACACAGACTTAAACACTGATTTTAAAATATTATAATATTTGAAAATAAAGGTGTCAAAATAAAACATGACAAAAAGAAAGCGTCAAGGATATACTTAAAAAGAAGAACAACAGAAAGGCCTTAAACAAAGTATTAGAACCAATTAAACTACAGTGTGAGTAACCTGGCACACCAGATGGGACCATTCAATGTATTTCATTAGTCCATCTGGAAAAGAGCCCATAGAAAGTGTTACGGGAGGGCAGAACCTTTCAGAACCATATCCGACAGGTGATTGGGCTGTCAATCACAGTTATTATGGGCCAATCAGATAATGTAGTGGGAGGGCGACATCAAACTGAGGATAGATCGTGCAGACTGTGGCGTTTTGGGCACAAAGTGCTGTTTTGTCCTCACAGAGACACCCGAAACATGTTTTTCAAAAATCTTCACTTTAGCCAAAGTTTCCAAAATGTGTTTTCAGTGAACCTAAAATGCTGTTTATGTTTGGACAGGACAAAACACACAGAAAACCCTGTTTTTAAAACACCCGCCTATGTGTGGATATAACCTCAGACTCTGTTGAGCGCAGCAGAACTATGGCATCAACAGGTTTCTTAAAGGCTGGCCAGCTGAAGCTCGCTCCCTGATTGGCTGCTGAGGCTCCCGCAGCTGCCCTCCAATCAGGCTTGTTACAGACAGGACAGGTGGTTGACGTCAGTCTGCATCAGCTCCTCAGCCCTGGCCTGACACACATCTTCAAAACACACACACAGAGCACTCCAGAATGGGCAGATTACGGTGTATCCACATGTAGGTATTTCTGAAAACTGAGTTCTTGCTCTTTCATTTTCAGAAATGATCCCATCCACACGGGTGAAGTTCTTAAAAACAGCTCTGTCTAAAATGCAAAAACGTGCAAGTGCACTATCAAATGTTGTTTATTACCTTGTAACGATTTTTGTTAAATACAACTTTTTTTGTTTGTTTATATGTACGTGTTTCCATGTTGGCTTACAGAGTGAAGCACATACTGCTGGTAGAGCCCTGGGGTTTCCCTGAACGACCCGACACAGTAGAAGACGACCGTCCCATCCCAGTATGGATCAAAGCTTTAGGTGCCATGTTCAGCCCCTTCAACCCGCTGGCTGGTCTGAGGTTGGTTGGACCGCTCGGTAAGATGTGTGCAAGGTTGAAATATATAACATCTTTAAAGCAGCCTTTCCCAAATTCTGGGTTCCGACCCAAATTTGGTATCGAGCCCATTCTGATAGGGTGGCAGACTGTCAGACTAAGATCACTGAAATGATTGTGTGAGGAGCAGTCACGCTCATCCCCTCCCTTAACTCCATGCCCCCCTGTTCAGTGACCTCTACATGTGCCCTCTGACTCCAACAGTGCGAGGGAGAGAGCAGTACCTGAATGTGAGTGACACTTCCGACTGAGGTGTCCATGGTGCTGAAGCCAAAAGTATGAAGATGAGTTTATAAACATTAGCTTGGCAGAAGCCTTTCAGATGGAGCAGAGAGTTACAGTGTTTTGTAAGGGTGCTTGGAGATGAAGTTTAGCTTCACAGATTGAACAGACACCTCAAGACGAAGCCTCTGCAGCATCAAGGAGTCACAGTGATTACTGCAAAAAAGAGGCTCTTAGAAAACAGCACATTGGCAGCAGAAAAGCAAAGAATTATGTGGTACTGCTCCAGTGGTCAGGCAGCAGAGTAGATGGAGAAAGAAGCTGTTCTTCCTTTTGCAGAGCCTAAAAAAACAGCATGTTTCTGTGTCTAACTTTCTGGGAACAATTTACCCACCATTTGCCGCATGACCTTCTGAAATTTACTAACCAAACTAAAAGTCTACCTGCCTTGGCTCTTGGCATGTGTTTACTTTGGACCCTAATTCTAATTGTCTCTTGGTTTAGGTAATATAATGTAGATGTATGTGTCCTGAGGAGAGAGTAAACTGCTCATTGGGTCACAAGTCTAAGAAGTTGTAACCCCTGTTCGAAGAATGTAAATGGACGGGAATATTCTTGAAGAGGACTACATGGTTGTGTTGCACAAGAACAATACAACTCCAGCTCCACTAAAGCAGATTTTTAGAGTTTTACGTCAGACTTTTAAGTTCAAAAATGTGAGGTGAGGAAAAAGATGGTGCTGTCAGACCCCCTCAATCAATCAATGAATATTTATTTATATAAATCATATCAAATATCATCTCAAGACACTTTACAGGAGAGTTTTGTCGAGGCCATTCTCCTCCCATGTTTTTATGTTTTTTACTTTATTTTATTCTATATTTTATTAATCAAACCCAGCATGAAACCACCATCAGTAAAAGTTAAAGTGGCAAGAAAAAAACCTTCTGCAGGACCAGACTTCTGTTGAACAGCCATCCACTGAAGCCATGTAGGGGTTGTGAGTGGGTGGAGAGAGACGTAGATAGACAGAGAGGTGGACAGAGACAAAGGGACTTAAATGAGAATTCATGATAATGATAAATTTATGGATGACTGTAAATTTGACCTTGTCATATTTCTCTCTGTTGAATACAATTTTTTTAAAGGTTAGCCGTTAAGATGTGAAACCTCGTATTTAAGATGGTCTCCCTCTCTATATAGTTGTAGAGATAGCTATTATGGTGGTATTAGGAATTGCAGCCATGGACAGTGAATTTGATATTACATTAATGTCATTATCATTAACAGCTATAATGTTGCAGTTGGAGCTATGCAGGTCCACAGCAGCCGGTTGTCCATGTTGGTAGTCATGGCTACAGCAATATATTTATGATATTGACAGGAATAACCGTGTATTTTAACAGACTGATTATTCTGAAGATATTATTAGGAGTTGTAGTGATAACGGAATGGGGCTTAAGGAAGGCTAAATGTTAGCAATTGTTATAGCTGAGGCTATGCAGGTCCACAGCAGCAGGTCTTCCACACTAATGATCCAGAGGAGCCTACTAGACAAAAACCAGAGACTAGTATAAGAGGGTAAAAGAGTAAAAGAGGGAAAGAGAGCGTTGGAGAGATAGAGCAGGAGGAGCTCAGTGTGCCAAATCCCCCAGTATTAGCCTATTGCTGTTTGCATTTTTAAATTAAAATTGGATAAAATATTATTTTCTCGTAATGACCGCATTTACAGCTTTGACACTAAAGCATCTGTCCTACTGCAGGCCCCACCCTGGTTCAGACACTTAGACCAGACTTCAAGAAAAAGTTCTCCTCCATGTTCACTGACAACACTGTCGCAGAGTACATCTACCATCTGAACGTGCAGATGCCGAGGTCAGTCCAATCTTCCTGACAAGTCTTGTTACTATTATGTGTTTAGATCTTCACTTAAAACACACAGAAGTGTGTTTGTGCCCTGTTGTAATTGTTTTTCTGTGCAGTGATTGTTCTTCTTCTTTCACAGTGGGGAAACAGCTTTCAAGAATATGACTGTTCCCTATGGCTGGGCTAAGAGACCAATGCTGCAAAGGATGGACAAGCTTCACCCGGAGATCCCCATCACCATCATCTACGGCTCCCGCTCCAGCATAGACAGCAACTCAGGCAGCACCATTAAAGAGATGAGACCCAGCTCGCATGTGGAGATCGTAGTAGGTTCTTTGATTTACGTTTTCTCTGAACATAAGTAAGACTTTTGTCAGGCTCTTGTGAGGTCAGACTATGTAAGTTTTCATTTTCTATACTTTTTCTTTGTCTTTCCAAATGTTAGGATGAATATGTTAGTTTGATGATAAATTCACATAGTCACTCACTAATGCCCTAAAGCCCCCCTGCTGTTTTTCTCCAACATTTCCCTCTTTGCAGTCTGGTGGTAGCTCTGCAACACATCATAAAGGCCAAGATGTTGTTTTCAGAGTTGGACAGACTTTTTCTCCCGGCAAAAACTTCAGTGATTTTACATCTGAGATTGTAGAACTTGCAGAGTTCTCTGTGCTCTCACTGGTCAATGTCTCTGACGTGGGTCAACAAATCCTTGGAGGCAAGGCAAAAATCAAACATGCTAGACTTTCTGTCGTGGCATCCAGGACTAATCTTTTGCTGTCAGTTAACAGGACAAACTAACACAGGATGAAAAGATTCACTTTTGTGGCAGATGGGTTCTGAAACCCTAAGACTGTCAGGTCGGGCCACAATATGCATTAAACTTTTAGTCTAACTATAGTCTCAGCATTTTGAAAATCTCAAACAATAGGTCCGTGTATCACGGCCATAATAAACATATATATTCATGTGAAGGGCCCTCAATTCAATCAAAAGCTGATTCTAATCAGCCAAAATGTATTGAAAATGTAAGACTGGCTCGTCAAAATAATGCCCGTAGGCACCAATATAACCACCAGTCGTTTACCTGCCCACTCCTTTTCAAGATGCCTATTTTTCCACTCATCTGCAGCTCCCGCTGATCTGTCATCCTCTCAAATGATCTGCAGTGATTTCAATATTTGGCATGGTGATAGTATATTGTTTTCATGGCCTCCAAGTATTAATACATTTTAATGTATTAATTTCCAACATTCAATAAAGCTTTTGGTTCTATAGAGATAAAAACCAATTACCTGTTAGGTCCACAGGGTGGTGCTGTTGAGCCTTTTTGCAGGTGAGGCCAGCAAAGGGTGGTGTTCATTGTGCAGAGGTAATAAATAAAACATGGCAGCTCAGGAGAGAGACTACGGAAATGCACTCATCATTTAAATCACATGTGTGGACTATTTCAACGTTTAAAGGGAAGGATTAGCATAGATGCTTCACACTTAAGCAGCATTTTTTTTCCAACAGAACTGGACAACATTTTGTAAGAAAATGAACAAAGAACAACACTCAGACCATTTATCAATTGAAAAGATACTTTTGTTTCTTGTCTTATATTTTTGAGTGAGAGTTTACTTATGAATTGGCTCATGTTTGATATGCACCAGTGGCATCCACCTACCACAACTTCTGATAGGCCTGTAATAAGTGATTGAATCATCCAGTCCCCTTTGCACATGATTTTGAAAGGCTCTGCCCTCCCCAAACACTTTCTACGAGCTGTTACCAAAATGGTGTAGTGAAACACATTGTCCTGTTTCTAGAACATACAGTATATATTGAAATGGTAGCTCAATCTTTACCATAGATGTCTCTTTTAAAAAAGATAATTATATACTTTCTTCTGTTTGGTGTGTTGATTTTGTGCAGGGGGTGAAAAGATTACACAAAAATTGTTTTCTGGGAAAAGTCAATTACAAAACCCAATCCCAATAAAGATAGGACAACTATGATTTGGAATTCCAAAGTCTCATTTTTGCCTGTAACACACTGCAAAAATGTGGGACTGGGGCGTGTTTGCCGCTGTGTGTTGCATCGTTTTTCCATTTAACAACACTCAGTCAGTATTTGGGAAGTAAAGACACTAATTGTTGAAGCTACGTAGATGGAATTTCCTATAATTTCCTGTTATTACTTGATGAACAAATATGGATTCTCAACAGTCCAGGCTCTCTTAATGTTTCTGGCAGCAGTATAGCTTAGTCAGCAAGGGCTTGGGCTGGGGACTGGAGGGTGGCCGGTTAAATTCTTGATGGAAACATGCTCCAAAGTTGAGGAGATGAAAGCTGACATCCTGGGGCACTGCTGCTGGTTATGGCAGTTGGTTACGCAGCTGAAAGGGATTGGCATCCCTTGCCTCTGGAGCTTCGGGGTGAAGGGTTTGTACCCTTGCGGCCTTAATCTTCATCGCACATAAACACCTGAAAAAAAGTAGGGTTAATGTTGCTGGTGTTCCAGGGATGATGACTGGCAAAGTGCCGACCCAGCATGTGCTCCCAAACCTGCAGATTTCCTTTTCCAATCAAGTGGACTAACAGCAGTGTGTTAATAGATGTAGTAAATTGATCATAAAAAGTGTTTTAAACTAACTGAGATGTCTGCTTACACCCTCAGGCTATTCTTTTGATTTGTGATATCATAATAGTTTTTGGGGATGTTTTAAAATGAAACTTTTCTCTCCAACTTTGTCTAAAAAAAGCAATAAGGAAAGGAGACAGCGCTCTGCAGGAAAATCTATATCCTCTTTTATGGTCTCTCTTTGTATATTGGCTCCTGGTTTAATCACCCACTTCCTTTTACCGTTCTCCATCTCCTCTTTCTGCAGACGATCCGTGGAGCCGGACACTATGTGTATGCCGATCAGCCTGAGGACTTCAACCACAGAGTTTTGCAAGTGTGTGAAAACTTTGACTGAAGCAGAAAGCCAGTCTGGTTTCTGAACTCTTGAGAAAAAAAGGGGAGCAAGACTTTCAGATTTCACTTTAGCAGCCAGTGTGAAGATACAGGATCCCACGTCCTCATGCAGAAGAATCTGCACATCGAGACGTTCAAAAGGAGTAGTTATGTGACTGTGGCTTGTCATGACACGCTCATGTTCGTAAGTTATGTCACCATGGAGTCAATGATTTTCCTTGAAGCTTGGTGAATACAGGCCCTGACATCATCAGTAAGTCCCCTTTCAATGCCATTGACTGATATCCTAACTTTATCTAACAGCGCCTGTGGGCTTCATCACATGCTCCTATAACATTATACACACATAAAGTAGTTGGTATTGCAGCCTCCTCATCCCTTGATTGAAGCATTAGTTCTACTGAATCTTCTCACAATTGCCTCTCTCAAATGCAGTGAAGAAAGGAGGCATTTTGAGATTTAGATATTCTGCTGAACAAGCAACCACAAAGCCTCAGTGTTCTCAGAGTACAGTGTTGTCCGTATGGAGCTTTAAGCAGCTTCAAACATTAACAAAAATCATTTCTAGAAAGTAATCCTTCATATCAGAGGCTCTCAGCTGGGGAGTGTGTACCCAGATATGGTATGGCTGAGTATGGTGGGTCCAGAATGTGTGCCTAAAAAAACAATATGTCTGTGATGAACTGAAGCAGTAAGTGAACATACATCCAAATATTCCACTTTATTGTATAACACAATGATGGGAAGTGATACTAAAACAAATAGCATTGTTGTTAGCTAACTTACATCCTCTAATAGTTTTATGGTAATGTCATTTCTGCGTCAAACAGATTTTCTGTTGTTTTACTGATCAAGTAGTGCAGTAGTGCAGTAGAAGATTGAAGTAATACGTAATGAATTCCTGAGAAAGATGATTGCTGGAGGCTATGGCCAAAAAAAATACCACCTAAAAGCAAGAGAAATAAGGGCATCAATCCTGCCTCCCAAGCTGAACGACAGCTGGATTGGGGGTATAAGTGTATAACTTCACCGATTCCCAACCCATTCAAAGCTTCTGCAACATCCAAAAGTTGAACTACATCACACATGTCTGCTGAATGAGCAGTGATTCTATCCAAAAGCAAGAGCTCATCGATAGGAGGAGAAGCTGGAGGAAACTAGAGGAGGTTTTAGAAATGGATAAACAACAGGCCCAAGAACTGAGCTAAATGAAGAGGAAATCACTTCACTGTTAGTACACAACAAGCAGTTACCCCAAGACAACCCATACACCAATTTGGCAGCAAAGATGATGATGAGAGTCTAAGCTAGCTAAAATTTCCTCAGTAAATACGTGGTAGTTCCTGCAAACAGCACACATGTATTAGTGTGGCCTTGACTAACAATCATGGATGACCTGCTGCTGCGGACCTGCTCGACTTCATATGCTTTTTCCTGCATCAACCATCAACAGAAATGACATCATTTAACATAAATCCATTATAATGGAAGTTCAGCTAGGTGCTGCTATATTAATCACCATTACTCCTCTCCAGATTTTGATCATTATGGTTATGTTAATATTAGAATGACCTCTCTATCCATGGTTATTATTTATTATACCTCCATCATAATTACTTTTACAACCATATAGACATGAGGACTCTCTTGAAAATAAGATACCACATCTCAAGGATCACCTTGAATAAATCTATATTCAGCAGAGACAAATATGATGAGGGCAGATTCATGGTCTGGGCGTCCATGGGTTTGTCGCTATCATACATTTTTATTTTTAGTGCCTTTGTCTCTGCCTGGATGGATACATCTCTGTATGTATGTATATGTATGTATGTGTATATGTGTATTTATATAAATAAATATGTATATATGCATATATGAGTATCTATAAAATAAAGAGTATGACTTCACCCTGCTCAATTGTAAAGTATCTATAGATAACACAGGAAAAAGGATGATGCAGACGTGTTTTTGTAGAGAACAGTGTATTTCTGCCCTAGACTGTTTATACTGAAGTCTGATGGCAGTCACATTAAAATTGTAATGTCAACAACCACGCCAAAATGATCATATTTCAGCAAAAAAATCAGAATAGAGCATTAAGGCCTGCAGTGAGAACGTAGCCTTCGTGTCTTCTTACACTCAATCAAAGTTCAAGGTCCTTTTTACATCCTTAGTGTGCTTTCTTTGCCCTGATTCAGTTGAACAAAAACACTACAAATCCACATACTTCCTTTGGATCATTTAATATTCACATGGCAGTATTCTGAAGTGGACCAAATCAAGAAGAAAAAGTCAGGGCCTAACCTCATCATATCACAGCCAGCGTTGCTATGACTACGAGTTGTCCTCTGCATCATGGGGAGGTGGCTTGCTGGGTAAGCTACCTACAAAACAAGTTGTATTTTTGGATAGGAGGTCAAACGCCTTATGAACTATAATACAGATGAACATATTATAAATGCAAAGAAACTCAGTGCCTGAAGAAGAGGCTCTCGATGATCGGGGTTCCATCACACTGCATTATTCATTGGATTAATTGAAATGGTTGATTTGTTTCAGAAATATGGTTATTATTGGTTATGGTTATGATTTCTCAAGGAGGAGGCGGAGGGTGGTGAAGCCAGATTAGTTGAGAGCCACTGATTTACATCATGTAACAGTTTCATTGGTGTATGAACATAAATACAAACCTGTGTTTTAATTATCATAGTCTTTGTAACAGAGTTCAACATTTATTTTTAGATATCAGGCACACTGTTACTGGATCAATGTCTCTGCGTTCAGATGGTTCAGTTACAGTGTCGTATTTTCTGCTTCCTGTGTTGGTCTGTCTGTGGTTTTCCAGATGATTCTGTGTACTCTTGAGTGCATCAGTGAATCAGCACCAGGAGGCTGCTTGAGATTGATCTACAGCCTATAAACATCTCTTTTATATCCGTCCTCTGTGTTGGTTTTCATTTCATTAACTCAAAGTTCATGACAAGTATATTTATTTTACAATTCTGAATATGAGCTCTGATCAGATATACATGACAGAAATATGGGTAATTTCAGTCCGCAAGTTTATATGTGATAAACAGACATAAAAAGATCACTTAGATATCTGGTTGGTAGGCGAACTGTATGTGTGTGAAATGATTCAATATAAAAAAATAAGTATTGATCTATAAAAATTGAAACAAAATTGGCTTTAATTCGGTGTTGAGCTCATTAAATTGAGCACTAATACTAACATGGCTTCTTAAAATATTTTGGTACATTACATTAGATTATGACTGACAATAAATATTTGTCCCTGATGTTGAAATAGGCATAATTGTACATATAAAGTTTTTAAAATTTGTCTCCTTGTCAGTGAGGATAAAAATGTCATGGCCCTCATGGTAACCACAGTTGTCCATCCCTGCTCTTGTTTAGGCTCTAATGAGAAAGAGAGAGGATACATACTTGATAGTTTTCCTTAAATACTTAAATAGCGCATATGGCAGGTGGACTTTTCAGATATTTGATTCAAGGTGTAAATAACAAGACATATCTGGACACAGTATGTGATATGAATTAAATTATGACTCAGTATTTTCCCTGTCAAAGTCAAAATTTAACTTGAGCTGTATATCTGCAGCAAAGTGTAAGACATAAGCTGAACTGACAAAAAATAGAATATGTAACAGTGCTGATCATGTTCCAGGCAAATACTATGTCCGTATACTTCAAGACATGGCATGGGGCATATACGGATATTTAATTTAAGGTGTATGCAGTACTAGAATAGGTACTTTATAGAGTGGTGCAGGAATGAGTCAAAAAATGTGGAACTGAGTTAGCATTAAGCACTTCCTGGTTTCCAGTCCTGCAGCGTAAATAGGATTTCGAATGAGAACTAAACCAAAGAATACTGAAGATTGTGCAGGTGTAAGTGCACAGAAATAAATAACAGTGTCACCAGCATGAAAGTGAGAAGAGGAATTTGGGATATTCTGGCCAAGGCAATTAATATAAATAGTAAAAAAAAAAGAAGTAGCCCCAACACTGAAACTTGAGGCACACCATAAAATGAAGACATCAGAGGTGACACCATCTGAGCTGACTGAGCACTTGATGAGAGCAGAGAGTTGATATCTACATGGTAAGAATCTGACTAATACAGTTTAGAAATGCATTTTAAGTGCATTTTGTGTTAATATATACCACATTTCACCATAAAAAGCCACAATGAGTAGATTAAAAGGAAGAAACTGATCCATTTCAGCATTTGGTCTGGTCTGAGGCCTGCTCCTGTTTCATGCTGTTCACTGCCCTAGTGAGTCAGCAAATCTTGCATCATTTAGCTTGTTTGTTTGTTTATCCATGCTTTTGTTCACCCTTGTGTGTATCATTGTATTGAATCATATTAATCTGTGTAATTGAGAATAGCTTGCAATGCAATATAGCTAACCATGCTGTGCAGATGGATCAGCCTGATCTGATGTCTGTATTCAGTCAGATCCATCTTGCCAAGCTACAGCAGTTGTGAGCGGTCCCAAGCAGAGACTGTTAGAGCAGGAAGAGGTGGGAGCAAAGAGTGAGATGACCGCAGGAATGACTGCTTGAACAGAGATTAGCATAGATGCTAACGGATTCAGTAACAGTTTATCAAATCTTGACCACATTTCTTTCTTAAATGAAAAACAAATAACTACACTACAAATAGAAAAGATATTTTCGTTCTACTCCCAACATGTTTTGACAAGAGTTTGTTTTACATAGAGGTTTACATCTTCTATTTTACACCACAGCAGTAGCACTCGCCTGCTACATTATCTGATTGTCCTGTACTAAATGTGATTGACAGACTGATTGTAAAATCACCTGTCTACGGAAGAGTATAAGGGCCATGTTAGATGGAGAAAATAATTTTGGGGGAGTCGAGATTAAAGTCGAAATTTCGGAATTAAAGTTGAAATGACGAGAAGAATGTTGAAATACATTGTATGTGGACTTTATTCTCGACTTTCGACTTTTTTTCTCAACATTTTAACTTTAATATCATCATTTTGACTTTTATCAAGAAATTCTATTTCAACTTTATTGTCGACATTTCAACTTTTATCTTGTCATTTCGACTTTTATCTCAAAATTTCGACTTTATTCTTATCATTTTGACTTTAATCTCGACCTGCCAAAATTATTTTTTCCCTCTTAAATGGCCCTGATTCTCTTCCGTACCTGTCAGATGTGCTTTTGAAAGGTTTTGCCCATTCCCTGCCCCAATGTTAGATCCCATACAGTTATGCTAAACATGTTAGCATCTTAAAAATTACAGTTGTAATTGAGTTTAATGAAAACGATCAATAATTAAGTATTTTTTGCTTATCAGGTATGATATGGGATGTTTCTTAATGTGTTTTTTATGTGCTTTCTGCACTGTTACTCTCTGCATCTGAGCTGCAAGCATCTGAGCTGCAAGCGAAGTTATATAATTATAATTCAGCTTACTTGTTGGTATACTGCTAATGCTGACTGCATTGTTTCCTTTAAACCTGCATTCACTAGCAAGGACCACACCGCAAATGTATGCGTTTGAACATTTAACGAAGATTTAGGAATACGAAGAATGAGAGTGATAAACGTGTGACATAAGATATGTTGTGAGTTAGGCTGGTCTGGAAGGACATCGTGAAGCTTTGCAGAGGGAGATTCAGGGTGGGGGTTCCGTCTCGGCGTATCCGGCCCAAGCTGATCTCAACCCCCACCCAGGATGAGGTGGGTATGGAGCTGAGTGGAAAAAAAAAAAGATAGAGAAAATTAGTGACAGAAGGGTCGCAGACAAACGGAGTAATGAGGGATGGTCCAGTATAAGTAGGCTCATCAGCTGATTGGAGGTGTGGTTTGTGGTGTGGCCCTGCTCCCGAATTTAAGTTGACACGTTAACTCCACTTATTGACCAACTTCAGATACATAAAACAAATAACACCTAAACTAGGTTTTGGTTTTACAAAAACATTAGTTCTGAGAAACAAATTACTTTGGATAATTTTAATTTATAAAAAAATGCGATCATTGAACAGAAATTGGACAGAAAATATTCATAGAACTAAAACAGACAGTATTTTTGTCCTGTTCTGACTTATAGGTCAGGTTTTTTTAAGTTGACGGGTCAAGACTTTGGAGGAGATCTCAACACCCACCAAGGAAGATCTTGGACATTTCTGAGAGAGACTTTTCCTGTACTTGATGGCGAGTCAATTCCCAAGAGGTACTGAGCCAGCCATCAGCTGTTGTGAAACTGCAAATGTTAGATTGCCCACTGACTCCTGTTCAGCTTCAGGTGCAGTACTGAACTGTAGATCTCTGGAGACCTTAACACTTCTGGATTTATGCATTTATGCAGAACTAGAACTGTGCTGCTCATGAAACAAACTTCAAACAGACCCAGGTCTTGTCTTTGCTCTTGAAGTACACACGTTTTTGTTTTTTTACTTTTGTTTATTATTTTCGGTTCATATTTGATATTTGTACATGGTGCCCAAACTGCCTTTTGCATTAGAAACTGTTCAACACAGTCTCCTGAAACTAAAGGTGTCCTGTTGTCTGCTCTACTTCACTTACTTATCCTCTTAGCTCCTGCCGCTACCAAGTTCCTCTGAATGTGGTCCAGTCTTTACAGTTACTTTTTATAGTGTTTCCAAAACATACAGCTACAGTAATACCACATGTTACATCTTGTGACTGCTTCTTTCATTAACTGGAGACACAACAGGGAATTTTTCAGACTGGAACTAAAAACCTGAGATTATAAAACAGCTATTAATAGCATCAACTATATGTTTTTATTTGTAATCCTGTTGCAGTAAAAATTATGTTTCAATAAATCAAATTGATAGGTGTCACAGTAGGGTCTTTAACTCTGAACTGTTGAATCTGAGCTCTGCACCTGTAAGTGACACTTGTAAAGTCAATCTTAATGTCCGTCCTCCATTATTGGAGAAAAACCAACAGATGCCACAAGCCCACATCATGAAAACTGGGCAAGAGTGCAAGTTTTAAAAAAATAGCCCAGTACATGGTACCACTGAAAGCCTCGTAATCACCCACTTATAGGTTATAACTACTCAAAAAACTATGTTGGCTTGACAATATGCTACAGTAAGATTCTTTGCAGTGTTCAGCTTTTCTTTGACAAAGGGCTTTAACTTTAGTATGCTGGGACGTAGGGGTTTTTGACTCTAAGTAACAATGAAGTGCTGTTAATTGTGGATACAAAAAGATATCTTTATGAAGCAGAGTACACAGAGGAAGATTTTTTGCACATTTAGCAGAGGAAAGAGAAAAAAAGATGGAAAACAGAGGAGCTGGAGAGATCACAAGTTGCCTGGTGGTGCAGATGCATGAACTGTGAGCCCATGTCCAAAAGGGGGCCCGTTGCTGTCACGAGTGGGACTTAGGCTACTAACAGGGCTTCCCCTGGACCTTTCATTAGAGCTCTTTCATTTCAATAAGCCTTCAAACTGCTGTTGTGTGTCATAGTCCTGATCAGCAAAATGGGCACTGCAAACACAACGTTGCGTCAGTGCAGAGGGGTGAGTCCTGATGTCCATATTTAAAACAACAAGACCGACCCTGCTGCAGAACTCTGACCCGATCTAATGAGGGGAGAAGGGTATGTAGCTTTTCATCACATCACAAAATAGTTTAAACACAGGGGGCTTTGCTGGGAAAATCAAAGAATCTTATTGTATTGTGTTGTCTTGTCAAGCCAACATAGTTTGTTGAGTAGTTTTAACCTGTAAGTGGGTTAATTAGGCTTCAGTGGCACCATGTTGTGCTATGTACCGGCTAGCTTCCACTGATTTCACCTCCCAGGGAGAAAGCTTGCAAGTTTCTTTCTTGGCACATATATTACTAGTGTTATGGGCCTCGAGCAAGCCTACTTCAAAAAACCCAAACTAACCCTTTCAAGTATCAAACCTCTGAATAAAAGCAAAAAAACACTTTGTGGTGTGGACCCATATAGACACTTACAGATGCAGCTGCCTCAGTTTTCCCCTTCCAGCCGAATGCTGGAAGTTTCATCCAGTTACCAGCCTACTATCAGCCACTGGGAGTCTAAACAAGGATAAACTAAACTTCTTCATAGTGGCATTTCCCATGCTAAGCAAAGTGTTACTTATGTATCCTATAAAATATGGGGGGTAAGGGTTACATCTTCATCAAGAAATTGCATGGAATCTAATTACAACCATAAAGGTGAGCAGGTCCAAGCACTTTCCTGTCATGGACCAGCCAAAGTCTGCCAAGGAAATTATAAAACATTTATGTGGCTCCATATGTAATAAGTATTAATATTGACTCTGATAGTGTTCATTTCTTTATGAAGATTTTGCTGTGCTTATAGGGACTTGATTATTTTCCGTAGTGTCATTGGGTTGTTAGGTTTTCTGTTGCTGATGACAAATAAAGTTGAGCTTTTGGTTTGTGTAGGAGTTGTAGCTAGTAGTTAAATTTGTTTCTCCGTTGTCTAAAATGTAGGCAGTCAGACTCTTTTCCTATCTTGCGTGCTTGGGTCCAAGCAGAGTACATTCATATATTAAATCTGAAAGCTCTCTTGTAAACCAAAGATTATCACATTCTTTGATCTTAAATGTACAAATGGGAGCGATGCTACAGTTTGATTCAGCTTCTCTCCTTTTCCCCCTTTTTTAATGGAGCTGAATGAATCAATAACTCCCCTCCCGCTCCTTCTGTCGTTTGAGAGCTTTCAGCCTGCTGCCACAAAGAGAAATGATTCCTCCATGTCTGTGTCTGCACTTCTTCTTCTTCACCACCAGAGGGCACTTTTGTGTAGATCTGAAATGTAACACTCAGTACAAAAGTCCTCCCTTTCTGCTCCTATATCTTCGTTATTTCCATCCTTTTATGTAATTTGCTGAGAGAGTAGCCTGAATCAAATCTGAAATATGATTCCACATTACCTAAAGGTGATCTGAGGACAGCGAGAAAGTTCACTCCTCGGAAGAGTTGAAGTCAGACTGACAGAGGATGTTTCCATCCTTAGCTCCGGCCTCAACATTTACACAGATATCGATCGTAAAGACATCCTATCTGTTTTTATTCTCTCTGCTCTTTGATCGATGTAGGAGAAATATGCAAACTCATGTAAAAGTATTTCCGAGTCATGTGGAGCCTGTGGGGACATTTAGTCCAACTCAGCTGTTTTAAGAATGACTGAGGCCTAATGAAGTCTCTTCTCGGTGGTGTGGATGCTGCATCAGAAACAGCCCTACCCTCATTCACTCAGGGTTGACTTTATCAGATATTTTAGAGGAAGTCTTGCATCTAAAACTGCATTCTTTAATGCAACTTATACTAAATATGATGTGAAGTTTAAGATGTACAAACGTGTGTGTGAGAAACCCCTGGATGTACTGGCGAAAACTTTTAAGTATGAAAGCACAATGGCTGTTCTTTGCTTTTGCACACCTTATAACATTTTTTTACACAAATAATTGGCACATAATCATCTTTTTTTAACCTATAGGTGAGGGACAACTACATTTACAGGATATTTTTTTTGGCAGACTCTATAGTGGCTAGATTTATTTTTTAATGAGAACCTTTAAATAATCAGGTTTAATTTACAACTTTAACTTTTACAATATACAGTTCTTTGTGTTTAAAGGTGGGATTAGTACCAATTACCCTTTCAGCCACATGGAGGTAACTGATATATTCTGGCTCCTTAGTTCCAGGCTGTCCTTTAATTATTTTTATTTACTAATGTTAACGTCTGTTAACCTCTACCAAGCAGCCTGTTATCCTGGGAAACACTAAAGTTCCACTTAATTTTTCTATTAAGACGCCGGGCATTGTTCCAAAGTATCCTTAAAATGTCTTTCAAAGTCTTAAACTTGTTTGTGTTAATTCAAGGCTATAGATCTTAAAATATTCCTTCTTCCACCTGTGAGGGGCCTGACATTTTAGATAGCACATTGACTAAGACAGGCTTTAACAAACCTGCTTTGGGCTTTTTCAAAAGCTGCTGTACAGAACACCTTAAAAAACTCTCTGGCAACACTGATGCTTGGTGAGATAGCCACACACAGAGAAAAAAAGGTCTTGAAGACTCCATTTCAGGTCTAAGAAAAGCCTTAAAAAGTACTGAGTTTGATTTTTGACTGTAGGAACCCTGCATGTTGGCATAATGAAGAAAAAAACACAATACAAGTTATGTTTAAAAGATCAGCAGCTATAAAGACAGTTTAAATAATGACAAAGATGACCAAGATCAACCATATTTATGTTATGTGCTTCCTTCATGGGTTTACACTAATACACAAAAACACCTGGTTGAATATATGCCTAAAATGGGCTGCAGGGAGATTTCTGTAAAACACCAGAAGTGATCCGGGAGCACAAACCTCTCAAGCCTCCAAGGCATTTCTGACATTGTTTGTCAAGTTATTATCAAAAATGTGGAAAACTTCTCTATTGCACAATGTTAACAAATCATTTTGGAAATTCCTGAAACACCATCCCTATTCAGATCACCACTGAAATCTAATGACGTACTTCTTGTGACATGACCAGCGTTCCCTGAAAATTTCGAAATCCGTCACATACTAAGAAACCAACATTTTATCATCATCTAAAATGAAATGGAAATCTGCACTTTCTCACAATATGAACAAATTCTTAAAATAATCAATGGATCTACATCTGTATTTGGATCACAGCTTAAATTAAATCACTTTTTTCTTGTGCAATAACCACATTATCTTGTTATCTTATCTTGCCCAAACAAATGACAACAAAAACATATCCCCCTCTGCAGAGGTAACGCTGACATTCCTAGAAGAAAAGCTCATTTTTTATATTGCTTTACTGGCTTGTGGGAATTCAAGGGAAAAAACATACTTTCAAAACTTTAGATATTTTTCTCCTCACATTTTCTGTAATGTGCTGGTCGGAAGTTGTTTGGGGCCTGATGTGGCCCCGGGGCCTCTGGTTGATTATCACAGTTATAGGCAGTCAATGTAAGCTTACACAACAGTGTTGCAATCTTGTGGAGCAAAACTGCAGCTTTTATTTCTTCAGACTGCATTTCCAGTGAGCCCACATCTGACCAGTGAAAGCCCTTGTTGGCACGTATGTCACAGTCAAAAGTTAAAACATTCAATAAAGCTCCCCGACCGGCTAACTCAGTGCTGACGGAAAGGCGACTGTATTCAAACACAAATGTTGCTGTGTCACACTTAGAGATGCATCAATATTATTGTTTCAAATTTTCATCATTTACAAACTTATGGCCTTAAAATGATACTGTGTTCAGAAATTAAGAAAAAACAAAGAATAACAAAAAATCTTGTTAAGACTTTTAATGACTTTTGGAACTCAGCTTGGAGTCTTGGTAATGTAATACAAGTGCAATTTTAGTATCTGCACCTGTGGAGCCCAGAATAAGAGGCTGCACAGAGGCTAATGGGCATTGAAATGGACAAATAAAAATGAATAATGGACAATTTGAAATAAGGAGTCAGCCCCCCCGCATATTTTGAGTTATAATATGTCACAAAATTGGTCTTGGTCAAGGTAGTGTATCACCTGACCACCTCGCATGTTTTGGATTGCTGCGTTTTTACGCATCAACAATAATCTTCATCCATACACATCAGCTGATGTGATAACTGAATGTTGAGTGACATGTATCTCAAACAGAGTTTTAATATTTGTGGAAATTAAAAAAAAAGTTGAAGAATATTAACAGACAATCAGACTATGGTAAACTGCAATGGCAGGAGGCAGATTGGAGGACAATGAATGTAAAAAGCTAAGACACTGGATGTTACTTGTCTACAAACACTTAAAGAAGTTGGAGAAAAACACACTTTAAATTGCCTGTAACAGGAAAGAGATTTGTTATCAACTCAAACCCTCATGAAAAATGGTGAATAGACCATCAAAAGGACATACAAATCTCCATCTGGAATAACCAAGATGCTTTTAGGACTGGACCTCTTTTATCAGAGGACCAAGGAAATGTTTTATTGCAGTGGATTATTTCAACTGAATGTATTTCGGACATGGTCCAGTCACTCAGGATTAAAAACACAAACCCCTGCTGTAACAAATGATTTGAGGTCCACTGATGAGCCATCACTGTGAGCATCGGTCTTGCCTGTGCATGTGCCCACCTTTTTCGAAGTGCAGAGCAAGGGAATTGAATTAAAACACAGCATGGATCACTCATGTTGGGCAAATGATCTAGACTTTAGGGGGGGATTGTTCTTTGGCCTACAACAATTAGTGTAAGTGTACCCTCCATGTGTCTGGCAGCATCATAATTAATTGTGACTATCTTGCCTTAAATGCAAAGAAAAACAAATTTTTGAGGAATATCAACTGACACAGTTAGACCTAAAAATTTAAAGTTTTTCAAATGATTGTAAAATCTGGTCCCTGCAACATCTGCCAAGAAATAAATCTGGCCCTTGTTCTAATGTAGTTGATGATCCCTGATTTAGCTGGTTAAAAGCTTCCCCACCCACAAACAACGTAACAGTGGAGCCCTCTTAGTCGGTCTATCAGTGGATTTAGTTTGATATCAAGTAATTAACTGAGAGCACACCTCAGGGTCCACACTCTAAAGCTTCAGTAAATCCATCTCTTCTCTGATATGAGACCATTAAACACATCGTGGCAGGGTGGAGCCATGGCAGAGCTGTGAGTCAGTCCACTGATGGAGAGAATATCCCACCGATGAATCACAGCCTATAATACGAGCTTTACTCTCAGCCTGACAGAGCAGCAGCACAGAGGGTGTGGAATTACAACAGTGCCATGAAAAACTGAAGACAAAAAAAGAAAGATTTAACCATACAAGCAAAAATAATGAGGATTAAAAAGAAGTCAGTAAATCAATCAAACTTCATCAAT
Source organism: Cetoscarus ocellatus (assembly GCA_037902135.1). Taxonomy (NCBI): domain Eukaryota; kingdom Metazoa; phylum Chordata; class Actinopteri; order Labriformes; family Labridae; genus Cetoscarus; species Cetoscarus ocellatus. The sequence continues at coordinate 1,422,065 of JBAMNC010000640.1, read as the reverse complement.
ATAGCACATTTCAGACAAAGTCAGTTATATTCAAAGTGCTTTACATGGGAGCACACCTCGCAAATACTAAAATACTCAACATTCTGTATGGTCAAAATAATTTGACATTACAAGAGTTACAGGGTTTCTTTTCTACAAGTATCCAGTACAATTCATTTCTGTATTCTATATTTTGTGCAATACATTTCCATATATACATAGAAAATAGTGATTTTTATTCTTAATATTTATCCATCCTTTTTTAAATTTGTATATAGTTTTTCAGTTGCACTGGCCTGTAGGATTTTATCTTGTAGATATTTTGTACCTATACTTTTACAACTATTTTATACTTAACTTCTGTTTTTGTTTTTATGTTACTTTCTATTGCACTGAAAAAAGGAGACGCTCTCCAATCTCGTTGTACATTTTGTATGATGACAATAAAGGGCATTCTGATTAATTTTAACACCACTACAGGGTCCACACCACAGTGTTGATTTAACTCTTTTAGGAGTGGTGAATGGATGATTGTTCCATGAATCAGTCAATAATCAGATAATGTTGGCTGCATACAAAACATAAGCCACTTTGGAAAACGAAATTTCGCCAAAACATGTCAGTGTTGTTTGTTTTTTAAAATAATGAAATCAATCACATCTCTAAAAGTGCTACTGAAGATCTCAGCATCTTTGCTAATCTCTGTACGAACAGTCACTTTCTGCTGTCTTATTGCTAACAGCTCCACCTCTTCCTGCTTTAAAGGAAGCTAATTAATCCTGATGGTTACAGACATTGAATCAAACGGATCCAACTGCAACATGGATATGTCCCTAACTAGTCCCTACTTTCTACATGATGAAATTAGGTCTGATTGGATTAAGTCTCTGTCAAACATGTCCATCTGGTTTTTATTTGTTGACGAATATGTCAGTTATTTTATTTTTTGTTTTTGTCCATGTGCACTTGTTTTTATTACTGTCTAGTTTTCATCAGGGGGAAAAAGTTTTTGACGAAAACTATGACGAAATAATTAGTCAACGAATTTAACACTACTATGCAGTGTTAGAAATGATTTATTTATTTACTGTTTAAATGTTACCTGTTAATACTTCCAAGTGTTTGTTTGTTTGCTTGTTTGTGTTTGCTTATATGGTTTTATGATAGAAGTCTTACAAAAGTGGAATATTAGACCACCACTAGCACAGCAGTCATGTAATTCACCATGACCAAATTTTAACTGTTCACAATAAAACACTTGGCTGTTAGCCTGATGTTTAACCAATGCGGCCCGTACACCTAATAACTTTTCCTGTTATTTAAGGTCACAGACAAAGTTGTCTGCTTTTGTCTTGTATTATACAGTTGCACAATTCAGTGACGTAAACGTGGTCAAACACCAATAGCTGGAAGCAAACCAGTGTGAACATTGTAGGGTGATGCAGGAGCGTAGACAAGGCTGTGGGAAATGGAGAAAATATTGTTAATGTAGACACAAGGAGCACGAATCTCTCTTTGACATATCCTTCTTTGAATAGTCATGGTTAAAGGAAAGGGAAAAACAAATGACTGAATTCACAAAGGACCAGAGATTTCAGGGGCTATGCTATAGCAGGCTAGCTTTCAGGCTAACCACAGATACAAGCTAATGATACGCTTCAGCCAAAGATTGCTATTTCTAGTTAAATAAACCTCACTGCTGCACTTCCTCTGAGTCTTTCCCTCTTGTATATACACACAAGTATGAGTCTAGATGGGAAAAATTGTTGCACAGCACAAAATGCAGCTAGCAACAGCCCCATTCAGATCAGTGGTTTGCTCCTTGGCTAGCAAGCTGTAGCATACTCAACGGGGATTATGGAGAGTTGTGGCAGTATTTGTTCCCATATTTTGCCTTTCCATGCTTCTGTGGCTTAAAGGGAACATTAAAGTAAATTAACTGAATCAACTGATAAACAATTGTTGAGGTAAAATTTCTCCATGATGGGTTAAATTCCAAAACTTAAATTTCAGTTCATCACAAAACCCCAAAAATATTCAATAAAAATAAAAACAAAATCCCTCTAATTACCCATACCATGTTCCCACAAGCATACTGCACTTCCATAAAGTGAATATGAACTTGATTTGATCAAACATTTTAATACTAATGACAATGATTAGAATTATCGTACAGTAGTTGTGATAACAATAATACAGAGGCCTTACAATTAGGGACAAGAAGACTTAGGCTTAAATGCATACAAATCTAGTAGTAGTCTTTTAGTTAGTGACCCTCTAAGATTTCTAGTCTTTTTAAAATCTCAGTCTGAGACTATAAACTCGAACAGCCCTATATAATGGCTGGCACAAAGTGTTTTGGCGTGAAGTGTAGGTGTCATCATGCAACGCAAATCACACTGCAAATCAACATGCACTCCCGTTTGCACCAAAAAGAGTGTTTGCCTGAAAATCAGGAGGGGTCAGGCACAAGGCGGGCATGTTCCTAACTCGAGGACACAGAAACTGACTTTGCTTTAAACCTCCTGATACCAGGTCTACAGTCTAAAGTCTGTGGCGCGAAGTGTTTCTACTATCTACACATTATAGATTCGCACACATCTGCAAGATTAGACCGCACACTTTACTGAGCTTGTTACACTCACACAGGATGCACAGCAGCACACATCTGCAGTTAAATATTAGAGTGTTTGTTGGGAAAATTACTTTAAAATTCGTAACAGGACAGAGAGCTGAGAGACAGTGTGCCTTTTTTCCAGGGCTCCTCGATAGCTCACGCAACAGAAAACAGAGCCAAGGACTGCTGCAGGAAAATGAGAAAATAAATTGCCTAAAGCTGACAGGTATGTGAGTACAATAAACAGATCGATCATAAACATACAGAGGTCTGATCCTGTTGGTTTTAAATGGAGTTTTTAATAATTAATAAGGTTTCTTTGTATGGAAGTTTCTGACTAATCTTTTGGATCGATTCTTATGCTCTAGATGCTTCAGTGAAGAAAAACACTTTAATCTGAGCATTAACAAATATCACACAGTGTTCTCTGTGTGTTCTGCGAGTATAGCGGCTCAATAAAAGGAGAGGAAATTAATAATCCCTCTGAAATTCAGACCAAACAACTACACCCACTGAAACGCCTGTTGCCCTGATGTAAAGGGAATGAGCGCTGACAATACCAGACTTTTTCAAATTGATACGTCATCTATACTTTTTTCTGTAATTTTTCCAATGCTGACACTGGTACTGATAACAAAAACAATCATCTCCTGCAATGTATACAAAATGTTGATGATTTTTTAAAATGTTTTTCAACAACCAAAAGCCGGTAAAGGAAACATGTAGTTCAGACTTTGGACCATAAGATCTTAAAGTGAGTTTTGTTTCAAGTTTCAGTTCAGGAAAAGAAATTAAAAATATATGTGACATGTTTTTTGGATTACTCGATATTTATTCCATAATAGAAAAAAACAAATGAAAAACTAAGTTAATGTAGGCATATGTTGCACTGCTTTATAAATCAATATTATATTTTAGTCTAATCATAGCCAATTCTGTTATTCAAAATTTGACATTAATTTTTTGTAACAGTCAATTAAATGGAGTTTTCTCAGTGTAATTACTATATTAGTTTGCCACAAAAATGCAAAAATCTCTGTGTGTAAGCTTGCAGGTGCAGCTGAGTGCTGTTTGATACATCTGATTGGTCCCTGCAGTCACATTACACAGAGAGTGGTGATGTCTTGGCACTAAGACAGAAGGATGGACTGAAAACAGTCCACAAAACTTCCCAGATAAACATTTTGTAAGAGTTTCATCCTCTTTGTGCCCTATGCCTGGCTTTACCCTGGTAACATGCATTCTTTAAATTGCAAAATATAGACCAGCGCGCCCCAGACGGCTGTGCACCACATGCTTTAGGCAATGCCCTTCATGCCGTTAAATAGGGCCATAAGAGCTGTTGACAGTTTGTCTTTAGATGTGAGATGGTTTCAGACTGCAATCTTGAGAAGATCTTCCAGTGTATGACAGGCGTTGGTAATTTTATTTTATTTATTTATTTATTTTTTAAGATTATTTTTTGGGCATTTTGTGCCTTTATTGATAGGAAAGAGAGCGACGATGGATAGGCCCGTGAAAGGGGCGAGACCGAACCCGGGCCGGCAGAAGCAGGTATATGGGTCATGCCTGGTTGCCAACCACTCTGCCAAACCAGCACCCAAGGCATTGGGAAATTCAGTTAAATAGAAGTTAACTGGGAGTCTTTTTGAAACTTTTTTTTTTTACATTTGTCATGGTCGCAGTTCTTGCCATCAAGTTGAAGCCACCTGAAACAAAAAATTTGACCTCAAAAGAGACTGGTTAGAGTTTTGCTGCATTAACTTACAGTGTTAAAGTGGCTATTCTTTGAGAAAAGGTCCACAGACAGAAAGAGACGTATTAGAAATTGATTAAAAATGAATACTTTTACCTTATAATGATCAGCAAACTTCACAAGTCAGTGCTCAGATTGTTTTCTTGAGGGTTATTATCATCTGTTGGTGTTCAGTAAGGAGGCTGGATTTGGGTGATTGAACTGTGTCAAAGCTTTGAATAAATGGTAAATGGACTTGGGCTTGTAAAACACTTTTCTAGTCTATTTTGACTACTCAAAGTTCGCAGGTCACATTTACCCATTCACACCCATTCTGTCACTGATGGTTCAGTTTCTATGTAAGTAGCCATCACACATTCATGCTCTTTCAAACCCATTTTCACGCCACTGATGCAGCAGTAGGAGCAGCTTGCGGTTAAAAGTGTCTTGCCCAAGGACACACTGCCATGTGACAGCTGGTGCTGGGCTCGAACCTGCAAACTTCTGATTACTGATAGTCTATCAGTAAGACAGACTATCAGACTGTCCCACAGGTACAAAAACACCTGCAGAATTTAATCAATCAAGCACATGATTTCTACACTCTTTGTTTTTTTTTTTTGTTTTTTTTTTTTACTTGTACTGCTTTTCCTGCAAGGGTAAATTGTCAGGAATTTGACTGATCCAGAGTTACAAACACCGACATTATTACTCCTCTCAGTTTGCTGTAAAGGAATAATAGAAAGATATGGCGACCAATGCACACCAATACGACTTAAAAGACCCGGAAATCAAGGTGAACAAATAAAAGACAAGAAGTGAAAAGGCAAAGTCAAATAATCACAACCAAGTTGCTAAAATGATTTCGAATGCCGGCTCTTCTGAGGATATTTTTTGCTGGTTATGAAAGGAGAAATAAATGATGATGTCTCCTCAGGGGTGTTTGATTGTTTTTGCATAGCTGCTTCAAAAAGCCTCTTAGTACTGCCGTGGGGGAAGGTTTCAGACAAAGCAATAACTCCACTCTGTTGGAGCAGTTTACAGGAGAGAAGAGGTTTTTGTGGAGCGTTGCAGGGCTGATGAGTTTGTCAGTGTGTTGTAGGTCATCCCAGAAGTTAGCGCCATGCTATTTCTCCGCGACCAATGGCCTAAAGATGTTTCTGTGTTTTTGGATCATACAGATAATGTCTGTGATGAACTTACCTTTAGAATTGATTTTAAGGTTCTTTTATTAGTTTTTAAATCCCTGAATGGTCTTGCTCCTTTTTATTTATCCAGTCTGCTTTTACCCTATGAACCTAGAGCCCTCAGGTCTTCAGGTAGTGGTCTTTTGATAGTACACAGAGTTAGAACTAAAACACACGGTGAATCATGATTTCAATAATATGGCCCCCGTCTGTGGAGCAGACCTGACCTGAAGACCTGAGAGCACCTACTGTTCATATTTTTAAAGGCAGACTCAAGGCCGACCTTTTTAGTCTGGCTTTTAACTGATTATATTTATTATTATTATTATTTAATCTTATTTATGTATTCATTTAACCCTCTTAATATGTTTTATTACTCGATTTCAACTCAGATTTATGGTTCAGAATTATCTGTTCATGGATTTTCTTTCCACCATCTTTCTTCGGTAGATTTTATCTCTTTTTTCAATATTATTATTAAAATTGTATTTTATTTACCTATTTATTTATTTTCCTATAGTATATTTATTTATTTATTTATTTATTTTAATCTAATTTCTTATCAGGAAATTATTATTGTCATTTTAGTCCTAGCTCCAGTGTTTCCTCATTTTTAAGTCAAGATGGCGTTTCCTCAGTCCTCTAATTCTGTTCCTGTTATAATCTCTTCCTCATGTCTTTGTGTGTGTGTGTGTAACTGAGTGTGTGTGCTGTATGTGGATTGCAAGGCTGGGGATGGGGTGGGGGGTTGTATTTTTCATTGTATTCAATGTTCTAAGTCTTTTTATCTTAATTTATTTTATTTCTTTGTTTCTATGTGAAGCACTTTGTGCTACAAAACTTTGTATGAGAAGTGCTGTACAAATAAAGTTTGATTGATTGAACTGTTTTTATTATTTATTTTTGTTTTATCGTTACTTTTATAAACAACGTTATTTATAACAATGAATTATAACAACACAGTGTGTAGCAGCTGTTCATACTTTACACGTAAAATGTACAAAGTAAAAAGAAAGAATTTTTGAACAAGCCGGGAGTGGTGGGGGGTCAAATGTAGTTCATCAGTTATTCACTCAAAGTTCATTACTTCCAGGATCTGATGAGTTTTTGCAGGTTTTTTTGTTTTTTATGTATGAAGTTCGGCAACGAAGTTATGGCAGCAGGGTTTGTAAGTAAGTCCATTTAAATTTGTGAATGTGATATAACATCATATCATTTACATTGATCTGCACATTAGTACCATGTTTTCCATTTATTTAGTCATTAAAGTTTGTCCAAAAATTAAAAGTGAAAAAATAAATGAATTATAGTTTCCTTCCATGTCTGTGGCAAACCACAGTTTGTGACTTTTTTCATCATGATAATCTTCAAAAACAAACTTAAATGTACAAGGCAAAAATAAAAAGCCATCATCAAGCTTTTATGAACTGCCACATGGCATTTCAACTAAGAAGAAGCTTGCATGCTTCCAATTTATAAACCATGTTGTTACCTCTATTTGAGAATTTCCACTTAATTGACTGACCTGATTAAGTTGGCCCCCTTCTCTGTGGTTATGGTTTATGTATTATTGCTTAATTAAAAACGATCAGAAATGATTGTGTTAGGGTCCCTGTCCATTTTTGTAGTTCATGTAAACAGTTTGTCAGCAACAGTCCTTTTGGAAACACAACAATGCTTCAAAATTCAAAATCATTGCGATGTTGGATGAATTTCATGTTGCAAAATGAATTCAAATCTCGTATGTATGTGTTCATCATGGACCTTATTTCAGGTTTTTATCCAAAAAAATACTCTTAAATCCCATAGACTTTGGCACTTGGGGCACTTAAAATGCTAACTCACTTCTGTGTTTAAAAAACAAAAAAGCAAATGTGATTAGATTAATGATGCTCTTTTTTACACAAGAGTTGCAAAAAAAAAACCTTAAACCATGATTTCCTCAAAAGAGCTTACAAATACTTAAAATAAACTGAAATGATACAAATATTCAGATCTAATAAACATGTTTTGTTTTCATTCAAAATTAATGCAATATTTAACCCTAAAAAGTCAGACACAGGAAACTGAGATATTTTATCTACTTTTTTACGAAGCTGCCATTTTGTATCCTCTTTTTAAATCTTCATTCACAAATACTAAAAAATTGAAAAATGTTTCATTATAAAGGCTCAAAGATATCATTAAAAAATAATGAAAAACAAATGCAGTCATGACATCACAACGATGTTATAATAGCGACAAGGAGATATACTAAGAATTGAAGTCATCTGTTATTGTGTTTGGTGGTAATATACTCCTCATATACTCCTGGTTGAATATCTTACAATAACGTTTGATAAGTTGATCAATGGATGAAGTCACTTCTGTTAAAATGGTTTTAGGCTCAATTTTTGTGAGGTTGCTTTAATAGCTGTATGGATTTGTAAAAAAAAAAAAAACACTCGACTTATTTCGACTACTCTAAATGTGATTTTATTTTGAGGGCGAGATTGCAACCCGTGGAGCCTGAATGTGGCCCTTGGAGTGCTGGCTGAAGATCATTGCTACACAGGGTGTTTAGGTGTTTTCTTATCTTGAGGAAATTGCATGCATATACATATATATATATATATATATATGTGTGTGTGTGTGTGTGTTTGTATGTGTGTGTGCGGGTGTGCGTGTCTGTATCTATAAGATGAAGAGTATGGCTTCAGCCTGCTCTCTTGTAAAAATGAGGAAACAAACTGCTTGTGCAGAGATTAAGATAGATTTTTACAAGCTGATTGCTTTTTATACCCAAATTTGAGCGTCTCACTGGACTTCTCTGAGAAGTCAGAAATTAATCAAGCAGAACATTCAACTACTAAAACTAATTTTCTGTTCAGGGGTGCAAGTAAATAACTACAATATGACATCTTAATCAGGAAATAATGATGTGCTTTACTGTTTTTCTGTTTTTTGTAGAACAGTAAATTTTAAAATTTATGGATAACAATAATTATTTTATTTTAGAATTAAAATATTTTGGTTAAAGAGCTTCTTCATACTGGTGTATCAACATTTACAGAAACAATAAAATTGATTTTGGTAATTACCAATGCTGTTAATTTTGGGCAGCTGTGGCATAAACATTACTTTGGGTGGTTGTCTAATAAATCTGTTAAGCACTGTATAGATGCTGTGTTTATATACACAAATACGTGTTTATGATATATATGCACTGATCAGCCATAACATTATGACCTAACAGATGCAGTGTATAATGTCAGGATACGTTAAAAATTAACAAAAACAGGGACCCAAAATGCAGATTATATCAAAAACTTTATTAACAAAAAAGCTCAAAAAGTCCCAAACTAATCCTTTAGAAAAATAGCACAAAACAAAATCTCTGACAAAGTCACAAATCAAAACTGGCAAAACAAATAAAGAAAACACTAGTAAGAAAACTCAAAGTGCAAATCAAAGTCACTAAAAAGTTCAACAAAAAACAGACAAAGTACAAACACTGGGAACACTAGAAACACTAAAGACACAAGAGACTTGCTTAGGGAGTGTGGCACATGGAAGACCAATGACCCGACGAGTACATAGGGGAACACAGAGACTAAGGGTGAATCCCAATTCTACCCCTTAGCCCTTCCTTTTCGTCTTACCCCTTCCCCCTGGCCCTCAAAACAGAGGGCTAAGGGGAAGGGGTGAAAACACACTGCTGAGAAACGAGACACCACTCGATGCCCGCTACGTCATCACCCAGAGCCGCTAGCTAGCTGTGACGTAGGCAGATGCGACAATAACCGTAGCTACAGCTGCGAAAGCTAGCTTGTTATAACGAGAAACTGTAAAATATGACCAACAATTCAAAACATGGTTCATATTTCCTGGTTGATTTAATAATTACTTATAATTATGCGCTTTCTTCCCTCTGATTTGAGGGCCAAGGGGAAGGGGTAAGACGAAGGGGAAGGGCTAAGGGGTAGAATTGGGATTCACCCTTAATACACGGTGGAATCATCAAGCACAGGTGAAACAATCACACAGGCGGAGGGAATCACAATCAGAGGCACACAGAAGGGAGGGCAGGAAACACCACATAGAACACGGGGGTTTCAAAATAAAACAGAAAACACGAGAGACAAGAGGACACAAAGATAGAGAATACAAGGAAAAAACATACTAAATAAAACAGAACTAGCCATACTATAACATATAACTCTGATTATATCTTCATTGTGGCACCTGTTAGTAGGTGGGATACATCAGGCAGCAAAAGCGTGCGTTTGAGGAGGGCCAAAGTGTGATGGCTAGACAACTGGATCAGAGAATCTCCAAAACTGCAGCTCTTGGAGGTGGTCCTGGTCTGCAGTGGTCAGTATCTGTCAAAAGTTGTCTAAGGAGCGAACATTTGTGAAACTGCCACAGGATCAGGCTCACTGATGCACATGGTGAATGAAGGCCGGCCTGTGTGATCTGATCCAACAGACAAACCACTTTGGCTCAAATTGCTGAGAAGTAAAAGCTGCTTCTGATAGAAAGGTGTCAGAGAACTGTGTATATATGTATATATGTATATATATATATATATACACATATATAAATGTGTGTGTGTGTGTGTGTGAGGGGGGCATATTATTATTTTTTTTGTTTTAGGGAGAAAAGGGAAAAGGGCCACAACATTTAGGAAATTTCCATTTTGCTGTGTCATTCCTTGCAGCTTCTTCTGCAGACAGATTTAAGCAGCTCGTCTAACCCTCTGATCTGATCCTCAGTCTCCCCGGCTGAGCTGTTACTCTCTGCAAACTGCAAAGGTTCACTGCTCACATGAGTCTCCACAGGATAAGACAGAGCTGAGATGGACACAAATGCTGTCATATCCTGTCCTTTTCTCTCTGGTCACATGATATTCAGAAATTAACTATTAATCAGCTATAGGCCAATGAAAACATGAAAACCTCCCATTTACTGTTTCTCACATTAGTGGCAGTCAGAAGTTTATTATTTTGCTTTTACCACAGATATAAATTTCTATTGTATAATATACTGATATGTATTACTAGCAAGGCTGTCAGTGAGGGTCCAGGGGGATAAAGCTGTCTGGGGCACAAGCTCATGGAGGGTCCCACAAAGGGTAAGGAAAGACATGGCCCTTTCATTATAATGTGTACCTTATATTTTGACGTAAATACTCACTATTGCTAATCAAAACACACACAAAACACATATTTTCCTGGCGTATGTTAGTTAGTCTATTTGTTAGCAAGATTACAGAAAAACTACGAGATGGATTTACATGAAAATTTTGCCAGTGGTGTGGTTTGGTCCAAGCAAGAAGTCATTAAATTTTGGTGGTGATACAGAAATTTATCAAAGTGCCAAAAATTCCCAAAATTTAAAAAAAGCCCATATGTTAACATTGGGCAGAATTTTAAATAATCATATCTCTGCTATTTCTTATCAGATTTGCCTTCCAATTTTACAGGATAATATGGGGTCCATGTCTCTATCATCAAGGCAAAATTCATCTTGACCCGAAACAGACTGACGTCACAACAAAACATTTATAACGGGAAATCCCATTAATGACATTCAATAATTCATATAAAATCAAAATATTAAGTGATGTTCCCAAAACTTATTGAGTTCATACAGGATAACACCCTCCACGTATGTGCTGAGTTTGGTCCAGATCCTGGATCTATTCTGGATCTGGTGATCCTGAATTGTACCTTTTACAGGGGTTGTGGAAAAGCCACTGTCGGAGCTGAGCTGCTTGGTGGAGGTCCGCGTTCTCTGGTGTTTTTCTAGTTAAATTTATTGTTGCCTATTTCAAAATGTAAACCTGCTTTTTTCAAATGGTTTGGTACATGAATTTCGTTTAATTTGTGTTTTCGGTGGACCACGTGATTCTGAATCAGAAACACTTTAATCTCAAAGGGCACATCAGTCACCAGGTAACCTTGTAGGCCTCCACAAACAGACAGACAGGGCTACAACAGAGAAAAATACATTTTTCTGGGCACCCTTGTGTGGCCCCCTTTGGTTATAAAAACACTCAACAACCTGGCAATATGACCCAGCTGGGTAGAACTTCTGTAGGTTAGTGTTGTCCATGTGTAGCCATGGTCGTACCTATCTAGGGTCATTTAGGGGCCTTTTAGGGACCCAGACACTTCTGTGGACAGGCCTGCTCACTGCAGTCGCCCATTTACACCGGACAGAAAAGTAAGCTCAAAATACTTGGTGCTTTTTGTACAGCTAATGAATAGACTTGGTACTTTTCCACCTCTGTTTGAAGTCTGCTCCAACAGGAGGTGATCTGCTTTCGAGTAACTGCCCAGCCTGCTTCTTTAGACTATCTGAGCTGTGAATCTTACCACTTCTTTACCTTGGTACATGAATCTGCTTCTAAATATACTCGTCTGTAACAATGACCGGCTCAGCGATTGTGTCCAGCTCTGATGCGAGTGAGCTGAGGAGGGGGAGGAAGAAAGGCTGAGCGAGATGGAAGAAGAGGCGGAGGAGAAAGACCTTTACTCTGGAGCACAGACCGGGCCAGACCAGGCTCGTCTCGTCTGGGTTGCTAGGAGACCAGCAAGGCGCCTGATCTAATTTATTAAATTCAGCCTCTCGCCTCGTCTGTATCTCTCTCTTTCCCTTCCTGTGTCTGTCTGTCTGTCGCGCTCACTTTCGGCCTCCATGCTGCTTTCCCTATCTGTCGTTATCTTTCCCACCCTCTAAGGCGCTTATCTCCCTCCCTTCCTCTCCCGACTCCCCTTCGCCCCCCGTCCCCCCATCTGCAGCCTGTGTGTATGTGTGGATATATCTTCCTCTCTGTTTCCTGTCCTCCTTACATCTCAGACCTCAGACAGCGTATCCTCTCAGGCTGTGCGGCACTGCCACCCCCATATCTTTCACACCGAGCCATGAGTACCGCCCTCAGGCAGGCCAGACCTTCTGCAACTTACCGAGCTCACAAACACACATGTAAACACACACACACACAGGGACAAACTGCATTACCATTTAGACGGTGACTTTGTCTTGGTTTACTCCAGGAGGCAGGATTCATAAATGTTGATGCATCAGCCCTTCACCACAAAGTGCTCTCCAGTGTTTATTGTCTGAATTATTCAGCATCGCCTTCACTGTCTTCAAAATGCTCAACCATCGTTCTCTTTGGAGATAATTGATGAAGTAAACATGAATTTAAAATTTCTTTCCACAAGAAAAACACCAAGTGTAACACAAACGGGGTGTTTGCTGGAGTTTCTAGTGTTGAAGGTTCAGTTTAAGTGGAGCAGACAAAGGGAGCAGTGTGCTGCCACAGCTCAAGGCTGACACCTATAAATATAAATACAAATTAACTGAGATAAGCAAATATTCTGACCATAGACTTCAGGATGTGCTGGAGCAAACTGAGGCCCAAGCAGCTTCAGCCACCTTAATACTGCAGGGGACTCTGAAGCTGGAGATATACTTGCTGTTTGTCTTTGTGTTTTGCGTTTGCTTCTGTTGGCTTCATGAGTGTTTTTGTTCATATACTTGCATGTATGTGACGTGTGTTACTGGAGGACACCACTAGAGGGCGGAAAAGATCCCAGCCTGTATGTGACTACCTGTTGGGTTAAAACTGAACTAAAAGCATGGCGGTAATTCTTGAAAGTTTAAAAGAACTCCAGCAACGTTCTTAGTTCAGGAAACAACTTATTAGACCGATGTGTTTCAGCTTGTGGCCTTCATCAGTGTCATTAGAAATGTATTACAAATATCACTTAAGTTGGGTAGGTTTGACATTAAAAAAAAAAAAGTTTCAGGATTTGACCGGCCATGTGCAGCCAGGGGTGGAAAGTAATGAAGTACATTTACTTGAGTACTGTACTTAAGTACATTTTTTGAGTATCTGTACTTTACTTGAGTATTCTTTTTGTTGGAAACTTATGACTTTAACTCCACTACATTTGAAAGACAAATATTGTACTTTTAACTCCACTATATTTCTATGAAGGGTCTTGTTACTCGTTACTTTTAAGTATAGCTTTGCAGTCAGTGGATGAAATTTCTTTTCTCTTCTAGAATGTGATCTGTGTGTGATTCATTCAAGTGGTAATACCTGTACCTTGCACATGCGCAACTCAGATCAGGCAGGTAAACGTTGAGCTAATGTTGCTCAGATAACGGTTTGTCTTGGCAGTAATGATAGCTATGGCAGATACCTTTCAACACCAGAGCACCCATGGTCATATCTGAAGTCCATGTTTGAGATTGTTGAAATGAAGAATGATTCATATCATTTTAAATGTTTGCTCTGTTTGCCACGCACAAACTTCATCACCAACTACAAAAACTCACCATCCAACCTGAGGATGCATGTAGCATGAAAGCATGTATAGGCTTTGCAGCATATCTTACAAGCTTTTTATTCTACAAGTTCGATAAGCAGGTTAATGCGTTCAGTAGGTTGTTTCAGTCATTAGGTTCTGTAAATTCACCGTGCCAACAATACAATAACATGTTGATGTTAAAACAAAAATGTACTTTAATACTTAAGTATTGTCCAAAGCAGGTACTCCAGTACTTTAACTTAAGGAAAAATTGGACTGAATAGCTTTCACTTGTATTGGAGTAATATTTGACCAGGAGTACCTATACTTTCACTCAAGTAATGGAGTTGAGTACTTTGTCCACCACTGCCTGCAGCCACATCTGCAGAGGTGTGTCAAATGGGTCATCATGTGGTTTTGAACCAATGAGGTACTGACAGTAGTGAGGGGAGTGTCCAAAAGAGGCATCAGTGGAACCATTTTTGGTCAAAGGCAATGTGACAAAGTGACAATGACAAAAACAGACTAAAATAGGGTTGTTTGTAATTTCTTTAAGTAAGAATGAATGCCTTTTTGTGGTGACTCAGAAAAACAAATCAAACATTAAACTCTACAGTGATATACTCTATTGTATTTTTTTTTCAAAAGTTGCTATTTCATTCTTAATCACTTAAATCAGTTATCTCTTTGTTTTATTTGGGCTCTTCACAGACCTTCAGTAGATAATTATTTACATTATTATCAATTTAAAAGTCCATTTTGTTTGTTTTATTGTTTCTTTTGCTGTCTGTTTTGTCTTGATTATAAAACTCCTCTGTTGTTGTGAAGTTTTATTCGAGTCCAAGTCTTTATTGCACCCAGTCAGTGAGTGAGGTCCTCGCTCATCTAACCAGGACCAAATAGGACTGTCCTTGTCCTGGCAGGTGAGGGACGACTTCCGGTTCAAGCGAGGACTAAGGATGGAAAGATAAAACAGCTGACTTTGCAGGCAGCTTCTGTCTCCTTTGGCTCTCTCTTCGTTGGACAGTGTCCCATCTGTCTCAGCCTCAGCACCTTAACAAATGATAATAAAAGTCAGGTGGACATCCTGCACAGCCTCTTCCTGGTACTGTGTATTGGTGCTGGATCCTTTGGTGGTAAACGGTACCAGACTGTACCGGCCTACTTTCACACCTTTTTTTTTTTTTTACCTTTGATTTGTGGATGTTTTTGGGAATCCCTGGTCAAATGAATAAAAATAGGTCAAACAGATCTAGCTTCGTTCTGTCCATATTAACACGGATATCAGAATCCGTTTACAGTTTTTCCATCTATTAAGACTTCCTTAAAAGTTCAGGGGTTTTTACCACGGCTGTTTTGAGTAGAGAAGGAGGATGAATGACCCACAGCAGCAACAGCTCCAAATGAGGTTTAGCTGTCAGTCTCAGGTACTCAATTTCAGTTACATCTGAATCTTTATGCTACGGTGCTTCATGTGCTTTTCTACAATAAAGTGTTAAGCCAGGAACTATGAGATATTTAAAATTTGTTTATTTTAACAAAAACACAGTACTCTTTATGCAGCTTAGTTATGGTTCTTTACCAAAGTAATCATACACCCGATTTATCTGATTTAAATTAAAAAAAAAACAAAAAAACTCTTACATTTGAGCTTTTCTTTTAGCTGAGTGTTTCTTCTCCTTTTCTCTTTAATTTCTTTGTTTTCATGAATGTTATATTCTGATGTGTTTTGGAGTCAACCTAATAAGCATGGTTTTGGTCTGTGGGAAGAAGCCGGAGTGCCCAGAGCGAACCCACGCATGGACGGAAAGAGCATGCAAACTCCACACAGAAAGGCCCTGCCCGACCCGGAGATTAAACATTTACGTCACCAGGTTAGTCCCATTGAGATCAGAGATCTATTTTTTTTTTTTACAACCTTTAAATGGATCATTTATTTTGTAACGATTGATTAGATTTGACCTATTTTTTCAGGATATTGTAGCTTTTAAATCAGGGTATGACTTACTCATGACACTGGGTAAATTTAATACCGTCAAACTGAGTGCAAATTGTGACCTCAGTTATGTTAAGTAGATTCTACAGGTTGTTTTTTCCAGTGTAAACAAAGCTAACCTCATAAAAAAAAACCCACACAGACTGGGCCTGACATGTTCATTATAATTGAAACCTCCAGTCTGGAAATGGAAAAGCTGCATGAGCCATCACACTGCAGTCAGCCACAGTCACCGTCCACACCCTACAGCCAGGAAAGAGGACAGTTGCCTCCTGGGAAATGTGGTTCATCTCATCATCAAGGGTGTAGTCAATCGTGACCTCAGCAGAATGAGATCAGTGGCTCCATCATACGCACGTAAACCCCAGTCATCATTTTGTCAGCCAGGGTGACACAGCATACGAGGAAGCAGGGGGTCGCTCAGAGGTGCTTTTCCTCTCTCTCAGGCCCTGACAAGACGTGAAGCCTGAAAACATCAAACACTCGGTCATAAAGGGCCATTAAAACGCTTGTTAGAGCAGAATCCTTGGCTCTCCCCTCACACATTTCATCCTGGCCTAGCTCGGGTCTGTATGAATCATCAGCACCCTTAGGTGTTTCTGTGTGTGTGACAGAAGCAGAGGGTGATGAAAAAGAGAAATAATACCCACCCACTGCTGTAAATGCCCCCAGGGATCCGGCAGCTTGAACTAAATTCAAATAAGAAGATGTAGTAGCTGGTGTGGGTGTGCTTCCATCTGTGTGTGTTTGGAGATCTAAGAGCTATAACGTGGGAAAATAACCAGCAGACTAAATGAAAGACTTTTTGTTGATGTTTACAGATCATAGAAAGGTTTAAATACTACACTCTTTACCTTTTCTTTATTTCTATACCTGACTGAGCTCGTGAAAACAGGTCTCCTACACGTCTGAAGATGAAACCCATGCACTTCTGCAGATGTTGTTTACTTTAAAGTTGTCTCATTACAATCAGTCAAATTTATCTAAAGCCTCGGCAATTTGCATACGGATAAATGTGAGGCAAGAAGAGCTTATTGAAAGAAAGAGCAGCGTTAACACAAATACAATCAAAAGTACATTATAAACCTCAAACTGAAGTGTCGTCACACCTAACACATTTGGTCAGGACCAAACGAGCTCTGGTTTGCTCTTCTGGAAAGTTCTGCTTGTTTGGGCTGGTGTGAAAGCTTCTGGAACTCTGGCGCAGAAAAAAGAACCAAACTCTGACCCGCCAAAAAACAAGGATCTCAGTTCGCTTCTGGGCACACCAGAGTTTGGTTCATGGTGGGTGTGAAAGCAAGCAAATCAAACAAGGACCAAAGACGGCAAGTGAACCAAAAGGGGGAGAATTGTAGCTTGGATTTGGCTGAATATCAAAAAAGAAAAGCTTATGCAGAGCATGGCTAACGTTAGCGTTGCTAGCACCATCAGCCTGTTGTCCTAACAGATTAATGTCTACAAATCCATGTGATATATGATTACACATTGCTCTGGTCAATATGAAAGTGCCATCCAATGCAGCCTAAATGCAGCTTTATCTTTATTTTATGGCAAAGAAGACCTCAGCTACAGCCCCAACTGGTGGCAGGAGGCTAGATTACGCAACATTTGACAGACTTTGGTTCGTCTGACAAAGAGCAGCGTGAAACCAAAACAGACCAATGGAAAAATGAAACAATGTTTCAACTTCACTCCTGAACTGAACCGAGTTTGCCGAATTTTAGGTGTGAAAGCAACCTAAGAGTGTGTTCACACCTAACATGTTTGGTCGGGACCAACCGATCTCTGTTTCAGACCAAAGAACCAAACTCTGGTCCGACAAAAAATGGGGATCTGGAATTGCTTCCAAGCAGAACAGTTCAGAGGTTGGTTTGTGGTGAGTGTGAAAGCAACCCGAAACAAACAAGGTAAGGGGCGAAAAGGGAGTGAACTGATGCTTAGATTTGGATGAATGTGACAACAGAAAAGCTAACGTAGTATTCACTGATAAAGCTGAGTGCAGCTAATATTAGCATTGCTTCGCCAGCCTGCGGTCCTCTTTTCAGGTTAACATCTACAAATCTGGGTCTGGGTGATGGCCCTTTTGTCGCCAAATCATATTTATTTATTGTTTATCTGATGTGGACATCACAATTGCATTGGACATACCATATGCATTGTTTGAGTGTTTTAGGCTTCCGTGAGATTTTTTATATTTTGTGCAGCGACAAGCACATTAAATTACTGCTAGTAAGACTCAAGAACACACCAGTAGTGAGGCAGCAGTTGTGCTAACCATTGTTCTAAGTGACTTTGTTCCCATGAAAATAGTTAAATACACTGCCCAGCCAAAAAAAAATGTTGCCACCAAAAAAATGGTCACACACTCCAACACAGTATGAGCTGAACTTACCGGATACTCAAAAGTCTCTGGTGGTTTTCTCCTCGCTGTGGTTCAGTAAATAACCAAGTAGAGCAGAGCCGGCTGGCCCATTAAGCAATACATATTTGGGAAAAAATTCACCTTCAATATATTTATATTAAAATTAGTTATTACTAGTAACTCTTAAATGGAAAAGCTCACCTTGATTCAAATGTAAAGAAATACCAAATTAATATAGCTACAAATGATAATACCAAATAAATGTAGCTTATGTATAGAGTTATTGTGTGCAAACTGTGTGGTTATTTAAATTGTTTGATACTGACTGTTGTATTATAATGTATAACCTTTATTATTATGTATTCACTTATTCATAGGATTTTTATTTTCTGGTAAGGGTATTTATATTGTATTTCAGTTTTTTAAGCATGTAAATTGGGTGACACATATCTTATAAATTAAAGACAATGCTAAAAACAACGCTATTTGTTTTCTTTTGTGAGCACATTGGGTTGAGCTGGCTCTGATGTAGAAAAGCGCTGAAGCTAACATGCAGCAAATTTTATTTTGTCCTGTCTTGAATTTTTTTTCTACCCATTCACTTTCAACATATTGAATGTCTTAAGTTCACATTTGGTGTGAACACAGATTTAAAGTTTAATTCCTAACAGCAAGACCAACCTCCTCTATGTTGATTCCAGCTAATTTTTCATATACTTTTACACACCAGTGTATCACATTCAACATTGTTTAATGACTGTTATTGTAAAAATTTCACTATGATTTGGTCCAGACTTTTCTGAATCTTCGTTTTTATTTATTTTGCTTCCCATGTTTTTCTTTCCTCACTAAAGCTGAACTCCATCCTGTCACTTTCAGTGTTTTTAATGATGCTGAGGATGTCAGTGGAGCATCACAGCTCCACTGAACAGCCCGTTTGTCTCATTGTAATTCTTCACAACAGACGGCGCTGCAGAGTTCACACAGAACTGTCAACCAGATTAATGAATTAGTTCACTGACCACACACACAAACACACACACACACAAAGAAAAAAAACACAACCCCGTCTCTGGTCTTCAGCTCTGACTTTGTGTTGAACCAGCTCCATTGTGAAGTCATTAAAATTCAGATGCAGGAGTTTGTCTGCTCACCTGTGAGGACTCGACCTGCACAGGAAACAGCTGGAGAGTCTGATGTTACTTTGAATCTGGTTTCATCACTTTACCACAGATGGGCTTTCATTCTGTGTTTGGTGAGCTGTGAGAGTTTAAGAGTTAAAGCAGGCCAGCACCCTCCTCTTACTGCTTACAATCATTTTTAATGATGCTGCAACACCGTCTGAACAATATGGTTTTAGGTTTCCTAGTTAGTATCCTTTGAAATACTTCAGTGTTTAAACAAAGCATTTCATTTTCTAAAATGATATACAAGGACGATGTACAGATGAGGGATGCAACAAAAGTCTATGTAGTTGACTAAATTCAGTGACCCCATTAGTTGTAGACATATTTAATGTTGAATTATTGTTTCATTTCATCATTCCATGTTTTTTGTGCAACATGTGGAAATCTCATTATCAGCAGATTTTTTTGAGGAGTGAGTCATCTTAACCTTCTTACCATCTTTGTTAAAGGGATAGTTCAACTTTTTTAGGGTTGTGTGAGGTGCATTGCATGAGCGTGCGCCACAGTGTCACAGCTCAGTTCTCTCTCCCTTCAGAAATCTCAGGTTAATTCTATACATTACTCTACACGGTGCCAAACTCTCTTTGTGGGAGACAACAAGTAACAAAAACAGTGCATAGTCATCACAAACTACCAAACTGCTTTAATTAGGCACAGCACAGCCTACATGCCCTTTTGCCAGCAAAGCCAACTAGTTTGCAACACAAGAAGAAACAGCCACTACCAAATCTGATAAATTGATTATTTTTGCAGTGAATATGACCGCCATTTACTTTAGATACTTTAGAAAACTTGTTTGAACTGGAGTTCAGAGGAGGAACTTCTGTAGATGGAGAGTCAACAGGTCTGAACTGAAAATGGAGGAAGCTGCTCTGATTACCTGTTGATTCAGGTGAATAAATAGTGAGTTCATGTCAAACTGAATGAAATAAGACAATCACCTAACAATGTTTAAGGGTGTGCGGGATCAGAGGATACTATGAGCAGCTCTCATCACACAGAGCCTTCTTGCTTTCATGGACGTTCATAATCATACAAAGCAGATTCACTGTTTTACAAACTCAAGGACTAAACAGAGGAGCTGAATGAAAGTTCATCTTCAGAGTAAGTATCTGGCTTGTGCTGATTGTTTATTTTGTAAAGACAGAAGCCTCGGTTTCAATGATAATTTAACTACATGATAGCACATCGTTTGTTTGTAGTTGTGAATAAACTGAGTAATAAAAACAGTCTTCGTCTAAATGACGGTTTGATCAGCAGGATAATCCTTAAACATTCATGCATTTGGCTAATCTAATCTAAAATAAGACAATAGCTTGATCCATACGCTGCTGGTGGAAGGACACGTAGGCTGTGCTTTGTCTCAAGATAGTGCCTAATCAAAGCAGCTTGGTAGTGCAAAATTGAGCAGATGTAAACAAACTGTAGTGTGTGATGACCTCACCCTGTTTTTGTGGCTTGTTGTCTCCCACAATTCTTTTAATTAAGCAGAGAGTTTGGCACCACAGCAATGTAAAGCATTAGTGTCTGACCTGAGTTTCTCTGAACAGAGAGAGAACTGAGCTGTGACACTGTGACACACGTTCAGGCTCATGCCATGAACCTCACACAACCCCACTTCAAAAAACCCG
This sequence comes from Cetoscarus ocellatus, assembly GCA_037902135.1. Classification (NCBI taxonomy): domain Eukaryota; kingdom Metazoa; phylum Chordata; class Actinopteri; order Labriformes; family Labridae; genus Cetoscarus; species Cetoscarus ocellatus. The sequence continues at coordinate 1,401,065 of JBAMNC010000640.1, read as the reverse complement.
AACTATTCCTTTAAACAAAGCTATTTCAGTCTGCAGTTCTCTGTCCTCATTTGGCATGCAGCAGACGGATGTGTGTTTGTGAGTGTGATGCATTGTCAATGCTCCGTCTGTCATTAAGTTCCAGTCCCTCAATGAATAAAAATACGGATAACAATGTACTGGAATAAGTCACTTTGTTTAGTGATGATCTGGAGTCACAAAGTAATTCCTGTATTGATAATGCATTTATTTTATTCTCTTTATTATCCACCTTATTGAAGAAAATCCTGTATTTTCATGCTCAGCAAGTTAAGAAGGGTCAAACTTTGGGTGCTGGCACAATTTCAGCAAGTGCAGAGTTTATTATACTCTGGATGGGGTCAAATCTCTGAAAACTGACTCTCAGTTGAAAGTATTTGTTGATTAAAAACACATGTCAGTGCCAACAGTGCCCACATTTGTAATGTATATTTTTTAATGATGCAGGGATATTAAACTTCAAAGCTTTTTTATGGGAGACCTCCACATCTATATTACCCAATGATTCAAAGTGTGAAATGGCAAATGTTTAAATACTTCATGCAATGAACATGATGTTAATGAAGAAAATTACTGGTTTTACATAAATAGCCTTTAACTTGGTAATAAGAATGAGAGCAAAAAAATGTTGATAAAATTGAAATCGTTATCTGACATTAAATTATCTTCATACTTTTTTCCAGTATCACCACCCCTAATTGATAGTCTGTCTGAATTAATTTCTGCTATTATATGGATAAGTCCTTATAAATATATTGAAAAATAAATTTTTACAGGGAATTTTTGAGAAAATGTTTTTAAAGGTTTGATTCTGACATTTAAAAATCAAGTTACATTTTTCATCATCCATCCATAACTGATAGTAAGTCTGAATTAATCACTGCTTTTTTTTTTTTTTTTTTTTTGATATGTCCTTATAAATACATTGAAAAATATATTTTAACAAGGACTTTTTTTGTTGTTACAAAATTCAAAGTTGTGATTCTGACATTAAAACAACAAGATCCATTTATTTTCACCCACATTTATCACCCACCCCGGTTGTCCATCTGTATTACTTTGTGCTCTTTTAATGGATTTTTCCTTATAATTATATCAAACAAAATATTTCTGCATTGTTGTTTTGTTTTGCATGTATTTAAAGCTGTGATTCTGACATTAAAAATCATGATACATTTTTTTCCAATATCGTCCACCCCTAACTGATATTCTGAATTAATTTCTGCTTTTTTTAATGTTTTTTAAATTTATTGGAAAATATATTTCTTACAGGGCCTTTTTTTTTTTTTTTTTACATGTCTTTTAAAGGATTAAAACCCAGAATGCTTAAATGATTCAAATAATTATTTTAAGTCTCCAGTGATGACCTGCATGTGATTTCACCCAAAACAAAAACATCACAACACAACAGAAATGACAGAAAAAGTCATTTGTATCCCTGCAGGCTGAATGGATTTCTCCCTCCCTACTCTGACATGCATGGATATGAAACAGCCGTGGTCTAGTCCTGTGTTGACGACTGCTGTGTAAAAACAGACTAAATTATCCAGAGGCCATCTTAGGTGGGATTTTACAGTTTGAAAGCTCTGCAGACGCCCACAAAAGCCCGAGCACAAACAGGCAGCAGAAGAATTAAAGGAGCACAAAAAGCATCTGGAGCAGGGATGTATTTTTAACACCATGGAAGGGCCGCTCTCTCTCTCTCTGTCTCTCTCTCTCTTCTTTTCATTTTCTTACCTTTTCCCTCAGCCGCCCCCTCCCCTCTCCATCTATCCTTTTTTCCACGGATGGCAATGTGTTTTAGCCGTGGTGGAAAAATACTGCTTGTTGCCCTGCGGATGTTGTTTGTGCCTCCCACCCCACAGGACGGCTGGTTCTATAGTGCGCACACACCACCACACATATCCAGGTACCCAGGCTTGTACTCATGGCAGGCCTCAGCTGCTGTGACATGGCACAGGACTATGAAAGCAGAGGAAGGAGAGCGGCGTGCAGGGATGAATAGAAGAAAAGGAAGAGTGGTGGGAAGACAGCAAAGTGCCAGCAGCGGAGGGAATGAATAGGAAAGGATGGGGATGGTGGCCGTGGAAAACAGATGGAAAGGGAGAAGGAGAAGAGATGGAGAGGGAACGCTGAAAAGAGGTGGAGAAGACGGAGGGGGAGCGGGAGGATCAGTATGCCAAAATCAATGTGGAGCTGGCTGCATGGGTGATGTGCAAGTGGAGAGAAAACAGAAGCCTAAAAATACCCGGTGACTATGATCCGCAGCAGGGAAATGGTGAACAACGGGGGGGAATCCATAATACATGATGGCCATGATATTGTATAGGTGAGGAGGAGTGTAGTCACCCACTCCTGAGTCTGCAAGGCAAAGCCACCCCCTCCTCCCATTGCCCCACTCGCACCCACGGCGACGTCCACCCGAGCCTCGGCAGTGATATCTTCATGGTGAGGATAATGATGATGATGATACACACTTGCTCGCAGCGCATCTGTCAGTCTCTGCTGCCGTCCTTCAGTCTGGAACTGCTCAGGTGAGGCGTTCAGAGAGCCCCCGAGTGAAGTTACCATAGCAACCAGGGGAGTCCCAGTTGTAAGCACACATGGATGTTGGCTGGTGGCAGATAGACAGGCAGGTGTGTAGGTAAATGCAGACTTTAGAGACACACACTGAACCAAAGAGAGAATGAAAACTTAACTTGACATGAAGAAGAACCGAAGCACCAAGAGAACCACTGCAGAGATTTCAGGACACTGAATGACTGTTTCTGCTGCTTTTAGGGCCTAAAGGAAGCAATCTCAAAAAGGGCCGGGTGATAGGGCAAAACATGTGATCATTATAGTGAATGGGTGTGAATGTGTAGATGTGACCTGCAGTGTAAAGGAGATCAAAGAGACTAGATAAGCGCTACATAAGCTCAAGCCCATTTTCCCATTTTACTCCTCAAAAAACATTGTCAACGTTATTTCTGTTGAATATTTCTTCCCCTTTGATAATACCTATTGGTTTTGTATTTTATAGCAATGGAAAATCTGATTAGTCTCCTGCACATGTGGTACAACTTGTAAGGGTTGTGCATTTCTGGAATGCAGCTACTCATGTGGGTAGTGCCCCCCAAAAACTGTTCTAAAATCCCTGCAACTGAAAGTGAGCCCACAGTTCTTTAGGGAGGTAAGGGTGAGGAACTGGTCTTTGTGGGACGCCCACTTTGCAGCCTGTCTTTACTTCACTAATCTCTCAGAACTTGGTCTTAAGTTTGGAAATGGTTCCAGGGCTGACACTAAATAACGCTGCCACCCCGCATACCAGAGCAATGCTTGTTGATTGTGCTTGATTTTTTTGTGTTGTTTTCCTATTACTGCACCTTATGATCACATCTTTATTTTTTGGATTACTGTTGACTGCCTCCAGTGAGAGTGTGACCTCCTTAACTTCCAAGCCACACAAAGAATAAAGTCAGAAAAGGTGTGTCATGCCCAGTGTTAATTCCCCTGACAAAATAAAACAGTAACTAATAAAGTGCACATAGACAAAAACTTAAACTAAATTACTGACATTTTCATCAACAAATTAAAACTAGACAAACATGTTTGACAGAGACTTAATCCAATCAGACCTAATTTCATCATGTAGAAAGTAGGGACAAGTTAGGAATATATCCAATCACAGATACTTGAGTGGAAAGGTTGGATGAGTTAAGAGAGACATCCAATCACAACTGTCTTAGCTTTGTGGTGGTGGGATAAGTTGGGGAGCGATCCAATCAGCGCTGCTCTCTTTATGAACTGAGATATTTATGTAGAGCAGGTTCACTGTTTGTTGTCAATTCTGGTATTGTAACTGAGGTGCTCTGCCAGTTGATTGTAAGTTAAGTTTGATTCTCTTAATTTATACATTCAAACTTTACCATCATTCAATAAAGGGTTATTAGATGTTGATGTTTCTTTTTATCCAAGTGTATAACGTGACTTCAGAAATTCAAGGAAACATAAAAAATGCCTTACACTTCACACTTCGTATTTTAGTCGACTAAATTTACAGTAGATTTTGTGACTAAAATGTTGTGAAATTTCATCAACTTAAACTAGACCGAAAATAAAAGAATTTAGATGACTAAATTATAAGTAAAACTAAAAGATAATTTAAGTAAAAGACTATAACTAAATGAAAAAGTGCTGTTGAAATTAACATGGGTTATGCCCCGTCTAGGGGTGGCCAAGACACAACATGAATAGCCCCAAACCCACCAAGTCCTAAGCAGCCACTTGAGGCAATATAAAGTTTAAACTGAGGTATAGGCTCTTTTATCTACAGTTCAGGTAACACAACACTATAAGAACTCAAATTACCTCGAGATGACTGATGCGTCTCCTCTTAACCATCTATGAAACCGACAGAAACAACAAGAAAAACATGCTCTAACAGTTAGGCTGATGTGGCTGGTTAGAGCTTGGTCGAGTCGGGGATTTCCTTCTCTCTATGGTGGCATCAGTGACCCGTTCAAATACGGCCTTTCCCTCCTCCACAGTCTATTGCAGGTGTCATTGGTCCAATAATACCCCTTTCAGACTGGCCAAAAAACCCGTGTAAATCCGCCAACAATCGGCTCCTGTCCGCAGTTTGAAAGTGTCTAATCGGCATTTCGACCTGGGTCGACTTACCCTGCAAGCGACATGGGTTTTTATCGGCTCGTCTCCAACCGGCTTCAGTATGAACATCACACCCCCTGTTATGGGTCAAGCTGCTAAGTTACGGATGACGTTGGCGTTATGTGCTCACGGCATAACATCGCGCCCGTCCCCTTTGTCTGTAACTTACGTGACTCTTTGCCATCTCAGCAACAAATTCCATCCGCCTTTGTATCTTCAGCGCCGAGTTTGTGCATTTTTAAAGAGGGACAAATATACAAAGTACAGAAAACCATGTCCACGGCGTCCATGCTCTTTTCCATTGTTTACGTGGTCGTGTTTTGTCACGCCGATGACGTCATCAACGTGATGACATCATCAATGCGCCAGAGGAAAAAAAACAGCCACACAGCTCGTCTGCTGCTGAGTAGACTCGGGTCTGCTGGCAGTGGTAAAGGAGTCACTCGCGGGTTAACCAGCGTTGAAAAAACCAGCGCTGACCCGCAGATTTTAGTGTGAAAGTGGTATAAGAGGCAGGGGCGGGCACACCTAATCAGGCAGGCACCCCTCTCACACACAGTCACGTAGGACCCTCCCGACACAGCAAAACAAATAACAAAAAACACACTGCAAAACAAAATACGACCAGGGTCGTAACAAGGTGGAAGGAACTGACTGTTATGATATGGTTTGTTCTGTTTTGTTTTGTATTATGTTCCTTGTTTAGATCTCGTGTTTCCTTTTTGTTGTCTTGATTCTGTTCTTGTTCTTAGTTAAGTTACCCATTTTGTGTTCAGGTTTTGTGTCTTGTCGCATGTTTCCTGTTTTATTTTGAAATCCCTGTGTTCCTTGTGGTGTTTTCCTGCCTTCCCTTCTGTGTGTGTCTCTTATTGTGATTCCCTCCACCTGTGTGATTGTCTCATCTGTGCTTGAAAGTTTCCCCAGTGTATTTAGTCTCTGTGTTCTCCCTTGTCTGCATTGGGTCACTCATCTTCCTAGTTCACCATGTCTTCAGTGCCTCTATGTTCCTCCAGCGTTTCCTCCAGTGTTCCTTCTGCTTAAAGGTATTCTGTCTGTTTTTTGATTAATTTTTAGTGGAGACTTTCATTTGCCCTTTTGAGTTTTGCCACCAGTGTTTATTGTTGTTTAATTTGTTACTTTTGTAAAAGATTTTGTTTTTGTATTTTGGACTTTTTGTTCAGAAGTAGTTTTTGGACTTGGATCCTTTTGTTAGTTTTAAATACAGCCTTTTTTGTTAAATCTGCTCCTGAGTCCTAATCCTTGTTTTTGTAAGTTTATTTTTGGGTTCCAAACACTGACACTGACAAGGGAATTAATAAACATAAGAAATGATGATATTGATTCCTTAAGCTTGAAGTTACTGATTCAGAATCAGAATCAGAATCAGAAATACTTTATTAATCCCCAAGGGGAAATTCGGTTGTTTCAGTTGCTCTTATACACAGTATGGCAGTCGGAAATATCAGATGAAGACATTAGAATAGATAGTAGCATTAATTTAACTAAAATAAAGTAAAAATAAAAATAAAATAAATACAACTAAAATGAAAATAAATGAAAAGAGCATGAAAATTAAGTAAGCAGGTTGCAACATGCAGAGCCTTTAAGCAATATCAACTTCCTTATGAAGGAAAATATGTAAAAAATTAAGTGGAAATCAGGCTCCGAATGAGGTGGAGGTATACACAGTATTAACAATTAACAATATTTACACTCTGATTCTCAGCTGGAATTGGTTTCTGATTATCATACTTGATTATAAATGTCCCTTCATGGCTCCAAAAGTTCATTTGGTTATTTTTTAACATAAGTCAGAGTAGAATTTTCTGTCTTTTCAGGTGAATTGAAGCGTTCCTCTGTTCATTACCGCTGATATCAGTAACCTGTTTTTGCCCTGTGCCACTCAGTGAGTGGATCTGCCAGTCTGGTGCACAAATTGTGACGTCAAAGCACATCCTCAGTTTCCCCATTTCTGGCCCTTATAAGAGAATTGACCCATCATCAGCCAGATGAACACTCATGTCTGTGCAGTCTTATACATTCTTTAGATGTTGATAATTGTGGACTTGTTGCTGCTGTTTCTCTGTCCTAACACTGTCAAACCCCTCTGACTTAACATTGATCCTTTCAGTCATATGTAGACTGCAGCAGGTATGTCTCCTCCCTGCCTCAAGTCCTCCACCGTGGCTGTAAGGTGAGTACTACTGAAACCACTGAAAACAAATCTTTTGTCTGTGATGCACAAGCACAGAAGTTTCCTTGGTCCTTACCAGCCTGCTGTTTTCTCAAAAATTGAATCAGTCAAGACAGAACATCTGGCATGTGTTAAAATAGTTTGACTAAAGGTATTGCTCATTAGGGGCTGCAGATAGAAGACATTCCTGCTTCCTTGTTTATCTGAGCACAGAGTTAATCAACTGAAAAGAAAATCCCACGTATTTGGAGGGAGAATCAAGCATTCATCCCTGCTCTCTCCCCCCACAACCACTGTCAGATTCTGAGAGGGCTTCTGACTGGACAAGGGGGCCGTAATGAAAGTAAAGACAACCAAATATTATTCTCAGCAAACCATGATTCCCCATTGGACCGGCACCTTAAACATAAGGCCAGCTAAAAAGATAAAAATCTTCTTTACAGAGTAATTAAAAAGCAAAACAGACCTTGAAGCAGAGGGATGTGGACTCACCCATCAGGGGTCCTCAAACTGAACGCCTAATTACTGCTGATGTTACGATGTCTCTGCTTGATGTGTAAATATGAAGCAGTTTGCCAACAAATTTACACATCAACCTCAAAAAAACATTATTTTAAACATGTTTCCCTCTTTAAGGTCCTCTGCTGCTGATTTTTCAATGATTCAAATGGAGCGAGATAAGCTGGACCCTGCAAAGTATCAGAGGTGGAAAGTAACAAAGCTACTTGTTCATGTCGCTGTAATTTAGTTGCATCTTGAGTTTACTTGTCATTTTTAATTTTGTTTTTAAAACTAGTGTATTAACTTAAACTGTTTCTAAGGACAGGGTGGCACTTCACCAAGGCTGCCCATGAAGGTAAATGAAGGGAAACAAGAGAAAGCAAGAAATAGCCCGAAATTCTAGCAATGTTTATCCTGAGGCTATGTCCACACGTTGGTGGGTATTTCTGAAAATGGAGGCTTTCCTCTTCATTTAATTTAATTTATTTATTTTAAATCTTTTTCATTTTAATTCTTTCATTTATTTAAGTTATTCTTTTCTTATTTTTATAAATGCAAAAATGTGACAATAAGTGCAAAAGGTGCTACAAAAGACAAAACAAAGCAACAAGCAACAAAAACCAGCTGAAGCACGGACAAGAATCAATCTAAGTTAATTTAGGCTAACTGGGAGGTTAAAAAACACTTAAACACAGACAATACATAAATGCAAAACTAGTTATCAAATTAAAACAAAACAAAACAAAAATACACAGATAATAATAAATACAAAAACATATATATATATAAAAAAAAGTAAGAGACAAAAAAAAACAAAACAAAAAAGACACTGACACATACACTCAAAAAACAATACAAAGAATAGGTGGAAAAATAAAGAAAGAAGAGGAAGAAAAAGGAAAGAGACTTGAAAAAGGCACTGGGAGTCACCTGAACATCTGGTTCCCATTTTGTTGTTGGGATGTATATTGTTTGATTGTGTTTGGAGATCATTTTATAAACTTCTGATAGCATTTTTTTGTCTTGATGTTGATCAGATCTGAGGTTAGTGGAGGGAGTTAAAAGTCAGATATGTTAACATTAGTTAATGACCAATGACAACCTAATGAGCATGTTTTTTGGTCTGTGGGAGGAAGCCAGAGCGCCTGGAGAGAACCGGGGAGAACATGCAGACTCCACACAGAAAGGCCCTGAATGAAAGGCCCTGCGCTGCCAAAATAGTGACAGTTTTCAAAAGTGTTTGTTTTCCAGTTCTTCCAATTGCAGGTCCTCATCCTTCACCTTTATGGATTACTCAGTGTGTAAAAGCTCTTCATGAAGCTGTAATTTCATTTTCTGGGGCTGCTCTGCTTCAGAAACATCTCGCTCAACTAAAATTCAAGTCAGGTGTTAAAACATGTGACCATTCAAATGTGCAACAAAGCGTTGCTGAGAGAAGTGTGCATGCACAATTAACCTTACCAGAGAGACAAACTGAATGATGGAGGAAAATGGCGACATGATTTGAATACTGAAAAGATGTAAACGATGTCACTCCAATAATGTTTCATCCATGAGAAGTAAAAAAGCAGCTCCAGACATCAGTGTTTGTGGAGACACACCTGTGTGTGTTTGTCTGCTTCAGACTTTATTAATTTGCTGTGCAGTGAGTCAGTGTCCATATTTAATAGCTGTGTGGTTTTCTATGTCGCAACCCCCCGACACTGCAAGTATTGAGCTGTGATTCAGACAAAGAGCGGCAATCCACTAACAGAGAAAGAGAGAAAAATATCAACCCACTCGACAAAATACAACACAACATACACAAAAAAGACACACACGGACAGATTCTGAGAGGGGCAGATGATTCACTCCTTAAACTACAGGCGTTAGCCTCCAGCAAACCTGGGAGATTCTTCCCGCTCTGTGTGTATTTACTGTCGAAACAAAAGATGACAAGAGATGATGCTGCTCAGCGCCCAGCAGTCTGACTCCAGATCAGCCCCCTGCAAACACAAATATACTGACAGTGTCATTTTTAAAGTGTCTGTAACAGGGAGGGGCGATGTTGGCTATGTGAGGGCCACTTTGGTTTCATTACTATGAATCATTATATTATCATTATATTAGGACGATTTCTTTCACACTTTGGTTTCACACCTAAAGTTCAGCGGTCTCAGTTTGGTTCAGGGGTGAAGTCAAAATGTTATTTTTCATTTGGTTTGATTTCTATACACTGCACTTTGTCAAGCTGACCAAAGCCTGTCATCACTAGTTGGGGCTGTTGTCTTCATTCCTGCTATCTGACCCTATGTTGCCCTATGACCCGGACATAATCAGCTGGCTTTGAGTAATAACATTGTTTACCTGCAAACAGCTCAGCAGTATTTTGGGTGATAAAATAAAACATTAGGCTGCTCAGACGGAAATCGCATATTTACTGAAATGATATGTAACCATCTTCAGAGGCTGGAGGTGCTAGCAATGCTGACGTTAGCCGCTCTCTGCTTGATATTGTCAGTGAACTACAGCAACATTAGCTTGCTTATTGTTGTTGAAATTTATTCAATCAATCAAAAGAGCAGGTGTATGCCATACTCTTTGTTTAGTATATTTTCTTAATTCTATATTTTAGTATGTTTTAGTTTTTTTTCTGTTTTAATTCATTTATTTTATTTTTCAATTTTATTCCACATCTACCATGAATCCACCCTGAATACAGCACTTTATCATAATTAGCAACAGCTAAAGTGGGAAGTAAAAACCTCTGTTAAGCAGGCAGGAGGTCTTGAGCAGAATGAGACTCATGTGGAACAGCTGTCCACTATTTCAGGATATCAACTGCACAGTCAGACAGCGTGTGGATCGGCTGTTTACAGGGAGGCTCAAAAGAGGAAAAACAACCCCTGATTTGGCGATCTTCCAAAGGATTATGATCGCTGTTTGTTTTGAATGCATGAGGAACCTGTTATGAACAGTGTGCACACAGCAAAATCATCTCCTAATGGAGATTTAGTGGGTTTGAATTATAAATGGCAGAAACCTAAATGGGAACTGGAATACGTGAGAACATCCAGGTTGCCTGTGGATGCAGGTGCAAACATTTTGGGTTTATATCGTCAAATTCTGTGAAATACCGGCATAACTTGATAAAAACTCTAAACAATCTCCATGCTCAGGGAGACTAGATGTTGTGTTTTCAGGCCTTTGTGTCCTGTGTCCCCACAAATATCCCAAAAATGCTAATATGTCCCAATTTGGGACAGTCCATGTCCCTATTTTAACCTACTGGAATCAGATACCAAATAATTTTACCATGCCAGCAGCACCGATTTGACTGTAGATGTCAATCAACGTTTCTAAATGAGCTGAATCTTCAAAAAGGTGTGGTATGTTAAGCTCACTGCTGATTGGTCTGTTAATGTGTCAGTCTATCTCAGTGCAGCTGCAGCTACGTTTATTTAAATAATGTTAATTTAAATGCAGCTTTTGTTGATGTGAAGGTTTGATTGTTTGTATGCTGCTTTGTATGGTGTAAAAAGGTGCACTAATGAAAAAGTCCTGTTGTATTTAGAGGTCACACATGTTGGTTCAAGGTAATATTAAAGTGTCTCTATTTTGAGATCTAAAAATCTGGTCACCCTGGCCTTGCTGTAAAGAACATTCATAAATGTACAGATCCAAATTAACGTCTTTCAAACTCAAAAGACAAACCAGAAGAGCCATGAAAGTTTATCTTCAAAGTAAGTATTCATCTTACACTGATCGTTTACTGGATAAAGACCATGTTTTTAATGTTAAGTTTACTTCAAGATTGCTAGCTTTAGCGATAGCCCATGAAATGCTTGTGTTGCAAATGATAGTTTAAAGGAACACTAACATTTTTGTTGTTTTCGTGTCTTGCTTCACTCCCGAGTTCATGACAAGCAGGTTGATACCATTCCTTTGACTGCGTGTCCAGTAACGAGAAGGAGATGGAATTAGATCACCAACCACTAGCTTAGCTCAAAAGTATATGGGTAGTGCTTTATTCTGCCTTTGTCTACAGACATCAGATAAACCTAGACGGTCCTGTGCTTGTTGTGTTTTTTATTGACGATGGTGTTATGTTATCTAATTCTAGACTAAGATTAGCATTTTATTAAAGGGGACATATGCAAAAAACACTTTTTTAAGTCTTTTGAACACATTTTTGGGTATTTGGCCTTCCTCCCAGTCCACAAAATGTGATAGTAGACAACAAAACCTGTATTTAGCAGGCTGCATAAATGTAAACTCAGTATTTGGCGAGCTGTTGAGTCTGTGGATATATATTGTTACGTAACAGTATATTTTTTGATTTGCAAACCTAACCTGATTGTTCTACCTGAATATCCCCCCCCCTTGCTTGAGAGATTCCTCTGCGAAGTGCAGCCATGTTGTTTATATTCTTAGCGAGAGATCGGTGTTCAGCATGCCTAAGGTCAGAAGCTGTCACTGCTCCGTTGTTGGCTGTAAACAGCTACAGTCGGCTAAAACCTGTATGTGTGTACCAGTAACTTCACGGCCAACTGCTGCTTCAGCTTCAGCCAGTTCAACACAGGACTGGGAACTAGACTTTTCCTGAATCTAGGTTCAATACCAATAATCCATCGCAAAACCTGATGAAAGAAATGTGAGTATTTTAATGCTGTGTAGTGTTTATTTTGCTCATTGCTACTAGCTAATGCTAACAGCAGGATGAAGTGAACTAGAGGTAACTGCACAACATGTTCGTCAATGTTCACGTTACTTGTTGAAAGTCTGAAGGATAAACTTCAATGTATGAGCATTCTTACATTAGACAAGAGGAGTTTAACAGTTGGCTGAATATAATCAGTCCCATTGTGACTAGACCGAGGTTAGCATGTTGTGCGTTAGCCTGTGATGTTTGGGGGAAACTGGATCGCTGTTAACTGTTAAAAGGCGTGAATATGTGGTTCGTGTGTGTTCAGGAAGAGAAGTTTAACAGTTGGCTAAAAATAATCAGTCCTTTACCCGACCCAAGGTCCCTCCGTTTGTGTTAATGTTAGCCCGGAAGGTAGGCTAAGTTGTTGCTATCTCACTGCTGTTAGCATGTTATGCATTAGCCTGTGATGTTTGAGGGAAAAGAGCTTCGCTGTTGTAACTGTGTGTGTGGTAACCGGCATGAATTAAGGGTTTGTATGTGTTCAGGACTGTAAGTGGCGTGTGGCTGGAGCGCCGCTTTGCTCGAGTTACGCTGAAGGTCTATCGTGAGTTCCCCTATGTACACTGCTTTGCTCTGGCTCATTAGCATATGAAGGAGACCACCCTCAAACCCAGCCGTTCTGAACAGAGGGGTTATGTGAGCGTAGAAAGAATTCAGCTGTGCTTTATTCATAGGATCTTTGGACCAAAGCATGTTACTAACGTTTCATGAAGACAGCACAATCCATGTTAAACTGCAGAAAAGGAGCAAAATATGGGACCTTTAAATTAAAAAAAAAAATACTTATGAAACTAAGCCACAGTGTGCATGCCCATACCACCGCGGAAATGCTTCTCAGCATGTCAAGAAACCTAAGTCTCTGTTTACGAGTAGAAGAAGATTGCTACTAAGGATTATGGCCAACTTTATGACAGGGGATAAGGATGACTTCTTCGGACTGATGTAGATTCAAAACCTTACCTACTTGAACCAAAATATACGAAGGAGGATCTACATGTTTTCATAGCTGAGCATGCACAAAGAGAAGCTGAGGCAGTGGAACAGCCTGGGGTGAGGAGAGAGTCTGAACGGGTATGGACTGTGGTGTATACGTGGGCTAGCCTTGGGGCTAAAGTACTACTACGAAAGACTGGAAATCAGCACCAAAACAATGAGATTATCCTTGAAGAACATGGCCATCCCATCACTTGTCACACAAACAGTAAACGAGGTAATTACTTAGCACGGCATATTTTCTTGTGCCAGACGAGATTTAGGACGACCATTTGTCTGTATTTGCCTTGTAAGTCCAGGGGTTACGTCCTGTTTCCCCTCCTTGAGTTACCTTTTAATTATGTTTGCAGAGAAAACCAGTCTAAGAATAAGTGCGCTGTAGTTATCTGTAAAATGAAACCAAGTTATAAGGAACATGATGGTCAAAACATATTATCGTTACAAAAACAACTCTCCCCCTCAAAAAAGATGTATCTTTACGTTATTTGGCCCAACTTTAGCCCCAACGCTGGCCCACATATACACCACAGTCCATGCCGGTTCAGACTCTCCCCTCAGCCCCAGGCTGTTCCACTGCCTCGGCTTCTCTTCGTTCACGCTCAGCTTTCAAATCATGTAGTTTTAGAGTTTTGTAGAAGAAGTCATCTTCATCATCCGCCATAATCCTTAGTAGCAATCTTCTTTTACTCATTTGGTTTGTTGACATGCTGAAAAGCACTTCCGTGGTGGTTTGCACATGCACCCTTTGGCTTAGATTCGTAAGTATTTCTTTCAAAAATTTAATAAAATGATAATCTTAGTCTAAAAATATATAACCTATCATCACGGTAACCTATCTTTTCATCATTTAAACTCTTTATCCTCTTTTGGTTTTATTCCTTTTCCATCATTTTATTTCCTATTTACCTTTAACTATTGGTAGTTTTAGCCTTTCTCCTTCTTATCTTTGGTGACATTAAACTTTTATTTATTTGGCTGTCTTTTCTGTCATTTGTATCTCTTACATGATTTACCACTGTTCTGTTTTAACTCTTGCACTTTTGGTCATTGTATTCCTCACATTTCCCTTTTATTTCTCTTTAATTCTATTGCTTATCTTTTATTTTTGCCTGTTAAGTACTTTGTAACTCTATTTTGAAAAGTGCTATATAAATACAGTTTATTATTACTGTTAATATATTGTGTTAACGTCCATTAAGCTACATGCTGGACGACATCATTTTTGACATCCAGCCATAATGGAGCTGAGTGTGACATAACGTGCGAATGGTCAGTACACACCCCTTTCTGACCTCGTCGTTGAACCTTAGCCTGGCCACCCGTATCCACACACGCTGCATTCTCTCACAAACAGCATCTGCTGACAGGTAACTGTGCAGTACAGTTTGACTGCAGTTACCTGATTTGTTTCTTTTAAACACACACAGAGACACTCCTATACAAACACTGATGCAAAAACTGAGACACAAACACTCTCACACTCCGGCAGTGATTTTTATTTTAATACTGTGCAGGCAGACAACAAACGCAAGCAGACAGACAAAAACACAAATATGTGGACAGTGTACCAACATGAGAATACACTCCAATATACTGTCTGCTCACACAGATGCCGCGCACACATCGAACATTTACTCAGCACAGGGCTGCAGCTGCCTCCCTGCTGTGCCTGTTGACCCTGCAGATGTAGGTTCAGTCTGGTGTGCTCTGAGCTTTGGCCTTATTGACTCGTCAGTGTGTCACAGGCTCGCCAACAAATCCTCTCACACATGACCACACACAACATGAAAACACGCACATACACGACAGTGTTGTTCACCCACAACACAACAGAGAGTTGTTAGAGGTTTAACTGCATTTCTGTGAAGCATTGTGTTAGCTCCAATGTTTTTAACTAATAGAATTTTCAGTGGTGGATCTTTTTTATTAGTGCTCAGAAAAGCAACATTTACCTCAGAGGAAGAGCAGAGGAGTGATATTTCATTAGTCTTGCAGTGTAGATGGACTTGCCTGATTGAATGTCTGCAGTCAACGAGATCTGTCTTGCCAAGCTCCAATCTACAATGACTGTGAGCGGCCAAAAGCAGCATGAACCAATCAGAGTCTTTAGAGCAGAAAGATGTGGGAGCTATGAGCAAGACGACAGCAGGAAGTGACTGCGCTCATACAGAGATTAGCATAGATGCTAACAGCTTCAGTTGCAGTTTTATCAGACCTGGACCACGTTTCTTTATTAAATGAAAAAAAAAAAAAAACAACACTACAAACTTATCTTTGGTAAGGATGTTTTCACTCCACTTCCGACATGTTTTGATGAGAGTTTGTTATGTGAAGTGGCTCACGTTCTGTCCTTAACACCATGGCAGTAACAGCCGCCTGATTGGATGAATGTGATTGACTGAACAATCGTCCAATCACCTGCTGTATATGCTATTGAAGGTTCTGCCCGTTCCCAAACACTTTCTATGCACTCTTTTCCAGATGGACTAGTAGAGTATATTGAATTTTCCATCTGGCATGTCAGGTTAATATTTTATGGTATAAAATCAAAATAACAGTTGAGTAGACACAGCCATCTGAACGGCTGATTCACTCTGGATTATGACTTTTACATAAAGTCATCGCTAATGTGACCACAAACCAGTGCTCTTTACTTTTGTCAGGATGCTTAAGACCAACCACCTGAGTGAAGCACTGTTTTTTGAGTGTGTGAGTGTTTTTTCTGTACACATTTAATGCATTGAATCAGAATTAGAATCAGAATGTCCTTTATTGTGATCATACAAAATGTACAAAGAGATTGGAGAGCTTCTCCTTTTCAGTACAATAGATAGTTCAGTAAAAAAAAAAAAAACAGAAGTAAAGTATAAAATAGTTCTAAGTATAAAATAGTTGTAAAACATATAGGTACAAAATATTTACAAGATAAAAGCCGACAGGACATTGCAGTTGAAAAACTCTATATACAAATATAAGACAGAAAGGATAAATACTAAAATAAATATTTCTATGTATATATGGGAATGTATTGCACAGGATAGTTGAATATTTACAGAATACTTGTGGTGCACATGGTGATTGATTCTCACAGATTATACATCACATATGATTGTATTGCATGGGATGAATAAATATTTGCTTGAATGAAGTCAAACAAAGAAACACTCCTCAAAAGAAACATTATATCAATCAATAATTCCTACTGTCTGTATTTTAAAAGCAAACCAAGACTGACCACTTTAGTTTGGCTTTTAGCTGAGTTTTGTTTGTTCTCTTTTTCTGCTTTACAGATGGAGACACTCACATTTTCCCAATTTCCTTGGGAGAGGCTGGTCCATGACAGGAAAGTGTTGGGACCTGCCCACCCTGATGGTTGTAGTGAGATCCCACACAATTACGTGATAAAGATGTATTGTTTACCACTTATATTTTATAGGATATGTAAAGTAGCATTTTGCTTAGCATGGAAAATGCCACTATAAAGAGATTCAGAACAACTGCAAACAAAACAAATAACCCTTCAACTCCAAGTGGCTCTTAGCTCCTGTGTTTCCTCAGTTGTCTGTGGCTGTTTGAAGAACCCTGATTGATTGATTCAGAATTGTCCCCTTTAAATAATACAAATTTGTATTGTTTTATTCTTTGGAAAGCCTGATTAGTAACCTTTACAATGATATACAGCTTGTAAGCTGCTAAGCGTGTGGCTACCAACCAAGACAAATAAGCCAAAGAGAGAGGAAACTTCTCTGAGCGGGAGGCTGAGACTCTTGATAAATGTGCATTTCTCCTTCATGTCATTAATTTGGGGCTAAACCATGAATATACAGGGGTGCTCTTTTTTAATTATGATCACTTTCAGTTGCCACATTTATTAGAATATGGTCATTTGTACCCTGGGATTGGACAAATATGCATGTTTATGAATCACACTTTGAAGCTGGCGTTAGACAATTTCTGTGACAAAATCTGTGCAGATTCCTTCTCCCGATTGATAAATGAAAGCCAGTGTGTTTCAATGACTGAGGCAAATTGAGTCAGAGGAGAAATGTCCAGTAGGGATGCAACGAATTGTCGATGTAGTCAACAAAATTCAACCACATAAATGACCAATGATGGATTTGACTGTTGGATAGTCGTTAAATTTCATGTTTTTAGTGTAAGGTGTGGACATTACATTGTTTCCTGGAGCATATTACTCAGTGGAGTGAGTCCTGTTACTCATCTTCCTGTCTTTGTTGGAGACTAAAGGACACTAAAGAATGTTTCTGTTCAATAAAATTATATTACAACATTGGTCTCATCTTTTAATAGCCACACCTCATATACATATACTGTATATGTATTGTTTTTGTTCAAGCTCCAGATATTCTCAGCAGACAGTAAGAACATGCACCGTTTTGTTTAGGTAGGTGCGCCATACAATGTTCTTGGGGTTTATGCACATGGTGACATTTCATACCACTGGTGCAACCAGTCATATGATAAAATGTCAACATGTCACAGCACCAATGAGGCCCTTACAGTCACATGATTGAGCTTAAACATTAGTGATTTTAGGGCTTCTGAATGTTCTGAACCAGTACTGTTCTCATATTTATCACAACCTTACTCAGGGTTCCCGCAGTTCCTTATAAAGTCTTAAAATGTCTTCAATAAAATCCTGGTAATTAAGGTCTTAAATTTACCTTAACTTTGCCATAGGTATTATATTTTCAGACGTTGCGTTTAATGCCAATGGGTAAGCACAGTGGCCCATCATAAAGCATCTAATAGTGAGTATTTATTTGATTAACTTAGCGCAAAGACAATGTAGTAAATGAGAGGCTCTGTGATTAATAGCAGTTTTACAGTACGTCAGCGATGTTGGGCTGTATGTGGCAACACACACACACACACACACACACACACATACACACATACATACACTGCCCCCAGCCCGTCGTGGTTGTTGGACGTGAGCGGTTCAACATAAAGATAAGGAAGTGCAAATTTGATGGAAAAAAGGACGGAAGAGGATGCCTTTAGGAGGTGGTTGGCGCTGGCAGAAAACAAAAATGAGGCAATGTGCAAATTCTGCAAAAAAACATTTTCGTTTGGGACCATTGGGCTCAAAGCTGTCGAGTCGCATATGAAAGGAAGAAAGCACCAGCAGTACATGGCAGCAGCTAGCCATAGCAGGGCCAGGCTAATCCCTGCATTGTTTACAGCACCACCTAGCACACATGTTCAGATGCCACCTCTCAGTCAGCTATGAAAAGCTTCACTTCACCGCCAGGGACCCAAAAGTCAGAGGTACTGTGATGCTTGGGACAGGCTGTTTTGAGGACTTTTATTGAGCTTATCTAAAATGCTTTATGTGTTGGAAATGTTATTGAGTGTGTTATTCTGTATCCTTATTTAAAAAAAAAAGGTCCCTCACGAAAAAGTCTTTTTGTGGGCTCAATAAATGGCTCCTACTGAGTCATGATGGAGGCTGTTTTAAGTGTGACTATTTAATATACTGTATGGTTCCTACATGCAATGCAGTATGCTGTTTAATGTAATGCAATTTATGTATGTTATGTTGGCTTTGTTCTCCATCACAGAGGAACAAAATTGAAAAAATTGATAACAAATACAAAACGTCAAGTTTTGATCACCAATGTAGGAGACAATAAATTGGGTATTTTCTACCAAAGAAAATGTTATGACATTTTGGGGTCCAAAATTATATTTGTTGAGGTTGTAAGAAGTATTAAATTTGACTTTTAAAATGGTGCAAGAATCCTGTTACTTCTGTCTTTCTGAATATGCAGTTGTATTTACAAATTAAAGAATACAAAATACAATATAGTAAATAAAAAAATGGTTTATTATATGTGTATAGTTGCAGTAATAAGACGTGGCAGCACCTGGCCTATCCTCAAGGCACACCTCTGTGCCCTGCCCCACATCTCAGACCACTGGTCTTACTGCTGATAAAAGCTTATCTCAGTCTCTTTTCAAACTCTGCACATGGACCGTAATACAACACGAGGACTGATATGAACTCACGCTACCATCAACATCTAAATTGCTCCAGCTTCTCTGTATCTACAAATAATGTAAATGCTTTAGAGTGTGTACATAACAGAGAGGCCTCGTGTGTGTGTGTGTGCTGCCTCTGTGAGTGTGTGCGCTCGTATAATTGTGTGTGTGGTGGTGTGTGTGTTCCTGCCAGGCCCGCACTAATAGTCTTAATGCTTCCTGAGGAGTTGCCCAGAGCTGCATTAGCCTCTGGATGGACCATTGATTTGATGCAAAGAGCCTCAGCCCTCCACCCTCCCCACACACACACTCCACCCATCCAGCCCCTTAAAGCTCTATATGGCCAAGGCTTCCTGTCTTGCGCCCACGGGGTTATCTCCCCAATGCAATTAAGGTGCTTTAAAAGTGCATTTTCAGGAAGACGAAGCATGGGGGTAATGAGGGAGAGTGCTGGCTGGACAGCTTGGCCGCTGAGTGCGATGGGAAGCCCCCGCTTCTCACCAAGAGCCCGGCCAGACACTAAGATGGATGGACACACCCCGGCTAAGAGGAGCACGAGGGGGGGCTGGAGGAAATGGATACATTACTAGAGGGGCGAAAAGTGTGTGTAATATAAGAAGGGCGGGGGGGCTTCTGGAGCAATAATACTTAAAGGAAAGAAAGGTTTTACTATCATCTCTTTTCTGCTACAGTAGACACACCTTGATCATTGTTGATGTGCCGATCAATATGCAATTCAAAGTTGATTATATCAATCGACTAATAGGGTTTATTCGGATAGATTACTCCATCAGTTGTCATATTCGTCTATTTCAGGCCGAAGCGTGTCGATTTGTCTCTCCTGTGCAGGGAAAAAGCCTCATTGGTCTTTTCGGCCGATAACTCTGATAACAGCTCGCAGGTTTCTGAAGCAGAAGTATCACAGAGAGGGATCAGAATACTAATTCACCAGAAGGTGATGTTTTTTTTTTTTCACTAATAACTCAGTGCTTATTAATTGCTTCGTTATCTTATTACTGGTTTGGTTACTTTCCTTATTGATAAAACAGTATTCATTAATAAGGCCATCAAAGTATACAGCAAATGATTTATTCCACTGTGCTGAAGTATGAGGACAGAAAAAAGTCACATTTGCTGATGGTAAACAAGAGTAAAATTGTAATTTTCAGCATAAATAGTATTTCCTTTCAAATACAAGTACCTTTACATTTTGTGGAAAAACTTAGTTAACATTATAATAATAACATTATATGTAAAATATGCTACGCTGCCTCAAGACAAACAACAGGAAGAATACGTTTAAGGTGAAGCTGGTTGTAGATATTAGAGTCTTCTTTTAGTCTGAAGTAAAATTCTGCTGTAGATGATCAGAAAAAATCATTGCTGACTTGGTCATATTTCCCAACTTCCCCCTGTTTCCTCTTTATCAGTTATTTTGTCTGATGTTAGAAACTAGCCCTTGTCATTATCTTTTTTTTATTTAAGGCGGCTGCTCATAACAAATCAGAGGATTAAAGCCACAGACAAAAACAATAATTTAGAGATTGAACATTATTTTAAGTCGGTAAAAAAAAGTTAGAATTCTGCAGTCAAAGTCTCGAAAAAGACTAAAATCAGAATTATTACTTAAATCTCAGAATTCTGTGTAGATGTGAGAGTTCTGAGATTAAAGTCAGAATTTCAAGAAAAATATATAACTAAGAAAAAAGTCAAGACTCTGAGGAAAAAGTCAGAAAAATCAGAATCAAATCAGAATTTTGACTTCTGTTATGTTGTGACTGTAACTTCAGAATTCAGACTTTTTTCAGACTTCTGACTCAAATCAGATTTCTTACAGAAAAGTCAGAACTCTTCAGTCAAAGTCTGATTTTTACACTGTAATAATGAAAACTGAAAAACGCTGGCATTAAATGAATTTTTCAGTAAGCAAAACTTTATTTGTTGTGTTATGAACTTTATCAATGGGATAATTTGGGATATTTTCTTAACTTAAGTTGGCAAACCTTAAAACAATTAGTTTAAGGTCAGGTGTGGTCAGGAGAGGTCAGGCCAAGTTTTGAATAGAGGGTTGTTATAAAGATGAAACATCATGGTGTGCAAGACTGGTAAGCAAATATACTTGACACGCTTCAACTGGTCTGGGTACAGATCCCGCCTGAGATTGTCTTTATTTTAAATAGTTGTTCTCCCTCTACTCAAAACTTTTAATTTTGACCAAAAACTCAAAATTTTAACTCAGACAGTTACCTTGAAATTTTGAGCTTTCTGGATTTTTTTTTTTTTATTCTGAGAGTTAAAATCAGATTTTTTTCAGAATAAAATCTGAATTCTGAGCTCTTTTGACTTTAGTTTTAAAATTAGAAAATAATTCTAAGTTAAATCTCAGAATTCTTAAAAAAAAAACAGAATTCTGCAATTACAGTCAGACTTTGACTGAAGTCATAAATTTGATTTTATTCTGAAAAAAAAACTGACTTTAACCTCAGGATTCTGACTCTTTTTTCCAAGAATTAAGACTTCTTTTAAACTAAAGCATTTACTCTGAAATTGAAATGTTTTAGACTCCGTTCTTTTCTTTTTCAACTCAACCTGACACGGCAGATAGACAGCATGATGTACAAAATACATTTTACTCATCCATCCATCTTCCAAACTTTTCCCCCCTTCATGGACCTCCTGCGTGTTCTCATGGCAACAAACTGTGTCCATCATGGAGTGGTGGTCGCTGTCAAAATGACCGTTACGTCCATAGAAATTAAGAATTTCTCTGTCTTTCAAACCTAAAAGGATTTGAGGTAATGGTCATGTTTTATAATAATACATTAATAGCACAAAGTCAGTCAATTCAGTACTTAAAAAATCAATGAGTTTCTAATAATTTCACATTCTGTGTTTAGACCTTAACAGTTTGATTTATTAGTCTGGCTTTACCATGTTTACGTGTAAAGTAAAAGTCCAGTTTTGGTTGAACCAACACAATAGTTTGAGTTTTTCTGACTAAATGTAAACATACTGAGTTGCTCTGACATTTTTCTATCTTTGGTTTAATGATTTTCTGAGCTGCAAAAATAATTGTTTCTGGGTTTTTTTCCTGTAAATTAACGTCTTAATACTGAACTAATTGTGCTGTTAAATTCAGGAAAATGATGCGTATTGGAAATGACAGGAGCAGTGAAGGTTTATGTCTGTCATAATGTGGGTTTTCAGCTCGAAGCAGGCTCAGTAAAGTGGTGCGCCTGCTTGTTCCCCACAGTGAGCCATTTCCCTGTCCAGATGATTTAGACACATTAGGGTTAATGGGCTAATTACTGCGGCTGCTCAGGCGTTCTCACTGCATGTTATGCAATATCTGGGAGGATACAGACAATTGGGTTTGGGCATCTGACACTGACAGAGGATATCTGTCCGTCTGCCTCATGCTGCCCCAAGCAGTCCTCCAGCACATGGCAGAAAACAGCACACGGCTCGAGCACTTTCTAAAAAATATGAGAGCAATAAGTGCCGCAGTTTGGCTCTGTGTGAGAGTCTCCGTCGGCGCGTCTCTCCATGATGCACACTCGCTTCAGGCAGGACACAAAATTACGCTCCTTAACAAAAGACAGAAAGAGAAACAGAAAAAGGCTGCTTGTAATAAGATAACCTTTGTGAAATGATTCACAAATAATAGCTGCAAAGTTTCAAGTAAAAGACTGAGGATTAAAAAAAGAAGAAAGGGAGGGAGAGGTGAAAGCGGCAGAAAGGGAAATGAGACCCTCACAGCTGATGTCCTCAGGCTCAAATGAATCACAATGGCTTTTCAAGGAATCAAAGAAAGAAATAGAAAATTTAACAAATGAAGGCAGCTGCTGTGAAACTTCAAGGAACAGAGGAAGTCAAAGATAAGAGATACTTTAACTGATGAAGGCAGGAGTTATGCTGCTGTGAAGCCTTAAAGGCACAAAATTTAAAAAGATAAGAAGATATTTTAACTAACGAGGGCAGGAAGAACGCTGCAGAGGAACTTCATGTGCTCATTTCTCAAATTCTAACTGATTCAAAGATGTAGAAACCAACAAATCTGGACAGTTCAGCTGTTTTTAGCTCTCACACTCACAAGATTCAGCGGGAGTACTAGACCACACACCTGCTGTGCACAGAGACGACCCCCCAGTGTCTGCAGACACAGGAGGCCCTATAGAGAGTATGCACTGACGTCACAATATGTGCGACAGACTGGCAGATCCACTCATTTAGCAGCAGAGAACAACGTTAAGTAATTAATATTGGTGATAAGAATGTGAGATGCTTTAATTTAGATGAAAAGTGCAGTGTTTTAGTCATTTTCAGAAGGCCTGGTTATGTTTTCAATGTCATCATCATGTAGGTCCTTCTTCAATTTATGTTTAAAGATGAAATTAAAATTTTGGAGCCATACAGTTTTGATTAAATGCAGCATTTATTTCCCTGAGTTATGAAGATCTGTGGAGACAATTAAAACTGTTTCTGCATGATTTTTAGTTTATCCTAAGTCAGATCGATGTACCCAGGCTTTCTCTGGGCGTACGTTTTTAGCATCTGTTTATTTTTAATGTGACCCAGAAAAAATGGATTTTTTCATTTCATTAAAAAACAGAGTCAATAACTGGCCAAGTGAAAGTCATATCAATGTAATTATTACATCAATTTGTGTTAAATATGCTGATTTAACTTTTTCAAAGTTATTGTCAGCATGAAAAAGAATCTTTTGTCCTCAGTGTCACATCATTTCATAAACTGATGGTTGATTTTATGAAAAACAGCAAAAATGTAAAACTAGGGTTCTTATTAATCATTATCTCGCCATGTGTTCCCTTGGTGATATAACAGTTGCTGTAACATCATGGCCTCACCTTCATCATAAACCTGACATTACGGCTCCAAATATTTCAATAACATCAGCTCAGGGTGTTTACTGGTGAACATTGTCAAATAACAATGACAAAAAAACCCACAAACTTTTAAGTTGAATTAAAGTGTTTGAGAGCTTTGATTACTGTTGTTGGTCTGTGCTCGATGACAGTAAGTGACGTTGTGTATACCCTTGTAAACTTGACACAGGTCTTTCTGTCTTTTTTTCTGTCTGACACATTTTTACTCCATGTTCCCACCGGCATTACAGCATTGCAGAATGTTCTTAATGGGTGGGCCTGATAATATCTGGATGGGCCTCCGTATTTTACTATTTTATCAAAATGTAATTAGACAGTTTACCCCCCCCCCCGAAAATCTGTCACAGTAAAATTAACTTTGAACCAATTTCAACTTGTTTGCACCTACAGTAACTTGTTTGCATCAGTATCATTTTATCGATACTGATGCAATACCATTCATCCCCTACAACGCAGACGTAGATGTTTGTTTATTGAAGCGTCATTGACCAAAAGCACATAAAAAACATGTATTCTACTCTTGACCATCACATCTTAAAGTAAGTTTAGTTTTATTATTAAGAAAATATAGTAAGCAGATATTCTGCCTTTAAAGACTTAAGTGACTTATGTTTTCTTGATGACTTGATATTTATTTCATAAATACAAATACAAATACAACTTAAACAATACTAACGTAGCCCAATGTTGCACTGATTTTTATATCTTTCAAACTATGTTAAATAAAAAGTGTCTTTTTTGGGAAGACCAATGCATTAAGTTGTTTTCTTCCTGTCATACTTTCTTTAGTTTGTCACAAAACTGTATTATGTGTCAGTGTGTAAGCTTACATGTGCAGCTGAGAACTGTTTGATAAACCTGATTGGTCCCCACAGTCGCATGATGCGGAAAGGCGCTGCCTTGGCACTCGCAAAGAGAGAAAGACCGAAATAGTCCGTAGAACTTCTCAAATACAATTTTGTTAGAGTATGCATTTGCTATCAGTATTTTAGGGCAGTAATTGATACCAAAGCATTCTTATGAAAGTATCAATACTTCGATACTTGATACTTTCGTCCCTGTTAGAGAGTTCAGACATCTGCCAAAGCAGCTCACATATGGCTGTTATATCGATAATCAATAGTTCCACGGTAAAGTAACCCTCATAATATGATTCCTTGACATTGAAAACCCACCACAGTACTTTGAATATCATTATGACTTTGACAATTACTGAGCAAAAATGATCGTTCACTAATGGCGACTACCTGTTATTATGACCACCAAAATCTAATCATTTTCAAGATGGTCATTCTTGACATCTCCTAAAAATTTCTGCAAAATCCCTCCAGTGGTTTTTGCATAACCTTACAAGCAAACAAAAGAATGCAGGAAAAAACAACCATCTTGGCAGAGGAAATGAACATGTGCTGTGCAAGCACCCAGGACTAGTTGGACGACAAGTTGTCAGTTTCCCTGCTGGCATGTTCCCATCTTGTGGAGGCACAAAATACCAAAAATGCCGAAAGACCTTTGTAAAACATATGCAGTTGATTTTTTTGTGTGCAAATAATTTGCAAGTACTTTTTTATTATTTTCAAATCCACATCCAGTGCAAGCTTACCTACCAGCGATGTAATCACGCAGAGCGAAAAGCAGTCAAGTTTTCTAAAGTTTTGCGTCTGGTAAGCCCACATCTGACCAATGAGAGCACTTCTTGGCACGTGCGTCACAGTCAGACAAAACATTTATTGTGGAGGCCTGCTCGATGGTGTTTGTATCACAGCAGCCCATGTTATTCGACCAAAGCCATCAAAATGACAACAATGAGAAATTTAAAGACAACAAATGAAGGAGGAAAGTGTTGGAGCTGCAGTATGATGATGGTGACTGATTACTCAGTCTTCTTCTGTTGTGAACAGTTGGTCCTGATGCAGCTGTGGTACAGTATCAGCTACTGAATTCAACCTGGAAACGCACCAAGTTCTCCTCCTTTACAGAATCAGACATGCCCATTAAGTTCCTGTTTAATTAAAATCCTCATTTAAAGTTGAGTCTTTTTTCTTAGGATGTAAACACCATAAATATGCAAATACTCATGGCTTTAATGTGAATTACCAGACAGATCAAAAATACTCAAAATTTTGTGCCTGATATTTTAATTGCCTTGGTGTGTCAAGGCCTTTAGACTAATGGTTCCCTATTTCATGGCTTCTTTAACTCCATGTTCAAACCAACCATCGTCCTTTGGCAGTTTCTGGTTTTGCTGTGTTGAAAGGAGTTTCATTTATCAACCATCAACAGCTCTGGATTTTCTTTTCAACGGCTAAATACCGAGGTTTTTGTCTTGCCGCCATGATGAGGGATTCCTGATTGGCTATTACATTCATGTGCGTATATGTGTATTTTATATATGTATATATGTATCTATGCATATATGTGTATCCATAAAATAAAGAGTTTGTCTTCAGCCTGCTCTATTGTAAAGTGTCTTGAGGTAACACTTGTTATGAATTGGCGCTATACAAATAAAGACTGATTGATTGATAAATAAAACCATTATGAGACAACCAGAACCCAGAAAGGACCAAAACTGTCAGGGTGTCTCCAATCACGCTCTCAGACCAGGACTGTGCACCCTAACTGACAAATCTCATGTGAAACCTTGATGATTTTCATACAAATGGTCAAGCTAGGCTTCAGAACCAAAAAGGCCCTTTGAAGAATAGACAAAACCTCTTCATGAAACAAACCTTGGATTACCATGACGCGGATGACTGAGAACCCACACAGACTTCATAGACAAAACTTATCAAAAAGCCCCAATTCCAACTTTTTCAACTAAAAATTAATTGGATGTACTACAAAGATAAGATATTTAATGTTCAAACTAATAAAAAGTATTTTTTTGTCAAATAATCGGTTATTTTGAATTTGATGCCTGCAACAAAGGTGATGTAACACAGTGGTAAACATGCTCCTGTCCCAGCTTTTTTGGAACGTGATGCAGGCATTGAATTCAACATGAGTGAGTTTTGGCAAAATATTGTAGAGTTTATCAGTTTGATCATTAAATGGCTTGTTGTCGTAGTGTTTTCATAATATAGGTTGAAAAGGATTTGCAAATCATTGTATTCTTTTGTTTATGTTTTACACAACGTCCTAACTTCATTGGAATAAGGGTTTGTAAGTGCAAGCATAGCACAACAGTGCACAGCCTTCACAGTTCAGTGTCTTTGGAATTTTCTGTAAATATTTAGATCAAAGTCAGAAAAGGTTGGATTACCTGGTGGTCTGAAAGATTATATCAGCTGAATATCCCGTGGTGTGAGGTGTGTTAAGAGGGATAATGGTTGTTGGAAAGTATGTCGGCTGGTGTGTGGCATGCTCTGCCTATCTTCTTGTGGCACACCACACACTACAAGAACAAAACAGTTAAATCGGGACATTATGGGCCTAATCTACAAAAATCCAAAATAACGAGTGCTAAATTGAGTGTGCTAACTAAAACATTGCATGTGCTTTTTAGTGGGTGTGTTGCAGGTAATCTACTAAGATTGTGTGCGCAATTGATAACAGGCGCAAAAGTGGTCAGCTCTGAGTGACAAACGGGTCATAGGTTATATGACCTCCTCTGCGACGTAGAGCGCAAAACAGAGAGGGTTTTTACTTTACGCGTGTCTGCATGGCACACTGGATCATCCCTCTTTTTCCAGTCCATTATAATGACAGACAGTCTCCAAGTTTTTACATCGTTCATCAAAAAATTCAGTCAAT
This sequence comes from Cetoscarus ocellatus, assembly GCA_037902135.1. Classification (NCBI taxonomy): domain Eukaryota; kingdom Metazoa; phylum Chordata; class Actinopteri; order Labriformes; family Labridae; genus Cetoscarus; species Cetoscarus ocellatus. The sequence continues at coordinate 1,373,353 of JBAMNC010000640.1, read as the reverse complement.
GACGGAAAATTTGGTTAATGAAACCCCTGTTTCTTGTCACAATGACCGCAGCCCTCTGTGCGTAACGCTGTGCCTGTTTTGCACCTGCCTTTCAAAAGTGCTAAAATTAGACGCAAAAACACTGCGCACAATTAGTTGAAGGTTTGATAAATCACAATGCCGGTGCTACGTGATTACATTTGCATCTCCTCACAGTAATTTGCGCGTTCTAATCATCTGCATGTATTCTGCATATTCATGAAGGCAAACACGCTAAATGGAGTGTGCACGCTATTTTGCTCTTTGACAAACACAATCCTTGTATAATAATTACAAATGAAACTATCCAAAAGAGGTAAAGCCCACTTGTGTTGGAGAAACCCTTCCAAAAAATCTAGATGTAAAATCAGCCATATAGTTGCCACACACTTGAGGACTATTAAAGCAGGATACACAAAACACTTCAATAGGGAATCTGACTTTCAGCTCAGATCTCCAATTCGGATCAAACTCAGCAAAGGCCTGATTATTTGGAAGTCCGAAAGATTATCTTACCTGATGTTCGTGTGGTTTGTGGTGTGCTAAGTGTCATTTTATTCCCTTGGAAGAGGAATGGGGTTTCCCCGACTTGAAATTGTATTAAATGTAAATATCAAACGTAAAAATTAAACAACACGTTTAGTATTTATGATCAGGGAGCAAGTTGGCTGAAGCAGGAAGCAAACGTAGCCATGGCACAAAGTTAGACAGATGTCAAAATGGAGGTCAGACTCATTGATTTGTGTAAAACAGCGTAACTTGATAAGGAAAGGAGCTAGACGGAAATCAAAATCACCAAGGATGTTATAGGAAGCTAACTGCTAGCCGCATTTCGCCTCATGTTTGTTTACATTGAAGTTGCATGCAATCACATTAAATCCCAAGCTGCAAGAGCAGAGGCAATGCCTTCTTGGTAAATGAATCGGCTGGCTTATGCCGTCCTATATCTCTCTCTTTGAGGCTCACCACACACTACAGGATCAAAACTGGTAAATCTAACATTTTCTGTCTTCATGTGTGGCTCGCTCACTGTTTCAAAATTGGTTAAGACTTTAAAAATGTGTGTACCAAGCCTCAGACAAATGATCAGTTGCATTAGTCCCCCCTGAACCACAGGACCCAATTTAGGGTCAAAAATGTTTAAAATCATCTCACGTGCATCCAGCCTGACTTGTGGGACAAACAGGTGTGAAAGCAGATGATGAAAAAAGAAAAAGAAAAGAGTGCAGAAAAAAAAGAGATGAAAGGATGAGTAGACTCCAAATGAGGAGAAGGAGGAGGCGGTGTGGCTAACACACTGTAAGCTAATAAAGTGGGAGTACTCTACTCCCAGCCTGTCTCTGGTCCTGCTCTGCTGCTCTCAGTAAAACTGCTCTCTTTCTGCAATCAATAGCCCCATAATTTCACTCAAATAGCTGCCCCGGCTGCTGTGAAATGGCGACAAATCACGGGCACAGCAGCAGCGGTGGCAGAAGCACTGCTGCAACTCGCTGAGCCACAAAGCTCTGACAAGGTGCCAAATATTCGGTTTGTCTTCCTAAGGATCACTGAATGCAAACTCTGAATAAAATTTGGGAGAGAGAGGAGAAAGAGAGGAAAAATAAAGGGTGGGCACAGCAGCACACGTTTAGGCTGGACTTATGGCATGGAGGCAATGAGGCGTTTTAAAGCAGCTGGCTTGGAAGCGAGCGATGCTGTTTTGATTGCATTGTTAGGGCTTTGTCTGAGGTCCAGGCACATCTTCAGCGAGGAGCAGTGACGCTGTTGTCTATTTTGTGCTGTTGAAAAAATCCTCAGAGGAGTATTTCCTTCGCTTTGAGTCACACGTGCTTGATTTGAGTCTCATGGCACTTGAGTGTAGCCGTGCACATCCTGCATGACAATAATAATAATGAACAAAGAACAGACCAGGGAGGATGTTTCTTCTCTTTCAGTAAGATGTTGGACTGATTGTTTGGAGCTTTTGAGTCAGTGAAAAAGCACAGAATAATATAACATCTGTGTGGACATAGTACACTAAGAACATCTAAAAGTATTATTTTTATCCTAAATCAAAATATTTTTGTCGAAACATCAAAACTTTATTGATTTGAACGTTTACACTGGGCTTGATTTTGTGTGATTTCATGACCTCATCTGTGGACGAGCAACACAGCAACTTTCATTTCACTTAACTTACCTGTTGGCTTGGTTATTGATGTGTAATCATAAAAATGGGAGCTAGCGCTGGGAGATGTGGACCAAAATTTAGATCTTCTGAATGGCAGTATTAAGCCACCTACACACAGAACGTGACTTTGTGACCTGAGCGACCACTGTCTACGTAAAGTCAATGTACAACCAAAGTTGATAAGTTGGAACTCTTCAGGTGACATCGCGTGTGACTGTGTGGCAACAGCTAGTCAGCATTGTGTGGGTGTGTGACAGACAGTTTTTATTCTGGTTCACAGAGTAACAATCTATGTCCATGTAGGAAACATTAGTTAGTGAGAACATTAGTTCCGACTAGACGGAACCGCAGAGAACTCACAGACGATGCTGCTGCAGGGTTTTGTGGTTGGTAGATGAGTGAAAAGGATACAGTTGGAATAATGTCAGCTAAAACATCCTGTCATATGATATGATATGATCGTGGTGAAACTCGAGTGGACATGACGTCACTGAGCGACGTGACAGTGACCAAAATTAGGTATTTATGAACAGGCGACACTACTTGGGTGGGCGACATGATTTCAGTTGCAAATTTATTTATTTATTTTCCAAATAAAGGAAGCTTAGTAGGACTGTTTTGATGCAGAGGGCGACAAACACTTCCGATTTGGGCTCACCATGTTACATTGATCATATTCCACTTTATAGTAAACCAACACACTTACAGGTTCTTTGAGTTACTTCAGCCAGCAGCAGGACAGAGTGGACTCTGCTAATAGAACAGAGAGCTCAATGAAAAGCCCAAAATGCAGAAACGAAGAATCCCAGCTAAAAGTCTGACAATGGAGGACAAACTTGTTGATTTGTGGCAAAAGTCCCAGCGTAAAATGAAATTATATAAAACCAGAAAAGCACTTAGAGAGCGCAGACCTCCACCAAGCAGCTCAGTTCCGGCAGTGGCTTTTCCACAACCCCTGTAAAAAAAACAATTCTGGATCACCAGATCCAGAATAGAGCCAGGATCCAGACCAAACTGAAGTTGTTATCCTGTATGAACACAACAAGTTTTAGGAATATATCTTAAAATTTAGATTTTATATGAATTAATGAATGTCCTCAATGCGATTTCCCATTATCAAGTTCACATTTTTTGTGATGTCACTCTGGATCAGATCTAGATGAAATTTACCTTGATGATAGAGACATGGACCCCATTTTATCGTGTAAAATTGGAAGCAAATCTGTTAAGAAATGGCAGAGATGTGATGTTTTAAATTCTGCCCAATGTTAACCTGTGGGATTTTTGAAATTTTTGAATTTTTTTTGCATCCAGAGCAATATCTGTATCACCACCAAAACTGAATGGCTTCTTCCTTGGACCAAAACACACCTCTGGTAACATTTCATGTAAATCCATCCAGTATTTTTTCAGTAATCTTGCTAACAACCAGACAAACAAACATACGGTGGCAAAAACAAACTGATAAGGAGAGGAGCTGGATGAAACAAAACCTCAAATTTAGCCCAAATTCCTGTTTACATCATCTGCCAAGATGAGTACAAGATTACAAGCTGTGAGAGTAGGGGCCCTGGTTGATGCAGTGAATTTGTCTTAGGTATCTTAATGTTCACTTGGCTGTCAGATTGTTGCTGTACACACCTTGTGCACAGCCTCCCCACCAAAGATATAAAATGCTGAAAGCAGGCGATAGAGCACACTGTGGAAATGTCATGGATGCCATTCTTCAAGTCAAAAAAATACAGCTCCATGGGGTTGACCATGACACTTCATTCTAAGGCAGAGAAGATAAACACTCCTGCAAATCAGCAAAATAAGCTCATCTTTAACTACATTTTTCATTCTTTATAAACAGTTCTTCTCACTTATTTCTTTATGTCTTAACCACTTCAGGCTAATTTTCTACAGGCTTTAATGGAGCCAGAGAAACCCGTTCTTTTCTCTTAATAGGGCTGCAATATAAGGTTTTTTTCCTCAACTCCTGGGAAAGCTTAACCCATCCTAATAGCATCTCAATCACATTTAGAGCTGTTACAGTGACCATAACATGGAGCAGGAAACAGGCCAATATGTGGGCAGTGTTGCTGGAGCCTTAAAGAGGAGGGGGAGTGCTGCTCTGGGGGTCATTAAGGAGTAAACCTGATATAGCTGTTGAAAGGCGGACACACCTCAGAGGATTAGACATAAAACAGCACACACAGGCACAAAAGCAGCCCTGAAAGTACCGGCGCCGACAACAAGGATGTAATAATATGAAGCATGGATGCCTCTGACAGCCTGATGAGCTTACAGGACTCACTGTGTCTGACATGGTGCCAATTTTATCAAATGAGGCTTGTCATTTACAGGAGAGTATCCTCAGAGCCTCCACACTCCCTGCCTGTCTACAGACATAATGATTTCTATCTTTTATATCTAACAAGGTGACCATTACTGAGTTGGAAAAGAAAGAGGGAAATTAATACTTGGACAAAGCCTGGTAAACTTTATATTCAAGTCAATGATCATCCACTATTCCCATCCATCCATCCATTATCTGTACGGCTTATGCCTTGTCGGGGTCACGGGGGGGCTGGAGCCTATTCCAGCCAACTTTGGGCGAGAGGCGGGGTACATTGTGGACCAGTCGCCAAATAAAGAGACAGACAAGCATTCATTCACTCACCCACACCTAAGGGCAATTAATTAAGAGTTACCAATCAACCTTTTGGTCTGTGGGAGGAAGCTGGAGTGCTCATGCATGCACTTGAAAAACATGCAAACTCCGCAAAGAAAGGCCCTGAGCAACAGAGGGTTCAAACCAGTAACTTATTGCTACTTCTGACAGGCACACACACAACCTGCTGCACCACCAAGTCCATCAAGTCAGAGTGAAGTCATCGTGTGATACTTTTGTCCTCTAACAGCTTCAAACCAAAGGCACATTTAAAGGTAAATTGTCTTGAGCATTTGATGTAATACAGTATAAGGGCTGGCCTTTGCTAAGAGGGGGCGACAAACAAACACCCTGTAGTGCATGGTATAACTCACCATAACACAGGATCAGAGGAGCCATTAGCTTGTCTCTAAACCTCAATGAAGAGACATTCATGTGGACTCACTCAGATTTTATCAGCTGCATACCAATGACATTTAGGAATGTTTTATCAGTTCTTACTGTTCTGTTAGAGAGTGATTTACAGTAATCGAGGAGTTCAGTGCACTGTCTCTTTAAGAGATTCTAGTTGTTAACCATGTGATCTCACAAAGTCTCATGGGATTTTGCGACAGTTCAGGTGCAGGAGTAAGCGATAGCATGGCAGATCATCCCTTTGTGCCAACGGCATCTGTCACCATCTGCTATATTTCAGCCTTTTTGGGAGAATTGTCGGTATGTTTCTCTAATGCTTAGATCCATGTCTAATATCTTACATTGTAGTTTTGAGCTTGGACAACATTTTTTGTATTTGCTAATGCAGACATGTGAGTTAGCCTAATGTGTATTGTAGTGTGGTGCTGACCTACAATACTTGTTCAGTTTCATGTTTATAACTAAGCTAAAATAATTGGCCCTTGTCTTGTTTTGTTACTTACCTCCCGTGTTCAGACTTATATAAGCTAATTATATATTGTTTATGTGCACTGTATGTAAACTCGTGATATTTTGTTCCTCAGTTTTACGCTACCCTAGTTCGTCATTAAACGAAGTTGAACTGAGTTTCGTCTTCAACGTGGTGTTTGGGGAAGGAGTTATTTGCCTGTTGGCTCATGCAGGGTGCATGAGGGTCACAAAACACTTACCAATCATCTCCCTCAACAAGTTGAGCGCTCTTGTGGAACTTGACCGTCTTCTAGTTACTCACATTGTCAACTATATTTACATCTACATCAAAAAGCACAGGGAGCAGACACAGACAATGGAAAAAAACATCCCAATTGCAGTTATTTTGATAAATATTTAGATTATTTAACATAATTAGTTAATGATTGTAAAACTTGCTGTTTTATTGAAGGTATGTGCTTTTGATGCTATCATTTTGAACATTAAAGAGCAGACAATACATAGAAATTCACATGAAAAAATACAAATACCTCAAAATAATGCTAAAAAATAATATCAAAAAAAGGTCAGCATGTCATGTTGCACAGTAATCTTTCAATTTTGATTAGTACTCAGCTTTCATAATAGTGGAAGGCAGTAATTGTAATTGAATAAAAACTTGATTAATTTCCAGGCTCTAGCATAAGGTATAGCGGCGCTTTTATGTCCATTTCTATTTTTTTTCATCACAGTAGTAAGAGAGACAGGGAGAAAATAAATTCAGTGTAGTTAAGCTATACAGGCAGGACATACTAGGCTCTGTTTGTCCTGTCAAAATAAAACACACTCAGGCTTCAGTTCTTTAAAATAGTAGTGACAATTATGTTGTTTCTTTACCTCCCAAATGATCTTTGCCACTGATGCAGCACTGGGAGCAACTTTGGGTTAAGTGCCTTGCCCAAGGACACATTGACATGTGACAGTCTTAGCTGGTCTCAAACCCTCGGACTTCATAGTGACAGTGGAGCATGCTACCATACTGAAGCACTGACACCCAAGTTGCAATCAGTTTGTGTAAAAGTGGGAAACTGACACTGAGAGCTTAGGCTGAGTACAAAGATTTTTGCTGGATTTATAGTTCTCCTGATGACTTATTTTCTTTTAGTACGATCACAGCAATTTGCAGGGACTACATTTACTGTCCAGAAAAATCCTTGTTTGCTTTGCTTTTGAGAGCAAAGGATAGTGATTCCTAAGAATATCAAAATCAATAATCAAAAATCAAAAATCAGCTGCTGTAAATAAAGTTTGAAAAATAATTCTGTATGGCGACATGGTTAAAAATGAACTTATTACCTCCAACTAGAAGGTTCTGTGTTTGCCACCGTTTGTCTGCCTGTCTGTTTGTCTTTTGGCAAGATAAGTCAAAAAGTTGTGAATGGATTTTGATTGAAATATCAGGGAATGTTTCTCATGGCACAAGGAAGAAGAGATTTTGGTGGTGATCCGAATGTGGATACAGATCCAGGAATTGCTTTAAAGCATTAGTGCGATAGGACTGTTTTCCACATTTTTTGTATTTACCTCCACCAAGGATGTTATTTTTTATCTTTGTTTGTTTGTTTATTTATTTGTTTGTTAACAAGGTAACACAAAAACTACTGGACAGATTTAGCTGAAATTTTCAGGAGGTGTTGGTAATGGCCCAACTTAAAAATGATTAGATTTTGGTGGTGATCCAGTAACCGCCATTAGCGAACGATCGTTTTTGCTTAAAAACTGTTTAACTAATAATGATGATTCTGAGTGCTAGGTGTGGGTTTTCAGGGTCAAGGAATCATATCATGATGGTAACTTTATCATGGAACTATTGCTTATAGATGTAACAGCAATATGTGAGCTACCTTGGCAGAGGTTTACGCTCTCCGAGTGCTTTCTAGTTACTCAGTAAGCTCTCAGGAGATTTGGATGTCAATTATCAGGCAATGTTGGCCATGGCACAAAGGAAAGATGTTTGGTGGTGATCTCAATATGGATATGGATCCAGGATTTTTAAAAAAAGGATATATAAACCGTGCGAGATAAGGCAGTTTTACAGATTTTTGTCATTAACTTGCCCAATAATGTTGGAAATGCCTTGTCAGAGGTCTGTGGTCTTTTAATAATTCTAGTTTCTATTGCGACGGCCCCTGTGTATATGTTTTAATTGGGGATCTAATGATGTTTGTTCTCTCCGAGGTCCCTGTATTGGCTGCTTGAAATCATTCAGATGTGGAGCACCTGGGCCCGCTGCTCCACCTCCACTATATATAAGCTGGCTTCCAGTGACCTGTGACCCCTCTCTTTTCCCTTCTCCCTTCACCTGATCCCCACGCGCAGTTTTTTTAGTTTCCTTTGTTACTGCACTCTTTAACACCTTGCACCACATCATTCCCACACACCCACATATACACTACTGATATTATAGACATGACACACTCCATACCTTTAGTTAGTCTTTGCTTGCCTTACTTTAATTTGTAATAAATTATCTGGTTACTTTTGAAACGCACTCCTCCCGTCCTTTTGTCATGGCCATTGAGCCAAGTTATGACAAAATGGCGCCTCATCTGGGATTCGGGCCCGGGACAAATTATTATTTGTATGATTGCATTGTCTTAACGTCAATGAAGACGACGTCAAAAAAAACCCCAAACCTCTTCCCTCCATCTTTTCGCCACTCTCACCTTCATTTATCTTCTCTGACTCTCAGTATTCTAACAGGTAATATGCTGTGAATTTTTTTTCATACTGTGAAATATTCATATATGCGAGCAGGCCAGCACAGCAGCGTTTTACACCTACACACAACAGTGTGACAGGCAGACATCCTGTTACACAATAAGAGGCTTCTCCCCTGAGAGCTCTGCTAAAGGCTGGGAGTTAAATCTGAAATGGCTCGCTGTTAAGGAGGAAGGCTTGTTTTTGTTACAGAGGCAGACGAGGGGAGAGTGACTGAAGGCTGCAGAGAGGAGGGGGCGGGGAGGGGGATGATGGGTAAGTGAGTGGGGAGGAGGTGAGGGACAGGGAGTTGGAGGATGATGAATATGACAAAGGAACCGTGGGTTAGGTTATGATGAAATGTCACAAGAGCACAATAGGGTGAGGATTATTTACTCTTTCCAGGACACATCATGCAGCGTCAGCCAATGACTTCCAATTCATCAGTCTTGGAAATATTTCTGCTCTTATTAACCCTGCTAAAGTGAAAGTAAATCAGTCTCTGAATGCAGTGCAGAGAGCATTTATAAGGGAGTGAATGCCAATAACTACTGAGTCAAGTCCAAGTGCAGTGGTGTACGCTAACAAAGGTGGTTTTCACACCTGCAGCTTGGTTGCATTAATCGAACTGAGTGGAAAAAAAGCAACAAATTTCCATATTTCCTTTGGATTTTTTGATGTTCATATGGCAGTACTTTGAAGCAGGCCGTGTCACACAGAGGGCCGAGACTGCCTGGATGTGATGTCATTACATCACATCCAGAATGCAGCAGCACGTCTGGTCTTTAACTAGCCCAAACAGCACATGTTGCTTTAATTTTAATTACTTAAAATTAAAGCTCTACTTCTGGCTTACAAAACAGCAACAAGAACAAGGCTCCGGCTTACCTGGAAACCCTCATCCAGGTCTACGCTCACTCTCACCTGCTATGCTCTGGAAGTGAAAATCACCTGGCTCAAAGTAACTTGCTAGACTATTTTCCAAAGTGGTAGAATGAATTACCTAACATCATTAAATCTGCATCCAATAAACCTGATCCCATAAATATATGTAATGTGTAATAAATAAATCTTATCACTGTGTAATGCAGTTATCGCTACTGTAGGGTGCTTGTTGCATTACTTCTTTGGAGGATATCATACTCACTGTTAAACAAAGTAAGCCAAGACCAAGACATGTCAACTAAATTAGAATGCCCTATCATGTTACTCTGCCCCCTACAGGAGGTCCCAGTACACTGCATCTGGCTGAAAGGCTGCTGAACCAGGGCTGCATCAAAACACTAAATATGATCATTGTGAGATCAATCAATAGCAGTAAATAAAATAAAATCAATTGATAATGGTATTATCACAAACCGTCGGAGAAGTAGAAGTAGCAAAAAGAGTAAATTCAGAATAAGATAAATTGATTCTCAAAACTACTCTCTGATATTTTGCGCAAGGTGTATAAATAAGCATTAATGGTGCATGCTCTGAACTACCTCGATTAGGTTATTTTTGGAGACAAAATTCTGGACATCAGTAATTTCAAAACCCTGTTACAGCTGTACTTTGCAGTAATTATTAGCTAAAATGCATCATAGTCTACTGGCAACAGTGGTACTTCTTTCATCCACAGAAGTGAGTGGTGTCATGTTAGTCACGTGTCTGCAAATGGTCAACATGCTGTTTGCTGTAGTTTTCCTACAGCATACATTTCCATAGTAGCACTGAGAATAAGATACTGACAGGACTCAAGTCGCGCACTTTGGCGTGAGTTGAATTGTTGTAATGATGGATGTAGCAGAGAGGCAACCATTGGCCACCTGAGCACTTATGGCTCTATTTTAAGTTCAAGCTTAAGATTTTTTTAAAGAAATTTGAATATCAGCCCTGTTTACCCCCTCAAACTTCATCACAGTCCACAATTAGCATGATTAGCACCGGCCAGTCCCTCTCAGAGATCTTCATTATAGCACTGGCAAACAAACTGATTACATATAGTTATCATTAAATAAAATACATGGAGAGTTTGTCACAGAGGCTGCTTTCTATTTGTGTTTTAGCACAAGTTGGTGCTAACAGAGAAAGAGAAAAGGTAAGGGAAAACTATTACTCATTGTGTGAGGGTGCTATACAAACTACAAGGTGGATTAATAGAAAGTGAATCAGTTAAAGTAATTGAATATATTACATAATACATCAGTAAAACTGTATGATATCCATGGCTATGACTTTAAAAAATGGTGGATATCTGCACAGCTGACTGAGGGAAAAAAAGGTAGTAAAACCATCTGTACACACATTAAAGATTAAACACTGCAATAATGTACCTGCTGGCTTTAATGTTGAGGTGGTTAAATGTGGATAATGGATGAAGAGAGGGGGGTAGATAATCAGCAGAGCCCCCTCACAGCTCTGTGTTTGGAGATTAAATGATCTTCAGGTTGAGCAAAGATCCAGAGGTGTTCGGACCCTGAAACTTGTCATCATCAAAATAATGATGTCATAAATGTATAACTTTATTTTTAGAGCTGATCTTTGCCTCCAGTTCCTCTATCAGGCCTCCATAAAGAGCTGCTGCACTGGTCGTAATGTGGATGTAGTCTTCAGTTCTTGACACACAATTGCAGACCCGGATTTCTTAGAGTCACTCACACTAGGGCCTGAGATCTGTCTATCCATCCATCCATCCATCTGTCCATCCAGCTATGACATAGTAAACCCCAGAAAGTTAAGTTAAAAAACAAACATTTTGAGGGGTATTTTCTTCAAGGAGATGTAGCACATTTCTCCATAAACACAGTTCATTAAAATTGATATCAGTGATATCAATTTTACTAAACTCTACAGCTCTACTTGTACTCAAATTTGGAGTGCATGTACTCAATTTTGTTTGACTAGTGCACAAGTAAACTTTAAAAGTCAAGCAAAAAATGTCACTAGTACCACTAGTAGATCGAAAAATGTTCTCTAGTGCCATTAGTAGACTGTTTTGGGTCTACTAGTACTGCTAGTAGACTTAAAAATGTTCACTTGTACTACGAAGAATTATATGCTAATTAGGGGGCAGGGAAATGCAAATTCAAGTTTTTCATTGGATTTCGAAAATATTACAACCAATCAGGGTGCTGGTTTTGGCTATAATCCCTCCTACTTAATTTGCATTAGGTCTATTAGTACTACTGGTGAAACTTTTGTCATTACTAGTAGACTAAAAACAGCCTACTTGTACTACTTGTGAGTTATTTTGAGTTTGCTAGAACTAGTAAACAAAAATTTTGTTTCACTAATAAAGCTTCACTAGTAAGGCAAAACTAGTACTAGTACTAGTACTACTAGTAAACCCTGAGCCCAGATCTGAGCTGTAGCTGACCCTAAAAGGCCCTAAGATTTATGAAAATGTTATCAGATTAGCAGTGCTCTGGGAGCAAAGCCTTCCGCCAAGGCATGTCTGAAACAATTTGCCCTTTAACAATGTTTTAAAAAAAAAATCCTGGATTCAGATCATCACCAAAATCTTCCTTGTGCCATGACCAACATTCCCTCAAATCAAAATTGTTCATAACTTTTCACGTTATCTTGCTAACACTGTATCATTCTGAAATCAATCATTAAATCTTTCATTCAATCTTTATTTTTAAAGTCCTAAATGTCTTCAGTGAAGTTGAAGTTTTATCTCTAATTGGGTCATGAATTAAAGTGGGACGTCCTGAACCATGAAACTCCAGGGCTGAAAAGAGTCCCACTCCAGCCCTGCTAACAGGAGTTTGTCTGTAAACATGATCAGACTGTTTGCTCTTCCCAATGAATTGTATGTGTGTATTTTTTTAGGAGAGGGTGATGTGGGCAGGGTTGTGAGAATAAAAATCAGTGAAATAAAAGTATGACAGCTTCCTCTTCACTGAAAGAAGAAAGCTGCTGTGAAGAGCTCCAGAAATAGTTTTTGTTGCTATTTTAAAAGCAGGACAGTCTTTACAAATGGAGGTAATCAAGTTCAAAATGATGATGTAACAAATAAATGCTACACTGCATTTTCATATTCTGCTGTTGAATGATGATCCTGATTTTCATAACTTGGTTTAAACTGAATTAAAACCAAAAAAAGGGGGGGGGGGGGGGGGGGGGGGGGATCCTAGACCCCCAACAGATCCCATGACCTGCAGGGTTAAATACGTTTATTTCTTTATTTGTTTCTTTCTTTATTTGGTGTGATCTGCTGGATTTCTTTTGTGAAATTTTGATAAAACAGTTAGCATGTAGCAAAATATTGCTTTAAATAAATAAATAAATGAATAATAAATCTACTTATTTATTCTTTAAGCACTATTGTCACTACTGCCACTGTTTTGTACCAAAATCAACAAAAATACTTGAATCAAAATAAAAATACCTAGAATACTAGGTATTTATTACTATTAACTGTTTATTACAAACAGTTTCTGTACTGAAGACATACTCTGAGGTGGTTTCCACACCAACAGCTCAATTGCTTTGTTCTGATTCAGTAAAAAAAAACAAAGCGACTATATTTCCTTTGGATCGTTTCATAGTCACATGGCAGTATTCTGAGGCAGACCAAATCACACAGCATCACGTCACAGTCAGTGTTGCTATGACAACAAGATGCATTATGGGAACAAGGCTAGCAGGCTAAGCTATCCACAAAATGACTCACTGATAAATAGTAGAGGTTGAATATCCTGTTAGATACAAATGAACTTGTTTTTTTAATATGGGACACGCCTTGAGATACAAATAAACATTTAACTGCATGAAGGGTTTGGTTTGTATGCAGTTCTACTTTTTATTGCAGCAGATCAAGCAACAAACAAACTTTGTGGCGTTAACATCAAGTCAGAAAACTTGCTTTTCATCCTCTTTAATATCTTTGATCCTGGATGTTTCCGATAATTCCTGTCAACTCAGCACAGCAGATCAGTGAGACTGACATTATCAGATATTTTCCATCGCTCACGGCGGGGAGTGCCAGGAAGTCTTGTGATGTAATTTACCAGATGTGTGAGTTCTGTGATAGATGAGTTTGATATTTCTGAGTCATTTCTTGATTATCTGAGATTGATCAGATATCCTAGTTTCTTTTTTTGCGGTCAATATAGATGTTTGATGTGAAGAATGAACATCATAGCCTTCATCTCTTAAGGCTGGAGATATGTTTATGATTAACTACACATGCCTTTACGCTTCAACTGTGTTGGTTTGACATGCTGGTCATGCATGTCCTCAAAAAATCACAGTGAGGCAGACCTGGGACACACATGACCAGTGTGGAGGGAGCTCCACAAATTCTCGTTATTAGAAAAATATTATTTTTTTGAGCACATTTTTGATTTTTAAAAGCTTGGAAGTGTCAGTAGTGTGTCAGTACACACACACACACACACACACACACACACACACACACACACATATAAATTGATTAACAAAATTATAAGGCCATTGTAAGGTTAATGCCTCAGCTGCCCAAAATCAACAGCATTGGTAACCAACCGAAACCATTTACTATGTTTCTGTAAATGTTAAAACACCAGTTTGTAGAAGCTCTTTAACCAAAATGATATTTCTAATGATAAAATTTTATTATTATTGTTATCCAATAATTTTCAAATTTAGTGTTTTCCAAAAAAAAAAAAAAAAAAAGATAATATACTTTGATTTTTGAACAGAAAAATGGTTACAGTTGTTAATTATTATGCTTGATTAATATTTGACTTCTCAGAGAAGCCCAGTGAGCTTGCACAAATTTGGGTCTTAACAGGTAAATTCAGTTTGAAGTTCCTCATCCCTGTTCAAAATGTATGTCCAAAATATAACATTTTCAGTTTTAAACAAGTTTTTAAGAGATTTCTAATATATATATCTATATATATATGGATATATAGATATATATTGTTGGTGGCACTTGTAATTGTATCTAAAGAAAAAGAAAAAAGTAAATACATCTGCAGGAGAGCCTTTAAATGTGTTAGTTCATGCATGTTTTCAGGCTTTTTAAATGTATCATAGAGTGCAATTGAGGAACCTTGTCTCTTATAGTGACAGATCGACAAAACACACACCCTGGTGCCTTGTATCAAGACTGCAGAATTCTTTTCATTTCAGGTTTCATGCAGGATAATCCATGTCACTGATGAGGAAAAAGATGAAGGCTGACAAGTGACACAAAACTTAGTGAACCATTCAGATGCCTGCAACTGTAGTCAAAAAGACGAGCAGAGAGCAGTGCAGCTCTGACGAAAAGTGATCTCCACGGCAGAGCCCGGTGCTCATAGCCCTGCCTTGATTAAAGCCTTCAGCATCCAGTGGCTCAGTTAACATGCAGGGGAGTGGGAGAGAGTGAAGGCGTGGAGGCGACCTGAGGAGACGAGAACAGAACAGAGCGTAGCTTATGTGTGTAAATGTGCATTTATCTACGAGTGTGTGTGTGCAGAGAGCTAAGGGCACCTAAAGGAGACTTTCTGTGGATGCAGACAACAAGCAGCTGCTCTCTGCCTCCTCCATGATCAACCTGAACTTGTCAGAGCTCCTCAAAACCCCAGCGGCTTAATGCTCACATACATACTTAAAGTGTGTGTGTTTAAGGTCGTTTCACACCTAGATCAACAGGTGGTCTCAGCTTGCAGTGAGGACACAAAAGTGACAAACACAAAAAGGGTGACAAGTTCACTCATCACTCTGCTGCAGTCGAATAAGCAGTTGTATTAATAATAATTGCATGATGGCTAACAGGCTTAATCAGCTGAAGAACTTGTTCAGTTCCCAACATTTAGTCCAGCTCATTCAGGCAGGAGAATTTATCCTTTTTAAAACTGCTCTCTGTTTCCCACATCGCTGACAGTTTCTCTGTGGACACTTCTACAGGTGTTACGTTGTAATAATTCACCATGCTATCTTGTGTCCTCTATGGTCTGTTGGACACGTAGGCGAGCGTTAAAAGCTCCTCTTCTTGATGCACTGAGTTTCTTTACACTTCTATCATAAGGCGAGTCCCATAATCTCACATATGACATTTAACATGTGCTATAATCAGTGAGTCACTCTTTAGTTAGCTTAGCCTGGTAGCTGCCTTCCCATGATGCACAATGTGACTCGTAGTCATAGCAGCGCTGGCGGTGATGTAATAGAGTGGTGTAGGAATCAGTGGGACTTCCTGGTTCCCAAGGCTGAAAGTATACGGATAGGATATTAGATTATTTTTTTTATTATAAATACCTTGAATAAGGTTTGTGACTAACAAAACTATACAAGATTTTAAAGATTAATCTGGAATAATAAAATGCATATGATACTGTCTGCCTTTTGTTGATATTATTTCTTGGTTTATTTACATTTTTTATTTATGCGATAATGTGATGTAACTGTGAACAATAGACATTAATGGGATGATTTACAGACCAGAATCATAGCAGAACAATACAAATTGTTGAAACAAACTCACACAAAAAAAACATACAATAAAGGACAAAACCCCACACACACACATTTATGTAAAAAGTAAATATTTTCCTTTAAGATGGTGAAAAAACAAAAGACACAAGGGACAGGAAAGTTAAGGGGACTAATTTTGCGGACATATAGTAAATAAATAGTAACTATGAATGACTGAAGAATTAATAAATGTGCAATTAACAGAATTAAAACAAAGGAGTTGTTAGGATTGAAAGAGTTATTTGTCAGTAGTGGGCAAAAGCCTTTGTCCATGTGAATCTGTATGTGTGTGTAATGAGGTTGTTTCTGTTAGAGGGAAAATAGATTTGTTGTGTTAGTCTCAGTTGAAGACCACAACAACATCAGGAAAAGAAGAATGAATAAGTAAGAAAATGGTCGTTTTATGAGCAAATGTCCTACAGAACTTTGATGATGTGCAGTGGAATCAACACTCTCAAATGAACAGACGGTTGTTTATATTCATCCTGTCAAGTCTCCCTTTCCCGATTTTTGTAACACAAGAACAAGATGATGTAAACACCCCTCAGTGATCAGTTACACTGATTATTTATTGCTGCATTCATTAGGTCGCCCTCAGACTTTACACAAAAAAAATTAAAAATGAAAGGGGGTGAAGGGAAATTACCTGGGTAAAGTCCAAGTGAAAAACTTTACTGTTTGCCTTCACACATACAACTCGCCCACATAAATTAAGGATAATTTCAAATTTTTTGCAAGTGTGAATAGGGTTTATAACTTATGTGACTCGGCCAGCTTGAAATTCTGCCCTTTGAACTTGAAACGATCAAGGAAAATATGCAAATTCCTGTTTTTTTTTTTTAAAAAACAGAACAAAGAAACCGAGCCGTAAGTGTGAAAGCCACGTCAACCTGTCAGAGCTCCTTAAAACCTCAGCTGCTTTATACTCGCTGTACAAACACACACACACCTGAAGTGTGTTTAAGTGAGTGTGCTGGATGCCAAGAGCCTTACCGAGAGGATATGACCCTTTTGACTTTCCATAAATGTACATAATTCTGCATATATGAGTGTGACTATATGTATGCATGTGTAAGTGTGTGTAAGTGGACGTATGGAAGTGGGCTGGAGTGTGCATGTGTGTGCATGTGTGTCGAGGGACTGACGGCGAGGAGGAGGAGGAGGAGGAGAGGCTAACAGCATATTAACAACACCAAGAGAAGGTGGGAAGAGAAGCTTACAGACTATTTTACAGCAATTAAACACCGCAGTCAGTTCCAGCCTATAGTCGGCTGCACCTCCCCCTCTCTTTGTGTCTCTATCGTTCTGTATCTCTGCGTCTCCTTCCTCTCCCTCTCCTCTGTCTTTTCCTCCCTGATTCTCTCTATGAATCTTCCCTCGTCTCTCCTCTCTATGTAAATGTCCGACCCTCGGCTCTCTGTGGCGTTGTATGGTGATGAATACACCTTTGATTTCCTGCTTCACGTTGATGGCAGAGGAGGTTTTTTTTTAAAGGTTGTTACTGTTATTTAAATCTGCCACACTTATTATCACGACTGCTGCTCATCCAGGAGGTTGTACCATTTATTCCTCTGATTAATGTAACAAACAAGACGGTGCTGGCACTCTTATTTGATTTTATTGGTAAAAGGATTTGTTCTGATAATAAGTCAAATATTCAAGTTCGTAGCTATTGTTCAATATTTATTTATCTATTTATCACATTTCAAGCTTTTAGTCATTGCCAGTCAATCACATAATCCATAACAGAGGTTCTCAACCACCAGGCCACATACTGGTACCAGGTTGTAGAGAAACAAAGTACTTCCTTAGCTAACCAAGAAAAAGGACAAGTACCGTAACATTTCCAAGATAAATGTTTCAGATCATGACACAAATTTTAATATTAGACAAAGATAATCTAAGTAAATACAAAATGCAGTTTTTGAACGATGATTTTATTTATTAAGGGAAAAAAGCTCTCCAAACCTACATGACCCTATGTGAAAAAGTAATTGCCCCCTGAACCTAATAACTGGTTGTGCCATCCTTAGCAACAATAACTGCAATCAAGCTTTTGCGATAACTGGTGATGATGGAATTTTGGCCCACTCTTCTGCGCATAATTGTTTTAACTCAGCCACATTGGAGGGTTTTCGAGCATGAACTGCCTGTTTAAGGTCACACCACCGCATCTTAATTGGATTTAAGTCCTGGACTTTGACTCGGCCACTCCAAAACCTTATTTTTTTTTTTAAGCCATTCAGAGGTGGACTTGCTGGTGTGTTTCGGGTCGTTGTTCTGTTGCATAACCCAAGTGAGCTTGAGCTTGAGGTCACAAACTGACGGCCTGAACGTTCAGCAAAGCAGCCCCAGACCATCACACTACCACCACCATGTCTGACCGTTGCTATGATGTTCTTTTTATCAAATGCTGTGTTGTTTTTACTCCAGACGTAACGGGACGCACACCTTCCAAAGAGTTCAACTTTTGTCTGGTCAGTCCACAGAATATTTTTCCAAAAGTCTTGGGGATCATCAAGATGTTTTTTGGCAAATGTGAGACGAGCTTTTGTGTTCTTTTTGGTCAGTAGTGGTTTTCACCTTGGAGCTCTCCCATGGATGCCATTTTTGCTCAGTCTCTTTCTTATTGTTGAGTCATGAACTCTGACCTTAACTGAGGCAGGTGAGGCCTGTAGTTCTTTAGATGTTGTTCTGGGTTCTTTTTGACCTCCTGGATGAGTCGTTGTTGTGCTCTTGGTGTAATTTTGGTAGGTTGACCACTCCTGGGAAGATTCACCACTGTTCCCAGTTTTCTCCATTTGTGGATAATGGCTCTGACTGTGGTTCTCTGGAGTCCTAAAGCCTTGGAAATGGCTTTGTAACCCTTTCCAGACTGATAGATTTCAATCACTTTGTTTCTCATTTGTTCTTGAATTTCTTTGGATCTTGGCATGATGTGTTTATTTTCAAGATCTTGCAGTCTACTTCACTTTGTCAGACAGGTTCTATTTAAGTGATTTCTTAATTCAACAGGTCTGGCAGTAATCAGGTCTGCGTGTGGTCAGGTGAAATTGAATTCAGCTTTCAAAAAAATGTGGTTAATCACTGTTAAGTAATGAACAAGGGGGGAGCAATTACTTTTTCACATAGGTTCATGTAGGTTTGGAGAGCTTTTTCCCTCAATAAATAAAATCATCATTTAAAAACTGCATTTTGTATTTACTTAGGAAAATTTGTGTGATGAACTGAAACATTTAAATGTGACATATATACAAAACAATAAGAAATCAGGAAGGGGGCAAATACTTTTTCACAGCACTGTATGTTCACTTTACTTTCTACTGCCATAGATCCACCCTTGAACAGGATTGTGTGCAGCTTTCTCCTCCATCCTGTCAACAGTGAAAGTGTTTGCATGATGAGAAAGCTCAAACTGCAGAATCAGATTTCTCTGCTGCTTTGCTCCTGTAGTTGTTGCTGTTGGTTGTTCCAACAACCAAAGTGTAAAATTATCATGGCTGCAGCAGCATGGCTCCTCTCACTCATCTTATATGTAAACATTGACAAGCCTATACACTCATTTTCAATGTGCCGATGTCAGATGTGTGCCCGCTAACCCACCGATCAATGGTAAGTATGAAGACGCGCAACCTACGTAGGATGGTAGGTGGTCATGAAAAGACTCACTCCGCTCGTAAAATTGCAATGTGAAATGATAACCACCGAATGAACACAAGTTAAAAAATGCGAAGCATGTTCCAGACTTATAGGCATGAAAACGACTTTAATAACCCTCTATAAAGAAGTGAGCCTTCAGGGCATTTTATTTTGAAAGGATGACCATATCCTCACACATCTGCCAGTGTAGCTTGACTGTGCAGACTTTAATCCAGTGGGGCTTAACCTTTTTTGTACTATGGCCCGATTTTATGTAACACAATGTAGTTGAAGACCAACCAAACACACATTGGCCGGGGTATGACTCACAAAAGAGTATGACTAACAGCGAGTCAGAGGGTGCATGAGTTTGTTTCAAAACCCCAAATTAATAGACATTCACAAGCAATTGCTCTGTTTTTATCAACTGTTTAAGTTGCCTGAAAGTCACCTGTTGACACGTAACCAATTAAAGCGCTATCACTCGTGGGCACTGAGGAAAACTGTGTATATTGTTGTTATTGTAAATAGCAGAGAAATCAACCACATAAAACAAAATTAGCTTAAATAAATAATAAAAAAGTAAAAAAATAATTATAAGCAAAATATTCATTCAATTATCTTCCAATTTATTTTCTCAATTTTTTTCCCTCTTTCAGAAAAAAAGGCCCCCACACACTGTCTCACTTTATGCTGAAAAAAACAGATTTTAAGTCACATCACAACATTTCAGCCTAACAGACCTTCACTGATGGTGCATGCATTAATGAGGCTGTTAACGATGAGGTAGTCTTGTAAAGTTTGATATTTTGTGAAATTAAATGCATCAGAGGAATCAGATTTCACTGTGTTTGTCACCCTCCCCCCTGCCTATAACAGGTCCATATGCATGGGTCAAAGTTTGCTTACAGATGCACACATTATACAGACGGGTTTGTTTTCTATCGATCACATACTTTGCATATAAATTGGTAATACCAGTTTGTGTAAATATATTTTATTGGTTTTTCAGAACTTTTATCCCACAGGTGTACAGCACGTGTATGTCATTTCAATTCACAGTTATCTCCAAAAAACATAGGAGTGCACATTCATCAGTTACATTGGCCCATTGAGTTCACCCTTCCCTTCTTATCCCATTCCATTCACCCAGCCACATACTCAGACTCCTCCCAAATCCCCACCATCCCCTCCCACCATCCAGCTCACCCATAGGTTACAGGCTACAGGACACGATTAGGGCATAAGACCTTGGACAGACAACCAAAAAGGACAGGAAGAAAAAAAAAAAAGTAAGGGGGGGTATATAAAGCAAATAAGTATATCACTAAATAATGAGAAATAAGAGGGTAATCGTCCACCAATGTAATCAGTCATGTATGAGTTCCATCCTTTTCATTATCAAGGGGCCCTTGTAAGGAGTCATAATAATCAAGAAAGGGCCTCCATATCTTTAGAAATGATTGTGAGGACCCTTTAAGTGTGTATTTGATTTTTTCTAAGTGTAAAAATTACATGACATCTTTGACCCAGTGAGAAAAGGACGGTGGTGTGTTTTGCTTTCATTTGAAAAGAACTAAGCGTCTCACAAGGAGTGTAGTGAAAGCTATGACAACATGAGCTTTAGTTGGTAGGACAGCTCGAGACTCCTCAGACAGTTACACCAAAGAGGGCAGAGACCGGATCGGGATCTAATCGGGTTCCAAACATATCACTATAAGCTTTAAAAATAGTTGTCCAGAAAGTAGAAAGGCTCGGACATAGCCAGAACATGTGCATTAAGTCTGCTGGCTGGCCTCTACATCAGGGGCATAGTGGATCAAGGTTCGGATAAATCTTTGCCAACCTGGCCCTGGTAAAATGAACTCTGCGTACAACTTTCAGTTGGATTAGACTGTGTTTAGCAGACTTGGATGATGTATGTATCAGATCTAAGACAGAGTCCCACTGATCATCTCTAAGAACTATTCCAAGGTCCGAATCCCAGGCCTTTCTCAAGTTTTCAGTTGAGTATGGGTCAATTTTTTGGATGAGGTTATAGATCTGGGCATTAATCCTCTGCTGTCTGACTTCAGTTCTAGAATATGGTCTAAATGTGATTTGATGGGTTTATTTGGAAATATATGAAATGTCTTTTTTACGAAGCTCCTGACCTGCAAGTCCTGACCTGTAAGTAACAGGAAGAAATTATTTTTAGGTAAATTGTAGGCTTGGGATAGTTTAGAGAAAGATGCAAATATATCATCTATGTACAAGTTACAAATTGATTTGATCCCTTTATCAAACCACTGGGTGAATGCAGGATCCGTACAAGAGGGAATAAACACGTGATTCCCCTTAATAGGGGAGAGGATAGAAGGGCCTTGTATTCCAAAATGCTTTCTAAATTGAGCCCAAATTCTTATAGAATGATTAACTATTGTATTTGAAGTCAAGTTATTACAAACAAGGGGCAAGGCTGCACAAATCACTGAGCCTAGGTTATAACGCCATGATGAAAATTCTAATTGTACCCAGTCCCTCCCTTTCTATTATTGGCTTATTTTCGAGCCAGTGAATTAGTTTTTGGATGTTGCATGCCCAATAATAAAAAAGGAAGTTTGGCAAGGCCAGACCTCCTCAGCACTTTGGTCTTTGGAGGTGGGTTTTACTGATACAACTGGGTTTATTCCCCCGTATAAAAGAAATGATGATTTTATCAAGTGTTTTAAAGAAAGATTCCTGGAAGTCATCCATTGAGGTTTCAATGGCTTGGATTGTCTGGTCGTGTCTAGCAATGGCAGCATGGTTGGCTGAAATTTGAGCCGTCAGGCTTGAAATAATCTGCTCTTCCATGCCAGCGAGCAGTTTCTGAATATCCCCCAGAGACGCAGATCGTCTTCCTCATGCGTGGGGTCGTTGCTAGCTAGCTGTTCGGGGGCTAAGCCTCCATCTTGTCCGTTCTCGTTTTCGTTATTTTTACCTTTCTTAACCATGGCGAGCTGAATGTTAAAGACACCAACTTCGGAAACAGTCTCTCAAGATGGGTTCACCACGCTCAAAAATGAGTAGACATGACAACAAATATCAAATTAATGTCGAATGGTGACAGAGCCCTTCTGACTTGCTGCCTACTCCATCTCTTTCCAAACCGGAAGCCCCCGGTAATACCAGTTTAAGACTTCATTTGGTGCTCACGCAACATTTATAAATGAGACCTCAGATGTGTCAGGTCATCACACGTGCTCCTTACACTTAACCTTGCAATGCAGCTGGATCCACCAATTCATTGTCTGTAATCAGGCAGATCATTCTTGCCAAGCTCCAATCTATGATTGTGAGTGGCCCAAAGTGGGACAGCTCAACCACCCTCATTATAAGCAGGAAGAAGCGAGGGCTATGAGTAGAAGTTCTATCAGATCTGGACCACATTTCTTTAGTAAATAAAAAAAAACAAATAACACTTTAACCTCTCCATAGAAAGGATATTTTTACTCCATAATAAATCTAACTGATGGAACAATTGTCTAATCACCTGTCGGATATGCTCTTGAAAGGTTCTACCCTCCTCAGACACTAGCTGTGTTTCCATCACAGTTTTTTGTAAAATAAAAGCGATATTTCTAAAATTTTGACAAAGTATAATTGCGCTTTGAATGTGTTTCCATTTAAAGATTTCACTGCAGGAAGATGGACGCCCAAAACCTGTTGTGTGTAGGTGTTGTTATGTTTACATCAACTGCAGTTGCCTTGACAGTTTTGAACAAAAGACGAAGTCATTGGGCCATAGTTCAGAGGCAAAGTCCGTATGTGTGGCAAAGGGCACGTATAAGGGAACATATAGCGTATAAGCCTTTCCCCCCCACTCCGCTTCATTCCCCTATGTAGCATTGCTTTAGAGTTTTCCACTTGCTGTGGAGAATATGCCACGGCTTGTCGAACCCTTTCTCCCTCATTTCCCTTTCTATCTCCTTTGCTAGGAATGCTAAGAAAATTCTCGGTCTCCTCTTCTGTCCACACGTAATGTGCCATATTTTCTCAGAGAGAAGTGGTCATATGACCGGGTATGTCACGTCCTGTGACTTATAATAGAGGAAAAAGTGTTTAAATTGCACTTTTGCTATATATTTCAATAGGTTAGGTTTTGCACATTTCCAAGGGTAATGGAAACAAGTTACTTTCTATAGGCTCTCTCCCAGACATATTGAACAGTTAATTTGGTGTGTCAGGTTATCACACATACACTGAAAACTTTGTGGCTACTTTTTTTTTATATAAATTTGAGAGTAGTTTAAGTCTGAATCTTACAAAGACAGCCACGACTGAATAAATGAAGCATAACAACAGAGTAGACAATAGACTTCTCTCTTTATGTTGCTTTAAGGTCTATTTAAGATCATTTTACTGACATTTTCCTTCTCTGTTAGAAAATCTATGCATTGGATCTAACCATTAAAAGGGTGTTGAAGCTGAAAACTTTTCACATATGATCAAGACTTTTCTGCTTCAGCCTGAACAGGTGGTAAAGAATGCATACCTCAAATATAGGCATAGTGATTATTTCTCGTTAGAGGAAAAGGTAGTTCTCTTTGCTCCCTTCACTCCATCAAAAATAAGAAAAACTAAAAGCTCACAGGGGCTGTTGTTTCAAGGACTTGATTATAAAAAGTACATAATTGCTTGATTGCATCTGTATGCATAATTCTGTGTGTGTGTGAGGGTGTGTGTGTGTGTGTGTAGGCCCTTTTCCAGCACGTGGCGGCCCACAGACATGCTCCAGTGATTCAGACGCTCCTGAGTGCCAGACTGCTCTGATCCAACGTTCCCGTCTCTCAAAATCACAGCGAATAAACCTCGCACTTACAAACAGATGAAACACAACACCACAGGGAAATACCTTAATAAAATGTACATGTGATGTTCCTTTCATATAGTATATTATATTATATTTTATTACAGAACAACAGAGATTTAATCTGCTCAGTGACGCTGCAGATGAACTCTGTGCTCTCTTTTAACTCAGTCTCTCCAGCGCAGTGGGTCCAGAAAATGTGCCATTTGGTAAATTACTGTACAAGCTCTGTGCTTTTGGTGATAATGAAAATAGAACAATCAGTCACTATAACTGCTCCTCCCAGGTTTTTGGGATGTACAAATTTATTGGAACAATGTTATTATAGGTAAATAAGTGCAAAAAAGTTGATTACTGGTGTCGGCAGATATGAACATTTTTGCCGATATTTACAGCAGATGGATTGGCTGCACATATTGGCAATATATATCCCAAATATTGGCAGAATGTACAAATGTAAAGTTGTGGTTTACCTTCTGATAACTTGATGTCTACTTTTATAAATAAAAAATACACAGCAAATTGATAAGAGATACAATTTTGTGTTGGCAATATTTCAGTGCAGAGTTAATTCTACTCTGGATGGAGTCAAATTACTCTCAGTTGAAAAACAGTTTGTGTCAAAAACAAGTGAAAAAATTACATTCTAGTTAATCAAATCCAAATCCAAAGGTGTCGCTGCAGGATTTCTGAACTCTGAACTCTGATCCTGTAAGTGACACAACCAACATGATGACAACTGCAGTGCATTTTTTTTTAGATAGATAGATAGATAGATAGAAAGATAGATAGATAGATAGATAGATAGATAGATAGATAGATAGATAGATAGATAGATAGATAGATAGATGCTGATTTCCCCTTGGAAAGCAAACCTCCACCAAGGTTCATATATTGCTGTTACATCTATACACAATAGTTCCATGATCACTTACCATCATAATTTGATTCCTCGACCCTGAAAACCCACACCGAGCACTCAGAATCATTCTGAACTCAGAATCATGTTGATATCATTATTAGTTTGACAGTTATTGAGCAAAAACGATTGTTTGCTAATGGCGGTTTTGTGGATCACCACCGAAATCTATTCATTCCCAACGTCTCCTTAAAAAATCTCACCAAAATCCATCCAGTAGTTTTTTGTGTAATCTTGCTAACAAACAAACATACAAACAAACATACATTCAAATAGAAAACCATACGCATGATGATGACTGGCTAATAAGCCGGTTTAGATTCCCCAGAACAGTGCTCTTGGATCTATGGGCTGAACTGGGCCCAGTGGTAGACAAAACCACCCGCCGGAACGGTGCCATCCCGGCACGTATACAGGTGCTGACCACTTGGGGTTTCTGTTTCTCTTCAAGCGGGAATCAGCCGACAGGTGTGTGTTTGATATGGTTAAGAATATTTAATGTTATATTTTCTGTCCAAAGCCCGTTTTGGATGTGATATAATACAGTTAAATTCTGTCCTTAGGTCTGGGATATCACAGTCATTCCTCAGTGGAGGTTTTTGTTCTCTGAACAATTCTAGCTTTTATTTGCTGTGAACTAAAACAAATTTAATACTCAGAGAGTTTAGGATATAAAGGCCTGCTTCCAAAAGAAAGCTTCCTTCAAATAAAGACCTGGGACTCTCTACACTTTTGCAAACAAAGCCCCTAGCATATGGCAATACGGGGGAAGCAGACAGTTGAAAGCAGATTACATATTGATGTCTCTGACACATTTAACTGTGCTTAAAACCAAACTTTGTCCCATAATTCATTGTAGAGTGATGCAGGAATGAGTCCAAATTCTTGGCATCTAGCACTTTCTGGTTTCCAACCCTCAAAGTAATATTATTATTGCACATTAAACAACAAGGTCTCATGTGCCTGTGTTCAGTGCGGGCATTTTTTTAAATTAGAAATAATAATGTGCATCTGATGTTGTCTACTTTTTTTTGAAGGATGACGCTATGTAGGATCACAGAATACCTTTTTGGATAAAATACCTGAAATAAGGTAATAAGCACATTTTACATGGTAGATATTTTTAATTTTAAAGCCATGTGTGTTTAAAGGGATGATTGCTAACAAACTGCTATCAAGGACCACAAAAATGGCTTAGGACCCAACTGTAAGCATTTCTGATTGCTTTTTAATAATCAGTTATTCAAACACTATTGCCAAAGACACAAGGACCGATTTGATCAGGTCACTCGATTATGAGGACACTCTCAAACAAGAGGTCACAATAAGATGTTATAAAGTGGAAATATTGTAGTTGCTTCTAAATCAAACCGACGTGTTGTAGTTTCATGTATAAACGTTGGTAAAGAAGGCCTTGTGCCTCATTGTGATATTAGACGGATTATGTTGGTCATCAAACCTCACTTTCAGAGTGGTTCAGTCTGCAGTAAACTTATCTTCAGGCTGAGTCGGTGATTCTGTCTGACAGTTCAGATGATGAAGAATACAGATGCAGTCAGACACACTGTGCCTCACAGTGGGCTCATTTGCAGCCCTGTGTGTCTCCAGACTTGATTGATTGTTTTCTTGGAGTTTCTTGAAACACATTCAGGCATGAAGCTGGAGAATACATCTCATCTTAAGTCAGTGAAAAACATTGATTACTACATCTGTTTTATGCTGCAGGTACAGGCAACATAACATGCAACTCAGCCTGATAGCCAGCTTAGTGAAGGCAGGGTCTTTTCCCACAAAAACAGATCATTTCACAGTTTCTTATTCTTTTTTCTAAGATTCTAATTAGAGGGCTGCATTGGGGTTGAACCTCAAACCTATTTTACTGTTGACTGGTTGGAGGCGGGGGGTGGAAGGTAAGTAATTGCATTTACTTGAATTAATTTGAGTATCTTTTTTGTTCTTTGGGCCTCCCGGTTCATGGCATGGACTCACAGTTCATGCATCTGCACCACCAGGTTACTTGCAATATGCTCTCCTCCTCATTTTCTACAAATGTTTTCCAATCCCTCATTCTACCATTCGACTCATTCGACTCCATCAGCAAAAGTTCTTCCTCTGAATACGCTGGTTCATAGAGATATTCAAATAACTGCATGTTGTTGTTACTTGCGGCAAGACCACTGATTTTAAGTTTATTTTTTGTGAAGTTAGAGTTTGTTGTTTCTTTTTCAAAACCAACGACCTGAATGGCCCATTTGTTTTATCACAAAATAGTTCTGAACACAGGGGTTTTAACCGAGAGAAAGTAAAACACTGTAAAGTTTCCTACTGCTGCATCTAGTCGAGCTAAAGTTATTATTAAAATTATGCACTTTCGTCACAAAAAACATTGACGTTTATAATGGAAAATCCAATTCATTTACATTTACATCATTATGGGAATTGTAGTTTATTTGAAAACTGATGTCAACGTTTTCCAAGGCTATGTCCCCACATTTGCCAGCTTCCCTTGCAATGCCAGCGGAGCAGTTCGGCTAACACAATGGCTAATGAAAGCCTTGTAGATCGGCACGTGAGAAGCCACTGCCATGACTGAACTGCTTGGCAGAGGTCTGCGCTCTGGGAGTGCTTTTTTATTTATGTATTTATTTGTTGTTGTTGTTAAAAAAAACAACAATAAACATATTGTGAAAAATGTCTTGCCTGGTCCACAACAGAGGTGCTGGATTTCCACTGAGTCTGAATTTTATGAATTTGGAGTAAAATCAAGCCACAGAAACAAAATTCTTTAATATAAGCATATTCACTGGCCCCATTTGCAGCCCTATTTTCTGTGAGTACTATTTTGATACAAAGTGGGAGTTGATGTCCGTCATTATGGCTTGTGTTCAGGCTGACCACTATGTACCTCATCAAGCTCAATTCAAATATCCCGCACTATCCCTTTAAGGACCTGCAGGAACCCTGCTTCAGGGAACAAATCCCTTTGCTCTTCCTCCAGCCTCACCTAAGCACACAGCTAACAGATGTCACTTCAGGACAACACGATCATCCTCCTGCGAATGATCAGACATTTATTAATGAAATTACACAAAGTCCTGATCGATCATGTTGCATTATTCAGTGTCCTGACTCACAGATGATGATCGTCTCTGTAGTTACTGATGATGATGATGATGATTATGGCAGTAATGATGGTAATGACAATGCTGATAATTCCTCTGACAGTTACACTGATCACCATTCAGGCTGATTCACGCTGTGTGACTGAGGATTATTAAATATGCACAAACTGTAGCTGCTGTGCTTTTATACTGAAGGGGAGCGCGATGAAAAGAAGCGAGAGGGGAGGCTGACTCACCGCCGGGTACGGAGGTAAAGGAGCTGACAAGTGGACAGCTGGTGGCTGCTGTCTGCTGCCTGTCATATTAATGACGACGGAGACTCGGAGAAACCGGAAAGTTCCACCTGCGCCCTTCATAGAGGGGGGTTTGAAAAACATGAGCACACTTGCGAGGTTTCACTTTTACAGTGACAGCTTATGCAACACTGACGGAAAGTTACAAGCGCTGGGAGTATTGATGGGAAGTAATGAGTGCTTGTTAGGGGGTGGGTCAGTTTGATCAGGGAGTGTCAGAGAGGAGTCCAGCTGATGTAACTCTTTGTGTTTCACCATCAGATTCATAACACTGCGGTTACAATCAGGGCTGGATAGTAACCAATGACAGAAGATTTCAGTTTTAAGATACCCCTTAAAAATAACTCTCACCCCCCCCCAAAAAAGTTTTAGAAAAGGAGACCTCTCCAAAAGGTACACCCTCTGCCTTTCCAAATGCATCTCTGAAATTCATGATCAGAGGGTCCTGAATTTACTTGAAATGATGACAATTATTTAACCGCTTGGGCACAGTCCTTATTAACGCCTCAAAGGGATAGTCCAGAATTTTTGAAGTGGGGTTGTATGAGGTACATGGCATTGGCCTGAACAAAAGCTGCAGTGACAGACATCAGCTCTGCATCTGTGCCAAAGTAGGTGGCCAAGAAGCTGAACCTATATATTGCTGCTAAAGGTCAGGCTCAAGGTAAACTTTATTATAGGTGAAGGGCAATTTGTTTTACAGACACGATGAAATACAGTCTTGCACACAAAAATAACTGAACACTTCGGTAGATGCACATTAGGCTCCATAATTTAAAGAATTTTAGGTGATAACAAGCCACAAAACCAGAATAGGGTGATTACCTGCTATAAACAGAATATTTACAACATACCTTTCTCCTACCACTCCGCATTGCTACCTTCGCCAAGTAGGTTATGTTTTTGCCAGTGTATGTTTGTTTGTTTGTTAGCAAGATTACGCAAAAACTACTAGACAGTTTTTGCTGAAATTTTCAGGAGATGTTGGCAATGGCCCGACAATAAAATGATTGGATTTTAGTGGTTATCCAGTAACCGTCTTTTATTGATATCATTTTTGCTCAATAACTGTCTAAATAATAATGATATCAACATGATTCTGGGTTCATGAGTGCTAGTTGAGGGTTTTCAGGGTCAATGAATCATATTATGATGGTAACTTTATCATGGAACTATTGCTTATAGATGTAACAGCAATATGCGAGCTACCTTGACAGAGGTTTGCGCTCTTCGAGTGTTTTCTTGTTATGTACTTTGTTGCACGGCATCCCCTATTACGTGCACATATTTTGTAAAAATGTACAGTTTTAATGACTTAAAGACAATAAAGTAAACATGCAGACCACCAAACATCAAATCAAAAAAGTGAGTTTTTAAAGAAAATACATTTCAATCAGGAAATACTAAATTTGAGTGATCAATTATTTATTATACAAGTTGGTATGACTGAAAATGTTCAATGTCTCTGTGGTTAAAACCTCTGGTGATTAGACTCCATTGTGATTTCCCAGTGTATTTCAGAGGTACTGAACGTGAATGCAAGATAGGATACCCCCCTTGGACTCTAGACTCTGGTGGTGGTGAGGAATACAGGATATGGTGAGTAGTAGATTTCTGAGCAGCTTGCTGGGACCCTGATGCGATGGACTGTGAAGCTGCTGAGGTGAGGGGCCAGAATTCTGAGGAGTTGGACCTGGACGCTGAAGAGACGGGTGGAGGAGGATTGCTGAGGTCACACAGAATGACACCACCACACTGTCTGTGGGGGAGCAAAGACACTATTTAAAAATATGACAGCAGCAGGATGATTGGTCAGACGGGTGATGGCAGAATCTGGTTGGCTCCGTGCTAAAGTGAGTGTACACCCCTTATCAGCTAATGACTTGAATAACCTGTGCTGGTAGACAGGGTGAATTTTCGCTTCATTTTTATGATGCTCCGCTATTAAACATTAATGCTATAATTGTTTTGTTTATAAATTCATATTTATTCCATCAATACAAATATAAACAGCATGAAATATGTCGGCCTATCACTGATTTCTCAATCTTATTAAACTAAATAAAATCAATTCCTTTATTTTTTAAAGTGCAAAGACTTCATTTCTTTTTCTTGAGTAATAGTTTGACTGAGCAATTTTCACTTGAAGTAGCATTTTGCCAGGAGAATCCATACTTTCTCACAATTACTGAGTCGTGTACTTTGTCCACCACGTTGACAGCCCGATCAGGGTGTGTCCATGTATGAACGCTGCAGGGAATCATCAGAAACATTCACAGCCAGTGAGGAGAAGAACGGTTCTCAGATTAGATGCCCTGCTTCAGTTTTTATTGATCCCCTCAGTTACATTCACTACATTTTAAGAGATAGAAAAATCCTTTAAAATGTTGCAGTGATAAACAGAAGTATAGAGTTCTTCTGCATGCTCCATTCCTGTAGAGGCCATGTTTGTGCAGAAAAAGTGCTGCTGATTGAAATGGCGTTATAAGACAGGGAAAATGGTTATTTTTTTGGTCAGACTCAGTGGTCTAAAACTGAAAATTGTCTGGAGCTCATGTGCTCACTGCAACACTGGCAATGAGTAGGAACCATAAATTACAAGAGCACAGGATATTTAACTGCTGCCCTGTTGCTAACGACAAAATGTGTTTTGTTTGTTTTGGTTCATTTTTGGAGAACCCCCTGCTGTGTCAGCGGGCCTCCCTCTGTGCTGATATCAGTGAGAACACTAACATGATAAAAATGAATGCTGCAGTGTCTTGAATAACGTTGCCTTTTAGGTGATCGGTGTATCTCTTTTTTAATTTGTGCAAAGAACAGCTGTGTCCAAGCTGCAGCCTAGGGAGCAAACTGCTGACCCCCAGTCCATTAACCCGCAGAACATTGAAAACAACTTAAACATGCACCATATGAGAATATGTAGCTTGTGCATGGATCTTGGCAGAAAATAGAAAAAATGCACTCATTTACTGTGCTTTATGCTCTGTATTAAGGTCTGATTTTCAAAACCTTACAGGCTTGTTGTCCTTAGCATCAACAGTCTTAAACATTTTGGCAGATTTATGCAGAATACTCCTGATTTGAGTCAAAGGGCCCTATTGTATGCCCTATTACTCAGGTGTCATTTTTACACCCAGCTCTCACACCGTTTAGATGGCAAATAATCATGCACTCCCATTTGTGTCCAAGGGTGTTTTTGTCAGAAAATGAGGAGTGGTCAAGCACAAATCTGATGTGTTCCTAACTTGACTGCTTTAAGCCTACTTATACCTGGTCAAAAGTCTAAAATGTAGGACGCAGAGTGTTTCTGCTACTTTGATGGCATATCAGAGAAATAAATGCAGAACCACGGAATAAAAACACACTTTATTAACCTTGTTTCACTCACATGGATGCAGTGCAGCTCACCTTTACTGTTAAAAATCACAGCATTTGTAGATAAATTCAGTTTAAAGTTCATAACTGTACAGAGAGCTGAGAGACAGTCTGGCTTTTTGCAGTGTTACTTAGTCGGCTATTTCTGTGCACACCAGTGTGTGTCATACTCCCAGTTTATGTACCAAAAGCTTGGGCTGCTGTTCAATTTTAACAAAAATTTGAAATGTATTGCTCAACTTTTACGCTAATCATTTTGAACGCCTTACCAAAAAAATGCTTTTCAATCAATAGCTAGCAGTGAACTAAAGATGTCACTTATTGTAAATTTACACCAATTGTGCATGAATACACAACCTTAAATATGAAAAACTCAGTGTGACTGTGAACCTGGTGATTTTATCCTTGTAAGTGCAGTCTCATTATTTAATAGCTATAACTAGTATTGAAACTTTAAACTGGAGACAAATATGATAAGTGAACATACATTGCAGTTTAATGACGAAATAATTTCCCACAATCCCTGTAAAATAAACTGATGTCATAAAAGAGTGGTGCAGGGATGATGTATTTTTGTAGGTCAACACAGAGGTTAGCATCATGCTGGTTCCCAGGACCAGCCCACTAAAAGCCAATGGAATTATTCATCGTGTTTTGGATCATTGATGATAATAAGCTATGGGGCGGACAAAAAATTATGAAACTTACATGATGTGCTCCTTGTGACAAACTTAACAGGCTAACCTACTTTTTATGATGTTTTAAGCTTAAACGCAATCAGCTGGAGTGAAAAGCTATTAGTAAGCTACAACGGGGCTACAGCATGCCGGTTGGACAACTACAGTATTTCAAATGTGTAATGTCTCGCTATTCCCTCTTCTTTGAGAATTTCCTCTTGATCGAATGACCTGATCAAGTTGATGCTCATGGCTGTGGCTACAGTGTATGAATAATTAATCATTAAAAAACAACCGGAAATGCTTGCTGCCAGGTCCCCGGCCATCTTTGAAGTCCTTATTAGCAGTTGGTTAGCAACCATTGTTTTGAACCACACAACAGTGGTTTAAGATTCAAAAGCAGACAACAACTTGTGCATTTTATTATTTCCCATTAAACATTAAAAATCACTCCTGCGTGCGTTCACCACAAACCTTATTTTAGACCTTTTTCTGAAAGCAGTATTCTACATTTTATTGACTCTTGAGGGTTGGGAACCAGGAAGTGCTAAATGCTAACTCACTTCAACATTTTTAGACCTATTCCTGCACCACTCTATTCAACCAGCTCAATCTTTGTTTTATTTTAATGCAACATCTTTTTTATATATATTATTAAATCTGTCATTTGTACTTCAATTTAGATTTTATGGTGTAATTTATGTTCTAGAGATCTAATTTCAGTCATTTACTCAACATTATTTTATATATTCATATTTCTTCACGCCTTGATATCCTGATTGTAACTATGTAACCCACTGATTGTCCTGACCTAATGTTCAACAAAGAAACAAAAGAAAAACCCTGTTAAATTCCAGCATAATTAACAAATTAATGTTACTCTATGTGCTAATTGATGATGAGTGAAGCTCAATCTGTGAGTGTGCACACTGATTTGCATGTATGTTCACTTAGTTCATATCTGACTGATTCTTTCCATTTTCAGCCGTTAATGGGGCTGCAGTGATGCACACAAGGTTCCCTGGGAGGAAGAGGAAGCTTATCTCAGCGAACCCTTCTCTCTTTTAGCCATCGTTCATTGACATCATAACTGCGTCAGCGCTCGGTGAGAGGAAGCTGGTTTGGTACAATGGAACAGAAAAATGTTTATCATTGTGGAGGATACACTGATACAAGATTTTCAATAAACAGAACTGAAACTCTGTGAATCACCTGCATGCTTCTTTAGAGTCCAAGTTGTCAAGGTTAATACACTCTTGCATCTGCTGTCACTACCTTGCAACAGCCTCTCAAGGTTGTGCAAGTTCAGCCATGCTTTTAACCTTTTATACAAATTGCAGTCTACACAGCACTTTTATTTCTTACCATTGGGTCAAGACCCAAAAGTGGGCTGTGAGGCCATTTTCAGTGTGTTGTGCAGAAGAGTTAGGGTAAGGCCTGTTTTACACTGGATGCATGTTTATTGTGTGAAGGCAGTGGTTTGTGCTTGTTTTCATTTTGGCAAGAAAATCGCGAGTCAAACCTTTCAGACCAACAGTGGGAGGTTCAAGTCTTGTTCACATCTCCAAAAGCCAAATATCTCAAGAGTAGGAGCCTTGCTTATTTTTTATGCGAGCTGCACATGTATCTTCCCCAAAACAAACAGGAAAATGAATAATAAACCCCTTTCCCACTGACTTTTTATCAGCTCGCCTCTGATCGGCTCCAGTGGGAACGTCGCACCCAGGTGAACGCGCTAATTGGGATGACGTTGGTGTAACTTGCCATCGTCATAATATCACGCCCGTAACTCGGGGCAACAAAAGGACGCCGGCAATGGAGGATACCTAATTCCACCCCCCTTCGTATCATCGGCGCTCCAATTTCGTTCAGTCTGCACCAAGTTTGTCTATTTTGAAACACAAAAGTACAAAGTATTGAAAACAGTTGACCACCGTGTCCATGGCTTCCATGCTCCTTTCATCAACATGATGACATCAGCTTAACGCACCAGAGGAAAAAAAAAACAGTCATGCAGCTCGTCTGCTGGCGATTAGACCCAGGTCTGCTGACAATGGGAAAGGAGTCACTTGCCGATGGTTAGCGGGTTTACCCACATCTTAAAAAACCCGCGTTTATATGTTTATTTTAGTGGGAAAGCGGTAATAAAGAGCATATTTACTTAAAACCAGCTACTATGTATGGTGTGTACAACAAGCCTCCAGTGTGAACCCACTAAAACACATAAGGGGAGAAAGAAATGAGATGCAATGTTAAGGGAAAAAGTCAAAATGGTGAAATTAAAGTTGAAACATTGATAGTAATGTTGAGTAAATAGCTAAAATACAAATTTAAGAACTAGAAAAGCACGTCCGAGAGTACAGACCTCCGCCAAGCAGCTCAGTTCCACCCATAAATTGTGATTTCCACCCAACATTATAGTCCTGTATTTATTTTGTGGAATAAAAAATATCAATCTGCAGGAAGTGTGATTTTTGTTGATATATATATCATCCAATAGAGTGACCTAGTCAGTAGTGGGTCTTGTAACTTGTTGACTGAACCAGTTTGCTGCTGCTTGTTGAGATGGTGGTGTTGTGCGCGCCGTGGCGCTTCCACTGGGCGATGTTGCCAGCCTGTCGGTCGGAGCAAAACCACGGCGCTTCGGTGAGCGGTGTGTTCGCTCTATGTGGAATTTGGGGCTCGGATTTTTACACTCACACACACAAAGACTTCTGGTATGACAGACTATTTCCGTATTGACATTATCAGCAGCCTTGTTTTGAGTGATTAAATGGCACGTCTGGAGGGACAGCGAGCGAGCAGAGCTGCCACGTATGTTTCTATAACATTAATGGGCTCACAGTTGCATTACTAGTAGTTGTGAGTTGTAGAGGACTGGGATGTTTGTTACAAATTAGGAGAGCCTGCTGCCTTAATTTATCTTAGAAACCAAGGCTCCAGGAACAGCACCGGGCTTTTTCCATTGGCAAAACTTTTCCTCCTCCTCTCCGCTGTGTCTGTGAGCAGAACTGCATGCACAGCTTTCACTGCTGATTGGCTGTTCGCCGTTCCGTGAGACAGCAGTCGGAGCAGCATGGGGAACTCCTCCCCTGGCATTGCAAGTGAAGCTGGGAAATGTAGTGACGTAGGCTTGAAAAACAAGACATCAGTTTGCAAATAAACTACAATTCCCATAATGACATAAATGAATGGGATTTGCCATTATAAACTTAAATGTTTTTTGTGACATCAGTCTGGATCGAATCAGCACCATAAAGTATTGGCTTCTTCCTTGGACTAAGCCACACCTCCGGTAAAATTTTAAAGTAAATCCATCCAGTAGTTTTTGCGTACTCTTGCTAACAGACAAACAAACAGACAGACCCTGGTGAAAACATAACCTCCTTGGTGAAGGTAATAAAGGCTTCTCTTATTTTTACTTTATTTCCAATATTATAGTTCATTCTTTACGCTTCTACATCTTGTCATCATGTAAAGCATGGTGATAAATATCTTCTTCCTCTTAATACTTTTCTACTGTACTCTTCTGTATGGGTTTTCAATATCTGCTCAAACAAATTTGGGACAACAAAGCTGTTTCTCGAGATATGGTGTTCAATTCTCCAGATCTGTTCAAAACAATGGAAATTTGCAGACCATCACACAAAGGGAAGAAACTAAAATGTAAGCATTTGCTGTTTAAACATTTTTTGTTTGGTTCAGTCATTAAGTTCCTTCACGAGTTTGCAGGATTTTTTTGTGAGTGTTGTGGCAAAAGATCCTGCATGTTTTTCAAGAAGTTGTGTAGATTGTATGTGTGTTGTGTGGCTTTATCTAATGAATGACATTACAAGAGCAAGTTAGTCTGCCAATTTATTTCTACTAGAGTTTTGGGATTCTATCAAAAAAGTAATTAGAAACAATTTTATTTTTCTAAAACATGTTGTTTTTCCAGTGTTTTCTGTGTGGGGCCCTGGTCCCTGGTCAACCTATAGAGGTAGTCTATAATCAGGACCTGGGCTTGCCAATCAGCATTGAGACTGAACAGTGATGAGGATGATATCACAGACAGAAGAGGAGGTAATCATTGCTGTACGTCAGCATCACAGCTCCTCTACACTGTTGTTCAGAGACCAAACCACAGAAAGGAGAGATGGGGAGACAGTCAGTTGCAGTGGTTGGACAAGGCTGCACTGAATTTGCAAGAATTAGATGAATTTGCATTAATTGATGTGATCGCAACAATTTGGAGGGACTAGTCATTTGTGTTGTTTCCACTGAGGGTCAAAACTGCAACTTTTTTCATTGTATAACCTCACAACACCGAAATTTACAAAATGAAGGGTCAGAAATTCCAGGTAATAGACAGGTGAAATCCACAGCTCCAGATTAACAAAACCACGGCATTTTTGAGTTTACTGATAATACAGCTGTGATATCTTTGTTATAAGTACCTCAGATAACCCCAGGCTGCTGTGAGCAAAGTGACCAAGTGATAATAATGCTCTGGAGATGAATAAAATGAAACAGAGGAAATTGTATTTGGTTTACTATCTGATGCTTGTGACTCTCCTATAATGCTTCATAATGAAAACATCAGGCATCTCCTTATTAAAATGTAGGGGTCAAGATCAACCATATAATGAGAGACCACATTAAATTAATCTGCAAAAAGACTGAACAACTAATTTATTGTCTGCCTCTGACTGAGATCTGTAGGGACAGTAAATGAACTTTTATTTTTGATTCTAGCTGCAGTGCAGTAACAAAGGGATTGTAATATCAAGCAGTTATTCATTTAAATCGACCTTCAAAAAACTTCAATGGTGAAAACAGAAAACAATGCAGGTAAAAGAGACACTGATATGCACACTCTCATGGAAAAAAATAACAAAATTGTGTGAATTCCCAGATTTCAACATATAATTAGTTTTTTTTAATACCAACATCTTTGTTGCTTTGTTACAACTCAGTTGAAAAATGCTACAATTATGGATTGTTTCATGTCCACAAGTCAGTATTTAGAAGAGAGCTGTCCTTTTGTCATCGAAAGTCAGTGGTACTATGACTATCAGTCCAGCTCTGCATTAGCCTACGGGAAGGAGGCTAGCAGGCTAAGCAACAAACAAATCGACTCGCTGATTAGCAGAGGTTAAAAGTCCTATGCAAGATTATACAGATGAGTATATTTGTCATTGTGTGACACACCTAACAAAACAAATGTCAACAAAGTTAATGCATGAAGAAGACGGTCTTTCAATGTTTGCTGGTATCTACAGCAGACCATAAACGACATGAGATGCGTAGCATGGTAATTCCCTACACCATACCACCTGTAGAAGCATTTGCAGAGAAACTGTCAGTGAGAAAAGAGTAAATTCTTCTGCTTGAATGAGCTGAAAGGGGAGTGAAAATACCCTTTCGATCAAGAAAATGCTTTCAGTGCTGTTTTTTTTTATCATTTAATAAAGAAATGTGGTCCAGATCTGATAAAACTGTTACTGATGCTGTTAGCATCCATGCTATTCCCAGTGCATGCAGTCACTTCCTGCTGTTGTCTTGCTCATAGCTCCCACATTTTCCTGCTTTAAAGGACTCTGATTGGGTTGACCTGCTTTAGGTGTCTCACAGTAATTGGAGCTTGGCAAGATGGATCTGCCTGATTACAGACATTAAATCTGGCACATCCAACTGCTGTGAGGGTCAACTTGGTCTTCACTACAAACAAGCAACTCCTGGGGTTAAGTGGAAGCAAGCTGAGACTCCCTCTTTTAGGCAAGCTAGGTGCAGTTGTTTGTACCAAAGCAAGGAGTGATT
Organism: Cetoscarus ocellatus; assembly: GCA_037902135.1. NCBI lineage: Eukaryota > Metazoa > Chordata > Actinopteri > Labriformes > Labridae > Cetoscarus > Cetoscarus ocellatus. The sequence goes on along the minus strand of JBAMNC010000640.1, from coordinate 1,334,799 downwards.
GCTGAGTTCATGTATTTTCATATACCCGTGTCAAACAGGCAACGGCCACTTGTATCAGAAGAATCAGAATCAGAATTCGTATTTATTGCCATGTATATTTGAACAAACTTGGAAATTGACTTGGTAAATTGGTGCAAAAACAATCAACATTTCATGAGAATGAGAATAAAAATAAGGGTCAGGAGGAATAAAATTAAGTATAAAAATAAGAATATAAGAATAATCAAAATTGATTTGGGCATATATTTTTAATAAATAAAATATACAAAACATACAACAAATGCAAAAAAAGAGCAAAAACACAACCCAACTAAGTATACAAAAGGTGCGATGAAGGAGCTGTACATATGAGTCTTTCAAATCTTCCAGTCTTGGTGTGAAAATGGCACGTTTCTTCAGATATTTCAAACAAATGTATTTCTCTGCTATTTCACATGTTTACAACCAATTTTCAGATTTTCTTTAGTGGCACTTTAAGTGCTTAAAAGTCTTTGCCCAATTTACAGAAGCTTTTATTTTTCCTCTAAGGACTTAGTCTGGCATTATGCTCTGCCAACAATCGGAAGGTTGCATTTCGAGCCCAGCTCTGGCTGTCACATGTCAATGTGTCCTTGGACAAGACAACTGAATGAATGAATGAATGATAAGTTTTTTTGAAACTTATAACAAAAGGCAAATATAAGTACAGGTGAAACAGAAGAGAAATAAATGTTACATGTCTGAAAAGGAGTGAGAAGTAGTCAACACTTATTTAATCCCATCCCCCTCCATCTATTAACAACCAATTATTTAGCTTCCCAATCTATATAAATACAGTTTTTTTAGTCTAATTTTATCCGTCTGGAAAAAAAACAGACTTAACTAGAAAAATTGCATTTCCTTGCAGCAAATGCGTTGAAATGCTGAGTCTGAATGCTGAAAATGTGAAATGAGATAGCTAAAAGCAATGCGAACAAAGCTGAAAATGTGAAAATGTGACCAAAAAACAGTTGGAAGCAGTGAAGCAAAGCTGCAAATGTGGGAAATGTGTAATAAAAATGGTTACAGTTGTGAAAGAAAGTGGAAAATGAATAAATGTGAAATAAAATTGCAGAAAGCTGTATAAATGTTTGACTACCATGAAGAAGTTGTAATCTATGATTAAAAGAGTAAAATTTGTTAGTGCTAAAATGACAAAGATTGTAATCAGTAGCAGAAGAGTGAAATATGTTATCAAATTTGCATTGTAAAGACAGGAAAAGAATGAAGTTGTATGGAAGTGAAAGGTTGAATGACTGACAACCTGTGACATCCAGACTGAGAGGACAGCAGCCAGATGCATACAGCAAGGAGCTGTAGTAATCAGCAGTCTGTATTGGACACACAGTTGAAAAGTACAACTACCTTCGCCAGAATTTGAACCCGGGCCGCCGGAGGGCGAGTCAGCAACTTTGCCGCTAAAAAAAAATATATATATATAATATACATATCTATATATATGTAAAATGTTATGGAAATTGTGATTTTGTTGGATTTCAGTAGACAGTGAAATAAACATTTCAGCTCCAAAAAAAATAAGAATGTTCTGGCTATTATTCGTGGAGCGGAGTCCTTGCGGACCTCCTTGTAGTCCGCTCCGGCCGAGTATGTTTGGGCAAATGATCCCTGCGTCCCCCTGGGATTTATGCCTTCAGTGTGAGAAATGGGAGGTGTGGCGTGACAGCGTGGAAGCCAATGAAAGGCGTGTGAGTTGGCAGCCCTGAATTTTTCAGGGCTAAAATGAGAGAGATCGTGATGAGAGCAGAAGTGTTTACGTATGTTATGAAACATGCATGACAAAGAAAGAATAAATCCTACCCAGGATGTGAAACCCACACTCTCAGATTGTGGCCACTAACTGCTACCACTGAGCCATCTCATCCAAACATGTCCAAACATACAAGAGCAGAGTATTTAATGCTGCTGTATGCCTTTACAGATCCGTGTAGTTAAGCTGGGTACTTCTGGGTAAAGGAGCGGTCGCTGTGGCAAAACCGTGATAGCTATCAAAAAAAGGACTGCACCGTGAGCATCACAAGAAGCAGCTGAAACGATTAATGTAAGTTTCATGTCTGTACTGTAGAAAATGTTGACACGAGAGCAGTTTAAAAACGGCCTTCAAAGTGAAGCGATCGGCTCTCTGAGGAGTTGTCTTATAATGGACGCTTATGGAAGACTTTGCGGGATACCCGTGGCTCTGAAGCTCACCGAGACAAAACGATATCAATGTAGAGTTTGTAATGAATTTCAGCTGAAAGAGGAGAAGTGTACCTTTATTTTGATGTATAAATCATATCTGTGTAGTAAAGTATGAGGCTTTTATTGCAGTTTTTCGGCTACAAATTTTGGAATCTTTAGGCGAAGCTCACGCTCTAAGAGCTGAGAGTTTTTGGCTCAAACCTGCAAAGTTAGTGTTGCTTAAGCAGTGATTTCTCAAAAACTGTAGAAGACAGCAAAAAAGCTGAACACATGTAAAAATAGTTGAGTGATCAGTGAATCTGTGAAAGCAAGAATGAAGTCTGTAGGTGGAAGTATGCCAAATCTGTACAGCGTGAAAGTTGAAGCACTTTTCAGCAGAACTGCACAAGTCTCCCATTCATTTCAATGGGAAAATATCTGCAGAAAATGATTTTTACTGTAAAAACTGTAACAGTTAAACATGTGAAAAATACAAGCGCAAATCTCATGAACATGCTGCACTGCTGGGTTTTTGTCTGTGAAAATCTGTGCAAATTTGAAAGCTGTGAAAAGGGCCCAATAGTTGAGGGAAGAATAAGAAGCAGAAGAAGAAGAAAAAGAAGAAGAAAGTCGGATAACAATATGTTGAAATGCTGAGTCAGCATTTCAACATAATTATTTAATGAAAAAAAGACTTGTTCTATCAAAGTTATCAAATTGACTATACATAAATACATAGACACAACATTTTACATTTATATACATACACACGTCTACCCACACCTATACATATATACACTTACATTGACACAAAACATACATACAGATGTATAATTAACCCCAAGTTGCTCTCACTGCTTTGGTACTAGTGAGTAAATGGCAACTTACAGAGAAATACAGAAGCATCAATGAGTGACTGTGAGATCATTGGGTGAGAATGGAAAGATGTGACCTGCGTTGTAAAGCTGCTGTGAGTTGTAAGAAAGACTAGAAAAGAACTATATAGGGTAATATTCCATTTACCCTAAAATAAGACACACAGAAAATATGTGTAAAATGTCCTAGAATAAAACAAAATAAAAACAATCCAGCAGCCTCTCTGGGTTTCTAAACATTTTGTTTTAGCATTGATGCAAAAGTGAGAGCGCCCACCATCTTAAATAATGAAAGGAAGCTTTCTCAGCTTCATCTGTAAACACAATAAAGTCCAGGTTACCACTTTAACAGCGTGCCTGTTTTTACTTAAAAGCCTATTTGGTAAATATAAAAAATGTAAACAGAAAAACAGTCCATCAGCAGGACGTCTCTCAGCAGTCTGTCCATCATGACAGTTAGCAGAACTGCGTCCACACATCCCGTCTCTGTCCATTAGCATTGTTGTGTGTTAATATGATGGCTGGTTTATATAATTATAAACAGACTGTGGTAGCCTCGTAATGGCATTTTTAATGCAAATCTACTGGATAATAGAGTACAAAATGTAAGTACATATTGAACTAATGCTCCATGTTATGGCAAAGACAACCATCATTATCACATCCTCTGCCCCCCGGTTTGCTCACATGGCTTTGCAGAGTCACAGTCAGACCATGGAAAGGGACAAAACTGGAGATGAATATGAATGAATGTGTGGATTTGACTGAAGCTGTTTGATGTTTTATTTATTAAAACATCAAACAAACATTTTTTTATTCCTTTATTTATCTCAGTAATATATCCAATGCTTGTTAACTATTTTTTTCATCATTTAAAGGGTCTTTGGACACTACAAGAGCCTGACTCAATGATTGATATTTCTGACATTAAGGCAGGGGTCCTGCCAAGAAATGTGGGCTCCATGACAAATACCACATTCAGCAGCAATCCTGCTCAACCGCTTCCACCAAGGGTTTTCAACTTTTTAGGCTGCAGCCTCAAAAAATACAAAAACAGGGATAGGAGACCCTGGAGCAAGGTCCTGCATGGGTCCAATTTTTCTAACAAGCCAATACTCGCAGGTCTTGGAACCACAACCTGATGCTACCCACGAATGTCCTAATATCACATCACGTCCAGGACCTGCTTACATTAGACTTGCGATCCATTAATACACACAATGGCCACACAATCACTTTTCACTGCAAGTGAAACCAAACATTCCCAGAAATTTCCTGCATGCCGTCTACTGCACGGACACCACCCGCAGCAGTTGAGGGTGTTTATTGTCACCCACATCTCTACTCACAAATTTTAATTATTCATTTTATTACCTGCACTTGCACGTTTTGTGTGGGTACCTTTGCAGGACTCTGTCCTGGAATACAAAAAAAATTCAGTGATGAACAAGCTTCATGTAAAAGGTAGAAGCTTATTTACTTGTTACTCGAGAAAAAAATCATGCAGACTGAAGTTACAGCCCGGTGAAAAGTCGCAAACTGCAACATGAAAAATGTAGCTCACCACATCCAAGCTATTTTCATCTGTTTTGCAGATACCAACATCATTAAATTCTTGTCATAATTGTCACTATTGTTATCAATTTTGCACCATTTTTATTAGACTCATCAAATGCTTTTCTGCATAGTTGCTGGACTGTTATGTTTGTTTTACTTGTCTATGTCTGCTATCATCTTTTTTGTTGCATCTCTTTAATTTGCCTTTTCAAATGTTTGTTACTGTGTAGTCCTGCTCCTGTAAGCTTCTATATAAATAAAGCCTTTTTACTTCTTTAATTACCTTCATCCATTAAAAAAATAATAATAATAATAATCAGATACAAAATCAACTTTATTCTGGAGGTAATTTAACATCTGCTTAATTGTCCTTAATCAAATGGGTTTAATGTGTTTGTCACTTAACAAAATCATGAGTGTAGCTGCAGGACAGACACTGGAGGTGTAAAGGATTAGACAGACCAAAAACACACTGTCTGCTACAACTACGCACTTGTTTGTCCACTCAAGTCAGTTACTCACAACAATCTGTTCTGGACTGTGACAAAGAGCTAACTCTGCTGCTGCTCTCCTCTGTGATGAGGGAAATGTGGAGAGTTTAGATACAACCGTGCAGCTTGATCATTAAAATAATAAAGTACTGAAAAGCTATTTGACTAAGAAAACAACAATGCAACTACAAAGCTACTGTCTGATGGGAGGGTCACAGGCTTTGGAGTGGACCTCTAAATCCGTCATGGCATGTGACAAGCAGCAAACACACATGTAGGTGGAGGCTGTATAGCTATGACATAATAAACACCAGGAAGTAAAAAAAAAAGAGTATTTTAAGAGGCATCTTCTTTTAAGAGATATAGTACATTTCTTTGTGAACTGAGAGTTTAGTAAAAGGTGTCATGTTCTTCTGCTCTCCATGGGATGGGCACAAGCCTATCTCTCACACTGTTCATAAAAGTTCCCACCTACATCATATCACATCTCCCCTGTGCCATGACCAATATTTCCTGAAAATGTAACCAAGATCTGTTGAATAGGAGTTTTTAGCAAAAAAAAAAATAAAGAAAGCTGTTTAATCTTGCAGTATTAACAACTCATTTTAAAAAAATACTGATCTGCATCCATATTTGGATCCCCATCAAAATCAAGTCACTTCTTTCTCATGCCATGACCAACGTTTCCTGAAAATTTAATCAAAATCTGTTCATAACTATTTGAGTTATCCTGTCAGCAAACTAACAAATGCTGGTAAAAACACAACCTCCTTGCCACAGGTAAAAAGAATAGGACTATGGCACTTTTGTAAAATGTGTTGAGATAACATTATGATTTAGGGCTATACAAATAAAGATTGACTGAGACTGAATATGTTGAATCATGCATTTAAAATAGTGCCTGAATTCTGATAAACACACAGTGAGTAAATCAGCTACAGTGAAAATGGGAGAGATCAGGGAGTGTCTCATCGCTCTGCTCACGCACACTCATTCACTCTAACAAAGACCGCAGCAGAGACTGAGGAAACAACAGCAGCACTCTACATACAGCCACATATCAACACACATGGATGTACACATTAACACACCTGTAAACGTATACTTTATCTAGCTCCCCCACACACTGGGATGAAGGAATTAATATTTGATCCAGAGTCGGGACGCTCCATGCTCAACAGAACGCAGCAGCAATGTTTGTGAGTGAATTTAAGGATTTAGGAAACACTTCACATTTTTGAGTGGCATCCAGCAGGGTCGCATCCCTCATGTAGAGCCACTTGGCTCACCGAGCTGCTCATGAAGCTAATGTAGGTTAATGACTCAATTTGCTACACAGCACAGCGCTAAAAATTGGTTTCCGTGCTACGCATTACTCCACATGACGATATGTAAATGAAGCTGTGTAGAATATGGCTGCAGCTCTGACTGCAGGGCTTCTTTGTTAGTCTGTCAATCATACAGTCTGTCAGTATGAGCTACAGCAACCATTAGCCTCTCTGTATGGTGTCAGCAGCTGCAGGAGTCTGCTGCATGCATACTCAGTCATATCTATGTTAGGGAAACATCAAAACAGTCAAACTAAATTAAGGCTGGAAAGTACGTTTTCAGTAGTTCTGTACTGAGCTGAGGTAGGCCAGTTTCCCTGATCACTTTTTAATGGCATGACTCTTGTTTGATGTAGATCTTTGTCAGGTTCAAATTTGTGCAGATGTGCTGCATTTCTTTTACTTTTTTGTTACTGAAAAGGTCTAAATGTCATTAATTTTTGGACCAGTAAAAACAAAGTACTAAAGAGGTTCACTTAAGGCTGTGGATAAAGGGCTTAACAGCTTCTTTTTTTTGGGATTATTGTAATGACAGGGAAAACAAGGTTGCCTTCACACCTAACACATTTGGTCCAGACCAAACAATATCTGATTCGCTCTTCTGGAAAGTTTGTTAAATTCTTAGTAGGGTAAAAGCTGGTCAACGAAGTCTGGTGTGGACCAAAGAACCTAACTCCAGTCCACTAAAAACAGAGGGTTGCTGTCCCATTCCATGCAAGTCAGAGTTGGGTTTGCGGCGGGTGTGAAAACCATTCGAACCAGCCAAGGACTAAACAAGGCATGCATGCCAAAATAAGGGGGGAATTGTGGCTTGAATTTGGCCAAATATCACCACAATAGGAAAGCTAACAAAAAGTTCACTGACATCATCAAGCAGAGTGTAGCAAACACTAACATTGCAACTACCACCACCGTGCTCTTTACTGTCTAATATGTACAAGTCTGTCTGAAATACACTGCCTGGCCAAAAAAAAAGTCGCCACCTGGATTTAACTAAGCAAATAGGTACGAGCCTCCTATTGGATAATTACCGCATGGGCGATTGTCTTTCAGCTGGCAACAAGTTATTAAACCCCAGCTGATGCAATGAGTAGCTTCTCATTTCTTAAACAACCATGTCGAAAGACACATCCTGTGTTCATGGAAAAGATGTTAGTCTGTTTAAGAAGGGTCAAATCATTGGCATGCATCAAGAAGAGAAAACATCTAAGGAGGTTGGAGAAACTACTAAAATTGGATTAAGAACTGTCCTGGAGGAAGGTCATGTGGTCTGATGAGTCCAGATTTACCCTGTTCCAGAGTGATGGGCGCATCAGGGTAAGAAGAGAGGCAGGTGAAGTTATGCACCCATCATGCCTTGTGCCTACTGTACAAGCCTGTGGGGGCAGTGCTATGATCTGGGGTTGCTGCAGTTGGTCAGGTCAAGGTTCAGCAACATTATGTGCCCAAAGAATGAGGTCAGCTGACTACCTGAATACACTGAATGACCAGGGTATTCCATTAATGGATTTTTTCTTTCCTAATGACACAGGCATATTCCAAGATGACAATGCCAGGATTCATCAGGCTCAAATTGTGAAAGAGTGGTTCAGGGAGCATGAGACATTTTCACACATGGACTGGCCACCACAGAGTCCAGACCTTAACCTCATAGAGAATCTTTGGGATGTGCTGGAGAAGGCTTTGCGCAGTGTTTAGACTCTCCCATCATCAATACAAGCTCTTGATGAAAAAATTTATGTAACACTGGATGGAAATAAATTTTGTGACATTGCAGAAGCTTACTGAAACAATGCCACAACAAATGCGTGCTGTAATCAAAGCTAAAGTTGGTCCAACAAAATATTAAAGTGTGTGACCTTTTTTGTGGTGGCGACTTTTTTTTTGGCCAGGCAGTGTATGTTCACACATCACTCCTGTCAATATGCAAGTGCCCCCACATGCCGCCTGAAAGTTCACCTTATGGCTCATCCTCATGTCGTCCAGAAAGTCCAGCTGCGTAGCACTCCACTCTGCAATCTGAAGTCTCCCAGTATTGTCAATCAGTTGATTTCCACAGCCTGCACCTCTATCCATCTCTAGTACGTGCCAGAAGCATACCTCCGCACTGGTTTGCTGGAAATTCGAGGTGAGTCTTGCCAGCTTAAGTTGGCTCAAGTCCCGTCATTTTTAACCTTCTGCAATAACCCAAAACTGTGGACAAAGGTCAGTTGGAACAAAGCCCCACATGGACTGGATGCTACACAGACAGACTGGATATTCAGGGTCAATCTACTTCTGAAATGCTTTAAGATTAACCATGTCGTTATTCAAAGACTGGTTGTGTATTTCTGAGTCACAGTTCTTCAATAAGCCAGATAATAGGAATAAAGATAGCAGCTACATCCCCAATTAATGGTGAATGACTAGCTCACACGACACAGGACAGGTTTTGGTCCACCTGAAAAAGATCAGTGTGAAAAAAAAAAACACGCTAAGTGAAAACTGAAACAACGTTGCAACTTCAACCTGAACAGAACAGAGTCTGCCACACTTTTTATGAAAACAATGGAAAATTTAGATCATAAAAATTGAAAAGGCATCACCAGGATTTAAAAGTACGATATTACTCACTGATTAAAAACAGTTCAGGGGACTTGAATAAACTTGAATAACACTTTAACACTTGAATAAATCATTGAGACAATATTAAATGAGCCCTGATTAATATATAGTGTTTTATAGAACAGAAGGGATTAAAAATTACAGGCCATCAGTTAATGAAACCAGCTTAATAGAGTGTAGACCAGAAAAAAAACTTTATCAGCTTAAGGCTTTGCAGGATGGACTAGCCTGATGGCGTAGTCTGATACACTCTGCTAACAGCAGGACAGTTGCAGGTTAGAGTCCAGCGCTGGATGTCACATATCAAGGTGTCCTTGGGCAAAACACTTACAATCAACCCAAGTTGTTCCCACTGCAGAGTCAGTGGTGTGTAAGTCTGTATGAGAGGGCAAGAATGGGTTGGCAAAGGCTGACTGACACCTTGCATAGAAATTTCAGCTGTTGGAGAACAAATGAGAGAGCAAATGGGTGTGACTGGGTAGACTGGGACCTGTGAGGTGAAAGCAGTGAGTCGACAGAAAGACAAAAATAGTGCACACGTTGAGTCATCAGTAAGACAAGAAAAGTGCTATATAAACTCCAGTCTATTTACCAAGACCAGTCTGTTTATCCTCTTCAACTGATCAGTCAAACTGTAGTATTTGTCTTTTCCTGAGAATTTTCTTGACAAATAGAAAAAATAAAAATTTATTAGAGTCAGACTTTGTCTACACATAGGCTGGTATTTTTAAAAAGGAAGGTTTTCCTCTTCTATTTTTAGTCTCATCGCCACACATGAAGTTTGCAAATGTCTTTGTTCACATGAAAACATTCACCAAATTAATGCACTGTTAATGCTGTTATTCATCCTGCAATGATGTCTGTGACATGCTACATTTGATTTTGTTGCTATTTATAAGTGAAAGTTATTTTGACTTCAAATTGATTTCAACCACACATCAGACCGGTGTCATGGTTAAACTTGCTACCATGCTGACTGGTGTAGCAGCTGTTTTTAGAAAATATTTCTTTGCTTTGATTTTAACTTGAGACATTTCTGATGAGCTTGCTCAGACCCTGTTATTAAGAAAGCATAAGAGTGTTGTCTGAAGCAGCATCATAGTGAAGAGGCAGCTGAATGTATATGTAAGCATGTAAATAGTGCAGTAACCAACATTTACACCAGCAAAAGTTTAGCAGGTTCAGCTGCTGCACAGCTCTTGTTTAAACAAAAGTAATTATGGTCTAGAGTTTAAATGTCTCCTAACTTCAGACTGAGGAGGCATTGGTACAGATCCTGATGTCACTGACCTAAAACAACATTTTGGAAAACGTGTTATGTCTTTATTCAATAGTAAGGACCTTTGATTTACAGAAGACGGACCACAGCTGTAATATGAAGACATGTTTACTCTGTGTAAATATCACACGTCCCAACAGAAGAGCTGTACTATATAATGATCTACAAACTAGGTCCATAAAAGAATTCATGAGCCTTAGTTTGTATGTATGATGGCTGAAGGCTGTCCATTAAACATATCGTGGAGGCAGCACTAATCACAGCCTGATATGACAGATGTGGTTGATAAGTAATCAATATCTCATCTAAGAGGCATACCCACCTCCACAAAGGCTGTGAATTTACATCAATCCATACATGGCTCAGAGATGTGATAAGGGATAAAAAAAAAACCTCAGTGCAGCAAATCAGAACTTCTACAGCAGGGGTAGGCAAATAGTGGCCCCTGGGCCAACCTGGCCCGCCAGTAATAATTTCTGCCCTCGCCATGATCTGGAAAATAACTTTTTTTATATATATACTTAATCATTTTTCTTAACAAACAAAACTTTGACAATCAGTAACAGAAGAATGTAAACACCTCGGGCAGGGCATCGCTGCAGACAGCTGACACCTCCTCCTGCTGTAGACACTCAGTGCCTCCACGCCAGAATAATGTCACCGAGCCAGACAGAGACTTTTATTTCTGCAGTTTTAAGGATGATTTTTTAAGTTACAGGCTGATCAGCGCAGATCTGATTAACCAAAGTGCTTCTGTGGTGAGAGAGTTTGAAGGCAGACGTGATGAGGGGCAATAAAACACAAATAAACCAAAGATGTGCTGCACCATGCTGGAGAAGTTTGCAAACAGACAGGACTTTACTCAGACAAGCTTATCACTCATCACTGCTCTGGTTCAGTCTGCTTCCTGAAATCCCCCCTCTGTCCTAGCCCATAATCTAGAGCCTGATGCTATAGCAGTTCATTTTAGGAAAGCCCTTACTAAAGTAATTATCAGTATTTTTTTTTTTTTCTCATGAACCTAAAGGCAGCCACTCTTTCTCGTCGACCCCCGCTGATGAGAGAGATTATTTCAGAAAAGAAATAAAACAGCACAGAGCTGTAACGCTTGGAGTTAGCCATAGAGCACAAAACAGGAGACAAAAACTTTATTTTATCATCTGTTCTGATGTTCTTAGTTTATCTGAGAGAAATTTTCCATGCCCTGAAAACTGTTACTTACCTGATAAATCCCACTAAAGAAGTTAATAAACTAAGTCTATCAGATATCATAACACAAACAGGGTAAAGACGTATAATTCATGTTTTTTGGCTCTTTTTCTGTTTGTAAAGGAGACACCAAGTGTCTCTCTCCCCTTAATACATTATCTAATGCTTGAAGAGGCAAAATCAACTAAAACGCTTTATTTTAGGAAAACACAAGTAGCAATTTTTTGATAATCATCTCTAAATATTAACCTCTAATTATGTTCTGGCCCGACTTAATTTGAAAAATTTGGCCCGAGGTCAAACTTTAAGGTGCAGTGTGTAAAAATTGGCATTTTAGCGGCATCTAGCGTTCAGATTTTGGAATGAGCCTGTCCGTTACTAAAACATCACATCACTAAGCGACGAGAGCCAATGAGGACCAAAAAGGATCGCGAACAGGGCATCATTTACAACAGTTACAAACACCACGCCGTCTTCTTCTCTTGTAATACCCACTCTCTCTCTTCTTCTTTTTCACATGCCATCCCAGTAGATTTCAGGACCAGCGGCCAGACTTGTATTCAAAAATCGCGTTTCGCTCTTTTTGTCCCCAAAACCCACAAGTAGACAACATGGTAGCTCGTTATGTCAGCCTCCACAAAGGGGAGACCCATGGTACATAAATATAAAGAGCTTTTTCTAACTTAATAAAAAGAAAACAGAAGTTTTATGGGGATGATTGTACACCTATTTCGACAAACTTTACATACAAATAGAAACATTATATCCTACATTCACCGTTTCTGGTCGCGAAATGCTGCCAGCTTCTACACACTTCACTTTTAATTGATGACCCCTGCTCTCAGGAATTCCTGTCAAACAAATCTAACTTTCATGATTCTTTTTAAGCTCAAATCAGAGAGTTAAAACCTGTTATTCAGCTGCTATGGAACTACAACATGGCAGGTTGGCGTAGAAGAGGTTAAAATATTATTTTCAATCAATATTGTCACGTTGTAACATCTTGTTTCAGAGCTTAATCATAATTGATTGATCTAGTCAAGTTCTTCCTCATGGCTGTGGCAATGGTGTTTGAACTGATTATTCAAAAACAATCAGAAATGGTAGCATAAGGGTCCCCGGCCATTTTTGTAGTCCTTGTTAGCAGTTTGTAAGCAACTGCCCTATTAAGCACACAACAATGCTTTAAAATTCAAAAGCAGGCAATATCAGATGTGTTTATTATTTCAGATTAAACATTGTCACAGCGGTTTGAAGTAGAGCGCAATTGTAAACAAAGAGGAACAATGGAGGACATCCAGCACTCCAGGACTCTGTGGAGCATTGTTACATGTGGGCGTCCTTTACAGCAACAGCAGAGAGCAGGGTGAGAAGGAGGGGTGATCTCAATCATACTGGCCACCGTTACATGATGTTTTTTAATTTGGAATTAAAGTATTCTCCATCGTGTTTACATGGAAATAGTAATACCAAATTGAGGTTTACATGGAAGACATGTTTATTCACCTTCGAAAGGTCTTGGGGTTGGGAATTTTTCTGATTGGACAGAGGGTGGACAAGACGTATTTACGCCTACCGGAAGAAAACAAACTCCAGTTCAGTGTCTCTGTCAGGTAAACCTCGTCCAACTTGGACGCTACAACTATAAAAAGGTCCCTATTTTTATGCTTACGTCCATCCACTCTATTCATTATTTCCAAATCTTCTAAGGTTCTAATTAAATAAATTGTCTCGGCTCAAGTCCAACGCTTGCTTCAGGCGGCCATCCTGTTCCCATCAGCACGGAAAATGTGCATCATCGGGACGGGACAAGGGAACGATCATGCACAGAACGACCAGAATTCATTTGAAGCGGAATGAACGTATACATGATTGAGTAATTATTCAATTAGGAGGCAGTCTGGCACAGCGAGGCGCACCCACGCCTCCGTCCCTCCCACCGGCGCAATTGGTTAAGAGGGAGGAGAGAAAGTGTGAGTGGGCTTAACACAGCCGAGTGTCATTTTCACCAATCAAATGAACACCTCTCCTTGCCTTTAAATGCACTGCGGGCGAGGTGCAGTGCCAATTTCACCTCATCATGGATGAAGACAGCAGCAGCAGCAGCTCCAGGCGGCCAAACTTTTCCCAGGAGGAAACTGATGTGATGGTCCGGGAAGTCCAAGCTCGCAGTACCAGAATATATGGTAATGCGAACAGACCACCATGGGCTGATGATGCAAAAACAGCCTGGGAGAAAGTTACTAATATTGTCAATCAGGTTCACCCAGATATTCTGAGAACCGCTGCCCAATGTAAAAAATAGTTCAATGATGTAAGGAGAAGGGGCAAACAAAAGCTGTCAGATCGAAGAAAGCACACGATGGCCACCGGGGGCGGCCCCTCCAGCAGCCTCACAATGAGCTCAGCGAGGACATCGTGGAGTTTCCATTATGGCAAACATCTCTGATCTGACATCAGATGAGACGGGACAATTAATATAGATACAAATGTATGTGCTGGTTCAGACAGTTACATTAAATAGTTGTTGCTGTGATTGTTTATTGCATTGAAATGTGCCTGACACTCTGGATACCTGCCTGTGAGGTTTTGGTGACATGTGCGCACTGCTCGCCTGTCAGCCAAATTACCACTGCACCGGCGTGCTTCGCCTGTGCCGAGAATAGACCAGGTTGGAGCTGGCGAGTTTTCAGCCCACCTTCGGCGCAGTATTTTGGCACAGAACTGTCACTGCGCCAAGCTGAATCTGTCGACACCTCTTCTGGTGCGCCGTCACACCCATCTCAGAGCAGCCGGTCTACCAAATTGCCTAATTGGCTGCGCACGGAAGTGCACCGGACGAAGTTACCACTGCGCGGGGTGCGCCATGCTCCGCCACCCTGCGTTGCGCCAGGCAATTAGAGCCCTTGGTGTTTACAAGGTCGTTTTTCATCTTTTTAAAGAGGATTTAAATTTTATTCTGAAATAAAGGGGAATTGCAGCTCTCGTGTAAACATAGCCACCAGGAAAAGGGAGACCTGCTAAGTTTGATAAAACAACTGCTGTTGCAGGAGAAGTTTATTTGATTGCAATAAGTGTAACAAAAGCTCAAATGTGTGATCAAAAGTGTTGCTTCCACTGCACATCATCAAAGTTCTGTTGTACATCAGCTCAAAAGTGATCACCACCCAGCTTTCAGGCATCTTAAGCATCTTCTGGTGCTGCTGTTGGATATGGATTTAAAACACTGCAGCCTTCTCTCTCTGGTGTGTAGTCATGCATGTAGTGACATCGCTTTATATTCACTTCTGAGTGCTACAATGCTCCTCTCAACTCTTGAATCTATGCTACTGATAAACTTTTTGACATTTAACACTGACATTAAGATATAAATTGTGATGTAAATTGTTTGTCTGCTATTATATCACAAACACTGACTTCCGTTGCATATGTTTGTTATTGCTTGTTGCCTTTCATCTGCACATGATTTCCTGCTTAGCCACTTGCCACTGTAACTGTGGCACAGTGCTGTGATGTTTATGTGTAAATTTGCATATGTGTATTTTTATATTTACACATTTCTAAAATAAAAGTATGGCTCCCACCTGCTCTATTGTAACATTTCTTGAGATAATATTTATGATTTGGCATTTTACGAATAAAGATTGACTAATTAAAGACTGATATAGCCATTTAGTTTCTGACTGACTATATTTTCAGTCAGTTGTGACTTTTGCAGCACAGCACTTTTTAGTATGCACACAATATACACATGTCTAAATATGCATCACTTTTAATTAGAACAGAAAGTTGCATCAAAATTTGCATCTGATTCACACTTTGCTGATTATTCTCATTGCCCTTGATGTGTAAAGGCAGAAGACTAAAAAAAACAACAAAAGTGCTGGACAAAGCTAGAAAATCTTTTGTTAAATATTTAATGACAGTTCATTTTTCTTTATAAACGTGCCTCCTGTAATTTCATGCATTCACAAACAACAAAAGCAGAGAAATACTGTCAAACAGAAAACACAATGACAGAGGTCATATCAGTCTTGCAGTCTTGCATGCAATCCTGTTTATTAGAGGATATGAACATGACAAGTCCATTGGTTCATCCCGACTAACAGTTGGTTGGCAGAAAATAATCAATTGTCAAAAAGTGTGTCTGTTTGTGATGATGTGTTCATTTTCTGTCATTTTTAAGTTCTCTAACCCAGTGGTTGTTAAATTGTGTGTCAGGTTAACACTGGTGTGCCTTCAGGCAAGTGGAGATGTGCTTTAGGAATCTGTACAACCATGACCTGTAAACACAACTGTGCAACAACAAACAGCTCTTTCAGGACTTTAGGTTTTTATTTTTTTTTTTAGATACAGCTGGCATTAATAAGTGCACATTAATATATGTATTTGTGACTTGATAATTAGTGTCTCTTGGGTGAAACAACTTTGAATACCACTGCCCTGACATGTTTCCCTGTATAAAACTTGGTAATATAATAAATCTGAAGTGAAGTTTATGGCCAAAATATGGCAAACAGGGCACGGCAAGGCTGAAGAAAAACAATACATAATGTGCACTGCAAACAAAGTCCTAATGAAAATAACGACCTGACAGCAGCAGTGTCTCAAACCTAAAAGTTAAAAAAGAGGAGAGCTCTGAACAATGTGCATTGCCAATCCACGACCCTCCACCTTAACCTGCCTGTAATGAGCGGCCAACTTCATTGAGAAATTATTCAATTAAATGACTATCAATAGAGAAAATGTACCCTCGAGGCTCCACTACTTAGATAGTTTTAACCATTTTACATGGTCTGAATGTCATTTACATTAACATAATGATCCTCATTATTTTCACCACCTCTACTATTCAATAAAAAAATCAAAATTATGATTATTTGGCATTAAAATGTGCTTAGTTCTGCTCTTTGTACCTCTCTTAAGGAGTGACACAGTCATAATTTGATGAATTTTCCGTGTGCTTTATTGCAGCAGCAAGAAAAGGGTCACAGCGTCACATAACTGGCCGTGTTAATACATGTAAGCACATTTTAATCGGCTGTAATTGACTGAGCTTTACCTATATGTTACAGTAGGCTGCCTCTAAACGACCGAGTGAGATATGGAAATGAGGTTGTGTCAATGTGGGCATGAACGTGTTCATGAGTGTGTGTGTGTGTGTGTGTAGCTCTAAAGTGAAGGCAGCGTGATTGAATGAATATCCACTGAACCATGAAGGAAGGTGAGGCAGAGGTGTGTGTGTGAGAGTGTGTGTGTGAACAGCAGTCCTGCCTTCATTGAAGCGTCTGCCGTTTGTCTCCTCTCAAAAACAAAAGCAGAAAAAACATTAGATTCTTTAAGACACACTGAAAAGAGGCATTTTGTGTGTGTAATTCATATAAGAAATTAAAACAGAACTACTTTTTGACATATAGTCACTTTCAGGGAACAAACCTGCTGTCTCCATTTGTTACGACTTTCTTTTGTTTATGAAACAGTGCTATTGGTGTTAGCTTCCATGTTGGTGAGTGGATTTTGTGAACTTTTAACCAAACTATAATATCTGTTATCAGGATAAACAATATTCATTGATTCAGTAGTATAGCATTTTCTCCATTTCCTGAAAAGTAGCCATTTTGGATATAAGAGGTTTGAACTGACAATGATTATATTTTACTGATTGTGAAGAAAGACTCTTCAGAATTAGTTTATAAATCCAGTGGTAGTTTATTTATGCCATATTCTGATGCTTCTTACAGCAGGATGCCACATGTGCCAAATCTCACCAAATCAGACAAGAGAAACTGGAAAATTGTTGCCTGGTCTGAAGGGTCTGATTTCCCACTGCTACATTCAGGTGGGAGGGTCAGAGTTTGGCCAAAACAACATGAAAGCATGGATCCATCCTGCCTTGTTTTAACAGCTTAGGCTGCTGGTGGTGGTCTAATGGTTTGAGGGATATTTTCTTGGCACACTTTGGCCCCTTAGTACCAATTACGTATCTTTTAAACATCACAGCCTACCTAAGAATTGTCGCTGACCATGACCATCCCTCCATTACAACAGTGTAAACACTCTCTGATGGCTACATCCAGCAGGGTAATGTCCCAAAGCTCAAATCATCCTAAACCGGTTTCTTGAACATGACAATGAGTTCACTGCACTCCAATGCCCTCCAGTAATCACATCTCAGTCCATTAGAGCACCTTTGGGATGTGGGGGAATGAGGGATTTACATCATAGATGTGTAGTCAAAAAAACTGCAGCATCAGCGTGACGCTATCGTGTCAATATGTACTGAATTCTCTAAGGAAAATGTTTAACAGCTTGTTGAATCTATGCCACCAAAGAATGATGAAGTTCTGAAGGTAAAAACCTTTAAACTCCATTTTTGTCATAAATTATTCACACAAAAATGTTTTTTTTTTAAATCCATAGCCAGTGGTCAATGCAACATCAGCGGCATAATATCACAGAGCAAAACAGTGGCTTCTATTTTTCTTGGATTTTTCTGAAGTTTCATATCCAGTAAGCCCATCTCTGACCATTACGTCACTGTCAAAACATTTAACATGGCAAACCGGACTGTGTGTTTGTTTCAGAGCTCCCCATTTTATTTGACTTAAGTCATCAAAATGGCAAGGATGCAGAGATGATGGAAGTATGGATGAATATACTGTTAGAGCTGTATTATGATGATGCTTAGTGCGTATATTTATTTTTATTTTTTTTATTTGTTCATTTCAATTACAGTCTGAATGGGACGAGTGTCACTGGAGGAAACCACCAGAGCATGCAAAAAGACATTAGGTTATATATACCTACCTGTTGTGATAGAAGTAAACTGCAAACATGGCAGTATTTCTGAGGGTAAAAGAAACAAAACTAGAAAAGCACTCTGAGTGCGCAGACCTCTGCCAAGCAGCTCAGTTACGGCAGTGGCTTTACCGCTCCGATTGGGCAGCCCAGTCTCCACTCATGTCTGTCCATGTGGAGAATGCTGCGTTCCATTTACATGGGAACTGGGAACATGGGTGTGTGAATGACATGATCTCCGAACTATCAGAGTTCTAGTTACAAAGTCGGAAAAAACATGCCGATCTACCAGGCTGTTGTTCGCCATTGTGTTAGCAGAACTCCTCCGCTGGCATTGCAAGGGAAGCTGGGAAATGTAGTGGCATAGGCTTGAAAAACATTGACGTCAGTTTGCAAATAAGCTACAATTCCAATAATGACAAAAATGAATGGGATTTGTCATTATAAACTTCAATTTTTTTGTGATGTCAGTCTGGATTGGATCAGCACCAAAATGTAATGGCTTCCTCCTTGGACCAAACCACACCTCTGGTAAAATTTTCATGTAAATCCACTCAGTAGTTTTAGTGTAATCTTGCTAACAGACAAACAAACAGACAGACAAACAGACCGACCCTGGTGAAAACATAACCTCCTTGGTGGAGGTAATAACACAGATAATATCATCAAACTATGTGTTGGCACATTATGTCCAGTGGTCAGATATCACCATCAGCATCATCTGCAATCAATTTCTACAATATTTTGAGCACTGTCGTAACTGTCTCTGTTCTGGTCTAATGAGTGACCGTGCTGACTGATGTCTAGCTGCAGACTGTGACAGAGGCTGTACCACACAATGCTTCACTGTGATTTTTTTTTTTTTTTTTATCGTTTAATAAAGTACTAATCAGTAGTTTATATGTGAGAAAATATAGCCAAAGAAACCAAGCAAACACAAACACACCCACAGACAAAGCCTACTACAGTGTCAGCTTAAAGTCAATGATTTGAATGGACAATAATATAAAAACAAACTAAACTTATTTCCTTTTTTCTGGCTTTCAAGAAGATTTATCCATCGTCAGCTAAATGAACAGACGTGTGCCTGAACAGTCTCACACATTGATTAGATGTTAACTGTGGACTTGATTTATCAGTTTGTCTTTAAATCTTTCTGTTACAGTTATTTTTTACTGCTGTGATCAACACTGTAAAAAACCCCTCAAAATTTCAAAGTAAGGTATGCTTATATTGATTTAAAGTTTTGACGAAGAGCCTTCTTAATGACTTTATTCTCGTAACATAATGAGCTTATTCTCGGAACTTTTTAACTTTATTCTCGTAACATTATGAGATTATTCTCATAACTTTTCAACTTTATTCTTGTAACTTTATGAGCTTATTCTCGTAACTTTTTGACTTTATTCTCGTAACTTTATGAGATTATTCTCATAACTTTTCAACTTTATTCTTGTAACTTTATGAGCTTATTCCGTAACTTTTTGACTTTATTCTCGTAACTTTATGAGATTATTCTTGTAACTTTTTGACTTTATTCTAATAACTTTATGAGATTATTCTTGTAACTTTTTGACTTTATTCTCGTAACTTTGAGATTATTCATGTAATTTTTGCATTTATCCTCATAACTTTTCGACTTAATTCTTGTAACTTTATGAGATTATTCTTGTAACTTTTCGACTTTATTCTCGTAACTTTACTTTCTTTTTTTTTTTTTTTAAACATGGCCTTATTCCTCCGCCGTATGGGCAAGATTGAGGCTGGTCAAAGTATACTTTCGTCGTGTCTGATTAACAATGATCCAGTTTTGGACCCTAGAAGCTCTGGTCTTTACATGAACCATGTGCTCAGAACTTGGCCTGATCTCAAACCAAATGTTTTAAGTTTTGACAAGTTAAGTGAAGAAATTAGACCAACTCTACTTTGAAAAACGTAATAAGAATAGTTGAGGTAACTACTTTGAAATATTATAACACAACATGTATTTAATGTCATCAATTTAAGTTTTCATTATGCAGTGAATCTGTCATCTCTCTTCTGCCTCTATGCTAATCCTACTGGTTACAGTATGTGTTTACTGCAGCTTGTGTCTGTCTCATGCTAATTATAGATGACGTGTAGAGCAAACATGCTGAACTGTTGGTGGACATTCCTGGCCTTGTCCCCCATTTCTACATACTCTGTCCATGCAGTGGTACATACACAACACTCACTCCACAACAAATCACCCCCAGTCTCGTCAATTGGTCCATTTCCACAGCCTGTGCCTCGCTCCATCCGTGGTACGTTCCAGCAGTGTCCTGCTACACTAGATCGTCAATCAGAGCAGATTGACCCAACAAAAGCAATTGATCAGAGCTTCCAGAACATTTTAAATATATATAGGAATATGCACATATCATATAGGAATAAAAGAGATTTCACTAGAATTGATCAGTTAACCCCTTTAATGCCTGAAAACACAAATTATGGCCAGAAAATTCTGTGTTTATTTCACTTTCTACTGAAACCCCAAAAAATAAATACTAGACATTTAAAGCATCAATAAACTTAGAACATATAGTATTAAAAGTTTTTTAATTCTGTATTGTACTCACCCATTGTAGAAGCAGAAAGGGCACAGAAATCATAGTAAAAAGTAATCAGCTTACAGAAACATAAAACAGTTTTGTGACAAATTGAAGTAGGAGTGACAGAATGCATTGATCCTCTCCAAAGAATATCCATAAAGGGTTACTTCGGGTTTTTTGAAGTGGGGTTAAAATAAAATAAAAGCACTTGTAAGAGTTGTCCCGTGGGGGAAAATTTCTTTGGGCAGATCGTAGTCCGTGCATGGAAGTTCATGGTGCCACTGAAAGCCTCCTAATTAACCCATTTATAGATAAAACTTACTCAAAAAATTATGGTAGATCAACAATATGATACAGTAAGACTCTTCACAGCATTTAACTTTCTTTTTGTGATGCATAAAGGGCTACATATCCTTCTCCTAGAAGCCCCCCTCATTAGACCAGGTCAGAAGGCTGCAGCCTGCCGCGGTGGGTCAGGTAGCGGTCACTGGAGCACAAACTGATGTACGTCACTAAATTTGGCTCTGTTTTAAATATGGACATCAGGACTCACTTCTCTGCAGTGAAAAGAGTTGTGCTTGCAGTGCCCGTTTTAACAATCAGGACTACACACGACAGCAGAACAGCTCTGATGAAAGGTCCAGGAGAAGCCATGTTACTAGGTCCCACTTGTGACAGCAATGGGCCTCTGAGTTTGTGGGAATGAGCTCACAGTTACACAGTTCCAGCGTTCTCCACCTCTCTTAACCTGTGCCTCAATCTGCAGAAGTTCTTCCTCTGTGTACTCTGGTTCAAAAAGATATCCTTTCATACCCTCAACTAACAGCGCATCATTGTTACTAGAGTCTAAATGACTCATTTTTTGTCCATTTTTAGAGAGGGTATTGCATGATGTTTTCTCTGACTACCTGACCAGCTGATGGTGGAGGGATAAATAACCTCTACTTCCAAATATACTACAATTCAAAACACAGGGGCTTTGTCGAGGAAAAGTTAAACGCTGTAAAGAACATTACTGTCATATCTTGTTGAGCCAACTTAGTTTTTTTTAGTTAGAGATTTAACCTCTAAATTAGTTCATTACTAAGCTTTCGTAATCACAAGGCTTTTCACCACTGACGCAGATGCTCCAGGGACAATGCTTGCAAGTTCCTTTATTGGCACTCATATTTACTAGTGCCATGGGCCTTTATCAACCCCACTTCAAAAAAAAAAAAAAAAAAAAAAAAAACTCACCCATTAAGTCATGTTTTAACTATGTAGAATTGATTGTGTTTGGTTTAAAAAGATTTATTAATCAGTGCAACATAGGCCAACATTTGTAAATGTGTTTCATTTACATTTGACTTAAAGAAATAAATATCAGGTCATCCAAAAAATGATTTGTCACTTAAGTTTGTAACAGTGTTAGTTTTGGTGGCTAATCATTTTCATCATAGTTTTTGTCAACATTTTTTCCCCTGACAAAAACTAAAACTAAATTAACTGACATTTTCCTCAACAAGAAAAAATAATGTTTGACAGAGACTTAATCCAATCAGACCTTATTTGGTCATGTAGAAAGTAGAGACAAGTTAGGAATATATCCAATCACAGGTATTTTGGTTGTGTGGAAAGGTTGGATGAGTTACGAGGGACATCCAGTCACAACTGCCTTAGTTTGGTGGTGGGATAAGTTGTGGAGCGATCCAGTCAGAGCTACTCTCTTTATGAATTGATATATTCATGTAGAGCAGGTTCACTGTTTGTTGTTAATTCTGGTATTGTAACTGAGATGCTCCGTCAGGTAGCCTAAATAAAGGTGACTGCATTTCACACAAAAGTTAAATTTGTTTCTGTTCATTTATACATTCAAACTTTACTAGCATTCAATAAAGGGTTATTAGATGTTTCATTTTATCCAAGTGTAAAACATGACTTCAGAAATTCAAGGACACATAAAAAAAATGCCTTAGACTTTACACTTCACATTTTAATCGACTAAATTTACAGCAGATTTCATTGACTAAAAGGTTGTGAAATTTTATCAACTAAAACTGAAATTAAGATGACTAAATTATGACTAAAAGTAAAATAAATTTTAGTGAAAGACTAAAACTAAATTGAAAAAGTGCTGTCAAAATCAACACTGGTCTATAATGGTTTCTGTAAAGACTTAAAACTAAACTCACTTTAAGATCTGATGGTCTAGAGGCTGGACTACAATGAAAAACGTTTTAAAAACTCAAATATTTGTATACATTGCAGCAGATGAGTGGTATCAGTATCAGAAGAATTACAGCAGAAAGTATCTTATCCATTTGAAAAAGTCTGGCATCGTCCATCACTAGTTAAAGGCCTTAAATTGGGTCCAAAGTGGAACTAGCAAGTTGTACATAATAAAGCATCCTGGGTGTATATTGTGTACCGCGTACTTTCAGCATGTGGTTTTAAATCATCGGTGTGTGAACCTGCAGGTTTTGTCAGACCTGATAGTGTCCTGACGTAGAGGGGAAGCTTCATCCTGAGCTGACCGAGTGAGGATGAATGGACGGCTGTTTGAGCATCAGTGGGAGGGATGACAGCTCGCAGGGAGGCAGACAAGCGGTCAGTCACCCTGAGACCTGACCTCCATCTTTCTCTGTCTCCCATCAGCTCATTCTCTGCCTCTGCTTGTCTGTTGGAGACTCACTCTGAGCAGTGCTTTCACTTTGGCTGGGTCGTAATGTAAAGTAAACAGCCTCACAGATTCATGACTGTGCTTCTTTGTTCTCTTCATCCTTCATTTTATTTCGATACTTAAAAATATTTCCCGAGCTGAGACGCTTCATTGATTCGTTCTACAACGCTTCGAGGCATCCCTCCTCCCATATCCATCCTCTATTCATCTCTCCTTTCACTCGCTTTCCTCTCATCCCTCCTTTCATTCCCACACTTCCTCCCACTCCCATTCGCCCTATCCCTTTCTTCCTTCCATCCTTCCTTCCCACCTTTTTCCTTCCTAAAGGATGGAGCGAGACTAGACCTCCCATCGTCTATGAGAAAAAGGAAGAGACCATCGTATTGCAGACGTAGGGATGCAGCGAAGGTATACATTAGGAGGCAGCAGTATACGTCTGTTCACTCCTCCCTCACCCTCCCTTTCTTGAGTCTCATCAGCCTCCCCCCCGCCTCCCCCCTCTCCCCCTTTTCTATGCCAGGGTGGTATGACCTGCTGGATTACAAAACAGCCCTCCCATGTGTCTGCCTGTTCTCTGTGCCAGCTGAGAGACAGCGATACCAAGCTCCTGGAGCGCAGTGAGGGCGACAAGAGAGGACGAGAAGAAGAGAGTGAGTAGGGGGGAAGGATGGGAAAGAAAGAGAGTGAGAGAGGAGATAGACAGAGTTAAAGAAGGAGAGGAAGAAGAGAAAAAAGAGAGGGAAAGGTGAAGATAAGGAGAGGAGAAGAGAGTTTTGAGTGATTGTGAACATGTAGATCTGAAGCTTTGTGAGGAGCAGGATGCTGAGGCACACCAGTGCGGTCAGAGCACCCGCAGGGAGAGCCAGGGGTAAGTTACACACACACAATCATCTCTACACACACTCACGCTCATAACCGGCTTCTTCAACACGCCTTCGTCACATCTTTCTGTGAGGGCTGGTACTGATTGGACATTGATAAACTTCCAATTTGGTTTGAGATATCCCGATAATAAAACAAAAGATTAAATGATGACTGTGCTTCGTGCCAAGTTTCGCTCATTTTGTTAATTAAAAATTGTTAATGGACTCGAGCTTAAAAGCGCTTTTCTAGTCTTTCTGATGAGTCAAAGCGCTTTCATACCGCAGGTCGCACCTACCCATTCACACCCTTTCACTCTCACATTCACTCACTGATGCCTGAAGTTTTATGTAAGATGATCAGCATTCAGCAACACATCCACGCCCTTTCATACGCATTTACACGCCACTGATGCAGCTGTGGGAGCAGCTTGGAGATTGGTGCCTTGCCCAAGAACACATCAACATGTGGCAGCTAGAGCTGGGTCAAACCCTCAACCCTCTGATTGATGGTAGAGCACACTACCAGACTGAGCCACTGACAAATTTGTCTACAGGTTCTGTCATGTATGGGGTCCTTTTGTTTTTGAATCGGGTCAATTCAGGCTGGGCCTGCTCCTTTATTTTATTTTATTTTTTTTGAGACAGCAGAAGAATAGGCTATGGTGATTATCAGAATTAACATAATGTTGCTGTTGTGCGCAAACCTTTATCTCCAAAATTGCTACTTTTTAGGAAACTAAACAAAATTACACTGACAGTGAATTCATTAATTAATATTAATTTGTCATTTTAAGTGGTTAACAGATAACAAAACCCACTCGCCAACATCGAAGGTGACAATGGCTCTGTTTTTTTTTGTTTTAATTTTGTTTTTTTTTTAACAAAGGAAAAGGTTTTGGGAAATGGACTTGAGCCTATAGAGTAGCTTTTCTAGTCTCCCTCACTACTCAAAGCTTCTTACCCAGCAGGTCACGTCTACCCATTCACTCACTGATGGTTCTGAGTTTCAGAATTTTTATTTTACACATCCACGCCTTGTCATGTCCATTTACATGCCACTAATGCAGCAGTGGGAGCAACTAGTGTCTTGCCCAAGGATACATCAACATGTGACAGCCATATCTGGGCTTGAACCATCAACCTTCGTATTATGTTAGAGCAACCTACAAGACCAAGCCACCAGTGATTTTGTCTGCAGCTTCTGTCTCGGATGGTAAAGGTAGCCAACCCCCCCTTCCTTTACAGCACATTGTGTGCCCCAACCCTCCCACCAAAACAGCTCTCATTTAAGTTTAAGTGAAGAGCAGAAGGAGCAGAAGGAGCAGAGGTTAGATTTTCTAGTAGCCTGACCTGGCCTGTGGTCTGGAGCTGCGTCAGGCCTGTGGATCCCCTTTCACTTGAGTCCATTTGAGCTGGGAATGCTTTTTTTTGGGACAGACATGGAGTAGGTAAATAACATGCATTTAGCAAGCAACCCTATTAAACCATTATAAGGCATTGGCAATATGGTATTGGTATAGTATTGGCAAGAATCTGGTGATACGTTATGATACGGGGATAATGATACAATGTATCACAATATATTGTGAGATGATGGGAGAATATATCACATTTTCTTGAATAAAGGTTCTTTTTTTAAGTTTCAAGAACCCACAATATTTTATAAATTAAAAAGAGTGTGTAATCAGTATTAAAAACATGAACCCTGCAACATGGATTAACTATTCTTGTCACAAAAATAATAAAGATGAATGTGACATAGGAGGAGCTGAACTAAAATACAAAGGGCATGTCTTGGATTTTCGAGAAATTCACAAAACATTGTGATATTCCACTACAAACTATAAATACAGTATTGCACAGCAAAATACCGCAATATATTGGCCTGTCGATATTTTCTTACACCCCTAAACTATACAATACATGCATAGTAAGGCTTCAATGAATTATTTCCTGTGTGCACGTTCAGCACATCTTCCTTTTATTCCTCTCAGGTTTGTGAATCGCCTGTGCAGCAGTTCATCGCACAGCACAATCATAAACAAAAAATGGAGCTTGTGGGTGTAAAAACAAAATTATATTGAAAGAATTAATGCTTTCCAATGGCAGAGGAAGGTTGGATATATGGATCAACTTCATCTTGTCTTTGTTATACAACAAATGCCTTTGTGATGCGTTCATTCAGGTCTCATCTAAATATTTCTGCCATTAAGCATCTGGCAGATGCTCTCAAAGCTTTAACTGTTGAAGCCAAATGCTGAAAGACATCAGGTTCAGATCGAACTCAAGCCCATAAATATAGTTTATGGGAGCGGACGAGCAGAGCTTGGAGAGGATGTCTATGGGTAGGGTTGGGCTGGGTTTTTTGGAAGAAAGAGACACAGCGTACACTTTAGGCAGAAAGGGTTAGGGCTAGTGTTGGTCAATGAAAAAGATAAAACGCCTTCAGTTATGGAAACACACTGGTTTTAAGAGGCCAGACCTTGAATGATGCGAAATATTTCACAGGATGTATTCACATTTATGGCAGCTTCTTAAGGCAACACAGCAAATATGTTTGATGACTTGAAATTCATCTGAACATACAGATGCTATAAAATCAGTTAGTGCTTGTCTTTAATAATCTAAATCTCAGAGTCAAACAAAGGAATTAACTGTGATCATGATATTTGTCATAATTCAGTAACTCTGAGGCCTAGGTAATAAAAAAAAAATCAAGGTCACTCAAATGTTCACTCCATGGTTCATGGTCAGCTGTATATTCCTGGATAATTTACTGGCTCCTCGCTTAAAAAGAGCAGCCGGATGTCTGCTCTGAAAGAGGCCATTCTGTTTTTTTGTGTCCTTAACGTTCATTTTTTGAATTCCTCTGTCAGCTACAGGTAAATAATTTTTCACTCTTTTAAACATGACATGAGATTTTCCAAGAGGGATGGGCAACTCTGTTAAAAAGGAGGGCGCCTGAAATTCATTCATGATGTGAGAAGAATGAATTCTCTCAGATACTCTCCACATGTTCTGAGTAATTATACAAATATATTAACCCACAGTTTGACAAAGGGAGCAAATAGCATTTCTTAATTAATTGAGCAGAACACAGAATTAAAGTAAATAAAGCTACTTTTTCAATGCAAGGTATTAAAAAGTTAATGAATCATTCTTATTTCATGTTAATTTTTCTCCCTTGATGCACATACAGTTTACCAGAGACAACAGTTACATGCTTTTGTAGGCCAGCCTGAAAGTTAGCATCCTGCTGGTTCTCTTGACTAAAAGTCTTTGGGTTTAACTTTCATTCTGTTTTATGCCTTATCATACTCAGTGAGAGTTAAAAACTATTATTATTCAGCTCCTGTGGCAATTGGACTTGGAAGCAGATACCACACTTGCAATGTAAAACCACACGCTATATCCTCTTGGGCAGTCTTCCTGTTAAACACATAATACTGCTTTAAAATTAAAAAGTGGGGTATTTTATTTTGCTTAATTAAACATTAAGATTCTGTAAGTGTTCATCACAGTTCTTTTTTCAGGTATTTATCCATAAAGAGCTATTCTAAAATGCCTTTCAGATTTGGCCAGGGTAACCAAAGGTGTTAACTTACTTCCCCATGTTTGTTGAAATTGAAGTTTCTGTGCAAGTTAAAAATCAGTTTTAGCTACTAGTCAGCTCCCTTTTGTTTAGGTGACTCAAATCTCCAGTGGTTATTACTGAAATTATACATCAGCCAACGATTTCAGGTTCAGATTCAGACAACTCTATTTATCCCAAAAGGCAATTCAGTTTTTCAAAGTATACCAAACCATACACACAGTGCTTAACAAATTCATTGGACCACCAATCAATGTGGTTTATGCCACAGCTACCCAAATTTAACAGCACTGGTAATTATCAAAATCATTTATTATGTTTCTGTAATGATTAATACACCAGTATGTAGAAGCTGAAATGATATTTTTAATGCTAAAGTATAATTGTTTTTATTATCCTTCAATTTAAAAATTTACCGTTTTACATAGGAAATAGAAAAAAAATAGTAAAGCACATTATTATTTCTTGATTAAGAGCTCTAATTATAGTTATTTACTTGCATTCCTGAACAGAAAAAATAGTTTTAGTGGTTGAATATTATGCATGATTAATTTCTGACTTCTCATAGAAGCCAAGTGAGCAGCTCAAATTTGGGTATAAAAGGGTGAATTCAGTTTGAAATTCCTCATTCCTGTTCAGATGTGTGTCCAACAACAATGACATTTTCAGTTTTAAAGGATTTTTTTGAAAGGTTTCTAAAATATTTATGTTTTCTCATTTTTATGACAAGTGGTCTAACTAATTTATTAAGCACTTACATAAATCAGCAAATCAATTGATTTTTAATTTACTCTTTCAGGTCTTAAAATACGTTCGACTGTGTACAAATGCAAATTCAGTAACTTAGAAAAAAACCTTAGAGAGTTTGCAGTTAACAAATTAGTAGTTCAGAAAAGAAACTGAAACAAACCCTCTTCAGTATTTATTTGAAACATGTAAATGAAAGACAAAAAATGATATCAATGATTTTTTGTTATCAAGCTCCAAGCACATCAGATCAAACCAGAATGACACAACTTTTCATTGTTAGCTTGGAAAAAATTTACTGAAATATTACCTGTTTGTTATAAAATATATTATTGCAATGTTGAAATGTGTGTTGAGATTGGAAGAGTTAAAACTTTCTTCCTAAAAAAAAGCTATCACATGGTTATAATAAGATAGCTTTAAGTCCATCTGAGAAAATGGCTGTTGGATGAATTTCATTTTTACTTGTAGAACATTTTGTGATTTTTTTCTTTGATTAGTAGAAAAAGAAATCTTGTATTGTGGCGGATGTAAAGGAGTTATTTTGCAAGGGCATGAATATGGTGTTGGCTTGATCCTTGGTGTGCCTTGGCCACTGTTGTACTGAAATCAAAACAAATAGCTGTATGAAAATCACTCCTTGTACACCGTGTCCCCATGAAAATATGAAATGTTCTGACCAAAACTGTATTTGTTAATTTCCATAGTAAAAAAAGGCCATTTTAACACTGGGTTTATATGTGACTTCAGGTGTTTCTGCACCGTTTAGACACCTGAAGAACTGCATTTCCTTTCCACATTGGCTTCATTCATCTAACACCAGAGTTGCCACTTGGTTACAGCCCACTTGTTCTTTGGTCATGCGTGGTGTTGAACCAGCACCTCAGCTTTTCAGAGCCCTCATGGCTGATTTTTCATGCTTTCCTCATGTTAGCATTTATTGATGTTTGAAATTCTCCAAAGGGCCTCAATGAGGAAGAGGAAGGAGGCTGCATGAGGCCCTCAGGCCGCCAGTTGCCCACTCCTGTCTAAGAGGCTGATCAGGAGCAGAGATGTAGGGATAATGTCGGGAAGGAGAGGAGAGCTTTGCCTGTGTGGAATCAATTTCATATGATGTCTGACAGCCCGTCATGGACTCATTATGCAACCCCCCGAGACAAAGAGATGCTTTAAGAAGCTGTGTGAGTGTGTCCATGTGAGTGATTGGGGTTGTACTTCAGCTGAAATACACTCTTTAGTGCGGGCACATTCCTGAAGCGCACAATCACCCTCTCATTTCTGTGCACAAACAGCTCGATTTTAAAATAACCCTGCGTTCAGGCCTCTTTAACCGGGTTACTGCCGCCATTTGAAGAATTTTGTCTTCGGATTTCTCCGGGCTACGTTCGAGACAGAGAAGCTGCATTGCCGGGCGGCTGTTAGGTCTTGGTTTAGCAGCGCTGGAGATCCAATTGATTCCTGCGCTTGGAGGCGAGGGGTCGCTGAGGATAGAGCAGGTTTTATTGTCTGGATGAGAGGCACTTCCTCAGATTTAGTTGCTTAACCCCCTGAGGTGGAGGAATTACAGGAAAGAAGAGGAGGGGTGGTGGTCTCTGTCTCGCAAGGGAGCTCAGAGTCGGCTATATTAGCTCTGTTACAGGTCTCAGGAGGACAGCAGGGTGACATAGGTCGTCATGGTGAGGGGGGTCGTCATGGTAAGTGGTTGTCATGGAGATGGTGATGGAGCCGAGCAGGGTGGGGTTGCCAGCGGATGAGGCTTACCTGTCCTGAGGGGACCATTTTGATCCTTTTCTACCTGCAGCGCCCTTTTTCTTCTTCTGTGGATTTCTGGGTTTTTGAGTGGAGGCCTTGACCACCTGACAAACACAACCTTCTGAAAATGCAGACCAATGCCAGCGACAGGCGGGGTCAGTGCTCATTTTTTCCTTTTTTTCTGCTTAAATTTGTGCCTTGCAAAATGCTGATGTCAGCATTTGTTTTTAACTAAGCACTAAGAGGGCTCTGCTTTAGTTTTGGATTCATCAGTTTATAGAAGTAATGATGTTCATGTTCAAAGCTGCTCAGCTTTTGTCATAAACTTTGGTGCATTAATCCCAGATGATAGCATTTTGAGCACTGAGGAGGAAAAAAGAAAAAAGACACGATTCTCAGCTCTTTCCTCTGAATGAAAGGTTTTTAGTCTCAAGTGTATTTATTCCTGCACATATGTGTTTAATATTAAAGCAATGTAATAATATATAAACACAGTGATATTGATGACCTTGGATGTTGGTGAGTGGGTTTAAACAAAATAACTAAATACAAAAAATTATTTGTAATCAGGAGAAGACAATATCTATTTATTCGAAAGCAGTGTCTAGTCGTTTTATTTTTTTTTCATTTCCTAGAAAGTAGCAGTTTCAGAGGTAAGAGGTTTACAGGATTTAAAAAGCAGCAAACAAACAAATTAGTTTTATCCCTAATTTCTTGAGAAGAGTTTCATAAATAGTCTGTATACATCTGATTAGGGACACATTCTGCCCATCCCTGGTTTAGAAACATTAATATGTAAATTAATAAGGATTAGGCCTCTGCCTTAACCTAAAAAATTTGATTATCTTTAAAGGGAATATTACTTGAAACATGCGCTTAAAAAATCTTTCATTGTGATCAAAATCTTATTTGTGCTTGTTGGCACAGACAGACGGCACAGTGTGTGTGGTTTTGTATGTTTTGTGTGACTGTGTGTGTGTTTTTTACTCCATCACCAGTGATAAAAAGAAATCTGGTTTGTGTTCCAAAGATCCTAAATACATTTACATTATAATAAAAAAAAAAAACAGCCTTGGTACCTAAAGATAATGAGATAAATGCATTGTGATCTAAAAAAACAAAAGGGCCAACAACAACACATGTGCAATACCCTGTTTTGTTACAGACTGACAATATGGGGGGATGTCGTAATGTCTGGGAAAATGAATCAACGTAGAGACCATTAATATGCAAAGACGCGATTAACAACTTAAGCTTTATACGTAGACACCACTGGATGTTCAATCTAAGTAATATTAATCACACTGTCCAGAGTTCGATCTATAAAAAATCAGGCAAAGTGAGGCTCCTACAGCTGCTGAGGCCCTACACACAGTGTGAGGTCTGGGTTTTTGGAGATGTGGGCCTGATCTTTAAAAGTGAGATCTTTCCCTCCTGTCAACATTGCTGCACTACCGCAGCAACAGGAGGCAATAAGATGTTCTGGGCTACGTCTTTCAGGGCCCATCAGGTTTTTCATCATTGCGCTTGACAGTTATGCTCATTTTATGGTTTAAGAATGGATTTTAGCTGTCTGGTGAATTTCTGTAAAACAGATTAATATCTGCTGCACTTGTTTAGATAGTGATTGTTTGGGTTTAAATACTCCTCAAAAGATTTGTGGAAAAATTATGTTGGTCCATCATTTTCCCTGTTTCGTAATACCAGTTGGTGTTGTATTTTATATTATTGGAAAGTCTCATTCGTTACCTTTACTATACCAGGTACAACTTGTGTTTGTGGAATGAGCAGCACAGCTAAGTGTGGGTAGGACCCCCAGAAAAATATACCAAAATCCCCTGCAGCTGCTGGCTGAAGTGCCAGATTGGCAGCAATATTTGGTGTCAGACTTGGTAACCATATCTAAACTTAGGACCACGTTCTGCTAGACTGGTGAAGTCAAAGGCAGACCACGATGTGGGTGTCCCATAAAGACAACATCCCAAGAAGACCGGTTCCTCACCTCTGCCTCACTAAGGAACTGTAGGCTTTCTAAGAGGGGAGGAGGGGGTTTTGGCACTTTCTGGGGGGCTTCCCACATGTTCAGCTGTGTTGCTCATACTACAAATGCACAACCCTTACAAGTTGAACCTCGTTACCTCCACCAAGCAAGTTATGTTTTTGCCAGTGTTTGTTTGTCTGTTTGTTAGCAAGAACTATTGGATGGATTAAGCTGAAATTTCAGGAGATGTTGGTAATGGCCCAACTTAAAAATGATTAGTTTTGGTGGTAATTCAGATAACAGCCATTAGCAAACAATCGTTTTTGCTTAATAAATGTCTAACTAATGATGATATCAACATGGTTCTGAGTGCTAGTTGTGGGTTTTCAGGGTCATGAATCGTATTATGATGATAACTTTATCATGGAACTATTGCTTATAGATGTAAGCAATATGTGAGCTGCCTTGGCCAAATGCTCGCTGGTTGTAAAGGCGACTAATCAGGCTTTCCAACAAAATAAAATACAAAACAATTGGTGTTATAAAAGGGGAGAAATAATGTACCAAAATATCTTTCCAAACTAATTTTTTGGGGGTATAATTGTTGGGATTTAAGATAAAATGATATCGCAGATCACAATTTCAGGAACATCTGAAAACAGCTCTGCAACCCACTTTTGGTTCCCTACCCATCACTTAAGAACCTTGTCTTAAATCACTGTTTTATTTCTGACATTTTGGTCTTGATAAAACAATGTGTGTGAGGTGTGTGTGTGCTGAGCGAGATAGAAAACAGCCATGCATGCACGAGTGTGTATGCGTGTGTGTATGAGCTGTCATTACAGAGTACCTCATTAGTAGGCCAGTTGAGAGTAGGTCCTGTACATGTACCCGCTCCCCCCCAACACTGGTCCCTTCTCTCTATCTGGGCTGATATTTTTGGACTCACACACATCTCCACACACATTTTCCCTCTCGTCTCTTGTTTTCATTCCAGCCTTTATCCGAGTGGTGATCAGTACATTTCCCCTCCTTCATTTAGCGGCTTCTTTTATGTGCTAATAATCGCCCGGAGCGTTGACACTGATAGCGTTTGAGTTTGTGTATTTGGCCGGTTTTCATGCCCTGCAGCCTCCGTGTTCTCACATGCCGGCATGAGAGCCATAATTTGAATATCTAAACACACAAAGCGGTTACTGTTTGCAACCGTGAAATGCAACAAATTCCCCTCGGTTGTGGATGATTATCAGCACAAATAAACTTCCACTGTAGAAGAACATCTCTTATTTGTCTCGACTGCGGAGGCGCGTGTAAGTGAGAGGACCTGGAGTTTGCAGGATTGAAAGATTTAAAGAGTTATTTAACAAAAAAAAAGAGCTAAAGTCTGAGCAGTCATTTTAGAATATAAATACAATTAAATCTGATCAGTTTTATTCAATCAGATGACATTTAATCTCGCTGAATGCTTGCTCATCCTTCCCGCTCTCTGGTCGAGTTCGCCATGCTGTGGTTTCTCTGCAGAACATAATACAAGTGTGCTGAAGTACCATCACGCACAGCTGCTTCTCATGTTTCATATAGGAGCGCGGCGTGTGTGTGTATTTGTGAGTGTTAGCAGGATGGAGGAGGGTGTTGGTGAAGGAGCTGCCGTTGAGAGAGAACGTCTTTGGGTGTGGCTTTGCTGGAAAAACCTTTTAGAGCTCGAACCGGTTTGAGTCATGAGAGCACAACACTGAGACTGTGAGATTGGTTCTTCAGTGAATCATGTTTGATTGCGTTTGTTTGATTGACTTTGATTACACGGCTGAAAAAAGCTTCATTATGTGTGTTTGATTTACAGGAGGAAAAATATAGAACAAAGCTGCCTCTCCATCACTCTGTCTTTCCAGCATCTAAAATTCTTTCTTTTGTTTGCTTGTTTTTTACTTAAATACAAATCATTATTTATTTTGGATCAATTATACGCTTGAAAAAGGACATCAAACTGAAGTTATTCATTGAAATTATTCCCATATTTAGCATCAGCTTCATACAAACACACCATACAGCAGTGGTGGGAAGCTGGTGGCATGGGACCACATGCGGCCTGTCAGTCATGGTCCAGTTTCTAAATATTGCAACCAAGTGTTTCGTCCTGATTTGCCACTTTGACATCAAGCACACAGTCAAAAGGCGTATTCTGCAACAGTATTTAATAACTGGCTTTACTTTATTTTTTGTTATAAATTAGGGCTTTCACAATATACCACAATGGACGATAACCATCTTTTTTTAATAGATGTAATTATCCTTGAAAGTAGGCAAACAGTAATACCGTGAGACTATTTGCTTCATATGGGGGACTGTTTATCCTTTAGCAGAGATGACCGGCTGATTCAAGCCAATTTTGTTTTGTTTGCTAAAAAATTCATTTAATGCCAGTGATTTTAAGTTTTCATTATTACAGTGTATGTGCTGGAATATATTAATGCAGATTGTCCTGATTCAGGGATGTAGACATTAAATCTCCATCTTAACTGCTGTATCAGTAGCTTACAAGTGAGTTTAAATTGATGCCTCTGTTATTTAAGTCCAAAATAATCCCAAGAAGCTGGGGGCTGTAGCCTAGCCCAGCTGTCACTGGTCGAGAGGCGGGGTACACCCTGAACTGGTCACCAGCCGATCACAGACATCCAAAAATATTCCACAGTAAAAGTCCTTATCTTTGGCTAATGCTTAAAAGCTTTTATTTTGAAAGCATAAGAACAACCAATACACGAAATGTGTGTTTTCAACAACAGCTTAATAAAACTCAGGACCTGAATGAACCACTGGATCAGTCACAGATAAAACTGATTGAAACTGAAATCAGAGATGTCTGTGTGATCTTTTCACACAGGCACAAGTTGTTTGTGAACTCATGGGTTTGATTTTGGGGGTAATAAGAGGCTGTGGATCTCAACAATGCATTTTTAATACACAATCTCTCTTAGCTTTGCACTGATATGATTGCTGCACACAGAAAAAGGAAAATAAATGAGTCTCTGAACAAATGAAAAACACCATGTATTATGACATTTAGCTCACATCACTCCACACCATCATTTGGTTGGCATATTTAGTATTATCATACAGTTATTTTAGTGTTTTCATGTACATTTTTTCATACAGTTATGGTTGTAGCAGTCTCTTCACCTTCCTGTGCACCACTTTAGGAACATTTTGCCGAAGCAGAGACAAAAAATGTGGCTGTAGATTAATTTGACACCTACAGCTGATTTTTAAAATTGTGCTATAAATATCGCAATAATATTGGTATTGTGATTTGTCAACAGTAATCATAAGCTGAAAATCCAATATTGTTACAGCCCTGTTATAAATGATTAGATATAATTTGCTATAGGGATACACAATACTGGATTTTTATTGATATCCAATATGCTGATATTTCTGAACACATTATCACCAATACCAATATTTTTGGTCAAGAGCACAAAGTCTTTACGTTACAAAAATTGACTTGTTTCTTTCAGTGTGACAGTCTATTTTTGTGAGGCACACATGTAAAACAAGAAAAACAACATTTAACTTTTGAAGCAATAAAACTCTTGATTTTTAAATGTGATGATGATGATGATAATGAGGTGCGGCAATATGGTTGGTACATGTGTGTATTTTGCCGATAGTCAAGCCAGTATATGGCCAAGATGTTTGGCCGATATAGAGATCAGTATTGGCCAATATTGATATTGTACCGTTATCATGCATATCTAACTTGCTATGAACGTCTCTGAAAAGCTCTTTTATAAATCCTTAATCTCAGGACATAGGGAGCAGATTTGTGTCCATGAGAAATGTTTAAAAAGACGCTGAAGAGCAGCTGAAAGCAGAATAATGCACTCAGCTGAGCTGCTGAGAGGTTGATAATCTGGCTGCTGTATCTTGGTTTGACAAAAAGATAGAAATAGAGAGATAGATCAATCAATCGATCAATCAATTAGACATTATTGTCATTGCACATGTCACAAGTACAGAGCAACGAAATTTTTCTTTGCAGTTCAACCCGTCTAACACATACAAAGACAGTCACATACATGGGGGACAGGAACAGGAAGACTGTCGGGTCGCCAGCAGAGCAGCGCCCAGTTTTTAGAGAGGTATTTGGTCAAACTTTGACTCTTTAATGAATAAACTCACTGCTAATTTATTAGGAACATTTCTCTAGTGCTGGGCTGGACCCTATTTTACTTTCAGAAATGGTCAAAGTCTTCATGAAATAGATTCAACAAAGAGCTGAAACACTCCTCAGGGAAATCTTAGTCTAATTTTGAGAAATCCTTGTGAGCTGTAGCCTCAGTTCTGTTCTCAGCTGACAAGAGTGACACCCTGTGTGGTCTTCGCTGCCTCAGCCCGCCTGCTTCAAGACAAAACATGTTGTACATTCAGAAAAGGTCTTCTGCATAACTCGATTGTCATGAGAGGCTCTTTGAACGGCTTCTGCCTTTCTATCATCTCCGACCACTCTGGCTATTCTCCTCTGACCTCTAACATCTGCAAACTATTTTCACCTGCAAAGCTGCAGCTCAGTGGATGTTTTCTTTTTTTTTTTTTTGGACCATTCTCTGCAAACCATAGAGATAGTTTTTCATGAAAATCCAAGTCGATCTGCAGTTCCTGAATACTCAGACCAGCCAGTCAAACAACCATATAATGTTCAAAATCCCTTAATTCCTCTTTCCTGATGCTCAGTTTGACCTTCAATAGGTCAATTTAAACATGGCCACATACTTAAATGCATTGAGTTGCTGCCAGTCGAGCTGAACAGGTGTACTGAATAAAGTGGCCGATGACTATAATTATTTTATTCATAAGCTCTTCTTGGAAGACCTTCCTGTATTTATTAATTGTATTATTTCTGTTTGTTTTCACCATGTATTCTGTACACTTACAAATGAAGCAACAGTGAGCAGGATTTAGACCAAACAGTACCCAAGACTTTGTAAGGACTGATGGAGAACAGCTCATGGAGGAAAATTAAGTGAAAAAGGAAAAGTACTGTGCAAAAAGTGGCTGTGAACAAAAATATACAAAAAAATGCTAAAATGATGGTGTTAGGAGAGTGATCTTCAGTGTGCAGCTTCATGCAGCCTTAAACATGATGAAATAATCTTGTAGATTCAAATACATGTGAGTAAAATTCTGACATCTCCATATTAAACTAACCCCACACCGGTCATGTAATGCAAATATCAGACGGCATGTGTGTGCTAGTTCATGTGTTGTCATGTGTGTTCACGAGTCTGTCGCACAGACAGTCAGCGACAAATTTAATTTGACTTCTTAATAAGGACTTGAACACTTCTGGACTCCGACCACTGTTGAAACAAAATGGCTTTATAAAATGAAGCATGTTCAGATTTCACTTTCATCGTGGTTCTAATTATTACTGCTGTGAATTAATTTGCTCTCTTTGATTTGATTTAATTACACATCATTTAAAAAGTTGTCCACTGAAACAGTCCGAGAGGATTACAGAAAACTGGACTGAAGTTTAATTATAATAGAGTAACAATTAAAAGATAAAATAAAACCATGTAACGTAGGATATGAATGACAGAATCAGCCACGTGTTAGCATTATAGTCACTGCACTTTGACATTATAAATTATTATTAAGTAATCATATCAAATCAAAAAAATGAGACGTGGTAAATTGCTTTCTTCCTGATGGGACCCTAATTCTCTAAACTTTGTATCCACTCAAATTTGTTGGTTTAAAATGCTCCAAGTTTGGACTGAAGATCAGGGACGGGAAAGTTTGGAGAGCCACATAAAGCTCTGTGTCTGAGGACCAAACTGTGACAAACTGCCAAATACTCTCAATAAAAGAGGGGACAAAAAAACAACAATTAAAAATTTGAAAATAAATAAAAACAAAATGAAAATGACGATGATGTTTGACTCTTAATTAAATCCTTTTTGAGTTTTATAAAGAAGCAAACCAGTGAGTGTTTCCCAGTTTTTGAAGCACAGATACTGTATTTTACTTTTACTTATTCACTCATATTAATTCACTCAAGCTTTTAATTATATTCTAATGGAACAGAAAAGATTTTTGTTTTTTAAGAAATAATCACAACAGGTTTTAACTACTGCTGATCTAAATCACACTTTGCAGTGATTCAATACATTTATACATTATACACATTTTTCTACATCATATCTGAGCTGTGCATGAAGTTTTATTTTCTTTTTAGGCTGAATATATTTGTTTTGCTCATGTTTACAAATGGATGATTTTAGAAATTGACTTTCAGGCATTGTTTAAGGAGAGATGCAGCATGTGGCCCCTGGGCTGCAATTTAGTTTTACTGAGCAGAGAAACAAACTTCTCTGAAAAATGACACCATTATGGAGGCTCTGAGAGGACAAGCATGTGTACATTTAATGTTATCCATATCTTATGATTATGCTTTTTCTTTCTTTCTTTTAAGAAAGGTTAACATAATGAGGACAGTAGCTTTTTCATATCAATATAGCATGATAAATAAGTAAGTATCCTTAAAAAAAATCCATGGCAGTCATACATAGATGGCTTAACAAAAAAACATGGATATTTACTTTTCCATTGGGCAAAGGCAGGCAATGTTGGGGTCTCATGGTCCAGGAGGCCTCGAGGTAAATAATAATTGAGACCAGATTTTAAAAAATGCTCTTGACACTCAATAATTGAGGTCGTTTACAGAAAATTGGGGCAACATTTAGAAAAGTGAGTGAAACTGGTGACAGAAACAACAGAAACTGGAAGTGCTCAATGAGCACAAACCCTCACCAGGTATTTCCAATATTCTTGGTTAATATCACAAATGTTCTTCCTTGTGCCATGACCAACTTTTCCTGAAAATTTCATCAAACTCTTTTGAAAAGCATGTTCGAAAAATGGAAAACTACCCCCTCTCTCAGTGGTAACACATCATTTAGAAAAGTCTTGGATCTGGATCCATTTCATTCAGACCCCTTGAGAACTTTTTGATTCACCTTGCTAACAGATTAGACAGATGACAAACAAACGAATGAACAAACAGCAACAAAAACATGACCAACTTGACAGAGATGTAAGTATAACAGAGAGAGAGGGGCAAATGGCTGAATGTCTTCTGCCATTTAGCGACCCGAGTCTGCACTAGAGAAAATGTCCTGAATTTCTTTAATTCCTTGACAAAAAAAAATCCAGATATTGCACAAAATTTTTTCAGACATGTAAGACCACAAAATTTGCAATGTATTGGTGTATTGATAATATTCTGATAATACTCTGACACCCCAACTTATGGACATAAAAAACAAACAAAAAAATACAACAATTAATCATTTTACTGTTTAAATCTCAACAAAAAACCTCCAAGAAAAAAAGCTTTGTTTCTTTGATATGCTATGATGCTTTTTGCTAAACTGGGAAGGGCCTCATATTACCCTCTGCCCGGGGGACTTAAATTTCCTGATGCCCCCCTGTCCAAACATTACAGACTTAAGTAAACATATCCTTTTTTATTTCTGCACATATTTATAATCCACATAACAGCTCCAGAACCCACTTGTGGGTCCAAATCCACCAGCTGAGAACCTCAAGGCACTGTTGGACTGAATACATTTTGGTTTTTAAAACAACGCTGTGCATGTCAGTGTGCAGAACAAGAGAAGCACCGGAGCATTGTGTCTGTGTGTGTAGGGACGTGAGTGTCTTTACATATTCTTAATTAGCCGCACAGATTGTAAATGTTGCTTTGACAGAATCCTGACTGAACAACCTTTTCTGTTTCCACAGCAGCTCTCTCTACAAACACAGCAGCAACACGCACCAGAATAAGGAGCTAACACACACACACGCATTTAAGAACACACACACTCAGTCCTACAGTAACGTCTGCTGTCTCAAAGACTCTCATCCATCCATTCTGCTGTTACACGGCCATTCTCGCTACACGGTCAGAAAAATACTGAGAGTTTCAGCAGCGGGACTGAAACATCGTCAGTCAAAAGGAAAATCACTGACTGTCCTCAATAAGGGCACAACAGTGGGGCAGCAGATGGTGCCAGGATTCCCACGTATCCTGGAAAACCGGGAAAATTATTGACCAATTTTCCAGTCATGGAAAACATATGGAAAATGAGAAAAAAGATAAAAATGTCCTGGAAAAGCTGGAATTGTCCTGGAAAATTATTTATCCTCCTTCTACCTTGTTAGTGAACAAAAATCAAACATTGGAAATGAAGTAAAAATGTACTTGGTAACTAATGCACACTTAGCCATAAAATATGAGAAGATAAAATAATGCAAATTAAGGAAAAAAATATAAAAACTCAAAACAATGGCAAAATAAATTTGAAATGGTAAATCAGCAAAATATATTTATTAAGAGGCAGAGTAATTAAATACAAAAAATAATTATAAATCATATATTTATAATAGTGAGACACTACATAAAAGCCAGACTAAAAAGATAGCTAGCAAACAATGTTCATGCCCGGGAGTTACAAATAAATACATTTTAAGTTCAATATGATAACGTGGAGCTAGCTAGAGATATTGGTCATCAGCCTTTAATGTTGTTTTTAGGAAGACTAGATTAACCTGAGAATTGCCCACACCAATACTCGCAATCTGGGTCAATGTACAAAATGTACGGCACAACTGTAGAAAAGGACACTGCAAAGTGTGTGGGGGGGCATCCTGGAAAAGTCCTGGATATTGATTTCAAGAAAAGAGTGGGAACTACTGAGCCCCTAAGGTGCCACGGAGAAAAAAAAAATTAATCGTGCGCACGAGATAGTAAAACGTGCGCACGATATATTAAAACGTGCGCACGTTTAAGATGAAACGTGCGCTCGACTTAATTATACAGGCAAGCGGCAACAGACAGCTGGGCTCATCAGTGGATGGCGGTAATGCCCCATAATATTGTGGTCACCTGCCAGTAAAAACCAAGAAGAAGAAGAAGACAGCCGGGCTCAGTTGAAGCATCCCAGTAACCAGCCAACGTTAGCTGTGTCTGTGAATGTAGGAGTGCAGGATATGTACAGTCCTTCAGGCTATTTATCAGTACCTTAAATAAAAGCTGCACAACTTTCAAGACTCAAGCAAAGCTCATGTCTTGCTGCCACCCGCTGAATAAGGTGGAGGGAGTTAGCCCCGAAGTTAGCTACAACTTCGCCTCTGTAGCAGCAAACAAGACCCCCCTGTGCATCCCAGGTCAGGACACTGACTGAATCTGGGTACTCCTTCCGCCGGCTGAGCCTGTTGTCTTTTAGTATGCACAGCAAAGTTCTCCAATTTAGGATTATTCCATCTCTCATGGCAAGAGCAGCAAGAATGTCATTATGACATTCCGAGGTGGAAGTAAAAGTTAACTAGCTCACTTCTTCTCCCCATTGTGTGTGTCTGTAAACATCTGACGTCAAAGTTAAAACGTGGTAAAAAACTTTATTTCGTGGGCACGTTTTAGTATCTCGTGCACACGTTTAAGCTAAAACGTGCGTACGAATAAGTATTTCGTGCGCACGTTTTACTATCTCGTGCGCACGATTTATATATTTTTTTCTCCATGGCACCTTAGGGGCTCCGTAGGGAACACTGTAGTGTGCATGCCTCACAGCAAGAAGGTTGCTGGTTCAATCCCTGAGCTGATCAGGGCCTTTCTGTGTTGAGTTTGCATGTTCTCTCAGTCCATGCGTGGGTTCTCTCTGGGTACTCCTGTTTCCTCCCACAGGTGCCTCTAAATTTGCTTTTAGGTGTGAGCGTGAATGGTTGTCAAGCTATGGTGCGTTCACTTTACAGAGGAAGTTGGAAATTCCAATATCATGAATTATAATTGACAAATTTTATCTCTCTCTATATATAAATATATACATATTTTATATATATATATATATATATATATATATATATATATATATATATATATATATATATATATATATATATTTTTTTTTTTTTTTTTTTTTTAACTTTTATCTATTGTATGTATTCCTTTGCCTTTAAAAACGAGGTCAGTCCCCAGCAGTTGTGGTGTCTTTGCTGCTTCTGTCTGGGACTGTCATGGTTTGATTCACCGTGTTCTTTTCCAACAACCTCTTCCTGATTAAATGTTTATTAAAAAACACCTGATGGTTGAATTATGTTTGAAATAGATCTAACATGAATTCGTTGCTGATTAATTTGTCTCAATCCCAATTC
This sequence comes from Cetoscarus ocellatus, assembly GCA_037902135.1. NCBI lineage: Eukaryota > Metazoa > Chordata > Actinopteri > Labriformes > Labridae > Cetoscarus > Cetoscarus ocellatus. Next base: position 1,292,083 of record JBAMNC010000640.1, on the reverse strand, counting down.
TTTTTGAGGGCTGTATAATTTTGCTAGAAATTTTAGGTTAAGGTTACTTTATTTGTCACTTTGGTAAATTTCCTCTGCAGCCAGAGAGATGAAGACATCCATTGCAACAGGAATCACAAAACAGATGCAACACAGAGCGACATAATGAGGGGGAAATTAAAATACACCAACCCTGGTCAAAAACCACAAATTATGATTAAAAACTACATCAAAAAAAAGTAAATCAATGAAATGATGAAGTGCTCAAGGTTCCATAAAATCATTGGAGAAAGAGCGCCATTTCTTAGGGGGTAAATGGGCGGATGTGACCTTCGGACCACCTGTTGATGATCACTGCCCTGGTGTATAGTACTTACAGGGATACGCCAACTTTTTTTTGTTTACAGGTCTTGCCTCAATCCGGAGTCCATGACAAGCAGATAGACACCATTCTTTCGACTGTGTGTGTAGTAACAACTAAGAGATGGGAAGAGCTCGTCCACCGCTAATTAGCTTAGCTCAAACACTGGGAGGCAATGGGTAGTGTTAGCCTGCCTCTGCCCACAGTCATCCGATAAACTCTTCAGCAACTCTAAACAGTCCTGTGTGCTTGTTGTGACTTGTTTTTTACCGCATTATGTTACATTATCTGCTAATATCATCGTATTATCTTCTTCTACTTCTAAACAGAGGCTTTGTTTTGTTCACCTATTTCCGCGGTAGTTTGCACTAGAGATGTGTTGTTTGCGAACAACTCAGGTCTCTCTAACAGCTCTTTTAAGCGATTGATGAGAACAGATTAGCAGTTGTGAGTGAGCTGTTCGTTTGCGAGCCATTCTTAAATGTTAGGGCAATATGCATTTAAGACTGCTTTATGCTGCTTATGAGTAGAAGATAATATGATGATAGTAGAAGATAATGTAACATAACACGGTAAAAAAAAGAACAAGTCACAACAAGCACACAGGACCTGGAGTGAGAGAAGACACAAAAAGAAAAAAAGTTGGCAAGTCCCTTTAACATGTATAAAAACAGTATGTACATACTACGTCCCCCCTCTCCTAAACTATCTTGACATTTTTAGGCCATGTTGCACCTGATTTTTAAACTGTATTATTTTCTCAGTATTTCAGTAATATAAATACTGATGAACAGCAAACATCCGTCTTTGTTGTTTTCTGTATTTTGAAATCATTCTCTGTCACTGGAGTAGCATTCAAGCATAAGTCTCTTTTCTGTGTTTATTTTGGTTACTCAAGAAATATTGATCAATTAAAGAGCAGTTTTCCTGATTCATTAAGCATTTTAATCCTCTTGTAAATGTCCCTTTGCAAACACAGATCAAACTTGAGGTAATTATGCTCAGAAACAGAAGAATCTTTTCCATAATTGAGATTCTGAAGGAGTAAAACGCCCCGGCGCCTTTTTTAAATTGAACAGTATCCGTTACGCTCTCTTCGCCCCGTGCTTTAAATTTCCTCCTCTTTAAAAAGCAGAAATTGCAAGTCTTGACCCAGCAGACTTTAAATTCTCATGCGTCCTCATCAGCCCTGTTGTTAAACATCCAGAAGCTTCCTCTCCTGTAGTAATGGCACCATTACCCCTCATCAATAATGCAGAGGGGCTAAGAACATGACGCCCTGCTGGCCCTCAGGACTCAGAGCTGACACAGAGTGTTTCCTCCCCAGACGGACCAGGTTGTAAAGGGACCTGTTTGTTTATCTCAACATCCAACCCTACAAGAACAAAACACACTTATATGTGTTAATCTACACACAAACACACACATGGGCATAAAACATGTGGCAGTGAGTGTTGGGGCTATGTGTTACAAAGTAATCTGTTACAGCAGATTTTTATTTTGAGATACCCTCCAGGTCCCGCACTGTTTTTTTAATTAAATTTGTTAGCACACCTACAGCTCGGTTACTTTGATCAGATTCTGTAGAAAAAAATGTTACAGATCTGCACATTTCCCTTGGATCGTTTCATGTTCACACTGCAGTATTTAATACACACAACAGGTCAGAGCAGCCATATGTCACTACGTCACAGCCGAGGTCACTACGACTGGTGGTTGTGCTCTGCCTCAAGTAGGGTGACCATATTCTGACAACCCAAAAAGAGGACCCTCAGCAACATGTGTTGGGTCATGAGGCATGCAGCATGCATGCTCAATATCTTTACAGGTAGGTACATTGTAATAATGCCTAGTGGTTCAGTGCAGCGCTTTATTATATATATTAATCCTTTTACTACGATGAATATGAATGGCCGCCTGGTCTTTTTTGCCTTTTTTGTCAATAAATGGGTCAGAAAATGCCCTTTGAGTAAATTATTTAGCACCTTTTTCAGGTAAAAATAAAACATTCTAGCAAGTATTTGCCATTATTAAGTTGTAAATGTTTAAAAAAGTGTGTAATTACAAGAAAAGAAAAAAAGAGGTTTTAATTTTTCAACAGGTTCCTCTTTATAAACAATTCTAAATGTACAAGTACACGTACGTGTACATGTACGTGTACATGTACAAAATAGAAACTCTATTTTATATTATTGTTGTTATTATTTATAATTCATATTATTATATCATTTAAGTATTTGTGAATTCCATAAAACACAAACTATGATGAAAAAGACGATGATGAAAAGATGAACTAGGCGAAAATACACCAAAACTCGGCAAAAGAACGGAAAGAAAACACATTAACTGGAAAGCTCCACTTCTCAGCTTTCAGAATCCATTGGAAGTATTTAGATAGCGTGGATACTCGAGGAGTTACAGTAGTTTGAATCATGCATGTCTTTTCTGTCACCGTCAAGAGCTTCGTCTGTAGAACAAGCTAAGCCGAACTCTGACTTCTTACGGGATTTAATAAAATCCCCATGAACATAATTTTACTACCAAAAAAGAGGACATGTCTGGGCAAAAGAGGACGTATGGTCACCCTAGCATTATGGGAAGGAAGCTAGCAAGCTAAGCTACCCACACAACAACTTACTGATTAATACTGGAAGTTATTTGTCCTATATAAAATTCATTAATGTGTGACATGCCTTATGATAAGTGTAAACAAATTCAGTGCTCAAGAAGAGGGGCATTTAAAGCTCACTGGTGTCTATAGTGGACCAAAGAGGACATCATACAGCATGGCAATTTATAACAACGTAGCACCTGTAGAAATGTCCACAGTTAAACTGTCAGCGATGCAGAAAATGGAGAAAAGCTTTTAAAAAGGACAACATGTAACAAAAATAAAATTAAAACTCAGTTTGGTTTCTCCTGCTTGAACGAGCTGGACTCAGTTCTTGGAACTTTACCAGTTTATGAATCAGTCCATGTTTAGTCCTGTTATGTTTTGCTGTAGAGATGGTGAATGATGGTAACCTGCTGATATTCTAATCCGGGGTGTATATCGGATATTGGTCCGATATCAGCAACAAAACAAATATCGAATAATAATATCGTCCTGCATCTAAAATCTCCGATATAAGCTCTCCGATACAAGGAGTCCATTCTAATGTATTTTTTATTTGTTTAATTCAGTTGTAGAATATGCTTATGTTTAAGTTAAACACAGTGGTTATTTTGCAATTTAAAAATATATGTTTTTGTTTTATTGGATTTATTGAGGTTACTTTTCATTGTCTTCTAATTTATTTTTTATTTATTTTATTTAATTGTTGTATATTCTTATGTTTAAGGTTAAAATTTATTCAACTGATTGGTTAATAACAAATGGGTCAGTTTTTCTCATACCTACTATTGCTGATTACTGTTCTCTGTTTGAGTAACCTCACTTGATCAAGCCTTTTCTTACAGTCCATACTACAAAATAAATAATATAAGTATGTATGATTCCTGCTGATATCGTATCGGATCAATATCGGTATCGGTCCGTACTCAAGGCTGCAATATCAATATCGTATCGGAGGTGAAAAAGTTGTATACCGGGACACCCCTAATTTTAATGGTATGTTGTGTGATCAAAACATTATTATTAAGTATCACATCTTCATCAGTCTGGTTGTCTAGTAGCTGTAATGCAAGTATTTTTCCTACTGCTGCCTATACTACATCAGCAGTGTCACTACATGACAGCAAGGGTGCGTGAGGGTTTTCATTCTGGGGAGCATGTTATCAGGACATAGCTTTCAGTCTGCTAACGTGCCACACGTCTACTCTGCCAAAAGCTCAAAGAAGTGAGTCATGTGCGTATCTTGGCCGAAACAAAAAAAATGGTAAATAAAGATCCATATTTACCTTAATCCAGCAGACATGCATGTCCAAAGCTGTAAAATACGCCACAGAGAAGATAGAAACCGTCCGAATCCTCTTCCTGTCTGTGCCTTTCAGAGTTAAAGCTCACTTTGCTCCTCCGTGGAGAAACTCCATGTTCTCATGTTTGTACAGATTGATTTGATCTTAAGTTTCCTCGGTCAGTTATTCAATAAATCAGGTCACTTGTGAGGAGATATTGTGATTCTTCTGAAACTTTCAGGCAGATTCATCTTGCCAAGCTCCAATCTATGACATTTGTGAGCAGCCCAAAGTGGGACGGTCTAATCAGAGTAATTTAGGGCAGGCAGGGGTGGGAGCAAGACGACAGGAAGTGAGTGTTCATACAGACATTAGCATAGTCGTATGCAACAGTTTCAGTAGCAGTTTTATCAGATCTGGATCGCATTCTTTATCAAATGAAGAACAACACTGAAAGCACTAATAGACAGAAAGGATAATTCGCTCCACTTCAGACTTGTTTTAGCGAGAGTGTGTTCTACGCAGTGGCTACATTTTGCATTTTACACTGCAGCAGTAGCTGTTTTGGTTATGTTTTTCTGTCTGTTAGCAGGATTATTTGATGAGGTATGAACATGTTAATGAAATTTTGAGGAAATGGTGAACATGGCATTTTCGTAGTGATCCAGATCCACAAATTTCTTAAGAATTTCTTAACATTGTGAGATCAGGCAGTTTTACATACATATGTTAATGCATTTTTTACATACTTTTGCTAAAAACTAAAACAAAATTTTCAGGGAACATTAGTCCTGGCACAAGGAGGATGTGATTAGAATTTGATGACCCAAATCTGGAAGCTGATCCAGGATTTTTTAAAGGATTTCTAGACATAGTGCAGTTGGAAATATTATTGAGGATAACTCAGCGAACAATGTCAGAAATGCCTTCGTGGAGAGCACTCTGAGAGCCTCTGCCTCTGAGCACTTCTAGTTTAGAATAGGATAACAAAAAATGAAATCAAAAAATGTACTTCATCAAATTTGTGTTGGAAAAAATATACACGAAATACATGCTATTTGAAACAAAGAAAACAAAATAATTATTCTAGTCTACAAATGTGCAAATGTATTCAAAGGACTTTAGAAATCTGAAAAAAAGACAAAATCATGATTTTAAAGGTTGTAGTAATGGTTAAATTAATATTAAAAATGGTTAGAGTACAGAGAAAGTCAGAGAATCTTTTAAAAAAATGTTTGGTGCCTAATTGGTGCCTGGATTATAAGTCACCATGTTAAAATACACATACCCAGAATTACCTCCACTGTAGTAGATAATGATTTTCCAGCTTTGTAGTTCGTAGTTTTGTATTTTTAACAGGATTACTCAAAATTTTATGAACAGCATTTGGTGAAATTAATAGGAGTCAAAAATGGGTCAAGAACAAATCAATTAACTTTTGAGGAGGATCAGGATCCTGATGCAAGTCCAGGATTTTTTTTTGAAAGGATTTGTTAAAATTGGGTGATAGTGCAGTTTTCCACATTTTTGCTAATAACTCAATATCTTTTCAATGGATTTTGATGATATTTTCAGTGAATGTTGGCCATGGCACAAGGAAAACCTGATTGTATTTTGGTGTTCATCCAAATATCGATATGGATCCAAGATTTGTTAACAGTGCGAGATAGTGTAGTTTCCACATTTATGGTGAAAATTCTTTGGCAGAGGTTTGTGTTATTGGAGCACTTCTGGTTGTGTAAAGAGGATGTTATATCGGGGTCATTGATTCTTTTATATTTTGAAATATATACTGTATATGTATATATTGTAGACATTAATTATATAACCCGCAATGTTAAGGCACTGAACAGTAAAGTCTATTTTTTGCCCTTTTAGTTAAAAGAAAGCTGATCCATTCTAATTAAAATAGAAGCACTCAAGCAACAAAATCAACAAAACTGCTTTTTTCTAAACTTGCAGGGCAGATGACTCACCCTGATTCAATGTCCGTAATCAGACAAGCTCTGGTTTACAACAGTTGTGATCGGCCCAAAGCGGCACGGTTCAATCAGCGTCCTTTGGAGCAGGAAGAGATGGACCTACAAGCATGACAACAGGAAGTGACTGCGTGTTCAGAGATTAGCATAGATGCTAACAGCTTCAGCAGCAGTTTTATCACATCTGTATCGCATTTCCTTATTTAGTGAAACAAAAATCGCAACACAACAAACTTCTCTATAGAAAGATGTTTTTGCTCCACCTCCAACATGTTTTGATGAGAGCTTGTTTTACGAAAGGTCTCACTTGTTTTTCCTCCTAAATTTGTACAGAATATTGTCCAATATCAATCACAGGCCTAAACATAATGTCATATGGATACCGTGTGGTGGCAGGCTTTGTAATATCAGCTAATATCGCATCTTGTTCAGACAATCAATGTTGTATTGTGCTGAAACAGAGGATTTACTCTCCTAATAGGGACACATATCATTTTACAATATCCCTCACAAACACACATGGTGTAGACAAAAAGCTGAGGAGGAAGCAGCAGTGGAAACACACACCACATGCTCTCACATGCATTCATGCGTCGCGCATCACACACATCACATGATCACATGGTCTGTGAGTGGGAGTCTTTGTGTGCAGGGAGCATATAGGAGTGGAGGATGAGTGTGTGTGTGTGTGTGTGCAGGAGTGTGTGAAAGTGTGTGTGCTGGAATTTCAGGGGAGGAGGAGGCTGCAACAAGGTGGACTGTTGATGCTGCATGTTTCTCAGCCAGACAGACACTAGAGTGTGTGTTTCAGTATGTGTTTGTGTGATAGGGAGTGAGAGAGTGCTACTCCTACATGTTTCCATCCAGACAGAGCTACGCATCCGTGTGGGAGGGGTTATGAGAACAATGATGGGTCCCCGTTTCTCCCTCTTCACACACGGTGTGTGTGAGCGCACGGGAGCGCATGTGTGATGATTGTTTGCGTGTGCGTTGGTACATGTGTGTGTGGAGCTGTGGACTCTCACATGTGGCTGTGGAACTGAAAGGTAAGCCTTTTTCTTTCTCTTTGTTTCTTTGTTGCTGGATTCCTTCACTGATGATGATGAAGATTTGTAGTCATGTCTTCTTCTACTGTCTTTAAGTGAGTAGATGTTTAAGAGTTTGCAGTCAAAAGTGACGTGTCGTAACTGTGAGCTCTTTTGTCTTTGTTCCCATCGTCTGGACCTCTGTCATCGCCCGCTAACCTCACTCTACTTTGAGCACTTTGTGACTAACAGGTTTGCAGATATTAAAGAGCTTATTGGCTGATCATAACTCCTTCATCCACTCCTACTGTTTGTCATCTGTCAGTTTGATGTGTGTGTATTTTACATGTGTGTGTATTTGCTGTGGGTTGCAACAAACCCTCAGAGATAACGCACCCTCACTCCCAATTTGTCAAAACGGTTTATGACCGGGTTCCCTGAGGATACACCCTCCATTTTTCATTGTCTTCCCACGCTCGGCTCAAAGACACATGTAGAATCAGATGTAGAGTATATGTATGCATCTCACACAGCGGCACGGCGGCAGCGTTTCATTTCCATATCAAAGATTGTCTCCAAACCAAAGGAGCCGTAATGGGCGGTAAACTTTCCATTATAATTTTGTTGCAGGCTAATATTGGCTTCTGGCTGTGTGCTGGATGACAGGAGAGGGAGAACGAAGATGAAGCCGGGGGTGTGGAGGTGAGGGGGGTAAAAAGTAAAGGGGATCGTGGAGATGAAGTGAAAATGAAGGAGAAGGGCAGCGCACAAAGGAGAGATGAGGAGTAAGAGACACTGTGGAGGATTTTCACACGCCTGGTTGCTCCCTGCAGACAGCATCCCCCCCCCCAAACACACACACTCACACGCGCTGAAACCACGCTCCGTCCACCCTCCCCCCAGCCCAGTGCGTGGACGGCAGGCGGGCAGGCGTAGCGGCCCTTTGTTTGACATATAGCTGCACACAAAGGCATGTGAACCTGGAGTGGTGCTGGAGTGCACACACGCTCACACTCTCAGACACTCTCATCAGGACCACTTCTGATTGGCTGGAACTCAGCCTCACACTGATGTTGGAGAAAGCCGTCAAACAAAGCCTTTACATGAAGACCAAATTATGTTTTCGATGTAAGGAAAAGCTGAACATCTTTTTGAGTGAGGAATTATTGACCTGGTTTATGATTTATGATGCCACATTTAGAGCAGCTGTGCGAGACCTTTGTTTCTCCTCAGACAAAAGACTCTAGAGAGCACATCAGCCGGCTTTGAGCACGCTCCTCCTGGGGCAATGTGACTCGACGGTTGCCGAGATTCTTGTCGAGATGTGACATGAGTCGTTCGGCTGACAGCACACTTTTAGACAGTCGCTCTTTGTCTCCAGTTTTGCGGTAAGAATCTGGAGCGTCTGCGGTTGGTGGGAGAAAAAGATGATTTTCACATGTGCAGTAAGGCTGCATGATATAGACCATCACTCATATCACAGTATTTCTTAAAGGTTCAGGACATGGGACATTTAAGGAAAATGGAGAACCTGCTATGAAACATATTCCCAAAGCCTCTTCCACTATGTCAATATCAAATGAGTACTTAACGTAAATCTATGCTCCTCTCCCAAATGTTTTCAGCCTTTCTCTTCCTTCCCGTGCAGAGACAGTGCTCGATACCATGTCATGAGATTGTGGAGACAAATCAGACAAGTTGTACAGCACTACGCTGCACCTGCAAGTAAGACACCTGACACAGTTCTGTTAAAATTGATACAGATTCTGCATTATTGTTCACAAAACAGTAAAAACAAACAAATATTTCTAACCTCTCACAGGTTCAAGTCATATATTATATATGGACGCCGATGTAAGGAGATGCCTTTGTCCCATCTGCAGCACCTCCCCCTCCTCAAAACTAGAGCTTTCATGTTTCCTTTCGATATTTTTGGTAATTGAAAAACCGCTTAATTACGGAGACATATGTGTCTTCATTTTAAAAGATGATTGGTACCACTGGGAATGTTATATTTAGTAAAAAAAAAACATACAATTGGGAAATTGCTTCACACACTTCACATTGTACAAAAGTTGACAAACAATGACGTTTACTGATTTTGTCAAAATTTCAAAACTCAAAATGATAAGTCTTGATTATTTGATCATCTGTGATATATTTTTAAAAGCAAACTCAAGACCTACTTTTTTAGTCTGGCTTTTAGCTGATTATATTTATTATAATTTCTTATTTTCTTTTAATTTATTTTAATCCTCTTAATCTGTTTTATTTCTACATTTCATTTCAGATTTATTATTTGGAATTTTTTTCTCTGTTAACTGCTTTTCTTTTTATTATCCTACTTTAGCTGATTTTATTACGCGTCTGGTGTTAGGCTCTAATTTTATATCTAATATCTAATTTTACCACATTATTTATTTAAATTGGATTTCATCCATTAATTAATTTATTTACTTACTTTCCCTGTAGTATTTTTTCTAATTTCTTATGATTTGTAATTATCATTTTAGTCTTAGCCCCTGTGTTTCCTCATTTTTAATTCAAGATAGCGTTTCCTCAGTCCTCTAATTCTGTTTTCTGTTCAGAATTTCCGTTTTATTTCTTTGTGTGTTTGATTAAGTGAGTGTGTGTGTTCTATGTGGATTGTGAGGGTGGGTGGGTTCTTATATTTTCATTGTATGCAATTTTCTACTTTTTATTTTATTTATTATTATTGTTATTTACTTTTCTTTTATTTCTTATGTAAAGCACTTTGTGCTACAACGTCTTGTAAGAAAAGTGCTATACAAATAAAGTTTGATTGATTGATTGATATCAAACAGCACAGGTCATTAATGATCTTTACACATACTTTAAACCAGAGGAAAGAGAGATTACTTACTTTAATTATCATGTCACTTTTAAAGTGCAGATTACCCAAGCACTGTAAAAGATTCTTCAGGGTGAAACAGTCCTGACGGGGTACAGACTCAGTGACCTCAGATTGGCTAAAGTACAGCCCCTCCCGTAAAGTTTGATCTTGACCAAAAATGGATTATGAGCCCCTTTTTATTGGGTCAAAGTCTGTTGGATTAAATCACTAAAATGACTGTGAGAAGCAGTCATGCCTTTCCCCTCCCTCATCATGCACTCTGGGTCGACAGAGAGAGTGATACTTGATTCTGAATGACACCAGTGTCCATGATGTCAAAGTGAAATTTTGAAGACAAATTCATAAATATTAGCTTTGCCAAAGCCCTTTGAATGCAGTAGGGAGGCTATATGGTATTTTATGAGGGCAAGCACTGGAGATGAGGTTTAGCTTTATAAATTGGACAAACACCTTGATATGGAGCCTCTGGAGCATCAAGGTCACAATATTCTGTGTGAAAAGAGGTGCACAGACAGCTTGCTAACACAGGAAAAGCAAGCACTTAGGTGGCATTATGTTTGTGTTATTCTTTTGAATAATTAGCTCTGAGAGTCACATTTGTGTAAAACCAAACACACTGCAGCAGAGAGAGAGAGTGTTTCATAACAAGCTCCGATCTACAGCTGTGATCAGCCCAAAGTGGTACAGTCCAATCAGCGTTCTTTGGAGCAGGAAGAGGCGGGAGCTGAGAGCGTGATGATAACAGGAAGTGACTGCACATACAGAGACTAGCATAGATGCTAACAGCTTCAGTGGCAGATCTATCAGATCTTGGCTGTATTTCTTCATTAAATGAAAAACAATTATCATCACTACAGACTTCTTTAAAGAAAGGATAATTTTGCTCCACTTCTGACATGTTTTGGTGAGAGTTTGTTTTACAAAGTGTTTTAGTCTCTGTCCTTTACTTGCAGCAGTAGCACCAGCCTACTACATTATCTGAATGAAAGTCACTGACAGAACTATCATCCAATCACCTGCCAGATATGCTTTGAAAGGTTCTGCCCAATCCCAAACACTTTCTATGGGCTTTTCCCCTGATGGATTGGTGAAATATATTGAATTGTCCATCTGGTGTGTCAGGTGAAAAAATACCAGGATGTCATACTGACTCTGAAAAAATGCATAATGCAGGTACCTTGCATATTGCTTCGTATAATTCAATGCATTTTTGTAAGTTTGGGTCACGTGAAGACACTTCTTGTTTGAGTCCGAAGTTTAAAGTAAGTCAGTGACATGTTCCAGTTACTGTGTTGCTGCTGCGGAGCTGAACGACTCAGGAGGATCTGAGCAAACAAAGAGTGCAGAGTCATAATCTGAGACTAACGTGATTAATGTAGCATGTGTGTGTTTTCTGATCAAAACATTCACAGGTTAAATTTACGGTATAAAGCTGCCTCTGACTGCAGGAGCATCCACTCAGGCTGAAATAAAAGAGGTGATAAACCCTCCTCTTACGCCTCTTAGTGCTCCTACGCCTGAGGGAGTGGGACGGTAAAAGTCTCCTGACTTTTTATGAGAGATTAACCTCACCATGACAGAGAAGCCATCTTTGGTTATACATCAGCAGACACTTCTCACTCACAGAAAACTGCACACGAGACAAAGAGTCAGACTGATAGACAAAGAGGGAGAGAAATATGGTGCGAGAAGAATATCACACTTTTTTTAAAAGGCTTCTTCCATATTTCAGGGGGAACCTTTCAATGAGATGACAAGCTTTCTGCAGGAATCTGTGCTAAATGGATTTCACACCACACTCCTCGCAACAGGGGATTTAGGGCGCTGGCGGGCAAGAGAGCAATATCTGCCACGGGAGTGTCAGCACTTTCCAATCCGCCATTTGAACTGCAAAACACTGTGGAAAACACCCAACAAGACAGTTCATGGCTTTAGCCCCGCTTGGCATCATGGAATCCAAAAGAGACTGCAGCAGAAAAATGTGAAATAAAGAAGGAGCATGCAGGTATTTGAGCATGATAATGCCGGAAAGAAAACCAAAAAAGAGCGGCAGGTTTAAGTCTGGAAGAATATTGTAAAGCAGTTCTATTTATGACAGTCTTTGTGAGCATGAGGAAGCCAAATCTTGCATTTTTCAATATGGAAGTTATTACCACGGTGCTTAATCCCACACACTGCGCTTAGCTACTTAACGAGGAAGAAAGAGTGTGTATGTTGAAGGAGGGGGGAGGTGGGGGCTTTAATTCCAGCTGAGGATGGCAGGTATGTTAAAAGCAGATAAAACGAGACATTAATTGAGTGACGGGGCTCGGCGGTGGGTTTATCAGTGTGTGTGTGGACTGATGTGTGCGGTCTTTGTCTCTCCTATAGAAGGAAACAAGAATGGGATAAATTCACAACCAAGGCCTCCCATTAATCTACAGTATTCATTGTTCTTGTTCTTTTTTTTATCTGTTTTTTCTTATATCTCTCTCTCTGCTTCTTCTTCTGCACCCTCACAGTCTCAACATAGTCTCAGCAGACAGCTGTTCAACATCAGTCTGGTCCTGCCTGATGTTTCTACCTGTGATAAAGGGAGTATTTTCTTGTCACTGTAACGTTGCTCAGGTTTGTTTGGTGCTGTGTTGATGGTGGATTCATGTTAATGAATCACATAGTTTGACGTAAACACCAACTGTCCAGTCAAACAAAGTCAAAGAATTCCCTTAAGGTCTTTGCACACTGAGGCTGAACTCTTGTTTGCTGTTTTGGAAAGTTTGTTTTTTTGGGTCGGTGTGAAAGCTTACATGAACTCTGGCATGGGGGCCTTGCTTTGTCTTGAGTTAATATAACAGCTTCAGTTGGCCCTTGTCCTCCCATAGTCTTGGTCTGAGGACAGAAGTTTGAGGGTTTATTTGAGGTAAAGTAAGGGCACAATTTGTTTCAAGAACGTCAGCATAGCTTCTCGATCTTGACACAAACTTAAAATCAGAGAGCTTGAAGGGCCCAGTCGGGGGGCTTTTGGAGACAAACAGGACGTGTACTTTCTAAAGACTTCTATTGAGATCCTAACATTCCTGTACATTACAAATATCTCAGAAGAGAAGAACAAGAATCTATTTCTCTGCTCTTCTGTGCAGAAGAATGTGTGTGATGCACAGATCGAACGGTTACTATTGTTTGTGAGTCAATACTCAGATGTTCTTGTCACTTCAAAGTGTTGCAGTTGAAAGCTAATGCACAGTGCTATTCAAGGCCTCTGTGAGTGTGTGAGTGTGTGTGTGTCAGAGCAGCCTCTGTGCAGAGCTTTTAGCAGGGCTGCGAGGACACATTAGCTTTCATTTGAGGTGCAGACGGAGGTAATTTTGACCAGACCCTGGAGCCTCAGTGCTCGTCGTTCTATTCCGATCTCTTTTTTAGGCCGCCCTAATTCCTCATCCTCATTTTCTGCTGGAGGAGGTGAGGGATTGTTAGAGCACAAAGTGCAAGCATTCAGCTCCACTTCTGCAAAGGTGCTTTTTAAGGTAATGCACCTGGTAAGTGCTTCATATCAGGTTTCATGGATTGATTATAGATTGGTTACTTTCACAGGTATTAAAGGGTCATTACATGAAAATGCACGACTGATGTAATTCACCCTTGGTTTTAGATACAAAAACAACCCCCCAAAACCAGCCATGATGTTTGTGGACTCCTGTCTAAACTTCAGAGCCTTTTTTATTTTAAATGTAAAGCAGCTGTTTCTTTCTGATAATGGGAGGGATCTGGGCGTGCTGAGCCAAGACCAAATGTGATGTCTGACGATGGTCAGAATATTGTTACAATGAGTCAGAGGGATCAGACACAGAAATTAAAACCTCTTCATTTCAGCTTTGTTATGCTGTGTGACATCTCTAACTTTCCTGGCTTTTAATATGTTTTGCTGCTTGTAACCGTCCTTGGAACAAAATTTGTCCCCTTACTGTGACAAAATAGGCTACCTGTGAAGGGGCAGCTGCTCTGTCACTTATGTTTCCTGTGCCTTAGGCCTGGTTCACACCTAAAGATTTTTAAAAGCTTAACCAATTTCAAAACAGTGAGAGAGCCACACATGAAGACAGGTAATGTCAGATTTATCAGTTTGGTTCCTGTAGTGTGTGGTGAGACACAAAGAGAGAGACATTGGACACCACAAAAGAGCCGATTCATTTACCAAGAACGAAGCATCTGTGCTCTCACAGCTTGTGATCTCGCATGATCAAACACGACTTCTATATAAACAAACATGGCAGTCCGGAGGCTAAATGCGACTAGCAGTTAGCATCTTTGGCAGTTCTAATTTCCTTCCAACTCCTCTTCTTATCAGTTTTTTATATTTAGTTTATAGGTTACACTGTTCAGACGCTGGTGTTTTTAAATAAATCAACAAGTTGGACCTCCATTTTTATGTCCATCTTACTTTATGCTTCTCCTTTACTCTCATTGCAATGGCTATGTTTGCTTCCTGCTTCAGTCAGCTTGGTCTCTGATTGGCTTTGCTCTGGTCCATGTGACTAAACACAGAGGGCATGCTCTGTGCACTTTGCACACAGTAGGACTTCTAGTTGTAAAAATTGAACATGGTGAATCCTTCTGAAAGGATAAATGACACTGAACACACCTCACACCACAGGATAATCAGGTAAGATAATCCTTTGCTGAATTTGATCAGAAGTGGGGATCCAAGCTGAAAGTCAGCCTGATTGTTGTGTTGTTTGTACCCCTCTTAGGAGGTTCTATTAAAGTATACACAGTTATGGAAAACAAAGTGGGTAGTATCCATGCCAAAGAGTTTAGTCAAGCTAGCCACAAATGTAAGAATACCATACTAACAAGATGTCCAAATGTATGATACACCTGAATATAGATAATTGTGTTCACAAAAATGCAAATTACAGGGGGAAAAAAACACCTCACAGCCTAGATACTTCATCTCAGTGCTCCTGTGTGCAATGTGACCACGTTCTGTATGAAAATAATACATACATAATAATGACCACACCTTTGGACAAAATGTACAGTCTGCAGCACAGGCACTTGCTGTTTTTTTCGATGAGTGTGTCAGTGCAGAGCTACGGAGCTGCCAGGGTCACACTGCATATCCGATAGTCCCAGAATCCTCAATTAAAGTTCAGTTTTTGCTTGTCAGAAGTAGGATTTATTTGCATATAGGCCATTTTGGCTGTCACAACAGGCTTTTGGTAGCTTTCTTTGCATCTCAGTGTGCTTGTATTAAGGTCTGAGAAGACCGGGTTTTTTCTGAATCCTTATAATTTAAACGAAGTACAATTTAGTGTACCCAAATCTGTTGTGTTAAGGGTGTTAAAAAAAGAAACAGATATAAAACGTCTGCAAGACACTTCTGTGTTAATGTTCAAAGTAAATGATTAAAAGGATATAGAAACTGGAGAATTTCATTATTCAAGTGTTTGGGTGAAGGTAAATTTAAATCCTGTTTCTTCTCCTCAGGAAAGTTCTTATTAATTTTTTTTATCAAATAAAACATTAGATTCTGAACAATAATTTCATGTAATGATGCAGAAGAAATCAATCACTTTTCAATAAATGGCAGAAGCTCCGGAGATGTACTTAAAAAGATGCACAAGACTCTTTGACAAAATACCTGACAGCACGGATGGGCAAGTGGTTACCAAGAAGGCAACATTAAAATCATCAGAACTGACAGAGGGGCATTTAATGATAAGGGACAGTTTATATAATTTTCCCATGAGGGGCTATTTATGAATGTGTATATATACATACATGTATATTTAAACTCAAGTGCTCAAAGTAACAGAATGTTATCTAATGTGCTAAACTTTCAATACAAGATAGTTTCAGTTGCTTTTTGATGGGAGTTTAAAGTATTTAGTGGTTACTAATGTATATGTGATGAACACCAATCTTAGAGTTCAGACTTCTTTCACTGACTTGGAAAAATATAGCCCTCTTGACTTTTTCCATGAGAAACATTGTTTGCTCTAACTTTAGATTTTTCCATAATGATGGACTTACATGGTATGTTCCTTTTTATTGCATAATTTATTTTCTTCATTTTCCAGAAATTGATATAAAAATATTTATCCTAATATGGGCTTTAATAAATCATCTGTCTTGCAGAATTTTGAGGGTTTATTGTTACATTTTACTTTCTTTATTTCTGTCTTTAAATCCCTCCCTTTAAATGCTGTGGATAAGTTTAAGATTTTGTTAGTTAGTTTGTGATAATTTGATAAAACGCCACTTTGCACTGCTGAGAACCAGGTACTGCTGAATAAAACCCTGTCTGTCTGTGAGATGTGAGAAGTTGGTTTTTGTGCTGTAGTTGAGCTAATGTTATTTGTTTATAATTCATAAACTCAATCTGATGATGTGTGTGATTGCAGAAGAAAATCAACACGTATATTAAATGCCCGAGTTAAAGTGGTAACATGTCATTACATTGAAATTCTTTACATTCAGAAAGTAATTACTCTGCCTTTGTCTGCCTTTAAATGTTGTTTACAGTTTGTTAATCTGCTTAAACTGAGAAAATCATTCTTCAACATTTCAATTACTGCAACCTGTTGCAGACATATTAGCTCTTTTGTAAGTATATAAACAGTATAATCTGCTGTTTTATTATATACTTTAAAACAATTGTTTACCAGGGGCTTTATGAGCTGAAACTTTTTAATTACCCATGGGTATCTTTTTGTTTAAAGTTATAAGGTAAAATGTAAACAGAGGTGAGACAATAGAAAAAGTCTGCAGAAAAAGTGTGCCGAAAAGGGCCTGTTATGAACTTAAATTGAATTTTACAACAAATCCTCCAAAGTAAAACTGTGGGGTGTGTGCTGTTTTTGCATCCTGCGTGAGTGAAACACGCTCAGTGAGTGTGAACTGATCTCGCAGATGTGTGAATCTATTTAAAATATGTCTTTAAAATACCAGGATCACACTGTGTCACAGAGTTTAGACTTTAGACCAGGTTTTAGGTGGTTTAAGGCTCAGTTGTTTTCTGTGACCTCAGGATAAAAACACACCATCTTCAAGCCTGACCACTCATTTTCTGTTATGGGCGGCTGGGGTTCAAATCTAGCCTGAGGCCCTGTGTTGGATGTCTTCCCTAACTTTCTACCCCCCGCTCTGAGTTCTTCACTGTCTCTCTACATAAAAAAGCCCGAAAAATACAGTTAAAAAAAAAACGAGAGAGAGAATAAAACATGAGTGCATGGCATTAAAATGACACCCTTATCAGGATTTAAGAGCAGTTTTACAACTTAATTTACTTCTACACAGGTATGGGAAACATCCTGTAAAATAAACTGTGATTTAAAATGTCTATATAATACATTACCTCCGCAATTACTATACAACCATTCAATAGAGACAAATATGATAAGGACAAATTTATGATTCGGGTGTCCATAAATTAGTCTCTGTCATGAATTTTCTGTAATGGCCGACGAGATCAGATGGCCTACAATAGCTGGATGCAATTCAATAAGAGGAAAGCACCTGCAAGAAAAGAGAAGAAGCATAACCAAACAACAATGGAAGTGCTCCAGTACAGTATACTAATAATTTAATTCCCCTACAAACAAATGTTAAAATATGTATCTAAAAACTTAACATTACCTCTCAAATCCATAACTTCAGCCCAAGTCATGCCTGCTGCTGGTTATAACACTGATGATGACATATCAGCTGTTCCCTCTCTCTTGTCTGTCTCTGTCTTGTGCTCTCCCTGCCACAATGCCCCCTGCGGGCCTGGAGCCTTGTTGCACTTGGTTATGCTGTGTTTCTGCTCTGCTAATAGTATTGACAATTTTATGCTGGATATAGATACTCTCATCCCTAAAAAGCAGTCTGAAGCAGAACATAGAAATTTCCTCTGTTAGAGTATATGCTTGCAGGGCTGCACAAAAATTGGCTGGCCCCCTGAAAGACCCAGTAGGGGCCTTTTCCAGGAGTGATTTAATGTAAAAACAGTGCACTGAATTAGAAACACTAGGGCTTACCTCTGGCCAACATTCACCTCTTTGACATGGCTTTAAACAGTTTATTATTGTAACTGGTTTGTCCTCTTTACTTGCTGCCATTGCAACATTTTAGGACAGAGGGCTTTACCTTTTGAAACAGGCTACAATTTACTGTCTTTCTCATGAATAAATGCCTGTTTTTGTTTCTTTGATGCAAAATGTTGACCTGACATTAGATGGACCATTCAATACACTTCACAAGATCTGGAAAAGAGCCCATATGAAGTGTTAGGGAATGGACAGAAACTTTCAAAAGCGTATCCAGCAGGTGATTGGACGATTGTTCTGTCAATCACATTCATTACGGACCAATCAGATAATACAGTAGGTGGGCGCTACTGCCAGGGTATGAAAGCCAGAACATGAGCCACAAACTGTTGGCAAAACATGCAAAAAGTGGAGCAAAGATACACTGCCTTGTCAAAAAAAAAAGTCACCACCACAAAAAAAGGTCACACACTCTAATATTTTGTTGGACCAACTTTAGCTTTTATTACAGCATGCATTCGTTGTGGCATTGTTTCAGTAAGCTTCTGCAATGTCACAAGATTTATTTCCATCCAGTGTTACATTAATTTTTTCATCAAGATCTTGTATTGATGATGGGAGAGTCTGACCACTGCACAAAGCCTTCTCCAGCACATCCCAAAGATTCTCAATGGGGTTAAGGTCTGGACTCTGTGGTGGCCAATCCATGTGTGAAAATGATGTCTCATGCTCCCTGAACCACTCTTTCACAATTTGAGCCTGATGAATCCTGGCATTGTCATCTTGGAATATGCCCGTGTCATTAGGAAAGAAAAAATCCATTGATGGACTCACCTGGTCATTCAGTATATTCAGGTAGTCAGCTGACCTCATTCTTTGGGCCGTAATGTTGCTGAACCTAGACCTGACCAACTGCAGCAACCCCAGATCATAGCACTGCCTCCACAGGCTTGGACAGTAGGCACAAGGCATGATGGGTGCATAACTTCACCTGCCTCTCTTCTTACCCTGATGTGCCCATCACTCTGGAACAGGGTAAATCTGGACTCATTAGACCACATGACCTTCCTCCAGGACAGTTCTTAACCCAAGTTTAGTAGTTTCTGCAATCTCCTTAGATGTTTTCTCTGCTTGATGCATGCCAATGATTTGACCCTTCTTAAACAGACTAACATCTTTTCCATGAACACAGGATGTGTCTTTTGACATGGTCGTTTAAGAAATGAGAAGCTACTCATTGCATCAGCTGGGGTTTAATAACTTGTTGCCAGCTGAAAGATAATGGCCCATGCAGTAATTATCCAATAGGAGGCTCGTACCTATTTGCTTAGTTAAATCCAGGTGGTGACTTTTTTTTTGGCCAGGCAGTGTATCTTTTCTATAGAGAAGTTTGTATTATTGTTATTTATTTTTCATTTCATAAAGAAATGCAGACCAGAGCTGATAAAAATGATATTGAGGCTGCTAGCATCTTTGCTAATCTCAATCCAAACAGTCACTTCCTGCTGTTGTCTTGCTCGTAGCGCCGACCTCTTTCTGTATGCTGTTTGGGCCATCCTGCTTTGGGCCGCTGTAGACTGGAGCTTGGCAAGATGGATTTGTCTAATTGCAGACACTGAATGAGGTGGATCCAGCAGCACTGTAAGGTTAGGGAAATGTGAGTAATTGGGTATAAACAGTGCTCCTCTCAATCAATCAATCAATCAATCTTTATTTGTATAGCGCCAATTCATAACAAGTGTTATCTCAAGACACTTTACAATAGAGCACAAAGCTCTTCATATTATGGATACACGTATATGCATAGATACATATATACATATATAAAATACACATATATACAAATATATACATCCAACAGCCAACATGAATCCATATAGCCAATCATGAATCCCTCCATCATGGCGGTGTTCCTCTTGGAACACTGTTAAATCCATTCTGGATATATAAAAAAAAACCCTGAAGGTATCTTACATTCAATACCCTGGTTCCACAGCTTTTTTTCTGCACCCTTCTGTTTAATAATAATTTGCACTGTCCATAAATTATGCACTATAGTACTTCAGTCCAATGCTCTGATCTTTATTATGTTAGACAGGTTATTTTTATGTATGCATATATAAGTCTATTCTGTTTCAAGCTAATTTGCATCTGCACTGACTTTGTTCTCTACTTGCACTAAATTACCTACTGCTATACTGCACTAAAGCTCAATTGTACGACTTGAACATTTCAAATTACCTCACTGTACATAAAAATTCTTGTATTATGTACATATTAGTTATTCTGTTCTAAGCGTCTTGAGCCAGGAGCAATGCAATTTCGTTCAACTGTGTACTGTTGGTATATAGTTGAATGACAATAAAGAAATCTTGGATCTTAAAGCAAGGTTTGGTTTTACCAGCTTGAATTTAGGATGTACCATTTTTCAATCTTTACGGCCCCCCTTTGAGATTTCCCATTTGATCCCCTTAATAAGTAGCCTTGCTTGCTTCGTATTGATATTTTATTTAAGTATTTATTACCAAAACAGTGCTCATAAAAGTATCTTGCATGCTGCTTCAACACCAACTATTGATGCTCCCATCCTTACTGAGATGATCATTTTTCTATTATCGTGCAGCTCTGGTACCCATATACTATCCCTGATGGAGATCAAAAAGAAAATATGTAAGTCGAGTCGGTACCACGTCAAACATTTTCTGCTCCAGAGTTTAATGATCAGACTAGTGTGTCTTGTGTCTGTTGTTATCATCACAGTGCAGCTTTAGTGAATTACCTTTGACAGTTTCCATTGTGGATTGATATTAAGTGCTGTCTTTGCCCTTAGTTACATCGTGGTATAATATCCTGTATAATAATAATAACTGAATCCATCCTGCGTGGATTTATCTCTTCTGACACCTTGACTACCTCTGATAACTGTCTCATCGCTCTGACAAAACATTCGGATTCCATTTAGTCTCCTTTATGCTTAAATCGATAATCATCCGCTCGTCACGCTGTTACACCCCAACAACCTCTGCCACCATTGGACCAGAGACGGCGGCTGCTTTTTCCCGAGCCAATCAATGCTGATAATCATAGCTGGGAATATAGATGGGGAGCTTCAGGCCGTATGGCCGCATGATTAATGAGCTTATTACCGACGAAGAGTGGACCTCATCACAGCCACGCCGCCTGGGAGAGAGACACAGTCGATAGGGAGGCACAGATGGGCTATAGGGACAACAACACACCCTCACAGGGACACACAGAGCACAGGAAATGAATGCACAAACAACCCAAAGCTTACACAAATGCTAAAACCCAAACACCTGCATCAATTTGTGATTTATTGCTCTGAATTAAAAAAAGCCACACGTGTGTTTGACTGTGTTCGTGTGTGTGTTAAAGGGTGTCAGGAGGCACAGTCCATCCAATGAAACACACACCGCCGGCCCTCTATTATTATTCTTTAAAGAAAACAGATTTAATTACAATGACATTTGCTTTATTTTTGCAGGGGGGCACCAGCCATTACCAGGAAAGCCGATAGTTTCGCACCTGCAGTCTGGAATCAGCTGAGAGGTAAGAATTACAGCAAATTAAACCATTTACCAACATTCTGCTGCCTGTTAACTCCCACAATGTAAAGATAAAGGTCTGCTTCATTTGGGCTTGACTACACTAATTTGATCTGATTTATATGTGTTCATGTCACAGTTTGTACAGTCTAAAATGTTAAGTTACACACAAAAATCATTCCAGTAAATGTAAGACAACTTTATGAAGTGCCCAGACATTTGCAGTCAGTGCCCTCCTGGCTGATCTAGACCACTTAACTGTGTTATTGCATGGACTCACATGATGTTTGTGTATCCACATTAATTTTTCTTAGCATTCATGACAGTATCACTAGAGTTATTGGTGAAAATGTGGAAAACAGTCTTGTCCTGAAATGTTAACAAACCCTACAAAAATTGTGGATCCAGACAAGGATACGGATCTGACCCAAAATCTATCAAGATCTGAACATTTTGGTCTTTTTCACACCTGGATCATCAGGTAGAGTTGTTCTGATACAAGTCGGCGTTCCCCGTTCGGCATGGTTCTCTAAATATGTATGAACATAGCAATCAATTTCATGTTTCCAAGCTCACCTAAAAGAGGTGGTGCTAGCCCGCCTCCAATCGACCTCTGGAGTGGTACGTTTGCAACAATCAACTCAGCAAACAGACAAACCGACAAACAGGACAACAAGTTAACTCATCACACTGCTGTAGTAGTAGTTCTGGCAATCACATTCATTACAGGCCGATCAGGTAATGTCATAGGTGGGCACTCCTGCTGCAGTTTAAAGGACAAAACATGAGCCACTTCGTAGAACAAACGCTCACCAAAACTTATCGGCAATGGAGTGAAAATATCCTTTCTATCAATAAATGCTTTCAGTGTTGTTTGTTTTTTTCAAGAAACAAAGAAATTTGGTTCAGATCTGATAAAACTGCTACTGAGGCTGTTCGTGTCAGACTATGAATCAGGCAGAGCCAGCTGCACTGCAAGGTTAGAGAAATGTGAGTATTTGGGTCTAAAGTAAGGTTTGGTTTTACCAGCCTGAATTTAGGATGTACCATTTTTCAATCTTTATGGCCGCCCCTTTGAGGCTTGACCCTAGGAGGCTTTGCCATTTGGCCCCCTGATGAGTGCCTTTGCTTACTTGGTATTGACATCTTATGGAAGTATTCAATACCAGAAGAGTGCTTTTGAAAGTATCTTGCTATTTGCTTTAATACCGACTATTAATCTTCCTTTGTGCACTAAGTTTTCTTATACTCTTATCAAAAGGCATCTCACACAATGATAAACATGCTCATCTATGAAGCTTACACAGTACATTTAACTTGCACTGTTAATCAGGGATATTTTTGTCGATAGCCTGCTAGCTTCCTTCTAAAAATACATAGCGTGCCTTGTTGTCATTGCAATGCTGTTTGTGACGTAATAACGTAAGGCCAGTTTTGGTCTTTTGTGTGACTCAGACTGTAAAAATACTGCCGTGTGAACAAGAAAAAGTCCAAAAGGTATATGCAAATAGCATAGCACGTTCAAACTGGAAAACTGAATAACACCTTTGAGTAATCTTGCTCACAAAAAGACAGACAAACAAAAAATGCCAAAAAACATAACCTTGTGTGTGTGTGGATAACTAAACATACCATATGCTGTCATCACAGTTTAATTTTTTTTTGGACAAAAATTACACTACTGATAATATGTTAGCACTGTGTGTATTGGAAAGATTAACTCATCTTGCAGTCAGACAGAAGCAGATGTGAACGGTTTAAAAAAGTTTGACAAATTTGCTAATGATGTAATGATCTTATTCATTAAATCACTACAAATTGATTCAGGGTGAAAATAAACGATTCATTAAATCCTTCTGAGATACATCCAAAATATTTTCGAACAATTTATACTCACCTTAATAAAAAGCTTCTTACTTCCTGCCTTTTGTCCTTGTAGGTTTTTAACCAGGTCAAGGTCTCTCTCTCTCTGCCCCTCTGTTTACTCTCAGTACAATCAGCCTGTTTGTTCTGTCTGGTCGGCCTTTCTGCTGATTATTACGAGGCCTCTTAGACGACACAGTGAAACAGTCGAGCGACTTCTCGTCCCAGATACTCATATGACTCAGCTAAAACACGGCATGGAAGTTATCTAATGGTTACTCTGTTATTTTGAGTTGGCTCTTTGTTGTCTGTGAGTAAAACTTACAAGCAAAACTGAGGAGAGGATGAATAATGTGAACAATGTCTGCTTAAGCAAAGCAGTGACATAAGTCAAGCAGATAGAGGTCATTTTTAAAATATTCATATCTGGTTATTATGGGCTTGTGTTTTCCACAAAGCCATCATTTGGTTGCAATCAAAATAGAAGATAGTAGGCAGGCAGCTGTCAAACAGTACGACTAATTATTTAAATATAGTCGACAATTGATGAAATGTTGTATTTAATTGTGATTGGGTCCACATAGAGTGGTGCGGGTAGGAGTCATAAAAACGTAGAAGTGACTCAGCATTTTAGCACCTCCATTTCTCAAGCCTTTCATATAATGAAATAATGTCCATGATAAACAAATGTATACATGATATCAATGTTTCATTTTCCAATGAAATGCATCTGACATTGCCTCACTTTTAAATTTTGAAGCCTTAATGTGTTTTATTAAAGGATGGTTGCTAACAAACAGCTAATAAGGACTGCAAGAAAGGCTGAATACTCTATTGCAGTGATTCCCAACAGGGGTATGCGTACCCCTAGAGTAAAGCACATTGCAGGGGGTATGTGGAAACATTAAATAATTTAACTTGGATGTACTGAGATAAACCTGTCAATAAAATGGTAGCATGCGCTACTGCTAGTTTCCCTGGGGAGACAATAACCTGTGGCACAGGTTATTGTCTTTTACAGACACTTCCCGAGTGTTTAGTGCTCTGGCGTCGCTGTGACTGGGCTGGCTTCATTGAGTTATTTGCCAGGACTTTACCACAAAAGAAGCACTGAGGCTGCGGTGGGTCTGCAGACGTAGAAGTCAATCCATATAAACCAGGTTGATTATGTTCTACTTTTGAAGAATCATCAACACGTATGAGTGAGGGGGTATGACAAAAAGACTCAGGCAGAACACAAGACAGAAAAGGTTGGGAACCACTCCTCTAATGCAGTGATTCTTGGTCATTTTCTATAAAGTCTGTGTAGATTCTCATTCATCCAGGTCATGGTCATCCTGAAGATTCAAAAACAAGGCAACTGGACTGTGTAGAGTTTGTTGGGAAGACGTTTCACTTCTCATCCAAGAAGCTTGAACTGAAGAAGCTTCTTGGATGAGAAGTGAAACGTCTTCCCAACAAACTCTACACAGTCCAGTTGCCTTGTTTTTGAATCTTCAGGACATTTTCTATAAACTTTCATACATCTACTATGACGACAGTCATGGGCATCAGCTTGTTCAGGCCATTTGATTAAGAGGAAATCCTCAAACAAGAGGTTATAAAATGCATCGGAAGTGTGGTAGTTGCCAACTACAAGTCCAACCACTATATTGTTGTTCCATAATAACTTGTTAATAGCTTCTTTTTTGCAGATGACAGTTAAGCTTAAAAAAATTGTGAAAGTTGGGTGAGTTTGTGAATATTAATTTAACAAATGAAACATTCAAGTTTCATTAATTGACCTTCTTACTAGCGAAGATCCAAGAACAGTGAAAAATCTCATAGACTTTTTGTAGTTGTAACCAGCATGATGCTAACTTCCGAGATGGCATACGAAAATACATCATTCCCTCATCGCTCTACAGACTCAGTTATTCATAGTGGTATAGTTTTTTCTACCACAACAGATGCAGGAGAACACTGCCCAATCAATACAAGCTTTTTGCTAATAGGCAGAAGACCCTAACCTGACTCACCAAATGGACTGTTCATTTTATTTCACTAGTCCATCTGAGAAAGAGCCCATAGAAAGTGTGTGGGAATGGACAGAGCCTTTCAAAAGCATACCTGGCAGGTGTTTGGACAATCGACTCATCAATCACATTCATTAAGGCCCAATCTGATAATGTAGTAGACAGGCGCTACTGCTGCGGTGTAAAGTACAAAACATGAGCCACTATGTAAAGCAAACTGTTGGCAAAACATGTCTAAAGTTGAGTGAAAAGATCTCTTTCATAAAGAAGTCTGAAGTGTTGTTATTAGTCTTTCATTAAGTAAATAAATGTAGTCCAGATTTAAAAAAAAAAAAAAAAAAAAAAAACTGTTACTGAAGCTGTTAGCATCAATGCTAATATCTGCATTATCAGTCACTTCCTGTTGCCGTCTCATTCATAGTTCCCTCCTCTTTCTGCTTTAAAGGACGCTGATTGGTCCTTCCCACTTTGGACCGTTCACCATCTTTGTTGATTGGAACTTAACAAGACAGACAGTGAATCAGGCAGATCCAGCTGCACTGCAAGGTTAACAAAACCCACCTCAGCCCCACCTGAAACATTGTTTTTAACATGGCAGCCATCATGGATATGAATAACAGGGCACCCGCTAATGTCACTGGTTTCAGTCAATACTCCATGCATACTCCGAGCATGTACAATAATGTGCTCAAGTACCTTTTCAAAGTAACTTTTTACTCAGGTACAAGTTAAAGTAACTCTGAAAGTAAAGAGGAGATGTGTTTCTCGAGGACAAAGTTTGGGTCCTGACCCGAAATGGGTTGCAAGCCCATTTTTATTGGTTAGCGGTCTGTCAGGTAAAATCACTAAAATAAAGTACAGCTGGTAAAAAAATATGCTCTAACAAACAATTGAATCTGCAGCCTCTTCTCAAGGAGAGTTTTTCAATGAGTAAGAGCTTCAGGTAGAGACTTTCAGGCAGTTGTAACATATGCATTTTCCAATATAACCTTCAAAGAATTGAATCGAACTTTTAATTTTTGACACACATGAATGAGCTCAAGTTAACAAAGATAATGCTGTATTTGTACAGTTTCAGTCGGTTAAATGAAATAAATTAGAGAGGGAAATTGTAACAGCACTTGGGGGTAATTATAAACAGTCATTAAACCTCATGCATTTTAATTAAAAGCACACCCTCTATTACTCATATGTTGACTGAATGAGTAATGTTACCTAAGATTATTTTTGTTTTTGTTTTAAATTCAGGTACTTTACTAATTCAGAGCAGTTTGGGCTGATCATTAGAGCTGGACAAGTATTCAAGTGTAATCTGAGCTTTGAATAAGTTAAACTGAGTCCATAGTTTATCTTATAGGTGAACTTTAATTAGCTTTTGAATCCAAAATGTGCACAAAATGATACATAATGAGAATAATGACAATATGGGGTTTTATATTTATTTATAAAACTTGAGCTAAAAAAATAAAAGGCTTTTCTAGGATAGGGTCTGTTGGGAAGACGGATCTATAAGATTGGTCTTTAAACACAGAAGTGTTTGTTCCTCTGGTCTTATAGTAAAATAAAACACCATGTCTTTAAAGTTGAAATTCCTAGTTATCGAGTTTCTCACAGATTAGCATAGGAGCACTCCTTTAATAACCAGATTTTAAGCAGAAATGACAGGATTAAAAAGAACGAGTGAATTAAAATATTAGAAGATGCAAGCTTGCATTGAAATGCGAAAGTCCTAAATTTGTGGCAGTGTTGCTTACTGTGAAAAACAAACGCACTGATTTAAAATCTCCTTCGAAATTACTCAAGTCTTCATAAATCGACAAACACGGCCTGAACGTCTCCTGCAGCCCCCTAAGAGGCTCCTCAAAGATCTCTAATTTCAAGTTCATGTCAGGATTAAGAGGCTTTCAGATGCACTTTTTTGTGGATGCTCTTGAAACAAATCACGCACCTGCTTCATCTCACATCGACCCTCAAACCTCTGTCCTCAAACAGGAGCACAGCGGGGACAAAGAGCAGCAGAGAAATCTGGCTACTGAGGAGGCTGCTGGAGTCAGTGTCATGTTTATGAAACCAGTTTAGAAGATTTTGGCATTATTCTGCTGGAACTAACCACAAGAGCATGGGTACACTGTGGTGGTAAAGGGCTGGACTTGTTTTGGAACAAATTGGGAAGGCTGCGGTGTTTAAACGCTGCAGAATTGGCACTAAGGGGCTTCAAAGTGTGCCAAAACATCCAGCACACCATTACACTGCCATTACCAGCCTGAGCCGTTCAAGACAGGATCGATCCATGCAATCGTGTTGTTAACACCTAATGTTGGCCCTTACATCTGTGGCAGCAGAAACAGAGACTCATCAGACCAGGCAGCATTTGTCCAATCTTTTGTTGTACAATTTTGGTGTGAGTCTCAGCTTCCTGTTTGTAGCTGACAGAAGAAGCACCTGGTCTGGTCTATTACTGCTTTAAGGATCAGTGTGTTGTACATTCAGATATTTAACTCTGGCCATTCTCCTCTGACCTCTGGCATTAACAAGACTTAGAGAACTGCCACACGATTGATATTTTCTCTTTTGCAGATCATTTTCTATAAACCATATTGGTGGCTGTACACAAGGTCCATACCTGCCATATGCCAATCCTGTGGGGATTTTCCATTTGGAAAGCAAATTTTAGAAAGCTTCGCACCTCATGTTGGGTAAAATGTTCTTGGCTAAACAGTCAAACAAAAGTGGAGTTTTTAGTTGTGCAGGTATAGTTGCAACTTATTTCCCATGTGCTCCTTTGCTGTCCACCTGTCAGAGTTACATTGTCAGGGACACATCAGCTAACACTGAGACACGCAGTTACATACTAAGGTTGTACCAAAAAAAACAAACAGATACTTTTTCAATCCCACATTTTATATACAAGACAATACCAGTAAATTAACCTTTGGTTAACTGGTCCCTTTAAGAGGGCAAAGCACAGTGAGCAGAATTATGGAGCAGAAAGAGAGGAAACACCAAGACATATTAGACAACTGTACTAGGAAAGAAGAAAGAAGATGTGTTTTTGTCAATATATGTCACATGAGGTGAAGAAGAGGTGAAGAAAAGGTGACAGATTCTCTGGGGTCATTGTCCTAAAGGTGCCTCAATTAAGTCAAAACAAATGGAGGGAACATTTGCATGGGCGGACTGACTGACGGACGGACAGTTATACCCGCAAACACAACGGGCAATGTGTTTATACAACTGATGAATTCAGGCTTCATTTTTGTGAGTAAAACTTAAAGCTGTTCTGATTTCAAGGTCTAATTTTTAATTTCGTTGTATTTTTTTCTGCGGTATCGAAACAAGTATCGAGTATATTTTTTTTCACTGGTATCCAATCACAATGTAAATTCTGGTAATGTGAAAACCCTAGTGCACACCCACACACATAGGAACCAAGTGGACTGCTTGTACAAGGATTAGCATAGATGCTAACAGCTTCAGTAGTAGTTTGATCAGATTCTTTATTTAATGAAAAACAAACAATTACACTACAAACTTCTCTATAGTAAGGATATTTTTGCTCCACATCCCTTATGTTTTGACAAGAGTTTGTTTTACAAAATGGCTCAAGTTCTGTAGTGCAGGAGTGTCCGGCTACAGCATAAACTGATTTACCCATGATAAATGTTGATTGATGGAACGATCATCCAATCACCTGCTGGATATGCTTTTGAAAGGTTCTGCCCTCCAAACATTTTCTATGGGCGCTTTCCCAGATGGACTAGTTAAACATATTGAATGCTCCATCTGGTGTGTCAGTTGATTTTATTATGGGAAAATGGAGTGTAAATAAAAAAAAATGCAATTTGTCTTATTTTTTTGAGTCATATTTTGTTTCATCTCAGTCCAGCAAGTTGTGTAACATTTAATAAATCTGGGTTGTGATGTCTTATTAAGGCGATGGTGGTAGACCGTATGAGAAACACTGCTTAAAATTAAAGAGATTACTTCAAAAATGCAAACTTTAGCCCTGTTAATCACGTGTAACATGCTGTTTACCAGAGCTGTGGCCTCCTCAGCACAGCGGCCTTTCTTTAGTCCTCGCTCAGACCCGATAAAATTCAATTTCCCAGCAGGCTGAGGAGCACAGCCCGAGCATGTCGGTCCATGTGTCTGCGTGCTCGGGCCGCACAGGGACTGTCGGTGTGTCCATTCAGAGAGTCCTGGCCTGCTGGAACTGTTCTCCCTCTGATACACACATTTACACAAACACACACTCAGAGTCCTTGGGGAGCTTGGCAGACATCCTACTCAGTTAAGTCGAGGCAATAAGCAAAGTGTCAGCCAGGCTTAGCCGCTCTCAAGGAATGCCATAGCAACCTTGTTTTTCTCACAAATAATCCTGTGCTTTCATTTTTATCTCCTAAAGGGTAACATTTTATATAGGGCCCACAAAATATCATGAATTCCAAGTGTTAAAAAGAATGAATTTATACATTAATTTACAGTGAACCATGCATGTGTTTAGTAAGTAAGAAGGTAAGTAAAGTTTATGTAGGAGGCACATTTCTAGGGCAGAGGTCACAAAGTGCTTCACAATCAAGCATTATGAGGTAGGATGGGAAATTTAAAAACTAAAACTTAAATAAAATAACATAAAAACAGATTAAACAAAGGCATGTCTGGATGGATGGGTCCTTAACTGTTCAAAATGTCACAAAGTCCAAAGTCATCAGTCCCAGTGGGCGACGGTTAGTTTAGGAGCAGCAACTTAAAATGCACTGTCCTTGGGTTTTAAGTTTAGCATGAGAAACAACTAGCAGACCCTGATCAGAGGACCCCAGAGTCCTGCTGGCGTACACCCTCAGAATGTCTTTGATATAACCGAGGGCTTGACCGTGGAGCGCCCTGTACACTATCAAAAGAATTTTAAAGGGATAGGTCTTTTTTTTCTTTTTTAAATGGGGTTGCTCAAGGTCTATGGCACTATAATTATGAGTGCCACTAAGAGTAATCTGCCAGCTCAGCCCTCTGGACAGATAGCCAGGATACATAGCAATACATGGTGCCACTTAAAGCCTCATAATGGCAACAATTTTAGGGTGAAACTACACAAAAAGCAACGTTGGCTTGATTAGACACTACGGAAGAGTCACCTTTTGTCAACAAAGCCCCTGTGATTAGAACTTTCGTGTGATGCTACCTCGGGGTGATGTATACTCCCACTATCAGTGCACTTCTATCCAGCTGATCGGGTCATTGGTCTCCAGAGGGAACAACAAACTCTGACTTTACTAAATCTGAGCTAAAAATTAGTGATTTTGACTCGAGTGATGACAACATGCCCTAAGTTGAAGGTGCAAGAGTACACAGAGGAAGAACTTTGGCAGATGAAGTCACGGATAGAAAGAGGGATGGAAGAAACTGTTGTAGAAACTGAGGAGCAGGACAGATCACAGGTTATCTAGTGCAGATGCATCAACTTGGGCCTATTGCTTTCACAAATCTCCTGGACCTTTCTGGTCCTGATGGGTGCACTGGGGTCCTGAGGTCCACATTTAAAACAACAAGCCAAAGTTGGCAAAGGGATACATCATGTGACAGAATGTGGTGAAATTCAATTTTGGTTGTTTCTTTGCCAGTTTATTACATCTGGGATAAATACAGAAGGGACCCATCTTGATAATATTCAGGAGAGTTAGATTTATATCATTTAGTGCTCTAGTGATCGCTAACTGACCCCACTGCAGTACTCTGACCTGAACAGCTGATGAGAGGAAAGCAGCAAGTTGCCGGCTGAAGGATACGTAGCCCTTATGTCACATCAGAACATAGCTCCAAAGACAGGGGCTTTGTTGAAATAAAGGGAAACACTGTAAAGGATCTAACTTTTGCATCTAACCAAGCCAACAATGTTTTTTTGTGGTTTAACCTACGAGAGGGGCAATACTGAGGCTCAGCGACAAGCCTGCCTTGCACCGACATTGCTGATTCGACTCCACTGTGTTGACTTCCTGTGTAGAGTTTGCATAGTCTCCCTGTGCATACGTGGGTTCTCCCTGGGCACTCTGTTTTCCTCCTGCAGACTAAAACATGCTTGTTAGGTTAACTTGTGACTCTAAATTGCCCTTAGGTATTAGTGTGAGTGTTAATGGTTGTTTGTCTCTCTATGTGGCCCTGTGATTAGCTGGTGACTGGTTCAGGGTGTACCCACCTCTTGCCCAATGTCAGGTGGATTAAGCTTCAGCTCCCTGTGACCTTGAAAGGGATAGGCAGTATAGATAAGGGATGGATGGACGATTTCGGTGGCGCCATGTCCTGCTATGTATCGCCTAGCGTCTGCCCTGTTGCTTTATTGATAGTCATGTTTACTAGTGCTGTCGGCCTCGAGCAACCCCACTTCAAAAAACTCAAACTACTGGGTGTGTGCAGGCTTCAGTAAATGCATCATTTTCAACCTGTCATCAGACATGTCTTAATACATATATATTACCTTCTTATAAACTTGTGCATTGATTTATGGTCTTTGGTGGCTCCTGTAAAAAAAGTGTTTCTCCTCAAACTTCTGCCTTTGGTTGAAAAATCTCAAGAAAAACAAAAACATAAACACTAAAAGATAAATCTCTTATGTGTATTGAGGTGTTTTAATTAGTTTCTGATTCATTCAGTCTGATAATCCTTCCTCTTTACCTGCACCTGCTTTGACTGAATTTGCATTTTCTCCACTTTTAAATCTCTCACAAATTACATAATTGCATGAATGCATCATTGTAACTTTAGATACACATCTTGCTCACACATACATCTCCTTGTGGGCTTAATCATTTAATCAGCAACTTCATTTTTCTTCCATCATTTTCACATTAGGATTAATATAACAAGAGCTCTCTCCTTCACCTGCCTCCATCAGCTAAGCTATATTTCACTCTTATTACAGATGCTATCATTTAATGTGGCCTGGAAATGACTCCAGCCACGGCACTGCCTTAAGGAAGCTACCTGCCGTTTAAATTATTCTGCAGGAAGGATTAGACCAGCGATACACATTTTGGGACGGAGAGCTGCCGAGTTCACGGGAAGCTAATTAGGAAAAGTAACAATTTAATACGATCGTTTAATTTGGCACCACTGGCTCTGCAGATGACGACTCAGTTTGGTGCTCATACACGCACGAGAAGTCTGAAGCATCAGCTGAGAGTTGGAGGGGATGGTTTCAGAGCAGTTTTGTCAATATATTATAAACCTTAAACTTTCGTTATGTGGTGGTCTTTATTGTCATTCTGCATTTAAACTGTCCTGTCTTATTCTGCCCTCCTGTCTCCTAGCTTTCTTTAGATTGACACCCCCCTCTGTCTCTCTCGTCCTGTGTGTATATGTGTGTGTGCAAGCTGGTTCAGTGCTGCTGCAGTGTGCCACGCCTGCCAAACATCCAGCCTGAAAAAGCAAACCAGCGTAGACTCTTCTCCCTCGCTCTATTTTCTGCTCCCTGCAGCTGCATTACAGTAAAGCTCCTCCAGCTCGCAGCGACTCTATCGCCTCCCAGCCGTTAAGTGACAGGCCACTGTGTTCACACTGTGCCACTAGTTTGTGGACACAAGTCACAGCTATGATACTTTACTTTGAATATTAGGCAGAGAGATGTTAATTGGAAAAAAAAGTGAAATAAGGGCATACGGGTTCTTCAAATGTTAAGGTCAGTGATCGATTTAAATGAGTCTATCTATCAGAAGTAACCTGACACATCAGATGGGCCGTTCAATACATTTCATTTTAGGCAACAGCTCATAGAAAGTGTTTAACCTTTCAGAAACATGTCCGTAAGGTGGTTGAGTGATTGTTCCATCCATCAAATTCACGACAGGCTAATCAGATAATGTAGAGGGCCGGCACTACTGCCCCATAGTAAAACACAAAACAATAAACCACTCCACGGAGCAAACTCGTCAAAACATGTCAGAAGGACTGAAATATCCTTTCTAAAGAGAAATGCTTCCAGTGTTGTTTATTTAAACTTTCATTTAAGAAATTTGCTCCAGATGTGATAAAACTGCTACTGAAGCTGTTAGCATCATGCTAACCTCAGCAAGATAGATCTGACTTATTACAAACATTGATTCATGCAGATCCAGCTACACTGCAAGGTCACATCAGAAGGGCCGCAAAAAAGGGGGCAACAGTTTGAAAGATTTTACAGGCCCATGACTGACAGGGGCCACTAAAAAATATTACATGATCAGTATTTTTAACAAAACAATTGATTAACTTTTTGCCATAGGTCTTTAAAAATCTGCCTCTGTTTGCATACAAAAACAATTTACTTCTTTTTATTTGCAAAAAAAAAGGTAAGTAAAGGAAAAGAGGCACTAGAGAAATGTCAACAGCAATGAGAGGTTGGGAAAACAATTTAATGTCATGGAACAAGGCACAAGAAAGGACACAAATACTCAATTCTTCACTGGTTTGACAATGGCAGTCAGTTTATTGGGTAAACAGGCAAGGTTCAGTACACAGTATAACAACCAGAGAAAGCCAAAGGTATCTGAGATGTGAGGCTAAAGACTAGATCAAAGACAAAATGGGCAATCGGCAAGACGTGACAAGAATGAGTGCTGGGACAAAGACTAGAGAGTGCGATGAACTGGCCACAAGACAGGGGAAGACATGAGGGTTAAATCCATGAGGTGATTAGGGTGATTAGACACAGCTAATCAGGGATCAGATGTGACAGAGCCAGACAGGAAGCTAAACCTACGGAAACAAGGAAAGACAGGTGAATTTTCAAAATAAAACAGGCAAGACACAAAACAAGAACACAAAATGGGTAACTTAACTAATGCAAGAAACAGGATTTTGACATTTAAACAAGTTGTGGCCATTATAAATGTGTGATTGTGAAAAAAGATTTGGTAACAAAATGGATGCTACCTAAAATGTCTTATCAGCAGTACAATTTCAGTGACAGATGGGAAGCATCAAATAAGCACAAATGAATATTGAACTTTATTCAGTTGTTTTATTTTTTCATAAGGGATCATACCTTGTACCTATAATTAAACAGTGTTACTGTCCATCATGTCCACCTCTGAGCCCTTGGTGTGTCGCATTGTGAGAACATCATGAACAAAATGTAAGGTTGACGCATACCACTTTTCTTTAAGACTCAGTATGACATCCTGCTACTTTAAGCATACTATGGATTTTCCAGTAGTTTGCATTTTACATAGTGGGGGTGGGGGAAAAGTCAATAAACAGTAGTAATTATAATTTTATCATGGCTACCAGGCAACCAGGCTGATAAAGAGGTACTACATATAATAATGTTTTGGATCCCACAGAGTCACTTTCTGTGCTTAGGCATAAAATACCATGAAATTGTCAGCAGGTTAACGTTACTCACCATCTCTGCAGCAAAACATCACAGGACTCAACAAAATCGACTGATTCAAAAAGTCACTTAGTTCCCAGAATTTAGTCCTGCTCATTCAAACAGGAGACTTCATCCATTTTAAAGCTGCTCTCTTTTCCACATTGCTGACAGTGTCTTCACGGACACCTCTGCAGATGTTATGTTGCAATAAGTTCCCATGCTATCTGGTGTTCCCTAAGGTTTGCCAGTGAGTGTGAAAAGCCCCTCTTCTTTGTGCACAAAGACTGTTAGCACGTATATTTTAAGGCATGTCCCATATTTATAAAAATATTCAATTGGATAATAAGACATTTAATAACCGCTATTATCCTTATTATTTTGTAAAACAAACAAACAAACAAAAAAAAAACTTCTGTCTCCCTTCCCATAATGCACAGCGTGTCTCAAACTCAAAGAAATGGTTATGACTTGTTACATAAGGCCAGCTCTGCCCTCCAGTCCGGGCTTGCCTCAGAGTATTGCCATGTGTACATGGTATGATCCGAAATAGATATGTCAGTTTGTATTTTTTTTTTTTCAACTTAATCAGAACAAAGCAGTCGAGCTGTTGGTGTGAAAACCAGCTTAGTTACCCATCCCTGTTTGATTATTTAATGGGAGAGATCCATTGTCAAAGGGCTGTGTTTTATATGACAAATCATTTTTGTAAAGGTAAATGTATTTGCTCCATGGGTCAGTCAGTAGAGCTGGAGCAAGTTTAATGGGAGCAGAGATAAAGAAAGAAACCTTATTATAGATTAGTTTGACGACAGAAGACCAGCGATTTCCTCTAAACTAAAGAGTGCTGTAGCTTTAATGATTCAGTGTTATTTGCACTGAGTCAGTGTGTGTTTCTGTCCATCCCGCGGATCAATGATGGGTTTATATAGTGTTTAAACAATAATAGAGCTTTATGAAGAAGATCTCTGAACACATAAAAATCAACATAGCATGTTTAGGGTAAAGTTTTTCATGTGTGTGTGTATATGGACCTTCAGTTGTTTAGCATGTGTGTGTGTGAGCCTGAGAGACTGTGATAGCAGCCCATGCAGAGCGACTGACACACACCAGTGGATTCTTCTAATGAGCAGACGGTTGTTGGTCCACCATGGGGACTCCAGAGCTTCAGGGCCCACACACTCCACAACATTTCATGAACTAATTAAGCTCTAAAGTTGGCATCTTAGATGAGAAAGTTAACACTTATAATGAACTTAAGGAAACAATGGGAAGAGGAAAATATGCCGTATGTATGATATTTTAGCTTCTTCTTTGGTTTGTTTCACAGTGTGGTCAGGATGGACGATGATTCAAGTTTCGATGAGGAGAAAAAAAAAATCCTCTTCCTGCTGCTCTGCTACTGCCCTGATGGACCTGTAGATACTGTCATCTCCACTTTGTGATGTTATGTGGATCCTCTCCAGGATCAGTTATAACATGCAGGCTGCAGACATACAGACTGCAGAGTCAGTAACCATCCCTGATGTTAAAAGGGTTAAAGTTATTCATTATTGTTAAGAAGGTGATTATTTCCTTCCTTTATCAATTAATCATTATTGTATAAAATATCTTATGTCTACCACAAAAAGCAAAATGCTTAATTTAATTCTATATTGATGATTTGGATTATTTAATTTAGTCTAGGGCAACATGGTGCCACAGCAGGTAGTGCATGGGCCTCACAGCAAGAAGGTTGCTGGTTTGATCCCCGTGTCGGTCAGGGCCTTTTTGTGTGGAGTTCGCATGTTCTCCCTGTGCATGCGTTGGTTCTTTCCGAGCACATGCCGACCAAAATCAAAGTTGTTAGGTTAATTGGTGAATCTAAATTGCCCTTAGGTGTGAGAGTAAATGGTTGTCTGTCCCTCTTTGTGGCCCTGCGATTGGCTGGTGACAGGCTCAGGGTGTCAACTGGGATGGGCTCTAGCCCCCATGTAGACAATGGATGGAGGATTCAGCCTCCCTTATTTCCTTTAGGAGTGTTGGGACCTCTCTGCCATTTTTGTTCATTTTTGTCATTCTTCTCTATAAATGTAGTGATAATTTTGACTCTGTTACAGCTCATGGCATGATTTTCTGCAAGAATGTTTCTTTATGGACACATTTTTTCATCAAATGTCAGTTACTCTTACAGGTCTATCATAAACTACTGACACCTTTTGCACCCTCTGGGAACCCTTGAGCCAAAAATATACATGCAGAAAAATACTTCTATGAAGTCATGATGTATCAACATTTTTTTTCTTCGTGTTCGTACATTAATCTCTTCAAGCACTACAGCTCTGCACAAAACTACCAAATATTCAATTATTTTTAGGATTTTAACCCTTTAAATGCCAGTTTGAGCAAATGTTGCCACTTGGTTTTTTTTTTTTTAAACACTCAAAAATATATATATTATTTATATAATTCATAGTCAGGATGGGACATTGCTGGAAAGTAGAGTCTTGGATATGCCAAACATGCAAGTTATGAAATTCAAGTTTATAACTGCTGTGAAAGCAGACGTGCAAAAACACAATGAAACTATCATTACTGTTTTCTCCAGAACAGTATTAACATCTTTGAGAGCAACAGGGGGTCATGACCTCACTCAAGTTCATTTATCTGTCTACATACTACTTTATGTGTGTACACACATGAAACATACCCCTTAAAATGCATGTCACATTTGTTATTTGGAAAATAAAGTGTATTTTGAGCTTTGAAAAACAAAACAAACAAAAAAAAAAACAGAAAACAAACTTGTAACATCTTGTTCCAGACTAGCATTTGGTGGGTTAAAATCCTAAAAAGTATTGAATGTTTGGTTGAAAAGATTTATGAGGAAAAACACTGTGAAATATTGATGTACGATGATTTTATAGCATTTTCCTTGCATGGTTATTGTTTGGCTCGACATTCCCCAGCAGATCTGTCACCATATAAAAATACCAATGCAAATTTAATCGTTGCTGCAGCTTTTTGACATATCCAAGCCTCTTTTAAATAGCAGTGCTCCCCCCCACACACACACACACACACACACACTCAATCTTCATTACATACAGAACATCCATATTTTTGTGTTCCTGTTTAAATTAAAAAAGTGGTAACATGTATTTAAACTAGCATTCAAGGAGATAACATTCTGAAAATGATCGAGAATTTTGTCTGAGATTAGCTGAATTGGTTTGGAAATTCATTCTAAAAAACAGGCAGAAAAAATGCTGAGATATATATATAGATATAGATTTTTTTGTATATGTACATTTTGGCTCAAGGGTCCGCAGAGGGTGGTAAAGAAGAGATGCACAAAGGTTAAGTTAAGCACTCAGTATGTAAAAGTCCACTGCCAGTGGGCTCTCAACAAAAACAAAGAAGAAATGATGAGTAGTTACTGAAGATCGGAAAACGATGGAGAGTGACCCACAGTCAGCTCTGCCCACCTTCACTGTTTCCTTTACCTGTAATTTGCAGACTCTGTTCAATAAGAACTGCTCCTCATGAAGTGTGTTTTCTAAATAGCAAAGCAACATTTCTGTTTTCATGGATAATTTTCATATACGGAGAAAAAATCTCCCACAATTGGACCTGATTTATGAGCAATGGTAGAGTGCTGTGCAAAAAGGTCACAGAGCAAACCAGAAAGTTCATAAATTAAAGAGAATAGAGTGGTGTATGGATGATGTATTTTGTAGGCCAATGTGGAAGTTAGCATCATGCTGGTTTTCTGGACTAAAAGCAGTTTTTGCTCCTCCCCTTTTTGCCAAAACAGCTCTCACATTAATTTCAGTGAGGAGCAGAGGGAGCCACCCCATATTTTCTGCTTAGTTATGTTAAAAAAAGAGATAACAGGGATGGAAGAAGAGCAACAGCTGGCCAACAATGAAGGTCAAACAACCTCAGTAAAGAAACTCTTACTCTGAAGGGTCAGACCAGATACAAAACAAAGTAACTTTGATTTTTCACACATTATGGTTGCTCTTAAAGGCGATACAAATTAACTACATTATTTGACACTCTTGCAAACAGTAATATATATGAAAGTTGTGAACTCAATATCTGTCAAAGTAATTATGACTGCTAATGCCTGCCATAATCAAGCAGCCCTGATGCGCCACAGTCCGTCTGTGAATCATCATACAGCGGTGACTTTACGCTGACCGCTGTTTTCACGGCTCGCTGCAGCTCTTTCTCTTCTCTCTGTGAATCCACAGAGAAGTTGGATTGGCAGGCCGGCTGCTGTCAGCATCATCTCTGTCACCTGTCCTGCTCGGCCGCCAGCTGCTCCTCCTGCGATAAGACTCCAGTTTATTCTGGGGCTGAAAATCCTCCACTCAATCTGGCCGTCCGCCGATCGCTCAGCAGTCCATATTCCTCTCTGACAGTCAGGGGCCGAGGCTGTTTGTAAACCGTTTAAGTGATTTTTTAATTTCATTTTTCACACAGCAGCTGTGAAATAGCTTCAATTTTTAATTCGCCTAGTCTGTTTGAGTTTGCTAGATTTGTAGAATAAGCTGCATGTGAGTCTGAAATGAATATGAACCCTCTGAACATCCAGGCATGGTCCAGGATCTTTGCTCTAAAGGTCCTAAAAAGGGTAAAACCGTAACATAAGGGCCCAGATAAAACATTCAGTTATGACATAACCGTGTCAGTACTTAAGGCAAGATGATACAGGATTTCATACCTTCTAGCACAACCATGTGTTGCCATTACTATTTGAGAATGTGCTCTGTGCTGATTGGCTGCCCAAACAAGGTCTGATGAGAGGAGGAAGGAGGGGTTACAGGCTGCTGATTAGACTTTCCAAACAGTCATGGCGTCTGTGTGTGCAGAAAACAAAGATGTAGGTGGAGGCTGTGTAGCTATGACATCATAAACCCCAGGATGTAAAAAATATAGCTATGACATCATAAACCCCAGGACGTAAAAAAAAAACCTTGCATTTTAAGGGACATTTTCTTTCAAGAGGCACAGAGCGTTTCTCCATGAACTGAGTTTAATAAAAGATGTCATGTTCTTCTGCTCCTCAAGCCCCCTCTAGCAACATACAAGCAAAGAAAACTGATTTTCCAGGACACGGGACCTTTAATCTTTTACAACAACAAAATTCAAATTATTCAGTTGGATCGATTATTTGCCCATGCCCAACAGTAGCTTTTTATGTTATAATCAAACACACAATCTGAGGAGGCCATCAAACATTTAATTGAATCATTTTAGAAACTTCAAGAGGTGGACTGATATCAAATAATAATTATATGTTGGAAAATTGATAGAGTAGACCTATAATTTCTAAAATCATCCAACTAGTTTTAACTTCTTGTCTCTTCTCAAACACATCCTCCTTTTGTCAGATCCCTTTTCTACATTTCATCTTATTTTTTCCTGCTTTTTGTTTTTGTGCTTCTGATTGGAGGTTTTTCTAATAGGATTTGCTCTGCTTTTAAATGCAATCACTTTTGCTTGAAAACTTTGGTCCAATTTTTTTAATACATCACATGAATAAAAAATATGTAGACAACTTGAATTGCTCTCCCCATAATTTCTGCAGCACTGGGAGTTCCTATAGATTATGATGCCATTAAATGCACTGTGCTGCATTCAGTGACCTTCCATCAAATTGATACTAAACAGTTCTTAACCCTTTAGAGATCCTGTAGGAAAATTTAGTGCCATTAATTTATTTTCAAGCCTTTTTGGCAGTGTTGAATAAGTATAGCTCAAATTTCCAGAGGATATTCATTTTCGAAGAATGTCATCTCAGTTCCTTTAAATTAGCCTAAAACTGTTGAGCTACACAAAAACCGACACATTTGTTCCTTACAACAAAAAATGTCCAATTTAAAACCATTGAAAATGCCATTCCATTATCCAACAATCATCTTAACAGAAACTAATGTTTTCCTTTATGTTAAGATTTCATTTTGGACTACAAGATCTAAATTTTCATATTTTTACGTTTTTCCACCAGATAGCACCATTTTTTCCATTTAAAGCACGCTACAAAATATAATTTTTTACTGTTTCTGCAAGGGTGCCTACATAAAGAACAACAATGCATCAAAAGCAAAGTTGCTGCCAATCATTGACCTATCACTAGGCCTTATAACAATAATAACCGAATAATCCTTGAAATGTATTTAATGGAATATATTTACTCATTTTTACAAAAAACTGTGGAGTTGTGTGAACATACCGGCCATTATAGGGTAAAAATCCAAAAATGTAATTTATATTTGAGATGTATATTTTAGGTGAAAGTAGTTTTAAATGACTGACTAAATTATTTTGGAATAAGATATTGATATATATTATTTTTAAATCGGTTTTTGGGAGGCTGACAATTTGTGTCATTAGGGACA
Source organism: Cetoscarus ocellatus (assembly GCA_037902135.1). NCBI lineage: Eukaryota > Metazoa > Chordata > Actinopteri > Labriformes > Labridae > Cetoscarus > Cetoscarus ocellatus. The sequence goes on along the minus strand of JBAMNC010000640.1, from coordinate 1,250,785 downwards.
AATGTGTACTTTTATTATTAGGAACTCTGAAGGGTTAAAATGGTGTGGTCTTAATTAAGTTAATTTGTCAGTGCTGAACCTTACAGTGCTTTAAAAATATAGCATTCTTAATGTAATTTAAGTGCTATTTTGATCATTTTAATGTAACAACTACTTTCACCATAAACTGTCAGCTCAACCAATATCAAAAGTTTAATTGATATTTGATGTGTAAAAAAAACAACCCTTGACCTTTACTCTTACAGTATGTGACAAAAATGAATTTAGAAAGCCTCTTGACTGCAGTTCTGTAACAAGGCTGTAGCTACACTTCGCCCTGATGTTAAGTCCTCCTTGAAAACATCTGCACAGCCAATAAGAAGAACTTGAGTGTGGCAGCAAACTTGTTTCAAAAGGCCGGTGATTCTGTTTATTCATACGTTTCATTTATACATTCATAAAGAAGAATGTGACTAAATGAATAAGTCGACAGCAGCATCCCTGTCGCTCTCCTCATTCCTCACATGTGTCAGCCACCTTCATCCGCTCATTTCCTCCTCCTCCTCTGTACTAAATGAATGATGGTAAATCAATGCTGCCGATGTCGGGCGTCGTCTGACTGACTGATCTGAATAAAATAGACCAGACTCCATTAGGAAACAAAAAGCTTGCTTTTTATCCAGTACCAGGCCGACTCTTTCTCTGCCGTCTCTCTCCCTCTCTCCCCCTCTGCGTGGAGTGCAGAGTAAGCACAGCTGTCTGAAAGCAGCGTGAAGGATGGACGGCTCCAGCCGAATGAGCAGGGGGGAGGTTGGGGGACGAGGACCCGAGGGAGAGCCGTGTTAACTGGGTGTGGCGTGGCCTGGTTTTTGGCTGCACTGACAGAAGCTGTGGCCAAGCTGCAGCGCCGCCACTAAGCATCTGGCTGCCAGCCACAAAGTCAAAACCCCATCAAAAAAATTCCTAGTGGAGCCAGCTACACAGATTATTGTGAACCCTTTACTTTACTACACACACTCTGCAGTGTGTCAGGGCGCCAACCATGCTTCACCTGCATTGACCATACGGAGGCAATATGTCGAAACTTACCCTAAATGTCCAAATGGGGAAAAAAATATCATTCGTTATTTTTAATCACTTAACCTCAAACATAGCCAGCAGTTTTCAAGGCCAGAGAAATCCAAGTCATCATGACAGCTGCTGTGACGACAAGACACGACGCGCTTGCATGCCTTTATGCTCAGTTTTCATTTGTTCACAATATAATTGAACTCTTTAATGTCTGTTGTATCATATTTGATACATACTTTTATGATACCTCTATCTAATCAATATGATCAACAAATGACTAAAATAAACATCTGAATATAATCAGATAAATGATAAAATGTCCTCAAGTGGATTATCAGTTGCCAAAAACACCTGATGTATCAAATAAGATACAAAAAATATATATGTTAAATTTTGTGGAATTTTTGATTTTTTTTAGGATTTCAGTAGAAAGTGAAATAAACATTTCACCTCCAAAAAATTAGAATTTTATGGCTATAATTTCTGTTTTCAGGCACAAAAAGGGTTAAATGGGACTGCCATCAGACTTCAGCTTTGAAGTTGCTTTGCAATCTGAACTGACAAAATTATGACAAAGTGATGAGGAGAAGAAGACTGAGAAAAAAGAGAGCACATATTTTAACAATGGCCTTTTGTAGAGCAGTGGCTGTGACCTCTGGACAGAGGTGTGTGTGGAGTCTGAGCCAGGAGTGCTGGGGTTGTGACGTGAGGGCTTCACTGACACAGAGCTCGTCCATAATTGTTTCATCCATTGTTAACATTGAATCTTGCTGCTTCCTGTGCAGATTTGTGATGTCTGTCTTACTTCAATAACGAAAGAATCAGATAAGGTGCGACATGACTGTTCAGATTGTGGTCACTTTGAGTGGCCTGGATCTGATTTTAAAAAAGCAGATTTGTGCTGTTCAGTCATAAAAAATCAGATATGGGTGACGTGTGCAAAAAAGAGTGCTTCATGTGGAAGCAGTCGAGCTACCATCCTGTTTCTGTGTTCCTTTTTTTATTTTTTGCTGATCAATTAAGTCCCTCATTACTGTAATCTACAAACATGCAAGAAACATACGCAAAATTTTACCTTTTTCTGTCTTATTTTCGTGATTTTGTTACCGAAACAAATCTGGCACAGGGACAGCCGGCTGATTTCACAACTGCTTGATCATGTTTGATAAAACGAGGTAACACATTCTAAGAAGCCCCTCTTTATGATTCATTATGAACACATTTTAAGTATTTTTGTAGGGTTTTATTATGCATTACATTGAACATTTAATGCTGTATAATCATAGTTATAAGCACTTGTGATCATTAATCACACGTCATAATAGTAATCATAAGTCACTGTTTGTAATGAGTTATAAAAATACATCTAGCATATCAGAACGTGTTTTTAGCTTTAAGACATTATTAATATTCATAGTCCTTCATAACAACAAGTCTGCCACACTGTTAAGTGTCCATTAAGGTTAGTAAGGTTTTAATTCAACATATATGCCGGTCATTGGCTGTTTTAAAAAGATTAAAGTATATTGAAAGTTTCATTCTTGTAACACATTGTAATCAGTTAATAACACATTATAAACACTATTCTAATCTTTTTTATGTAGATTGTAAATCACTGTAGGTGATCATTAGACGCTTTAAGTAAAGTGAAAAAATAAGGTTCATTAATGGCAAGAAAAGCAAAGAAAATGCTGCACTTTTTTTTATATTTAATTGACACTTTTTAACTAAAAGAAAGAGTAAAATAGACCACCAAAAAGATAATAAAAGCTAGATGGAACAGTACAAGCTGAAAATTGAAATAACTCGTGCTGTAAAAAAAAAAAAAAAAAAAAAAAAGTAGTTACTGAAAAAAAGGTTATCTGAAATACTTTACCATATTTTAGATTTATTGTTATGGAGCATTATGTTTGTTTATATATTCTTATACATATGAACAATAAAACTCACTCTAAGTATGTTTATGACACATTATATACAATAACATTATAATGAATTATAAATACTATTACCAAGCATTATGAATTAACATGAGTGGTTATAATTATGATTATACAGTATTATAAGAGCATTATAATGGCCTATAAAAATTATTTTAATGTGTTAGATTAACATTTTTTGTTTTGTTTCTAAGGAAGGATGGGCAACCTGTGGCCTGGGGCAATATGCTGTGAGTTTCTGAGAATGCAAAGCAAATAACTCACTGTCCATATCAGACCTACCTGATAGAGCTACCACTGTGATGTGTTACCATTGTTACATCAGCAGTTGGCTCAAGGCGGTGAGCCCAGTGAAGAATATGGACTGTAAAGAATGTAGAGCTGCCAGAAAATGGTGCTAAACGGCAATGAATTGACCAACTACCACAGAGAGGACAGGTCAACAAAATCTGGTCCATTCTAGTTTATCTGGGAAGTTGGATCCTACAAGTTGCAAATTTGATGTGTCGCTGGGCTGATGTAATTCCCACTCCTCACATCTGAGTTTCAAGGTACATGTACAAATAAAGCAGTCTGGGCCCATGTGAGCTCCAACAGACCAACTCAGACAGACTGGGAATAGAAGTGGGTGGGGGGCACACACTGTACAAATTAGATTTTTCCTTATTTTAGTGATTTTGATCATAGTCCAGCAGTCAATAAATCAAATGAATGATCCCATGTTAAGGCAAACAATGATTCTTCAGTGTTGTTTCTTCAGCAGCAAGAATTCTGAAATTTTCAGTAACAAACTGCACTAGGGATCATTTTGTAGCCATGTATCATTGGGCACAGGTGGGCTGTAAAAGGTTGAGAAGTTAGGAGGATTCGAAGGGCCCATGACTGGCAAGGGCGCCTTAAATATATTATTGGTATTTTTAACATATTAATTTATTAACTTATTGTCCCTGTTCTGTAAAGATCCCTTTTCTCTTTACACAAAAATACCAAGAATTTCTTTTTTTTTAACCTCAACAAAGTAACATTCAGGCATCTGCTGGATCCATTTAATCCCGCAGAATAACATTTATATAAAAAGAGGCTCTTTTGAATATTTACTCAAGGATACTAGTGTTGCTTTTGCTTGAGTTGTACCAAAAAGAAAGTTAAAATACTGAAAAGTGGTTATAGAGCAAGATGAATGTTTAATATGAAAAAAAGTGAATCATTTCAGGGTTAAAAGGTTATGGATCTATTAATTATAACCTCTTATCTCTATTGGTGTCACGGGGGAGGGGGGGGCACCATACACCCTGGACTGGTCACCAGCAGATTGCAGGGCCACATAGAGAGACAGATAACCATTCACGCTCACATCTAAGGGCAATTTAGAGTCACCAGTTAACCTAAAAAGCATGTTTTTGGTCTGTGAGAGGAAGGCGGAGTGCTCATGAAGAACCAATGCATGCACGGGGAGAGCATAAAAGCTTCACATTAAAAGGCCTTGACCAACACAGGGATCGAACCATCAACCTTCTTACTGTGAGGCACACACGCTACCTGCTGCACCACCATACTGCCTCAAAGCTGATGATATGATAGAAAAAAATTAAATGTTAAAATGGTCCAAAAGCCATCAAGTTCCACAAAACATTTATTCTGTAGTTTCAGCTGAGGAGTGTTTTCTACACAGTTTGAAGCTAATTTGTGTCTTTAAACAGAATGACTTTGCTGTGATATTTATAAGTGGTCCATTCAAAGTATTTATTTTGTCATATTTGTTCATCAGTTAATCTTGGCTGCTTGGTTTTTAGAATCTGCAGAGCTGGCTGGGGATGGGGCTCAATCTGATGTCGATTCATGGGGTCCAGCATTCCTGGCAGTGAGCCCTGTTTGGTCAAAAACAGATATTAGAAAGACATAAAACAATTACGTCCCTATTTATGTCAATATTTATGTTATCATCAGGTCATATATGAAGAGCTTCTGAAAGTCAGACAGGCTTGTGCTGCATTCAGACGTGTGTGGTACAGGAGACTTAATCCAGGTGAGCAGAGGGATCAGGTGGCAGCTTCATCACTTTTAGGCTGAGGAGAGATTTTCCAACCAGGAGGAAAAATCTTCAGATCAGAGCAGCTCAGAGTAAATGTGGATTTTTCAGGATGGATGAGCTGAGAGGCAGGCAGAGTAAAGACCTTTTGAAAAATAAAACTTTCTGCTGATGATGGAGGAATTAAGACTTTAAAACAAAATAATGAATATGCACAGTTCAGGTATTTGCATTTTTTTTAATTTATTGCTTTGTAAATAAACTTACAGGCATACATTGTCTTGTGTTTTGCAAAGTAACATTTCATTAGTATTGTGGTAAGACAATTAAATACAACAGACCTGAAACTGCACAGTTTTCTTATACCCTTATCCCATTCCCACCCACCCCTATGTCTGTCTGTTTGGAAATATACATAATACAACATTAATACATACATGAGTGAGTTGGAAGGTATCACAAATCCAGAAAAGGAAAGATCTTCTAACAACAGGGTTGCAAAGGGATGGAAATTTCCAGACACTTTTCATGGGAAGTTAAGCTTGGGAGTTTTGGAAATATTACAAACAAGAAACTTTCCATGGAAATTATATGAATAAAGGGGAAATAACTGGAAATTGGGGGTAAATTAAACAAACTGTATCATATCCAAACATGAATATAACATTTTGTTTTGTCATAAGCAGACATCCAAGCAAAATAATACAATTACACAACATTACAACTTATTTAGATTTAGAAAAACCTAATCAAGTTCTGTTTTATTGAACAATCAGTTTCAGCTTGGCTTTATGTCCGAGGGCTCAAAAATGTGGCCTCATAGTCCAGGGTTCTCTATGCATGTGATGGAGGAATGCACAGCACATGTAGGGGGCCTGGCCTCAATATTCCTGCAGTAGCATGTGATTGAGGGATGGCAGAGATATTCTCAAGTATACTTGCATTAAATCTGGTTGTTTTAGTTAAGATTATCCTATAACATATTCACCCATTATTCCCATTTATTCCCATAAATTGCCATGAAGATTCCCCAACATTAATTTCCTATAGTTTTCCAACCCTAGTTATCAGTAATAGTCCTGCTTGCATGATTTACTCTAGCAACAAAGAGCTCTATTTTTAAAATCTCTATAAGTTTATTTGCAGTTTTCATGAGAGCAGATGAAGACAAGGACACACCGACCAGAAACAGGGAGAAGAAATTTGATCCCAAAGTTGTTGGAACATCAAGCACAAATAAATCAATAAATCCTCTAAATACACCAAAAGATTTGAGCTCAAACCCTCGACTGCTTTCACCTTTTCTAAAACTGATGCACCTCCTCCCAAACCCCCTTTACCTCAGCCTCTTTCCTTTCACGCTTCCTATCACACATTCTGACAAACACACACTTAAACACACACACTTAGCCTGCTCGAGCTCATAATCCCTGCGGCGAGTTTTGATTCCTACTTAAATCTTTGTGCTCTTTCTGGGAGTCAAATCTCCAAACCTTTGCCTCTGAAATGAGTTAAATAGTGAGGCGGGCGGCTGGGTGGTTCGTCTTTTTCCTCCTCATTCTGCACGTCTTTCCCTCCGTCCTGGCTGAAGTGTTTCTGTCCATTATGCACACTGACAGTCTTTGTCTGAAGGACACTGGCGCTGGGCAAAGAGGTTCTGCCGGGCCGGCCCAGCCGTTTAATTGAAACCGTAAAAAGACTTTCTTTTGGCACAAAAGCCCTCGTGTGGGCTTTGTGGCAATTAGATTGAGCAGAAAGGCCGGCCGACCTGATAAAAGGGGATTAGGAGAAATGTGTTGCTGGGATATTTTGTTGAGTGTGACATGGCAGCTTGTGGAGGAATTAGCAGCGGCCTGACCCTCCCAGGAACGGTAGACAGAAGGACAAAGTGATGATTAATGGAGCGGTCAGAGGGTTCACTTAAAACACAATTTCACATTAAAGCTGAGGAACACTGTGAGCACCGGTCCAACAGAGCAGCACGAGCGGTACTGTATAACTCACCACAAACCAGCTCTCAACCAGCACATAGGAACTTCTTTAAATGAAACATTTCAGGTAGTTTCTCACCTACAGCTCCGTTGTTTTGTTCTGATTCAGTTGAAAAAAATGCCACAAATATTTCCTTTGGACCGTTTCATGTTCACACAGCAGTATCTTGAAGTTTAACAAATCAAATAAAAACTCAAGCTGGCCTTATGAGTGGTCTATGAGTCACACTCTGCATTATGGGAAGGAAGCTAACAGGCTAAGCTATCTACAGAACAAGCTGTGTTTTAACAGAAAGGTCAAATTGTCTTAAGAACGATAAAACAGACGAGCATATTTACCAAAGTGTGACACACCTTACAATACAAACGTAACAAAAACAGTGTGTGAAGAAGAGGGGCTTTTAACACTTGCAAGTGTCCACAACAGACCACAGAGGACACCAGATAGCATGGTCAATCATTACACCGTAACACTGTAGGGGGACTGTCGATGATGCAGAAAAGTTATGGAGCTGCTGAGAACAAAACTCCCCCTGTCCATCACAGATTCATTCATTCATTCATGCTGCAGGTTTTCCAGGTCAGTGATTCAATGAATCAGGTTCCTTGTGGGACATTTATTTTGTTCTTCCTAAACTTTCAGTAGGAGGTCATCATTGGGGTGATAAATACGAAGAGATAGAGCTGTGACAGCAGGGAGACACACTGAAACTGCAGGACATTCGCACACCTGGTGTGAAAGCTGTAGTGGCACACGCAGCAAACGCATGCCAACATGATGCTTATTGTGTGGAAGAGGTGTCATCAAGCATCTTAATGTGCAGTCACACTAAGTAGGCCATACCATGCTCACTGTTTAGAGTTTTTATGCCTTTTATTGTGTTTTATACTACACTACACTCGGTATTGGATTTTTGCCAATATCCTATACATCAATATGTGTCATTATCACAGATACTGATAATTCTGCCAAGAGCACAAAGCCTCTGGTTTACTAAAATTGAACTGTTCCTGTCATTGTGACAGTTAATGTGTGTTTGAAACAGATGTGAAGCAAGGAGCATATTTTATTATTTAATAAATAATACTTTAGATTTACAAAAGTGGACATTCAGTAGTGATGTGGTTAACCATCATGGCACATTTGTACATTCTGCAAATATGACAGTCAGTATGTGATATATGATCAATATGGACGGACAAAATATCAACAGAAAATATCAGCAAAAGTTGTCAGATCTGCAGATATTGCTCTGATATAGATCTGCCTGATTTATTGTCCATAATCAATCAGGTCCATCTTGGCAAGTTCCAGTCTACAAGGATTGTAAGAGGCCCAAAGCAAGACGGCTCGATCAGAGTCCTTTAGAGCAGGAAGAGGTTGGACCTCTGAGCAAGATGACAGCAGGACAACATTAGCATAGATGCTAACAGCTTCAGCAGTAGTTTTATCAGATCTGGACCCCATTTCTTTATTAAATGAGAAACTAATAACACTGAAAGTATTAATCATTAGTAAAGATTATTTAACTCCACTTCCAATATGTTCTGGAGAGAGTTTGTTCAACAAAGTGGCTTGTGTTTTGTACTTTATACTACTACAGTAGCACCCGCCTACTACATTATCTGATTGGCCCATAATGAATGTGACTGACAGAACGATTATCCAATCACTTACCAGATATGCTTTTGAAAGGTTCTGCCCAATCCCAAACACTTTCTGTGGGCTGTTGCCCAGATAGACTAGTGAAATATATTCACTATCTGGTGTGTCAGGTTAAAAATGTACTTCTACTCCACATCTACGTAACGTAGATTTGATTACCTCCAACAAGGAGGTTGTGTTTTTGCCATAGTTTGTTTGTTTGTTAACAAGATTACACAAAAACTACTGGAAAGATTTTGCTGAAATTTTCAGGAGATGTTGGTAATGGCCCAACTTAAAAATGATTAGATTTTGGTGGTGATCCAGATAACCACCCTTAGCGAACGATCGTTTTTGCTCAATAACTGTCTAACTAATAATGATATCAACATGATTGAGTGCTAGGTGTGGGTTTTCAGGGTCAAAGAATCAAAATATGATGGTAACTTTATCGTGGAACTACTATTTATAGATGAGTGAGCTACCTTGGCAGAGGTTTGCACTCTTTGAGTGCTTTCTAGTTATGTTTGGCTCAAAAAGATTTACAAAACAGTGCTACATAGGCCTAAATGTGTATAGTTGTTTCATTTGTATTTGTATTAATACAATAACTATCAAGCCACCAAAAAAACTTTAATATTGGAATATGTACTAAATGTATTTTCTTAGGAATTAGACTTTAAACTAAACTCACTTTAAGATCTGATGGTCTAAAGTCCGGACCGCATGCTGCCCTTTTTGTGCTTTTGGTAATGAAAAACGTTGACAGTTCATAAACATTATATCTGCATTGAAGGAGATGATTGGTACCAATATCTGTATTGGTATAAAAAAATGACAGCAAAAAAGTATCTGTATCAAAAAAAAACATTCTGGGATCATCCATCACAGGGAGGCACTAATATGAGGGCAGGGAAATCAAACGAAATTGCTGCAGTTGCTTTTTCTGTGAACATCTTTTAAAGATTTCAGGGGATCTTTTTTGTGGGGAACATATACCAAAAAAGGCTCACCTGACACTTAATTAGCTGTGGTTGCTGACTGTTATTACACTTTTTCTACCACTGCAACTAATAACTTATTTTCTGCATTTTTCTGTAACAATTGTCTTCATTTTTCGTATTAACTGATTTTTCCTTTGCTTTTTGTTTGACCCAAACATTTGTCCCTAATCCTTCTAAAGCACATTTTTTAATGTGAGTGAGGATATGAATGAAGTCTTCAGGTTTTACTGTATGAAGTTATCACAAAGAGAAACGTGATCTCTTCTGTGTGAATCTCTGTAATGGTGTCATGGTTTTGTTTGCACACCAGCCGTCTGCTCGGAGGTGGATTAAAGCCTCTCCTCAGTGAGAGTGGAGTTATTCTGAGCTCCATCATGGCCCCGTCCTCCACACCAAAGACTTTATAAATAGATAACCAAACTGAGCTCTGTTACATCTGAGGACGCGCCGTGTTTCAGCCGTCACACAGTTTTAGTAAACGCTCGGCTGAGGATAATCACTCGCTGTGTCTGAGATTACAGTGTCTGTGTTTCATATGATCTACGGGGGCCTGCAGGGCTCAAATCCTGCTGCGTGAACCCTCTTTTTCAAACGGTACAGTTACGGAGACTGTTCAATGTTTTATTAGCTGTAGTAACATGTCCAAACCACCAGGAAGAAGAATTTAAGGAGAGACACGGGCCCCTTTCACAACAACCCTGATTCCCTGACAACATCTAAACTCAGTGCTACTAGCAACACTTGATTTACTGAGTCAGCAGATTTAAAATACAACCTTTTCTTCAGTGTTACAGAGCATTTACCATTTATTATGTTATTTAAATAAAATGTATATTCTTATTTTTACAAGAGCATTTATCTATGCAAAAAAGGAGATTAACAGAAGATGTCAGTAGCTTTTTTTTTACTTAGAAATCTGCTATTTTTAACCTTTGTGGACTAATTTTCTCTCTTTTTATGATGTAAGTAGGTCATTCTGATATTTCACATTGACAGCATTTAGGGTTGTATTTAAGAAATGTGTTCTTTTTTTACAAATGCCTCTTGTAGTGCATTTAAAGGAGTTTAACATGAGCAGACAATCATAGCTCTATTTTCTTAAAATGATGTTTTTTCATCTTTAAGGCAAATTTTCTTACTTTTTTATTATGTTTATACATGTTTTGATATTTCAAATTGACTGGCAGGGTTAAAAGGGAAAGCATGTGGCCACTGGGCTGCCAGTTACTCACCCTGATCTAATTTTTATTCCAACAAAAATAATAAAAATACTTTTATTCACATTTAGAGTCATTGCCCACATATATTTGAGGATATTGTTGGGGTTTATTTTCAAATCTTGTGCAGTGAGGATGTCACCTTGAAATGTTTTATTATAATTCTTTCAAATACCTGATTTGATTTAGAACAGAGAAAATAACAGAGAGTTTTTGAATTTTTATTGATTTATTTTGTGTGTTTATGTGTTTATGTGTTTTTTGTGTGTTAAGAAAATGTCAAATGTTTCTCTGACTTCATACAACCATTGGTGGGTGCACTGCTGAACAAACTGTTTTAGGAACAAAAACTTAAACACTGACAGAAAAACGCTTGCTGAGAATGGGCTGATCTGTTTGAAGTTTTGAGTCTGGATGGGGAATCATCATTTCATTTATTTTATTCACTACTTTAACACATTAACAGCAGCAACAACCAAACAAACTAAGCGAAAGTTTCATGACTGAAGGTGACTTTTGAGGCCAATCTGTGGACACAGACTAAGAGGGGCCGTAAGGGGCCCCATGACTAACAGGGGCCCCTTAAAATATAATGTTATGAATACTTTTACCAAATCAATTCATGAACTTTAAAGTCTTTAAAATGTCTTTCCGCTTCACATACAAAATACCAAGCTTGACTTGTTTTTTTATTGCAAAAAATAATAGAGGCATCTTTTATTGAACCCCAATAAAATAACATTTATACAAAAAGAGGTCCTTTTGAACATTCTTGATATGCATAAATATGTGTTTTGTTTTGCTTTTGTTGCATCATATAACTTGTTAAAGACTTGGGTCCTTAGAAATAAAACAGGTTATAGAGAAAGTCAAATGTATGATCAGCAAATATTCTGGCTCTTTACAGGGTTAAAAGATCTGAGATTTTATTAGGACTCATTATGCAATAAATAAAAAGATTTCAAATGCAAAAAGTTTTGTATGGTACAAAATTTAATTCACCATTTGTTCTATGATTTCAGCTAAAGAGTGTTTTCTCCACTGTTTGAGGCTTATCTTTGTCTTAAAACAGAATGACTTAGTTGTAATAATTATAAGTGGTCCATTTTCATTTATTTTCATTATTTTATCTGTTTTGCTTCACAGATGTTTGGTTTTAGAAACTCTGCAGAGTTGGATTGGGATAGGGCCCAATCTGATATCTTTTCATGAGGCCCAAAAATTCTGATTATGTCTGATTATGTCCAATATATATTTCCATCCAGAAAAATAAATCAAATGTAAGAGGTGTATACAAGCTAAAAAAAAAAAATAAAAAAAATAAAAATAGTTAACTGATTTAAATTTGCTCAGTCCTGCTGTAGAGTTGGTTGTATTTACCTTTTTTCTGTTGTCTTCATGTCATTTGGCTTTACACTGTGTTTATGTCTGAGCTGCCCTCAATAGTGCACTCTAAAATGGTAACTGTTTTTTTCCTATGATTTATTTTTGCTTTTCACTTAATCCCTGACGGTGTTGTGTCAATTTATGGTAGGAGAGCCTCAACTGCTGCAAAGTACCATGCCTTGAATGATTTTACCTGTTGTTAGAAAAATAATTTGTAAAAAAAATGTTCTTTTATTCCTTCAAACGGTTTACTTATGCACCTGTATGTGTGTGTTTTCTCTGCAGGTCCAGTAAAGTGAGAACCTCTCAGCATCATCGTTGATCGGCCCTAAACCCTGTGAGCAAGGATGGAAGCTAGTGCCCTCTAAAGGACACAAAGTGAACTACACACGATGCTGTCTCACCCCTCATGCAGTCACTGAATCTTACTTTAGAAAACTCTTATATGCAGCTTTAACCCTCAGGGCCCTTTAATATACTGCACAGCCCCAAAACTGCGCTTTTCATAAAGGAATAATACCATAAAACTATACTATTTCCAACTTTTTAGGCTTAGTTTTTGTAACTAACATCAGTCCAAATCACACACATCAAATATTAATAGATTTCTAGAATATTAACCCTTTGAATGCCAAGTTATTGTCTTGATGTCAACATGTTTTTACATAAAAAAATGAAAAAAGTAAATTACTTATCAATGCACTACATGCAAAGAAGATTTTTTTTGTTTGGATTATTACATCCTGGGATATTGTGGCAATGATTAGCAGTTTAATTTATTTTCTGTCATTACTGTTTTCGCACCGTGTAAAATACTCACACTCCTACCCAATTTTTTTTAAGTAGCTACATATAAAAACTGTTATATATTAACTTTAATTCCAACTTTTGCGTCATTTTTCAACATCAGTCCAAATCAAATACATATGTATACATTTTAAAATATTAAAGCCCTTTAAATGCCAGACTTTATCATGTTGCCACCATTTTTTAAGTCAATTTATTTTAATATACACAAGCAAGGTAATCTTTTTTTGTCTTGGATTAGTACATCCTGGGAATTTGTGAATTAGCAGTGACATTTGTTCTTATTCATTGTTATATTCTGAACAGTGTAAAATACTCACACTCATACCTCTCGGGGCAGAAAATGTGCCTTTCATAATGTAGCTGTAAAAAATACCATACATTATTTTACAAGTTATGTTAAGTTATGTTATTATGTTAAGTTTTTAGGCTCGATTTTTTGGACCAATATCAGTCAAAATCATACACATCAAATATTTGTACATTTTAAAATATTGGGACCCTTTGAAAGCAGGGTTTTGTCATGATGCTGCAATTCCTTTACATTAAAACAAAAAGAAACAGAGAAAGATAATTATTTCTAAATATACCTAATGTGAAGTAGATTTTTTTTTGTTTTAGACATTTACATCCTGGGGTATTTTTATGCACTGATTAGCAGTTACATTTGTTTTAGTCATTATTATTTTGATTTCAGTTCCAGCTTTTTCAGTTACAGCTAAACATCAGTCCAAAGTACATTGAATTTTCTTGATTTGTAGAATTATATAACCTTTTAAATGACAGGTTTTTGTCATGATGCCAAAACAGAAAAAAATATAACAATATTTTCAATTTACAACATACAAGTAGATTTTTTGTTTTTTTGTTTTTAGATCATAGCTTCCTGGAATATTCTGGCAGTAGTTAGCAGTTACGCTGATTTTTATGCATTTTTACTCTATGTGCACTGCCAAATATTTACACTCGTTTTCATGTGATTAAAATGATGCCATCTGGTGGAGAGCAGTAAAATGATCAATACTATAAGACAAATGTCCAGATTGACATCCAGATAAATTAAAATGTGAGTATTGTGCTTTAATGGAAGTGAGAGCAAAAATCGCAGATTGACTGCGTTTCAGTTGCACATTTTGAGCATTATCAGTGAAACACTTGTTTGTACACAGCGTATTTTAGACTTACTGTTCCTGCCATATGCATGAACACAGCCAGAGTTATCTAAAAATACAGAGAGAGAAGCTAATAAAATGCACCCAAAGGTCCCTTTAATAAGGACTGCAGAGGTAACCGTGCTTTGAGAGGTAAGTGTTGTTCTGTAGTTAATGATAAAGAGTCAGACTGATAATCGTTTGAATCCACGAGACCCCGAGTCTGTGTCTGCGGCCCTCTGAGGACACTGTAAACATCGAGTGGCGTCCTGCCAGGCTCTTCTCTCTGACGCCGACTCACTGAAGATGAACTCCACACTGAGACTGTGTGTGTCAGTGTGTGCAGAAACAGGGTGAGGAGGGTCAGCTGGTGTTGTGAATCAGGCCGCTGAAGTGTCAGACACGGCTTCTTCACAACACCAGGGTTCCTCCACACCGCGGCCTGCTGGGAAACATTCTCTCACTGAAGATGACAGAAACAGAGTCTCTCTGGTTCTGTGGATGACAAATTATCAAATGTATGAACACTGAAATCCTGAAGTTTAAAATAAAGTTGTTTTTAAAGCTGAAGTCATCGTGTATTTCATGTTTCCTCGTCATAGGACATGGATATTTTATCTCTGCCTTGCTGCTGGTGTTTTCAGAGCTGTAAAGCGGGGATATATGGTCAGGGGCACCCCAGAGAGCTGCGGGCCCCAGGAAAAGATGACCCGCCACAGTTTAAGCATGAGGGCGTGACAAAGGACAAGCAGTGCTGATGACTTTCAGCTGACCAAAAACGCTCTCAGGGGAAAATTGCAGGGAGTGGTTGCAGAGGGGATCTGAGTCCATGCACATGCAGCAGGATAAAATAATTAGAAAATGAACTTAAACTAAGAAACTGGTATCATCTTAAACACACACAGTGTTTGAGGTGGGTTGACATTCAGCAGTTTTCGTCCAGTCAGGTCAGGTTTGGGAGCGTAAGCCGGGTCGGCTTTTTGCCATTCAACATTCCTGACAACTCATGGCAGTGCCTCAGGAAGTCAAGTGCAGCCCCCCAGCTTCTAAATCAACTTCCAAGTACAAGCATGTAAGCAGTTTAGTGAAAGTCTCTTTTCCTTCATCATTCTCAGTCATTACGATTCATAAAACCTACAGTTGGCTTGCTCGGGGCATCAGTAACCATCCTCACCATCAATTTTATCTGTTCTCATCATATTGAGTGTCTGCAAATTCACATCTTCTGCCAAAAAGTTGAAAATATATCAACTATCATGCGCCCTCAAAAAAAAAAAAATGCAGGAAATCCGTGTGGCGTGTCAGCAGAGATCATCTGGTAGAGGCGCTGTTACATAGAAAATCAGTTGTTTTAACAGGGACGTGTATGCATCTCTGTGGGATCAGTCCCCAGACACTTTCTATGAAGCCCCTGTTTATCGTCACTGCCGGGCACAAACCTCGTATATCCAAAATTGCTGTGTTTCAGAAAGGAACAAACATTTTACTGATAAATGAATGAATGTTGTGTTTTCCTCTTACAAATTCATTTTTTCAAAATGTATAAAACCTTCTCACCAAGATGGAGGGTGACCTAAAGCAGTTTTATGAAAAATGGAAAATGGAGATAAGAGGTTTGTGCCCAACAGTAGCGTTATAATGTATTATAATACATTATATACTCTTTTTATCATGTTTATTATAATGCTCTAGTAATGCTGTATAGTTGTAAGTACTTGAGTAATTTATAATGCTTAGTAATGTTAATCTTAAGTCATTGTGGTTCTATTGTATATAATGAGTTGTAAACAAACTTCAAGTGCCTCATAATAAAAAATCTGAAAAAAAGTGAAACATTTCATAATGACTTTTATTTGCTTGACAGTTTATTGCCAGAAATTGTATGTTAACCATATTTATGTCATTGTGTTGGCGGGTGAAATGAGTGCAGCTTATTGATAGAAGAAAGAGGAGTAAAGGGAAATGTGATGAATTGCAGTCCCTATCATTGTTGCTGTTTTACTGTCATCAGAGAATATATTTACGATTGACAAAATGTATGAAGAGCGCGTACAGGATTAAGCCACAACCTGACCCTGCATTATGTGTGCAACTGGGCACAAGAGTGCTCAACCTCCTGATGTGCAAGGAGACAATTCAGAGGTAAGAACTGATAAAATACACATCAATAATCAATAGAACCATCAGATCAGCCCAGACTGATGGACGATTGATAGTACACACTGTCAGCAACGTATGAATGACGTTTTTCCAGCATTTTTCTCCATACTCAGTGGGTGTATCCGTTTAATAAGCTATCGTTTTAACTGCTGACTTGAAGCCAACTGTGTGCCTACATGTCATTTTTAAGCAGCTCATAAAAACAAAGGGCTCTAATTTTGTAGGCCAGGCGCAGGCGGGGCGGACCTGCCCTGCGCCTGCGCCGTGCCAACGGGCTGTGACCAGGGCATTTTGCAAATTTCGTACACGGCGCAGTCTGGCGCAGGGAGGCGCACCCACGCCTCCGTCTCTCCCAGCGGCACAAGTGGCAGAGAGGGAGGAGAAAAGGCGTGAGTGGGTTTAACACAGCCGAGTGTAATCTTCACCAATCAAATGAACGCCTCTCCTCGCCTTTAAATGCACCGCGGGCAAGGCGCAGTGACAATTTCACCTCGGTGGCGAAGAAGGTCAGAGCCACTGTCACTTTTGCAGCAACTGGGAGAGCGCAGGGCATCGGAGGCCACGATGCGCGTCACTGTGTGGACCATCTCGTGGGACAGATGTAATCTGTTCCTTTGTCACAAATAGGAGTACAAAATTAAGTGATAATTACATTAAAACACAGCAGCAGGCTAATCCATTCATCATGCTTGTGATCCACCTGCATTCCTGGTCTGTCATCACCAAATAGCAGAACCTTTGGTGAAATATTCCCCCAATATCTCCTCCTCATCCTCCTTGCAATAATGTACTCCATCTTTTTAGATCACATTAAGAATAAAGATTTAATCAGAGACATATGGGCAATCACAAGTAAATCCTTAAGACACCGAGTGACTTACATTTATTCAGCGAGCGTCTCTCTCTTTTTTTCTTTTCTATTTAATTTCATGAGATGAGAGAAGCCGGATACTCCGTATCGGATGATGTGGCAGTTTGTGGTTGGCGAGAGAGATTTGAACTCGTTAGTTATTACAAACGTCTCTGATTTGACATCAGACAATTAATATAGATACAAATGTATATGCTGCTTCAGATGGTTACATTAAATAGTGGTTGCTGTGATTGTTTATTGCATTGAAATGTGCCTGACACTGTGGATACCTGCCTGTGAGGTTTTGGTGACGTGTGTGCACTGCGCTCCTGTCAGCCAAATTACCACTGCACAGGGTGCGCCTCTCCTGCGCCGAGAATAGACAAGGTTGGAGCTGGCGGGCTTTCAGCGCACCTTCCGCACCGTTTTTTGGCACGAAATTGTCATTGCGCCAAGCTGAATCTTTCGATACCTCCCCCTGGTGCGCCGTCACACACATCTCGGCACAGCCGGTCTACCAAATTGCCAAATTGGCTGCACAGGGCGGTGCGCCGGACGAAATTACCACTGCGCGGAGTGCGCCAGGCTGCGCCACCCTGCACCACCCTGAGTTGCGCCAGGAAATTAGAGCCCAAAGTCTTAATGAATGTTGTTGGTGTAAATATTTATCGTAGTTGAGAAACAAGACCATTTTTAAATGGGACAGTATGCATTAATAAACATTGACCTGTAAATGCATGGGATTATAGCCGAGTGACTAATTTCCATCCCAGTCCCATTAGCAGGTTTGTGTCAACACATAAAACAAGACAGACACCCATGATAGGAATAAAAACACACATAACATATTAAAAGACATACAGTCATACAGACTAAAACATCATACAGTCCAAAAGAAAACGGGTCAGGAGTTGGTGGACTATGGGAATTATACACAGTAAATTATAAAAGCATATACAGCAAGTGTGATTGTTGTCCCCTACCCCACAAAAGTTGAGGACCACTGTTGTATGTCAGTGTCTATATCTTTGTTTCTTTCACTTTTGTAAAAGTGGTCAAATTTTGATTGAACTCATGTTCATACATTCAGTTTTGATGACAGTATATTC
This sequence comes from Cetoscarus ocellatus, assembly GCA_037902135.1. Classification (NCBI taxonomy): domain Eukaryota; kingdom Metazoa; phylum Chordata; class Actinopteri; order Labriformes; family Labridae; genus Cetoscarus; species Cetoscarus ocellatus. The sequence goes on along the minus strand of JBAMNC010000640.1, from coordinate 1,232,443 downwards.
ACTAATGTTCCTAAATCCTGCCAGTTTTCTCATACTTGGTACTCCTGATCCACCTCTATTCTCAAAGACTCCTGTCACTTTAAGACCCCCTCCCCACAGTCTGTCCTTATTGGTTGACAGGTACACTCTGTGTTAATTGGTCAGCCAGGTGTGACTCTGCAGGGCTCTGGATTCTTTCTATAGTCTATCATCTGCAGTAAGCTGAGCCAGTGGGCTTTACATATGGACGTCACAGTGGTAGGCCTATTCGGGGGTTCAGATATTAAGCAGCTGCTGGTGGAGAGGGAAAATTCCAGATGCTGGATGACTTTGTTTTCTTCTGCCTGGATGAACTCTATCACGTGGACTAGACATGTGAAACATGCAGAGGGGTGTATGAAACTCAAAAAAGAAAATACAAGAACTTTAAAGGATTAGTTCAGGGTTTTTGAAGTGGGGCTTTATGAGGCACATGGCATAAGTCTGAACATGAGTCAAAGTAATGGAGATCAGCTCTGCATCTGTACAGCATCCAATCACATTTGTTCAGCTTAAACTCTTTAAACTGACTTTTTATCAAGCCCTGTCCTTAACAGGGAGTGCTGGTTTATCAAGCCCTGCCCTCCTTTAGAAACTGTTACCAGGTTAGACAAAATCGGCTGTTGCTGGCCTCCCTCCCCTGTGAAACAAATGACAATAACTCATTTATTGATTAACTTTTATCAACATTGAATTAATTTGATTCTTTATCAAATTTGGTCTCAATTCTACAACAGTAGGGGGTATAAAAACTCAAAATCATTTTTCATCTGTTACAATAATTAATGATCTTAATGATGTCATCAGGCATTGGTTGTCCCCAGCAACATAAAGATTTTTGGAGTGATGCAGGTATGACTTCAAAAATGCTGAAGTTAATTAAAATTTAGTAACAAGGCTATAAGTCTAGGAGATTTCAGAACAGCTTTTTCATGTAAACATCTGAAATGAGGTGTGTGATGAACACATACATACTAGATTTTAATTTTGAATTTAGAAGATCGAAATGCATCTGACATTGCTCTGCTACTGAATTTTACAGTGTTATTTTTAAAATTAAAGCGTTGAAACAAACAAGGACTACAAAAATGGCTGGCGAGGCTAGTGCAGGTATCTCTGATATTTTTTTAATAATCAGTGATGTTTAAACCATAGCCAAAGTACAATGACCAACTTCATCAGGTCCCTCGATTAAAAGGAAATTCTCATACAGGAAAGCACAACAAGACATAATACTTTGGAAATATTGTAGCTGCCTCTTAGCCAAACCAGAATCAGTCAGACTGGAGTAACCCGACCACGACTACTTTAAACAGGGATCTCTGTTTCTGGTTGGTCAGTCACCAAACCAATGACAAAGCCAACAAAGGGTCAAACACCAGGAGTTGCATTTGCCCGTTTCTTTATATATAATATATGGCTTTAGCTTCTGTGTCAGCTTTTTACATTCAGATGCTGCGCTGATCTCCGCTCACTGTGGCTAATGCTCAGGCTAATGCCGTGTACCTCATACAACCCCACTTCAGAAATCCACAACTATCCCTTTAAGCTGGATTGACTGTCAGCAACCATGCTCTTTCATCATTTCTGAACAATTAAAGACGAATAAACATGTACAATATTTACTGTGACAGCTTCTTTAATGCCATCTGAAAGCTTTAAGGAGAGTTACAGATGCTGTTTGTTAGTTACTGTTATGGATGGACTCAACTTGACACACAACGTCTTCTGTTTGACAAAGGGGTCAGCTCAGGTCTTTGTGAACCAAGCCTGCATGGCTTTGTTATGATAAAGTTTCTGAATAAAGACAAGATACTTCACTTTTTTAGATAATAATGAAGCACACACTGGTTGCATTGAACAGCTTTTACTACATGATACACACACACTTACAGTACTGTCTGATATTATACTGAGCATTACAATATACACACATTTGCAGGAACAGACAGTGATATACATTCACTCAACATGATAGATAGATAGATAGATAGATAGATAGATAGATAGATAGATAGATAGATAGATAGATAGATAGATAGGGGAGTACTTGAGATGCAGATAAATAAAAGTTGTAAAGATATAAATGGAGAGATTAATGAAGTAGAAAAGCATGAAATCAGGCTTGTTTAAGTCAGTGAGTGTTCACTGGAGCTGTGGCGGTTCAGGAGGTCATATAAACATCACACGCTGGTCCTCTGGATCTTTGACACCTCATTAAGGTAGGCGATGAATAACTTAGTTCCCTCGATGTAGTTGTATCTGTAAGAGAGTTGGAGTCAAAGAGGACTGTGAGTGAGTCCTTCTGATACTGCACTTAACATTCACTGCAGCAGTTTAAAGAGCATGCATGTACTGTTAGGGAGATTAATATGCCAACGAGGGCAAATGGCCTACAACAGCTCAAAGCAGTTTAATGAGAAGAAAACACCTGCAAGAGCAGAAATGCACTGCAAGTTCGAAACAAAACGAAGCCCAAAACAACCCAGAAAACACCTTTAAAAGCAAAAACGCAATACAACCAAGTACAATAACAGAAGTGCTCCAGGCCTGAAGGGGGGTCTGGAGCAGGGAGAGGGAATGGGATAGACAGACGAGAGACTGCGGTAGCATTACAGTAAATGCTCTGTGCCAAGTGAGATGGGGATGATGCTAAGGTTGAGCGTCTGTATCATGTTCCTGTTTTTCTTTTACCACCAAAAGTGTTAAATATGGGGAGTACATTTTCTGCACACAGCCTAACAGATTATACTCATTGTTCCACAACCATGGACATTCTTTCTAGAAAAAGTAGAAGAGAAGCCACCATTCAAGTCCTCTGTTAACCAATCAATAGACTGCAGTGTTTAAGCTCCGCCCTCCATCCAAGTCAGCTTGGTATTCTCAGCACCCTAACAGAAGGGTGCCAACAAAATGGGATGGCACAGATCAGTTATTTGGGTGCCTTTCCCTGTATGACAGTAGAAATACCAATAATTACACAATATACCAAACTAAAGTGAACCAGACTGCTTTGTTGGAAACGCAGCTTATTTAAATGATCTATCTGTACCAGCTAACACAACCACGCTCTTTCATACCCACGTACATGCCAGTGAAGCAGCAGCGGGACCATGAACACATGTAAAAGGCCAAAGTGGGGCTTGAACTCTCAACCTTTTGATGAACAAATGAGAGACTCAATAGGTCTTGGCCAGGGTGGCCAACCTGTGGCCCCTGCCCCTCCCCAGTGCTCTCTGGACTTGGAGGGAAAAAGCAAAACACTCCTTTTTTTTCCATGTTTAAATTCTAATTCCCATTTGGTATTTCTGTCAGTCTTGACATCATCTCGTAGCAGAAGTATAAGTTAATTTCATTACAAGATTATGTTATTTTTTTTATATCCTGTCATCTCAAATGTGCGTCGTATCTTATGTCCTGTGCAGTATCTGTGTGACCTGCAGCTGCATAGAGGAGGAGCGTGACACTGCTGCATCTTTAGGGGCAGCCTTCATTTTCAGCATTTTTTTTACAGCTAATTAAGCCAATATTTTACTCACTGTCTCATTTAAGAGACGGCAGCAGCTGAGGCTCTCAGTTCTCTGCAGTGCTCTGGTTTTGTTGAATAATTGCTTTAAGTATGCGCAAAGTTATGAGATGTTCACATGTTATTGATTATTCAAGCTTTAATTGGATGTTGCCCTCATTACCTTCCCTCTTTCTCTGTAAGATGTTAAAGGTAGAGCACTTCTACAGTCCAAGAAAACTGATAGATGCACAACTTTCAGACTAAGTGAGACAATAATATTCAGAGTTCTCCTTTCTTCTCAACAAACTCTAGTTTCTCGCGTTTTTTTTGTTCAATAACCTAAAAAACCTTGACTTTATAAACTTCACATCTGTAACATGAGACAAAAGTCTGACCTGCTCATTTTCTCATTTTGGGAGTGCAGTCCATCATCAAATCCTCCAATGGGCATCATGATAATGCTTTTCCCTGTCACATCCTTGAAGGTCCTGGCAATGGGGATGGTCCCACCCTCACGGATCAGATCAGGATCCACATCAAAGACTGAAGAAGGGAAGGAGAGCTGTTTTTAATTGTCCTTCATCTTTTCACAGAGTTAAGCACTTGGATTTGGATTTCTTGTGTGCCTTTCCTCAAACTGTTTCAGAACTCAGAGGAACCAAAAATAAAAAAAAAAATAAAACAAACCCACACACAAAGATAAAACAGAATAATCTGCAAAGAAAGCAAATTAATACCTTTGAGAGGGAAATGGTCAAATAACAAAACTAAAAACTATAATTCGCACATTCAAACATTCAACATGAATGCAGATGCCAGAGGTTAGTCAGTAAATAAGAGTCCTAAACCTTTCAATGAATTCTCACAAAAATTTCAGGGAATGTTGATCATGGCACAAGTAAAATGGGATTAGATTTTGGTGGTGACCTGAATTCAGATGCAGATCTAGGAGTTCTTTTGAAGGATACGTAAACATTGTGAGAAAGGGCAGTTTTCCACATTTTTGATCAAAACTCTGAATGCCTTGGCAGAGGTTTGTTCTCTCTTGGAGCACTGGATCATCAGGTGTTTCGGGTCTTGACATCAGAAACCCTCATCAGGGCGACCCAGTCAGGGCTGATCGGACCCCGACTTGTGTCTGAGCAGCACTACTCCATAGTGCTCTCCTCACAGCCTCAGTCACAGCCACCTTGAGGCCTTCTCTGCTGCCTCAGTGCTGTGTTTAATGGCATGCTTCTTGCAGATACTGTGATGCCCAAGAGATGGAATGCTCTGCAGAGGGACCAACTAGCAAGTCCTCTACAGCCCACTTCTATGGGCAGGCACCAGGACTTCCACCCCTGTCCGCATCCACAAGTCAACCTATTTGGCCAGCTTCCTCTCATTAGTCTCCCTAATCTTGGCCCTCACAGGGTACAGTGAGTTCCAGGATCACCTGATGCCTTGTTTCTGACAGGATGACAACACCTGGTCTCAGTGTGGTGTGTGCTTTCCTAAGTCAACCTTGAGCTGCCAGTCGTTGGCCATCGCTAGGAGCCCTGATGGTGCCCTTTACCGTACATTCACACCAGAAGCGTCAAAATCGCCTGTCGAACGCTCTAGATGCTCACATCACGCCGCTTGGCAGTTGAAAACACACACAGCAGCACACAGGCAGGTGACGCGATGTGAGCGGCCGATGGGGTGGGGCTTTCAAGCTTCGGTGCAGATGTGCTCTGGATGACCATATACTGTCATTCTTGTTTTCACGCTTATATACCTCTATATATAAAGATTGCACTAAAATTACACAAGTAAACAGACATAAGCACAGGCTTGTGACATCTTAACAGTAGCCTACTTGATTGTTATGACTTTACCCCCCTTTTTATGGAACGTTCGCACAAAGCGGGAGGTTATTTCGGGGGTTAGAAAGTGTACATATAATGCACACGGAACTTCGGTTCCCTCTTTCACCATGGATCACACTTGGGAAGCTGGAGACAGCAATGATAAGATTTTCCTCCGTTGTTTTCTCTTCCTCCCTCTCAAAGTCTTCCGCTGGGAATCTAGATTGGCCTGCAATTGGCTGACACCTCGGTCGCGCCGCTGCTCATTTGCATAAAGTTGAGCTTCTCCCAACTTCAGCTCGACGCTCGCAACGCTTCGATCGCGCCGCTCGTCGCCGCCGCTCGTCGCCGCCATCGCCTCGGTCACCCCTCGACGCCGGCTCTCATTGAAAATGAATGGCAGCTGGACGCCGCCAATGCTCAGATCGCTTCTGGTGTGAATGTACGGTTAGTGTCGGTGGAGCCTAAACATTTATATATACTTTAAATCTAGTTATAAAATTGATTATTACATGGTTTTATATCAAAAAGGAAGCTGGAGCAATTCAACTATTTTTGCAAGGGTATTAACGTGCACTTTCTCAAAGTCCTTTTTGAATATCAAATGCTTTTGTTATTGATTTCTTTTGTGTGTGCATGTAAATCAAATTTCTACAAGTGTCTGCCTTTTGCGTCATCATTAACGCTCATTCAAAATACATTCAACACAACTGTAGACATCTGCCGTCAACTATTTCTGTTGACTTCCTAAAAGGATTTTAAGACACCAGTTAAGATAAGAACGGGAGAGAGAAGGCAAGCTCAAAAGTGTGGGTGTCTATAAATAAGGATTTGACGTAAGTTGAATAAAGAATTGACAAATTCGATAGAGGATCATAAGCAGCATCTTTTTCCCACCCCTTTGGAAAAGTTCCGATCTGGAAGCTATGATTATGAGTTCTGTGCTGATTGACTATCGGAATGATGCCTGATGAGAGGGGGAGGAGGGGTTACAGGCTACTATGGAGGCTAGATATGACACCTTCTTGATAAATTTCTTAGAACATTTAAACTTTAATATATGTAAATCTCTAATGTTTACTTGTATCTCCTGAATTTAAAGATACTTTATATCATCTTAGCATTGTGAAACTACGCAAGATCACTCATTTTAGTGGTCCTGAACCATTTCTCTCTATTTATTTTTCATTTTGCATTTGTTTGTGCAACAGTTTTTTTGCTGTTTGTCTTTTGATGATCTTTGTAATTTTCTTGATGTCATTGTGAATGAGGCTTGCCCCTCGATGATCTTTCATGTGTAAATTAAGGTTAATTGAATCAAATTGATTGCAAATTGTCAGCTCTGTTTTACTGTGTAGATTATATGGGTTGTTTTTTATAGTGTGCAGGAAAAGTGTGCTGTTGAAAAGGATAAAAAAAAACCCTCCCGCATTGTTCCTGAAGAAAAGGCTCAACATTAACAGTATTTCTATTATTTCAATTAGTTTCATTTAAGAGTTGGCAAAGTTTTACCTTATCTAAGTGTAAATAGTGGCAGGTGTTCAATGTGAGCTGATGTTTTTACCTCTCTTGACGGCAGCTTTCCCAGCCTCATAGAGCGGATGTTGCGTGTCAGCCAGCCACGGCTTGGCCCCGATCACCATGGTAACCCTCAGCCTGTTAGGACTCTTCCTCTTGGCAAACACCGAGTGAAGGTAATCTGTTACCTGAAGGATCACACAGTCAAAAAGAGAGCAGATAATATGTTGATCCTGACATCTCCTACAGTCAGACCATAACTCAGCTTTCCTTCTGTTTTACCTGTTTCTTCACCATAGCAGGGTCCATGTCGGGGACTTGTCTGATGGAGAACTTAGCTGTAACCTTTAGCTGGGATGACAGTCTTGGTGCCGGGGTCAGAGAAGGCCCCCTCAATGCCGTGGATGGAAACAGTGGGGTAGCGCCACATGTGGGCCAACAAGTCAACCTGCAGGATGCAAACAGTGACGACATCAATAAACTGCAGTTAAAAAAAAAAGTTGGATCTCTTTCCACAAGTTCATGACATAAAACTTTAATTCCCTGTTGTCTTTTTAAGAGCATTAAAAAAAGGCCATGTTCCTGATTGGACCCACTTGTGTTATTTTGTCTTTAAGAGCTTTAATAAGCCAATCTAACGCTGAGGTCAGACGACACAATGTAAGGTCTACTGTAAGAAGTTTACTTTCTCCATTTCAGGGATAATTCAGGTGTTTTGAAGTGAGGTTGTGTGAGGTACATGGCATTAGCCTGAACGTGTGCCACAGTGTCACTGCCCACTTCTCTCTCTGTTCATAAATCTCAGGACAGATGCCAATGTTATCCATGCTGTACATGGTGCCAGACTCTCTGTGTTATTAAAAGAATTGTGGGAGAAAATCAAGCCACAAAAACAGCATAGAGTTATCACAAGCTACAAACACTTTGTTTATATCTGCTTAATTTTCCACTACCAAGCTGCTTTGATGAGGCACTATTTTGAGACACAGCACAGCCTACATGTCCTTCCACCAGCAGCGTAAGAATCAGATATATACACAAAACACAAAGACAAACAACACATCTCCAGCATAAATGTGCTGTTGTGTCCACAGGGTGCAGCTGTTAGTTTCATGATTACTTTCATACCTTGTTGTTGTACATGAGCTGGCTGACTCCAATCTTGGTCTTGTAGTTTTCAATGTCAAACTCAATGTCCTGGTACATTTTCCACTCTTCATCAGAGAGAGGAGCAACAGCCTCTCTGATCCCAGGAATCAGGATCTTACCACTGGGGTTGATCAAGGTATCTAAGGTCAAAGGTAACCCAAAAAACAGTCAGATATGGTTTAAAATGGTTTCATTTAACTTCATTATAATCAGATATAACCAAGTCCCCAGAGATGCTGCTCATCTCTCCTGTGCCTTTCTTTCACAGCATGTCTTTGGCCTTTACTATAAAACTGAGTAGCTAAATCAATGTCTACCTCTTGATAGCTTCTTTGTTTTGCCAGTCATAGGTCAGAAGTTGAGGTCATGTAGCCTCTTGGTCCTTCTTCACCTTTGATTGTGAAATCTCAGGAATGATTAAAGGGATTTAGAAAATACATAACGAAAACACACACTTATTCAACAGAACTGACAGATTAGGTTTTAGAGGTCATGGGTCAAAGGCCATGAGCCTTATTTTAATCATCATCCTTTGCTCTTGGGCCTGTTCTTGTTTGCTTCAATCTTCTTCAAACTTTGAAAAAATTTATATCATGACACAAAGATGAATCAACCAGATTTTGGGGGTCATAGGTCAAAGGTCAAGGTCACTAAGTATTGCATGTGTCCTCTCTAATTTCCACCTGATGCAGGTGTTATCTTCTTGTCCAACACTCAAGCTGTTTACATAGATAAATTATGAAGCACCCCTGTGTTTGACTGAGCTTTAAACCTCCTGATACCAGGTCTAAAGTCTGTGGTTCAGAGTGTTTCTGCTATTTTAAGTAGAAACTGGCACACATCTGCAAGATCAAAACAAAAACTTTACGAAGCTGGTTTCACTTGCATGGGATGCAAAGCAGTACACCTCTACTATTAAATATCAGGGCATTTGTTGAAAATTCAGTTAAAAGTTAATAATAGGACAGAGAGACCCTCAGTGTGTTATACCTGTGTGCTCCAACATCGGTAATACTCCCAGAAACAGTAAATAAAATACATGATTAAAGGTTTTATGCAGCACGGAGCTACAACTCAAATGTTTGTACGCACACTAATGAATCACCAATAATTATGCTCACAGATAATAAAACGGGCTGTCCAGTGTGTTTCACACCAATAATTTATGCAGGAAAATTAGAAAATAAGTCGTTTAAAGCCTACAGTTACTTGATGTACAATAAATAGACCTTTTCACAAACATATAGAAGTCTGATCCTGTTGGTTTTAGCTGGAGAATTATTGATTACTGAGGTTTCACTCCTACTTTTCCCTGTGTCTGGCTTTGCACTATAAATTTTGGTCATCAAAATTGCAAAATATAGACCGACACATCCAAAACTGCTGTGTGCCAAGCACTTTAGACAACATGCTTCACACTGTCAGAATAGGGCCCCAATATCTCATGAGTGTCTTAATGGGATCTCCGTCAAACTTTGATCTCCTTATACCAGAATTACATGATTAGATTCTCACTGTCATTGGTCAAAGTCTAGGTCATGAATCTTTTCAAGTCTGAGTTTTCTTTAAACTTTGCACAGCTTCACTGAACTTCACTTTACTTTACTAAGTGTCAACTGTTCCCCTTGACACAGGGGTGAACTGACCACAATTTGAAGGTCAGAGGTCATCTTCATAGCCTATGGTCATATGTAGCCAGTCTCAGAGAAACTCAAGGAAGCAGTTTCGTTACAACGGTGGACAAATCCATGCTATATGTTCACATTTCTTTCAATTCTCATCTTTTCTTGTCTTTCTTTGATTGTTTTTTCAATGAATACCCATCAGTACCTACCTCTTAATATCCTCTTTTGTTAGTCAGCATAGCAGTCTTTCAAACTACCTATGTCTCTGCTTCAGTCTTAAGTCACACATTGGCAAAAATTATCAATATATTTGTCTGTATAGCAGTTTGTTAAAGATAAGTTTACAAAGTGCTTTGCATGAAACAACAAAACTAAAACAGCTAAAGAGAATCAAACATACATAAATAAATGTGTTGCATTTTGGAAGAGTTAGAGATGTTTGATCCATGTCTTTTTCAAATTGGTCTAAAAAAAAGCAGGCGTGAAGGGAGTTAAAGTTTAAATTCTGTTATGTCTTTCTTAACTTACCCAAAATCCCAATGAGGTCAGTCATTGGTTCAATCACAGTGCCTCCGTAAACACCTGAATGTAAGTCCTGTTTAGGTCCTTCAACCTGCCAAAACAAACTAAAGTTTAAAATCACAGGTAAAACTGATGACAGTATTGACTTTTACATATTTATGTTAAACTTGGATGTTAGGTAAGACCGTTCCCAAACTTTTGAGCTTGTGACACAAATAAGACATTGACTCTCTCCACATATTGGCTTCACATATTCTCATTATACTCACATTTTGAATTTTAAAGCTGAAAAAAAAATCACCCGGCAAATAATAATTTGACTCATTTAATTTATTTAAAGCTACTGACAATCGTTTGATCAGTCGCATTCACCACTGGGTCATCGGACAATGTAGTAGGTGGCTGCTACTGCCGTGGTGTAAAGGTCAGAACGTGAGCCACTTCGTAAAACAATCTTACGCCAAAGTATGTTGAAGGTGGAGCAAAAATATCCGTTCTAAAGAGAAGTTGTAGTGTTGATATTTGTTTTTCAATTGACAGAGAAATGTGTTCTAGACCTGATAAAACTGCTACTGAAGTGGTTAGCATTCACTACCTTGCTGTCTTCTTGCTTATAGCTCCCACCTTTTGGGCCGATTGCAGTCATCGCAGATTGGAGCTTGGCAAAATGGATCTTCCTGATCACAGACATTGAGTCAGGTGGATCCATCTGCACTGCAAGGTAATCTTTCATGTCTCACTGATGTGAAACACTCACTTAAGTTGTGCATAATTTTACACATGGGTGACTTACAAAGCTATTTACCCAAATAAAAAGCAAAATGCTGCCTAAGTGCTTGCTTTTCCTGCTGTCAGCACTGTTTTGCACTTTATAAAATATTGTGACTTTCTTTGATGGTGTAGAGCTGTCTGTCTAATTTGTAGAGCTGAGCTTCATCTCTTACCCTCATGCACACCATGAAGCCTCTCTGCTGCATCCAAAGGACTTTAATGAAGCCAACATTTATAAACTGATCTTCAAAATTTGTTTTTTTAAAGATTTAGTAACTTTGTGAGATTGATCAGTTCTCCACATTTTCCAAAATAACACACCTAAGAATGTCAGAAAGGCCTTGGTGAAGGTTTTTGCCCTCTAGTACTGTTCTAGTTCTTTTATTTGTGACAACAGGAGTTTATTTATTTATTTATTTATTTACTTTTTAATTTCAGCCACGTTGTTGTCTTTAAACAGAAAAATCTGTAATAATTAGCTTGCATAGCAATATTGACACATGAATGTTTGGGTAACAGTGTTCGGGTTAGTTTTCTAGAGCACTTAAAGTGATATTTTATCACAAATTAAAAGTTATTCAAGCTTTATTTAATTTCAATTAAATATTATAGTTAAAATTTTTACATCATGGAGGACTGGTTAAAGCAATTATTTCATACTGGCTTTGGATTTAGAGATAGGGTCCACAATGATTTCTTTTCATGGGACCAACAATTTCTAGTATTGTGAAAAACCATTTGTTACTTAGCAACAGCGAAAAAAAATCAAGATGTTTGCTGTTTATCACCATTAAGAAGGAAATAATGAGATACTGTGGGGTTTGCTTCAAGGAGAACAATCAGGCTCATCTTGTATCATTGGAGATTTGTGTATCCGTGTGTACTCATGCAAAACCTCAGCATAGAAGTAGCAGTTTCCTCTGGTGCCGTAGGTGAGGGCGGGCCGTCTGCTGAGCCAGCCACAGTCTGAGATGACGATGTAGTCGACGTCAGAGAAGAAGGTCTCCCTCTGGGCCAGGATCATGGCGTCAAGACCGTTAGAGCCCGTCTCCTCCATGCCCTCAATGACAAACTTCACATTCACTGGCAACTCCTGGTGGACAGACAGAGGACAGGGGACAGGGGAACCCCATCAGATCGGATTGGCAGTAAGTATCTTATTGTTTACAGGAGCATTCTGTCTTCAGTCTGATGGAAATGACATTTACTGTTTACTTCAACCAGTCAATCAAGCTTTATTTATATAGCACTTTCATACAAAGAAAAATGTAGCACAAAGTGCTTTACAGACAGATAGAAACATTACAATAAGATAAAAGAAATTATGACCCAAACCCACTCCACCCAGCCCCAGAACCCACCCACCCCACAATCCGCATCCAGTATTGATAAAAATGAATCATAAATAAAGACAATAATAAAGCAGGAACATTGTTGTTCCCAGTATAAAATGAGTAAACACTGGATGTTAGGTTAAAGAGTAAAATTAAATATATCATAAAATAAAAATAAAAATAAACTGAAGTGAAGTAAAAGATGCAATAAAATAAAATAAAATAGAATAAAATAGAATAAGATTGGACACATTCTGATCATGCTGTATGCATACATGCCAGAGATGAGGACTCCAGTTAGGGACTCGGACTGGAGTCGCACTAAAGTCACACCCACACTGGACTTAGACTCGAGGTTTGAGACTTGCACCCAACCAAAGTTCTGCTCACTGTAAATAAATAAAAGCAGCCTTTAATCCTACACACCCCTCGTCACCCCACATCTAGTGCACAAGCAGACAACTTCAATAAGATGCACCGGGAGCTGCAACAGATGGACAGACTCGAGGTTTTACCACGGGCTCTGACGTAGGTGCTACGCTCAAGAGCAGCACTTTGTTGAACTCCAACTCTCCGCCCCAATTCAACGTCACAGACAGTGAGTTACTCCCCACTCTCCTCCTCTTTTTTGTTCTTTCACTTGCCTTCTATCGTCTGCTCATTACGCATGACAGTAAAAAGCTGCAGTGATTCAGATAATCGAGTGTTTCTGATAACTGAGGGTCTCTAAAAAGTAAGAGGTCACATGTATAAACTTTTCGACTAAGATGAAGTACAGACAGTGATTGTAACTGGGAGCATTTTTAACTGTAGTCCTTCTATTAGATGGATTCTCATTCAGAATGAGTGATTACATGAATGTCGTTTGTCTTAAACCACCTCAAATGAGCTCTTTTGGATCAGAATTTTAAGATTAACCTGTTCACATAAGGCATTTTAATTGTGATTAAGCAGTTATTTCAATAACAGGCTGAATGATAACGGGAAAAGTAGTATTGCAATATTTTTAGGGAACTATTAAATAAATGCTTTGTTTTCACATATGCAACAATTTAATTTAGATCTTACTTTTTTAATGACTTCACCAGATCTTCAATTGCAAACTGCAGTCGTCTGCCAGCAACTGTGTTAAAGACAGCGTCACAACACAACACAACACATTTCTCTATAAACTTTACAATTAAGCTTGTGCATGAAATACCGTTTCCCAAAGCCTTTGTTATTTTACATTTCTGATAATGTACCCTAGGTGAATTCTCCATCAGCAAACATGTGTTTTAAACTTCAAATAGCTCATCATGTTGTAGCAGTGAAGATTGTTTTTGAGGATGGAAATGTCCTGATGTCTCTGTGTTTAGCTTTTCATTGAGGGTACATAAAATGAGCATTTTTATGACTATGATCAAATAATGCTCAAGGAAGAAATAATATCATGTTGCTGATATTACATGTCCTGCTATGTAATCACTCAGCATGCACACATTGCAGTTGTGATGTTAAAAGGATGTATTGCTCAGCCCTACGTGTGTCCATGTAAACATGTCTGCTGATAATGACAGCAGAAGTGATGGAGAATGAGCTGCTCCTTAAAAAATAACTTCAGGAGGACAAGCTGCCGATTTGTCTCTGTAATGTTGTTGTTACCATGAAACCATGAGCCATTATCTGTGAGTGAAACCAGTTTTGTCAACAAACCGCACATTTCCTCCCCCCAAAATATACCCAGCATCTGCTTGAGGCATCTGAAGTGCACATTCAGCTGTGTGTGCTTCACAGACTGCTGCAGTGACTTTGCAGAAACAAAGATGACTTTGCAACTGAAGCACAGTTCGTCTTTGTCTCTGGAGTCAGGGTTTACTGTTCGTTCAGTCTGAAAGTTCTACGCATTTTATTTACCAAAAACAGTCTCTCCTGAGTACGGCTGGATCCTCTTTGATTCAGATAGAGGTCATATATTTAACTATGTGACCTCATTCTGAAAATTCAACTATTCCTATAGCACACCATAGTTTTATTTGATAATATTGGATTATTATTGTTGAAATATGTGTCATAAATGGTTTTGTATGCAAAGTAATGTTGACTGTCACAACAGTTTTTACGACAGTAACACTTTATGGTAGCATGATGTTGTTTCGCGGTTACTGAGAAAATCCCCAGGCTGCTGGCATGATATATGTTGTGAGCTATCTGTTGAGAGCTGAGAATAAAGCTGATTAAAACGGAGAAAGCCTTCCCTCGATCATTCTACAATATGAAGGAGAAAAACACTCACATGACATGATAAAAATTAGTGAATCAATAATTCAGACTGGGTGCAAAAACTGTAATAGTATCTTTAGTTCACAGTGAATCTGTTTTTGAAGATACATTAATTAAATAATAATCTAATCACATGCACCATGTCTGAAAGCTTAACAGTTTTTTTAAACTCATTTGTACATTTTATGCATAGTGTTACAGAGCTTATAAAAATCAAGTTTGATTCTTTTCATAAATTATTATTAATTACTGTACGTTCAATATTGTATGACATAAGCTGCTGTCTTTGTTTAGTGTCTAGTGTAGAATGACTGTTGTGAAGCTTTATTAATAATTATTCAATAGAAATGTACCTCAAAGGAAGAAAAAATCAGAGAGGAATTCAGGATTTGTTCACATGTAGCAGGTGTTGAAACTGAGGTTTTCCTCTTTTGTTTAAAAAAATGATTCTGTCGAGATGGGTAAAGTTTTTAAAAACATCTTCATTCACATGAAAACATATAAATACTCCATTTATTACCCTGTAAAGATGTCTGTATATGTCACTTTTTTCATTTTCTATGCAAAGGCAGTGTAATTTTCATATATACTCCAACAACAAGCTGGGCTAGTGTTACTATTTCACTAGAGCTACATTACCTGGTGTTAGCAGGTGTATTTTATAAATATTTTTTGTTTGTATTTCAGTATGGGACTTATCTGTTACTATTGATCAAATTCTGTTGTGAAAAAGATGTAAATTGTCAGCAGATGTGTCATGACAGTCTTTTTAAAGATGTCCACATTGCAGACAAAAGTCAGCCAAATCTGACTTTGTTGCCCAGGGGCTTTGTCAAGGAAAAGTTAAATGCTGTAAAGAATATTACTGTATCGTACAAGCCAGCGTAAATAAAATACGAGGCTTTTGCTGGCACAGTGTACTGCTATGTTCACCCCTGCATTTCTCCCCCAAGACAAGTCTCACTAATTCTTCTCCTGGGACTCATATTTACTAATGCCATGGACCTGTAGAAACCTCACTTCAAAAAACCCAAACTAACCCTTTAATATGAGAACATGTGGAAATGGGTTTCAGTCACACTGATCACCCCAATCTTTCAACACTGAATAGAAAAATATCAAATAAAACCTAAGTACTTGACAGCACCCAAAGGCAGGTTTACATTTTTTTCTGGCCTAATTTGTTGTTATTTCTCTGTTTGAAAGGTTAATGGGGTTTTCTTTTTCTTTTTTCATTTACAGTACATCTCTAGGATCCACTCAAGTTTATTAAATGAAAATACTGAAGTCTGGCCCTGAGTTAAAAAAAAGATCTGCATTAAAAACAGCCATTTAGCTCAAAAGTAGGCAGTCTCTCACCATATTGAGGGCCTGATAAGCTCCCACAGCATGAATCCAGGCTAAAACTGGGGCCTTGTTGTCTGATGCTCCTCTTCCATAAAGGTTACCTACAAGTTACAGATCATGTTAGATTTGTGTCACAACAGAGATTGTGGAAAAGATCACATACAGCAGTCATTTTACCTTCATTTTTGAGAATGAATGTCATAACTTTACATTGCAGATGGACCAGCCTGATTCAATGTCTGAAATCAGGCAGATCCATCTTGCCAAGCTCCAGTCTACAACGACTGTGTCCAATCAGAGTCACTTAGAGCAGAAAGAGGAATGAGGTCCAATGAGGTTCATTGAATAAGGACCATAGTTCCTTATTAAATGAAAAAAGACAACAACACAACAAACTTCTAAATAAAAATATATCTTTACTCCACTTCAGCCCTTCCTGTTTTGCTGAGAGTTTAATTTACAAAGTGGCTTACCTTTTGTCCTTTAGTAGCACCCACCTAAAATATTATCTGACTGTCCCATAATGAATGTAATAATGTATGTAGCGTATGTAATGAATGTAATACTACTAATAATAATAACTTTATTTAAATTCACCTTTAAAATCAGATGTTTACAAAGTGCTTTAACAGACAACACATAGACAAATAGACAAACTTAACCTGCAAACTCTCACATCTCCTGGTTAAGTTCCCCTTTTGTTTCTTCCTCATGTGTCATTTCTTGTCATTTCTGTTTTATTATAAAGCATTCACCCTTGTCTCTCATTTCAGGTTTTGCTTCCTGCCCTCCCCTCTCTGTGTCTCCATGATTGTTGATTCCCTGCACCTGTGTTTCCTCCTGCGTCACTTGTGTCTGATGGCCTTGTGCGTGTTCAAACCCCACTTCCCCTCTAATTCTCTGCCCGATTGTCTTTGTACCTCGTGTTATCGCATTCTTCCTCATGTGTCCCTCTGTGGTTCGATCCTGTTAACTTTTGACCTCTCCTCTTGCCTGCAGATTTTTGATACCTCTGCCTGTTATTGGATTCATTTTTGGTGTACCAAACTTTTGTGCTGATTAAAGGTTTTGCCTGAGATTTTAGACTTGTTGAGTTGAGCTTTTGGGACCTTTCCGGTTTACCCAACAGACTGATCAGATAAGCTCCATCACCAAGATCTATTCAAGCGTCAGGAATCACTGATGTCCAGCTTTGGCTTGCAGCTGAATGCTCTAGTGCAGCTGGTCCAGGCAGGGACACCCTCCCCAAGGGACACCGACCCAGTCTCACTTACACCTTCCACCTCTACCGAGATGCTGGCTGCTTCCTGGATGGCATTTCTGTGGGGAGTTGGGAGGTTGTTGGTCCTTCCTGACTCAGTGTGAGCTGCGTTTGTGTGTAAAGGGTTTTCTTATTGAAAATCCTTGCCTCCTGCCACATGCATCTCTTCCTTCCTGCCACATGCATCTCTTCCTTCCTACCTTCCTGTTTGTGATGATGTTGACAGCTGATCTGACAGTCACATTCAAACAGCTGGTTGTTTATATAATTGTTAGTAAATGTTCTGCATAATTAAAGGCACTATGCTGATATGCTTGGAGTTTATGTTCCCCCTGCAAAACCAGGAGGATGTTTGTGCATCAGCAGTTTAAAAAATGACATTATGTAACAGGGCACACAGGGTCCATAGCCATGTTGACTCAAGGGTATCAAACATGATTGATGTTCAGGTTTAGCAAATGCTGTACAATCTTTTCCATTATTGCAAGTATGGGTGCTACCTCTCCTCTTAAAGCAATAGTGTGATGTCTTGGCCCAACTTCAGGGCATTGTTTCTCGTGGCAGGAGTTCACTCGCTCTGTGCTCTGACTCATCAGCTCAAACACAGCAGAGAAAATATGGAGAGATAAGGCAACAAATAAACAATAAAACTGTGCAGAAAACCAAAGATATGATAATTCATGTGTCCATATTGAACTCTGAATGTTGTACTGAATGGTTCAATATATTATTTTTTAAAACTGTTGCATCCCCACTGTGTATGTCAAACCTCTGTATGCCACCTCTTGCACTTAAGCCATGCTGTAACCTGATGTGAAGACCCTGAAATGCAAATATTACACCACCACAGATGAACTGTTTAATGCAAAAGTGTTATGATGGCAGAACTTTGTTGTACTACTGCAGGACCACAATTGTAAAGAGCTCAAGACATTGTGGATTTGAGATGTTATCCACGTTTGGCTGTGACTCATGGATTCATTAACAAAGGTTAAATGCCTTACCATTGATGTCAGTCAGGTTGTAGGGATCAGTCGCCCATCCATCCTCAAGCTTAGCTGGTTGGACATCCACGTGTCCGTAGACACATACTGTGTGTTTGTTAGGGTCATTTCCAAACTGCGCGGTCACCACTTTAGGCAAAGCTAAAGTCTGCCCATCAGGAAGCTGAAGGAAATGAAAAGTAGTTAAAACCAGTAAGAGCTGCAGCATTACACTTTGTTATGAAAGAGGCCCCATGAATACACCAGACTTCAGGAATAACAACACTCTGCACCCTCGCAGAGTTCAAAAGGCCTAAAATCTCTAAAAATGTGAATGTTTTTCCTTGTGTCAAAAAGTAGCTGATGACTATAAGGCTGTTCACACGGAGACGAATTCAGGGGTATCCCTATGTGTTTTTAATAGTATGGGCTATTTGTCCGATACGGTGTTTTGGGAAAATTAATATTTTTAAAACAGGTCCCAGAGTGGATATAATGTCAGACTTACATTTCTGTGTGTTCACGTAAACAGATATTTTCAGAAACAGTGATGCCCAACTTCCCCTTACATTGCACACTTGAACCCTGACAACAACAGAAACAATAGTGGAATACAGTGTCACACTCATGCAGCAGAAGCATGTTTATGGACAGCCGTTTGTATCAAAACAGGGATTAATGGCTGCTGTGTCAGTGTAGTTCAGTCTGTAAGGGCTTTGGATGGGGACCAGAGGGTGGCTGGTTCAAGTCCCGCTCAAACCATGATTGGTTTGGTAGCTGGGAAGATGCAAGCTCAGTTCCTGGGGCAGTGTTGCTGGCTACGCCTGTTGGTAAAGCAGCAGGTTGGTTGATGTCCCTTGCCCCCGAATCCTTAGGAATTTGCAAACAGCTAACATAAACACCTATGAATAAAGTAGGGTTAACCCAGCATATGATCCCGAACATGACTTGACCTGAGGCATCTTTTGGAAGTGAACTGAGACTATCTCTTTCAGGCACGGTTGTTTGTATCGAAACAGGGATCAGTGGCTGTGTTCATATACTTACGCCCATTTGTTTCAGAACAACTTGACCAAGGTGTGAGAACTGCCAAAGTTTACAGTTTGGGACACAGCCTCAGTCTGTGTGTTTTTACTTGGATACCATGTGAGTTTCATTATTCCCCAAAACAGTGATCCAGTATAAGATCAGTAAACAAAAAGCAGATTTTTTCATCTTTGTTATTCTGAAATAAACTCTTTAAAAATAATCTGATGCCCAAGTTTTATTATCTATTGTTGTTTTCTTTTTACCATAGATGAAGACCACACACTGCACAGCAAGATCAAGCTCTGCTGGCCCTAATTGCCAGTGAAAAGTTGAGATTGTTGACCCAAGTCTGACCTCAAACACTCTTTATATATTTAATGAGTTTGCGAGGAAACTCTGATGTACTCCGTCAGTAATGAGGGGGTAGGTTTTAGCGTCTGCTCTGCTGCCTTTTTGATGTTAGCAGCTCATTTGTTGCTGTTACCCTCCCTATAAACCATACGATCAATGTAAGTGCACAACATCTCCCGGTCAGGTAAGGTAAGGATTATATTTATAGTTCTTATGAGTCACTTTTTAAGAAAGATGGGGAAGGGGGGTTTTCTCACCTACCTCTTGTTCTCCAATGTCCACCAGCTCCACGGTCCCCCCCATGAGCCTCAGCTTCTGAGCCGTCATCTCCATCATACGGTGGAGGTCCGGTCTCTTCAGGACGTTACTGGAGTCACTTTCAACAGCCACCCATTCTCTTAAAGCCTAAAAAAACAACAATCGTCAAGACTGCTCCTAACAGGAAGAAAAGCGGAGTGTTTTCAGAAAGCCCAGCCTCGTTGATGCCTTAGACATTACGAAAATGGATTATCCACATTTTACTTTTGCATTCACACTCATAATTACCTAAAATCAGTAGAAAGACATGTAAATTCATGGTTGCTTCTTTAAAGTATAGCCTATATCAAGACGTAAATATAGTGGGATCTTGTTGCGGCACTTTTGTATAAAAGCACTGTGAATTGGGTCTTGTCGTCCTTTTAGTACTGGTTGTTGGGTGGTTTGTGTTCTCACTTCAAACAAAATGCGGGGGTCAGTTTGAAGCAAGCTAAGACCATGTCTTTCAGGTGAGCTTGGTGCAGTTGTTTAAACCAATACAGGAATCAATTGCTCTGTTCATATATTAAAATAACCGCTGCCAAATAGGGAAAACCCACTTGTGACCATCTTCCAAAATGATCAAGATGCGTAGATGTTGTATTGGTGGTTAGACTTATGAAAGGCCTGAAAAGATGTGTGCCTGTGCTGTCATTCAACATTTGACCACTCTACAGCATATTACCTGCTGAACTGGAATAAAAATAGATAAATAAATAAATGTAGGGTATGTCTTACATTCACGTAGTCCTCTTGATGGCTGTCAACATACTGAGCCAGCTCTGTGTACTGGAAAGCTCGAACAGTCGAAACGACAAAAAGGACAATGGGTAAAACTGGATGATTCATCTGTGGAGAGTGTCACATCAGTGATACAACATATCAGTCTTTGCATGTCAACACTTCATTGCAGTTTATTCAACAGTCAGCTTAAAACACAGGCAATTTGGATCCATTAAGGGTTCCTGCAGCACCTCTAAAGTGTTGTCCCACTCCCCTGAAATATAACAGTAAAATATATTCTTGTACAGACTGTAGTGCCTTCAAACAAGTATCCTGTAATAAAAGTTTTGAGAGTTCAGAGTGGTGTTAATATTATGGTGAGTGAGTTGCTTTCTTGAGTTTTACATGCCCTTTAGTGTGTTGAACTTGTCTCCTCAGTGTGAAAGAGCACTTTTATAATCAAAACAAGTCTGCAGCATCAAAACTCCTCCCTCTCCCTCTCATTGTGGTGCCAGCAGCTGCCTGAAATGTTTTATTCCACTGGCTACCTAAATAAACCTACCAGTGTGATGCTGTATCGTTGTCTTGTCATCAGTTTAAGCCCATTGACTGGAGGTAGTTAGTCCATTTCAAACAGCAGACATTAGAATAAATGTGGAGGATTGATTATAAAAAGAATTGGATGAAGCCCTAAGACTTTGACTGAGACTTTGATTGGGCTGCTTGAGAACATTGTTGATGCATCTGAATGATTGAAACCTTTAACACCCCTAAGGGAATTTGTCTTGCATAGAGAACCTAAAAACACAAACTACATAGGACATCAACAACTGCACAGGACAGCACTTAATAACATTTAACAGTGACCCAAAAATAAATACTAAGTCAGTAATTAGTAATTAAAAAAAACATCATTACATTGTTTCTGAGGCTATCCGTATTTGTTGTCTAAACAGAGATGCTCTAGCCGCGTTTTTAGATTTATTCACCCTGGGACCCATTTTACAAAAGTGCATTTTGGGCACCTGAAACACTGTATCCGTATGGACGAACACCTATATGACTAAAAAATTGTGCTGATATGCCTGATTTTGTCTTTGTGTGGACGGCACCTCACTTCCCACCTGGAGGACACAATCCATTGTTCACCAGCAGAAAGCCATGACCTCAGACCTGAAGGTGATGACCCTCATTCCAGCTACTTTGCACTCAGTCACAAACTCTGCGATGCCTGCTCAGCTGAAGACACCAACAGTTCCACATTATCAGCGGCTGATGTGGTTCCCTTGCTCTTACTTATGGATGTTATGAAGTCAAACCACAAATAGAGGCGACATTTGTTTTTTTTTTTTTCTTTCTCTCTTTTTTTTTTCTTTCACTCCCACTCAGTAGTTAGATAATATTTACTCTTCCTAGGACATTTCATGATTTACAATTTCAGTAAGTGAACTGGATGTCTTCAGTTTAGCACATTGACCACTGGAGGGCAGCACTGCTCAAAAGCAGTGTATTAAATTTGACCCAGGTGGTCATTCTGGTTTGATCAGATGCACTGCCACACCAAGGTATTTGCCTCAGGCAGGTGTGCCAACGTTTTTTTGTGTTTGCTAGCGGAAAAGTGCAGATGTCCAATAAAACACGGCTGAAATATGAGGGTAGAGAAGACCAGAGAGGCCACTGGTTAACACCTGTTTCTGATTCTGCTTCAGCTTGAGCTTCTGCTACTTATGCTTGCAATAAATATCAAAAACAGGAGTGAAGTTGAGCTGTTCTAAGTGTCTTCTGTCATCCTCTCTGGCATCTCAAGTTAAGGTGGGGTGGAAAAATATAAAGTCATTCCAAAGAATTGATGGACCAGAACCACCCAGAGCCTGCACATGACTACTGCCAGACAGAGATCTTACTCAGAGGACTGTGTGAACAGAGTCCCTGGTCTTCTCTGGAGGACCCAACATCAGTATCACCTCTGGAAGATTCAACAAGACAAAAAAACACTCTCAGCAAAAACTATCAAGATAGTTTTTTTGATAATTCTATTTTGGTTATAGGTCAAAGGTTACTGTGACCTTACACCTTTTTTGCACAGTATTTCAAGGATGCATTGGTCAAATTTGCCAACACTAGCCGGGTTGTGTCCTATATTGCACACATATTCACAAGCCACTACAGTCAGGGCTGTAGCCAGGGTTTCAAAATTGGTGAGGTCCAGACTTTGACCCCCCCACCCCCACCCCCACCCCCAAAAACTAGTGTTATAAAACCAGTTTTGACCACTGTAGCTAGTAGCTACTAGCTCCTTTGTATTAGACTGTACATAATCATATAAAGTGAAATGATGGCAGGTTACTTTGGGTTGTTAGTATAACAACAATGGACATTTGAGCTAGGGAGGGAGAGATAGATTTTCTGTTGTAGGGACTTTAGAAACCCGTTTCCATTGAGACGTTGAGATGAGAGGAAAAAAGATCCCTTTTATCAGTTTTTGCACAATTCATACCAAAATGTCACCTAAAATAACAGATACACTGCCAAGGGGAGTGTACTACACACAAAATCATCATTTAAAAAAACACAGAGGGACTTGTTAGCAAAAAAAATGTTTTTATTGGGCTAATGTGTGTATGTGTTATCACAGTCAGGCAGTCATCCACAATGTGCTTCTTTCTGCTCCTCTGTTCAGTCAGTAGACTGTTCCTCCTGTGCTCCTCTCTCTGCGTTGGCCCTTTGAAATGACCTAGAATACACAAACATAAGTTATAATGATCATTTCAAGTTCAACAGGGATATATTTGTATAATCATATCAGCAGACTCTTCCGGGGGGAGACTTCATCGTAGCAGTGGACTTTAATCAGCCAGTTTAAAGAAGTTTGTGCAATATGTGCAGTGTCCCACAAAATATTCTGCTTTCCTCACACATCTTACCTCATGTATACAATAAAAAGTGCTTCTACATGCACTAAAATCTACTTCTGATGAACTAATGAGGATTCTGGGACTGAAAGACAGATGTGAGAAAGAGCTAATAAATATCTATATATAATATCTATATATTTAAATTTTAAAAAATGTTATTAATTTTATTTTGCAGGAATTTACTTAAGTTTTGCACTGTTGTATTTTGTACTTGAAAGCTGCAGAGAGGAAAAATAAAAGTTGCCTATGAGAAGAATGTTACCTGTTTGAGTTTTTGTTGCTTTCCTCTCACAGTTACCTGTTTACAACTTTAAAAAAAGTTGTTCTACTTGTACTATAACTCACCTCTAATTTTCATCAACAAGCAGTACTAGATACAGAGAGACTCTTTTTTAAGGTTATATAATTAATTTCCCAGAGGTTTAATGCTTGATTGCATGTTATTGTACTTTAAATGTCCTCTCTGTTGTAAAGTTCAACAAATATTGAAGGACAAAGTATTATAAAACCATAAAATGTTCTGGCTGTAATTCATATATTCACTTTTGTGTTTTGGGACCAATTTTTTTTTCAAATTCATTTTATATATATTTTTTTAATTAATCGGCCGATTAATCGGTAATCTGTATTTTTTTCTGCCAAATATCGGTATCTGCATCAGCTTCAAAAAATCCGTATTGGTCGGGCCCTAAAAAAAAGTAAAGGCCCACATCACTTTGCTGTGATATTTTGGGATGTAAATGTAATCTAGGCAAATTTAATCCATCAAAGTGAAATAAATATAAATTTTGGTGTTATATTTGTACAGACCTGGATGTCAATGACATCCACTGAGTCATGAAGTCTTTTATTTAGAGCATTATTGGTTGTTTTGAAGCCAAAAACTCTTATCAGATTCACTTACCTTTTTCTCATAATGTTTTGTAAACAAAACAGTTTTGTAAACAAAACAATGTGTTTAAAAAAAAAATTCAGTGGTGAGACAGTCAGTTCTTGTCATAAAAGCAGCAAAGAAAATTCAACAGATAAAAATGGAAATGCAAATTAAATCACTATTGTCAACATGTCAAAATAACTGTTTTAATCTGTGAGTTTTAACTTTTTGAACTGTATAGTAGCCATGATGCCCTAAAAAAACTGTATGCTTCGAGTATGCTGCCATGGTTACCTAACGGTTGAGCCACCCCAGTACTGTAGAACTGTCATCAGGCAATTTTACCGGAATGTCTTTTACCCGTTTTAAAGTAGGCTTAAACCCAGTCCGAATCAGTATTCACACAGACCATGGTGTGAAATGAAATGAATTTATTTTTTCTTGTAATATTCCGCGGGTTCGGACCTCGGATTTAACCCCCGGCTTCCTCCTCCTCTTTCTAAAGAGTGATATTCTGCTATGTCGGCAAAGACCGAAAATAGCAGACCTGTCAGATCGCGTTGGTCAACACCCGCAGGTCGGGCTTAACTTACAGTGGGCTGCTTGTTCGTAAAATAGTAATAAAAAAGCTGTCACTCACCTCACGGTATCCTTCTCTTCTTCCTGTCAATTGCATTCAAATTCCCTGCGATTTCAGCCGGTAGGCTAGGTCAGATAACTTCCTGCATGCCGCGGTTTCAAAATAAAAGTTGTCCGTTGTGTTAATATGTTTGACGCGCCGTTTGGGGCTCGTTTTATTTATTTATTTTTCTCTGAAATTTTTACCGAGGTCTGGACCTCCTTGACCTCATAGCTGGTTACGGCCATGACTACAGTATAAGTTTATTGTGGTGAATATATATTCCACTCATACGTACCCATTTGCTGCATCATAAAACAGTGCCAAGCACAGAGACTTCAAACATCATTCCGTGGATTGTTTTTTATATAAAACTCACTTAAAAACGCAATATAACTGTACCCATTAACACACTCAAAAAATGGACCAGAACATGTTTTGGTGTTGCGTAACCTGCACAGACTTTAGACACAGTGACACAAGAGCCCTAGCTTAATCTGCCATCAACAGTCATTATCAGCCACAGACAGGCTAATAATGCACCAAATCCACTAAAGGAAAGGAATAGGAGCAACAATGACCACGGTAATATTAGCTATGACAAACACCGTGTGCTAAACAGAGTGGGAAAATACGCTAACAGGCTGGACACATCAGACTGGATGCAGCATTGCTCACAAAACTTCAAGTCACATTCAATGACAGACTGATATCACGTTAGGGATGACTTACTTGGGGTCCCTTTTGACAATTAAAGTTTGTCTTCATTACGATAAAAACAATCAGCAGGTCGACAGTGAGACATAAAACATATAAAACATTAGTGACCGAATGTCATATCTGTCTGTGAGTATTAAACACTTATCATCTTAAAAAATGTAAGGCTCTAATAAACAAAAGGATCTCTCAGTATTTCACCACTGTATATTTGGAATTATTAAATCATATAGGAATATTGTTTAAAATTTGTTTTTGACTTTCAAGCAATTAAAAAACGATTTCATAGTAATTGTTTTAATTTATGTTTTGAGGGAGTTTTGCATTTGTGCACAATAGAGGAACCATCCATCAACAGTTTTAATAGTGATTTAATAGAGCTTCAAATAATCCATAAATACATATATTTTACGAAAAAATTCAATTAAGAGTAAAATGAAAAATATCATGTGACGCTGCCACTCCCTTCTGGAATTTTTTCGATCAGTTCTTGCTGGCTTTCCATCTCTCTGAGAGAAAACATGATATTTTAAAAGAATATGCTATTAAAGTAAGTGTAATTAAACTGTAATAACCCAAAATTTAGCCAAAGTTCTTTATGTAAGAAATACAAAAGACAACAATGTGAATTAAATAATGAACAAGTACCATTTTACAAATCATCAGAATTACTGAATACAAAACTTTATTCTTATATTGCTTTTAAAAACAAATATTAACACTGTAATTTCAAACACAGGAGCTCAAAAATATATCACAACAAGCACTTATGATCTTGCTAAACTATTGTAAAATAATCAAAATTATCATAAAACTGAGATTCTTCTTTCACTCTGATCATGGCTCTATAATTCAGAGTTGTCCCATCCTTATGGGCATACATCCTGGCAAAATATAAACAGGCGAAGGAAAAAGAAATCAGTGGCTGCATCACCTACTACCAGTCACACTGCCACAAAGACCAACCCAGTTTTTCTTAGCCCACCACTGCACTCTCATGATCTTAGAAATCTAGCTCTTGCCGACACATAACCACAAGTCTGTAGTCAAAAATAAACAAAAAAAATGGAAACTTGCTAATAATTCCCTGATGTTGCACCTAAGGAAGTTTAATTATTCTGTTTGGTATATGATGATAAAAGAATGATATACTAAAGCACATTTGATATAAAAAAAAAAAAAAAATTACAAAATGGATAATTAACTTTAATTCTTACCTTTCAGTGCTCACAGTGTGTGACAGTCTCTTCGCTCAGGCAGACTGTGGCCCCGTGTTGTTGCAGGGACATTTATACCCCTCTTATATCACACTTGTGCGGAGCCCCGGGGTCACACAGTCAAACATTTCCTGACCAAATGCCAAGACGGCTGACAGATTAAAATTTTCCTGCTGACAGGTACAAGAATTTCCCTCAGTCTATTGATCCGGCTCCAAGAATGCACACGGGGGTCCAGCAGGAACAGAGGCAGCATGAAGGACTGAACTCATGTTTGTGTTTTGGTTAATCTCTCAGAAAACCCTGCTTACACCAAAGCACAGCAGCTTTGTTTTGTTCCATATTAGGTCGGTGTCCCGCTGTGCCCCATCTAATATTGAGCTACTTATATTCTGAGTTGACATGCAGCTACATTAGATTATTGCCCTTTGACAGGTTAGTCTGAAATCATTTAATCCCATCACCTCTTTGAGCTGATTGGATAAATTGTTCCCAGTAAAAACTTCCTGTTGCTGACTGTGGGTGTCAGTGGGAGACGGGACAAGGGCCTGTGGATCTGTCACACACACAAACAGATATCTGAGTGAACACCCCAATCAGTAGGTCTCGACACGTGAGTCGGCCTCAGACAAGGTGATTTTAAAGTAGGGATGGGAAATGATGAGATTTTATTGATGCCACGTCCATTTACAATACAGCTTGTTTATCTGTTTCTTTAACAATTCCTTTATTGATTCCTGCTAATTTCAATGTGGGAAAACAGTTGCAACCTTGCTTGCAGATGGACCTGCCTGATTCATTGTCTGAAATCATGCAGATCCATCTTCCAGGCTCAAATTTCCTACGACTTCATGGCCAAAAGCTGGATTGCCCAATCAGGGAAGAGAGGCAGAAGACGGGACCACAGCAGGAAGTGACTGCATGTTTGAAAACAATGGCGGCTTCTGAAGCTGTCTCCATGGATGCAGCAATATCTGCGGTTTTATCGCAACTTCTTCTTTAAAAGAGGAACAACAAACATAACTTAAAGCTTTGCTTAAGGGAAATCTTTTTTTTTTTTTTTTTGGACGATCAAATCAGAGAAGCTGAGAAACTGGGAGAGATGCAGAAATCCTTTGCAGATGATGCTGATTAGTCTATGTAAGCCCGGAGGCATGGTTACTCAACGATACCTGGGGAAATCTGCTCTCTTCAGAAGTTTACCAGGAGAACTTGGTGGGGATTGTTGTTGATGAGGGTCATGTCACATATAAGTGGTAAATGATACATCTGTTGTATAATTTAATGTAAGACAATAGTCTAAGGACTGAAACGTAGTTCAAGCTAACGGCTAACAACAGGGTCTAGCTGCTACGTCATACTGTGGCTTGATATGATTGGTCTGTGATGAGTGTGACTAGCAGAACGTTCATCCAATCACCAGCTGCAGTTGTTTTTGTAGTTTAGTAACTGATAGGCATTGACAGGGACGATATCGATACCTTGAGTGCTTTTCCACAGTTCTGTTTTAAGTCTTACACTTTCTGTCATTGTATTCCTCACATTTCTTTTTCATTTTTCTTTTATTCTCATGTTATCTTTTAATTTTGTCTGTAAAGTACTTTCTAACTCTGTTTTGAAAGTGCTATATAAATAAAGTTTATTATCATTATTATTATTATTAAGGGAGTTGTTATTGATTCTAAACTAGCATCGGTTTTCCATTCCTGTGTCTATTTAAAAGGGTTACATTGTATGCCTGGAAAAATACTTGCAAAAACCAACTTCAACTTTATTGTCAACCCAAAGGAAATTGGGTTTGCAGTAGACCTACCCAATGTGGCACCCTAGGTGAGATTTTATATGGGTCCCACCTACAATGGTGAATTACACATGCTTTCAAAAGAAATCCGTAGCATTGTTTTTAGCATCGTCTTTAATTTATAAGATAAAATGTCATCCAATTCACATGCTTAACAAATTACAAATAAATACATAAGAATCTAAAATACAATATTACGACAGAGGATTAGAGCCACGTTAAAAAAAGGAGGTTTAAAAAAAAAGTAAAGTTCTGAGAATAAAGTCATTAAGTTAAGAGAATAAAGTCGAAAGGTTATGAGAGTAAGGTCATAAAGTTACGAGAATAATCGCATAAGTATTGGCATAGACATTAAGAAGGTTATATTTGTCAAAACTTTAGATCAGTATAAGCATTCCTTAATCAAGAAGAAGCCCTCGGATGACTGCTCTTCTGGTACAACCTTTCAGAATTGAGTTTGTTTTCTAGCCTAACTTAAATAGATTTATTTATTTATTCTCGTAACTTTATGATATTAATCTTGTGATATTAAGACTTTATTCTCTTAAGTTTATGACTTTATTCTCCTAATTTTATGAGATTATTCTCATAACTTTTAGATTTTATTCTCGCAACTTTTCGACTTTATTCTCATAACTTTACGATATTATTCTCGTTACTTTACGACTTTATTCTTGTTACTTTTCTTCTTTTTTTAAACATACTTCTTCTTTTTTCTAACGTGGCCCTAATCCTCCGTCGTACAATATAAATACGCTTACCACAAAAAAAATCCTGTAAATAAGTGAATAAATAATAATAATAGTTATAAATTATGATACAACAGTCAACATCAAACAATTTAAATAACCATACAGTTTGCATAGAATAACTCTATACATAAGCTACATTACTTATTTGGCTTTATCAATTGTAGTAATATTAATTGGCTGCTGCTTTACATTATAAATCAATGTGAGCTTTTCCATTTTAAGAGTAACTATTAATAACTAGTTAAAGCATAATTAAATTGAAGGTGAATTTTTTTCCTGATTTTGTGATGCCCCCTGGAGGCCCTTAGCATTTGCCTATATTGCCTGATGGGCCAGCCAGCCCTTCCCACAGGAGACAGAGCATCAATGTATTGGGGTATGTATTATCTCACAAGAATTCCAGATTGTTGGCCAATGTTATCAAAATGCTCAAACCAAAGGGTTCAGTGACAATTTAACACTTGGTCTACCAGAATTCTACAACTACTAGAACGACCATAGCAGCCATTTTGACTGCTCAGACATTATTTGCAAATAATTTGGATAATCAATAAAAGGATCTAAGAATAAATTGATGGAAAGGTAAAAACTTCATCAGAACTCAAAATGAAAATTGTAATGAATGAGATTTGTATTTATTTAATGGACACCAACATTACTTCTGAAATCACACATGCAAACTTGAACCAAATCCATTTGAGTTCTTTGTCAAATACAAACAAATCCATTCTGTCTTCAGAATAGGTTGGTGTCATCATAAGACACCATTAAACAGAAAACTGATTAACCATCATGAGTGCTCTTGTTGAAGTTTCAGGATATTGCCCTGTCACCAAATCTGTATAGCCTAATTAGTTTTATTTTATGGAATATTCCTCTTATCAGGCCTTTTCCAATTTACGGCACACTTGTTTGACCAAAGAGCTGTCTATAAGAAAACCATACAATTATGCAAACTAGAAAAGCACTCAGAGAGTGCAGACCTCCGCCAAACAGCTCAGTGACAGCAGTGGCTCCCGCTCTGACTGGACAGCCGAGTCTGCACTCATGTCTGTCCATGTGTAGAATGCTGTGCTCCATTTACTTCAGAAGTGGGAAGAGCGGAGTGTGAATGACATGATCTCCAAGTTATCAGCATTCCAGTTAGAAAGTCGGAAAAAAAATGTGCTGATGTACCAGGCTATCGTTAGCTACTGATTTAGCAGAAGTTCTCCGCTGACCTTGCAAAAGAAGCTGGGAAATGTAGTGACATGGGCAAACGTTGACATCAGTTTGCAAATAAACTACAATTCCCATAATGACATAAATGAATAGGATTTGCCATTATAAACTTCAATGTGTTTTTGTGACGTCAGTCTGGATCAGAACAGCACCAAAATGTAACGGCATCTTCCTTTGACCAAACCACACCTCTGGTAAAATTGTCATGTAAATCCATCCAGTAGTTTCTTTGTATAATCTTGACAAACAGACTGACCCTGGCGAAAACATAACCTCCTTAGGGGAGGTAATTATTTGGCGGCCCACATGTAATACCTTTGCAAGCCACCAGTGGGCCCTGGACCACAGGTTGGGAGCCACTGGTCTATATATAGGCTAAGAAGCTCTCAAGAACACATAAAACTAGTACAGGCTTACATTGCAGTAATATTAATTATACCAAACACTAGCCATCTACTTGTCATTTTTGCCTCTCTTGTTAGCTAGATTTTAGCCTCACTGAGCATTAGGCAGGAGGAAAGCCACTCAGCAGCTTCAAAGAGAATAAAAAGCAAACAAACAATAGAGTAGGAGAAAGAGCGGGAAAATATAGCAAGTGAAATATGCCACCCCTTGTAATTAGCATACAGTCAATTTGACTGCTATGGTCATTCGAGGTAGTGATGCTCATATCTCTTTTGTGTTTTGAAATTTTAATGATAAAACAATTTTAGAATAAAATATACACACATTTAGGAAAAGTCAGGGTCCTATAGGTACATAGGTTTTATTTAATCAAAGTTATGATGTTGCAAATTTTGAAAGCAGTCAAAAGGACTGTCTTGGGAGTTCTAGTGTTAAAGTCATCACAACAATCAAGACAAAAAAACTACAACCTAATATACATTGTTATTAATAGTGAGCAGTGCCAGATTTCAAATGATTTATTCAGGTAGATTTCATGAACAAGTGTTCTCTCGATCAAGTTTAAAATAGAGTCCAAGAAAATACTGACACTTCATTACATTTAAGTACTTTGCAGCACAAAACCTTTTTGTTGTAATTCATCTCCTGTCCACTAGATGGCAGAAAGTCTTTGGCCGCTTGACTGTAACAGTCATTATTTCTGTCACTGAAAGGATACATTTTATTCATGTTACTGGAACCATGCATTAAATAATTACTACTAGTTAAAAACGTTTTGCAGAACATGTTTTTTTCTGCATATGATACTGTTGATTCTTGATCATGTTAACTTAAAAAAATGCAAAAGTTAAAAAAGTGATAAATCAACCTGCTTACAGTTAGTGATAAAAAAAATATACTGTATTGTTACCACTGTACTGCATTGCCATATTCTTGCCAATAAACAACTGACCAAAAAGGAGACTCTCTCTACATCCAGTTAAAAAAGTAACTGTCAACACAGGTTCATATTCATCCTGGTCATGATTATCTGAAGTTTGATCCTAATGACAGATTAAGTGGTTTAGGTTATTGATGATGTTTCTCCTCTTTTGGAGAATAGGCAAAACATCTTCAAACCCCAAACTGGTTCAGCTGTCACTTGGACCAAACTTTCGATACCACAGTAACAATTTAATTGTATATTCTTGTTTAAGGGAAAAAACAACAGCAATATTGCAAAATTTACTTATTATTCGTTGAAAGAGTGGCAGGAGAACGTCGAGGACAATGTGTAAAATGTGTTTAAAGACGTTAATATCACTGCAGTATCAAATTTTATTGGAAAATTTTACACTCACACACAATTTTTGAATTCAATTCACAGAAAAGTGAAGTTTAAATTGTTTTAAAATGACATTACCCCCACATACGAGATGATGTTGTGGCTGGCCATTGTCTGTCTTTCTGTAAACATGATAACTCAATTCAACAGATTTGGATGACATTTTGTGGGAATGAATTAATTTGTAATAATTCGTTTACACTGGGCATATAGTCAGCAACTTAAAATCAGAGTTGGTGCTTGCAGCCACTGGGGGATGCTGTTTTAACACTAATTTGACCATAACTTTCACTCTGTTTGAGAGAGTGAAATAGTTTTTGGTGAGAAGCCTTATAATAAATAAATTTTGAATTTTTTTAAGGGCAATAAAACACTGTGGGCAAATTTACAACCCTTTGGTCCTGTTTTGGCTGTTAATAGCCATTTACTTTTGCTGTTGTAAAAACATATCACATACATATTTTTCCTTTCTTGGCTTAAATCTCTTAATCAAGTTCATTTCTGATCTAAACTTCTGATTTTCTTTTTTTTTATATGGATTTTAACCCTCTTAATGCCAATTTCATGGGTGAGGTCACTGATTTGGAGGAAAAAAACATATTTTATATTATCAAAATAAAAAATGATCAGAGGCTGGAGATTTTTTACTTGACATCACACTCTTAAAGAAGTCAAACATTGATAAAACTAGTGACTTTGATGCCTTATTATTTTTTGCACAGCATCAGATTTGAATTTTTAATCCCCATTGACTCCCATTATAACTGCAGTTTTGAAAACACGGCCATGACACTCCATAATCATGCATTCTGCAAAGGTGTGTGTGTGTGTGAGGGGTGGGTGTGTGCGTGTGTGTTTTCAGCTGCAGCAAGACAGGCAGCATGTCACTGCAGAATCATTTCAAAGACCTTTCTGCAGGTGAAGTTTCCCCTCATGGAGGAGAGGAATGTCTGTGGCTCAGGGTCCGGAGGGTCAGCTGCAGGACAAAAGAGTTGGTGCATGACCTTGGGCACTCACCTTGATCTGTTTAAGAAGATAAAAACATTAACCCCTGCTCCCAGCTACAGAAAGCTATAAACAAAAACAAGTAATCAGTAAGGGTGTTGTTTATGCATCTGCAACCTTGTTGTCCCTTTTATGGAGAGAAGAGGAGCCCCA
The DNA here is from genome assembly GCA_037902135.1 of Cetoscarus ocellatus. Taxonomy (NCBI): domain Eukaryota; kingdom Metazoa; phylum Chordata; class Actinopteri; order Labriformes; family Labridae; genus Cetoscarus; species Cetoscarus ocellatus. Next base: position 1,198,913 of record JBAMNC010000640.1, on the reverse strand, counting down.
GCTCTGAGAACTACAAAGAGGAGTAATCAAAAACAAAATCAAGTGTCCTGTGTGACTTTAGATGGTGAAAGGTATCAGAGTATCAGAGCACTTGCAAGCACAATTTGGCTTGAGGGAGACAAACCACCTTCATGTATTTTGAGGATGCCCCAAATTAACATTATACTGGAGGGAGATACATAAAACATTGAATACTGTGTTTAAAATCCAGCTACCTATGAAACTTGAGACTCTGTTTTTGGTCAAACTCAACTAATGAATCAAAGGAAGTTTATTACAGGCTTTTCTAGCAGCTACCAAAAATCGATCACCAGGAAATGGTTGAATCCATCACCTCCTACACTGGAGAAGTGATTTGAAATAATTCTTGAGATATACAAAATGGAAAGGCCAACCTACTTCCTGAGAATAAAGGAAGTTAAATTTGACCAAATTTTGGAAAACAGATTAATTTTATTAAGCTGACACATACAGACTTTGGTAACTACACCTGAATCTACACCAACTTCATCTCTCTGTTTGAATATTATGTAAGCTGCCTTGGTTCATTTGTTATTAATTAAAAAAAAACAGGGGGAAACAGATGCTGTAAAACAATGCTGAAAGTGACTGTATTTTTGTATGCAGCATTTTCCTAATAAAAAGAAAATGACAAAAGGGAAGCAGTTCTTCTGATCATTTGGTTTTGAGACAAGCAGCAGGTGAGGAGACACTTCACCAGCACCGAGGTCTTGGAGATGATTATGCAGCCTGAAAGTGCATTCACACCAAACGTAACTTGGCGACTGAGATCCTGTTGCCCACCCACCATTGCGTTGCTCAGTGACATCATGCCTGCTCAAGTTTCGCTGCGATCATATTATATCATATATTTGTATGTATTAGCTGACATTAGTCCATCTGTATCCTTTCCACTCATCAACGAACTGCAAACACTGCAGCTGATGCAGATGAAGAAGGGCAGGACCACAGATGCCACTTCTGTTGTATGAGGCAGAGCTAATGTACTCATTAACTAATGTTCCCACACAGTCATGGATTGTCACACTGATGTGATCCAGAATAAAAACCGTTGTTGTTAACTGTCACGGGTGTCGTCACACACCCAAACAACACTGACTGGCTGTCGCAGCACAGCCACACGCAATGTCGCCTGAACAGTTCACATTTTTCAACTTTGGCGACTGACAGCGAGACCTGGTTGCGCATACAAAGCAAGCCGGTAGCACGACCAAGTCTTACAGATCACATCCGTCACATCGCATGGGGGCTGGCCCTGCCCCAACGTGACTGTACATTGACTTTGCATGGAGAGTGGTCGCCTAGGTCACCCAAGTCACGTTCGGTGTGAATGGACTTTCACTCTTCTACCAAGCAGGAGGATTCATAAGACTCTCCTGACAAAACCACCTCAGAGTCAGATCCTGATTTTGTTGCCATGCCCTCATCATCCTCTCCACCATCTTCCACTGAGAATGAGGAAGATGGTGGATGCTGCAGAGGTGGAGTCCAGGGTATCACTGTCACGTGACAATTTATTGACTTCTTACACCCTTGCCCAGGAGCTCTTGCAAAGGAAAGTGGCCTTGGTTGGGACGATCAGGAGGAACAAACCTCAGCTTCCACTCCTAACCTGGTCCAGACTAAAGGATGAGCTGTCCTCTCCTCTGTCTTTGGCTTCACAAAGAACACCACGACTGTCAGCTACCTACCAAAACAGGAGAAATGTGATCCTCTGCAGCACAAAACACCAGCGGTGACTGATGGCCCAAAGATGAAGGCAGACATCATCACTGATTACAACTGGTGCAAGGGAGGTGTTGACTATCTGGACAAGGTATGTATGACAAATTTTTTACTACATGTAGCCTATTCCCACTAGCCTTGCAGAGCAGACAGACCTGCCTGATTCATTGTCTGAAATCCTGCATGTCCGTCTTGCCAGCTTCCATTGTCCAATGACTTCACTCGGCTAAATGCTTAACGGCCCAATCAGAGAAGAGAGGCAGGAGCTGTGGACGTGATGACAGCAGGGAGGCTTGGACTAGAAAAGCCCAGTGCAGAGCATATAGGCTGCAGAATGAATGCAGAGTTGTTGCAAATATGATGACAAGCAACTGAACTAACCAATCACCACAGAGTAGATCAGTCTCCCAAGCCCACTATTATTTTGTTTACATGATTTACAGTACAGACAGGGCCCACATGGAAAATGTAACCTTAAAACAGCTCTAACAAAGCATCTCAGGCAGAGAGAGAACAGAGGTGGATCAGAGGTAATCACGAAAACCATTTTTTTAACGTTGGTGATTGTGAACATACGTAACAGTCATCAAGATTAAGTATATGGGAACTCAAGTAAAGGCAAAATATGGGCTCTTTAAAGCAGGGTAAATGATTGACATTAATTTATTTGGTCAAATGTAATCTTAATCACAGCTCCCTGATTGCAGAAAATACATTTCAAATAGTATAATTAATGATTTCAGAAAATACATTTCAAATAGTATAATTAATGATTGCAGAAAATACATTTCAAATGATATATTAAAAACCTTTTTTAAAGGTTTTAAATGGCAACTTAGTCATGGCAACTTAGTCATTTAAAAAAGTGATGATGACAGTCCTGTGATAACGTTACTGTTTCATTAGTGCTGAATAAAAGAGCAACAGCTGATTTTCAAATGGAGTCTTTAATGATAATGGTGCAGTACATCTTTACCAGGCACATGTTTCTTAAATCAGTGTTGGTCATTTGTTTGGTCAAATGTTTGAACATAGCCTGCACATCACAGAATATACTGAACATCAAAACAGAACATTCTCTGAGTTATGATCACCATGGATCCATTATAAACCTGCAATATTTTACACCAGTTTAAGAATATGTTTCATTTACATCAGACATATCTGTCAAAACTCATCATTTCATCACTGAATACACATATTTCTTTGAAAAACCCTTATCAATTGGCACACATAACAGAAAAAAAATCTTAATAAAAAGACATGTTGCATTCATCATTTTAGTATAAAAACATCATGGTAGTACAAACATTAAAGTATTATGTGCAACATCAAAATGTACATATCAAATTTAAATCATTATTATTTTTGGCGCTGAAGAAAAACTTAACATTATTTTGAAGTTATTTGAGAAAAATCATATTAGTAATTTTACATGCAAAGACTCTTAGGCTGGCTTAACACACTTTATGCTTAACAAACCTTGATTAATTTTTTAACCAAAGTTTTTAAATCTTTTTACATTATGATACTGTAAAAATCACACACCAGACAAGTCAGCCAGACCTTTATGGGTTTTTTGTGCTTGATGCATATTGGCAGCATGAAGTCAAAGCATTCAGACTGTTTATTTCTTTGTTTCTGGATAAAAACACACTAACAGCAATCCAGAGTGCAAGCTGAGACTCCATTTTCAAGCTGACAAGACTTCAGTTCCTTGATCCGTGTCAGAGTCCATTTAAACATTCACACCACCCCAAACGTAATGATGAACTTTCGACAAAACAAACTTTTTGTTCCAAACCTGGAGTCCAAGCCCCCAGGAGGGTCTCAAGGGGAGCATAAGGCTCTGTCAGCTTAGAGGCTGTACAAGTTTGGTTTACATATCTTATCTAAAACAATGATAGCATGCCAACTTTCTTTAAAGGTATTACCTGAAGCATGTATGTGTATTCCTGTCTTATCCTGATTTTATCCATAACAACAATTAAATTGGTGCTTATATTGCACAACAAAGTTTTGTCTAGTCCCCTGGGGACTTTACTCCTTTAAGGTACATCCAAGGGGGGCTCTGATGAAAAAAAGGGTTGGGAATCACTGGTTGAAACTACAGCAAATATGTTAGCAGTAAGGTCCTACATTAGAGTCTTAACCCTTACTTGATGGAGGTAATGAAATCTTCACTTGGACATCCCACAGTTGAGGATTACTTGGAAAACTAATCTGTCGCAACAAACGGCCCCAGATCATTTAGGAGGTGTTAGCTATACCAAGGGGGTAATGTTTTTGCTGGCGCTTGTTAATTGTGAGCAGTATAACTCAAAAATTTGCAAACGGATTTAAGTGAAATTACCAGGGAATGTTAGACACAGCACAAGGATGAAGTGATTGGATTTAGGGCTGATCTGAACCTGGATACAGATCCAGGAACTTTTTCCAAGGACTTCTTAACATTGTTAGTCAGGAAAAACAGTGCCAAAAATGTCTTGTTGAAGGTTTGTGCTCCTTGAGCACTTCTAGTTTACAAGTTAGTTTGTTTACAAAGTGACTAAAAAAATTATGAATGGAATGAGGGATGAAAGTTTCAGGGAATGTTGGTCATAACCTGAGGAAGAAGGAATTTCCAGGAATTTTTTAAGTGGATTTGTTAACATTGTGAGATAGGACAGTTTTCCAAATTTCTGCCAATATCTCAAGATGATTTTGACAGACTTTGATGATATTTTCAAGGAATGTTGGTCATGGTACATGGAAGGATTTTTTTAAATTATTTTTTTGGTGATCAGCATCAAGATACGGATCCAGGACTTTTTTAAAACTAATTTGTGAATATTCCACAGAATGGCAGTTTTCCATTTTCTCGCTACCAGCTTGGCCAACAATGTCAGAAATGCTTTGGCAGAGGTTTGTGCTCTTCTAGGTCTGGCTTAAATTTTCTAGTGTGTATCGGGCTTGGTAAATTGTACCAAACTCTTGCATATCCTTTTGCACAAAGTGCTGACCACATTTCTTCAGCTTAAAAATACAACAAACTGAAAAATAATCTATATAAAATCATATTAACATTATTTTCTCCAAAGACAAAATGTATGAATTAAATTTAAGGTGATTCCTATCATGTTATTTACACTGTGCCAACCATGTGTCAACAATTAAATCTACAGAGAAAATAGTATTAAATGCACGTTTCATCTTTAATGTCTGGGGCATTAACCTCTATGTGAACAGGCCTTAAGAAACGATTGTACATAGTTATCATGCAACAATGGCACATCAGAAAAGCCAGCCACTCTGCTTTAGTTTACATCAAGTGCAACAGGGCCTTTCATGGAAAAACCAACAAAGAATGACACTCTTGACCCACTGCCATGCCCTCTAAGCTCACTTTTAAACACTGGAGGGACTTCGATCGTCATCTGGGGGATAGGAGTGTCTGCCAGAATCAAGTCACCCTTCACAACACCATTGACCCTGCAAAGAAGCTCTTTTACTTTCTTCTCTTTCCAGATTTGTCCATTTTCCCAAACAGAGTCAAACTGATCCTGCCCGATACACTTTATGACTTCCCCCAGTTGAACCAGTCGCCCATAACCCTGCTTCTTCCCCAGGAAGAAATGAAGGACTGGCCATTTTCCATTCATCACTTCACTCAGTGCTGAATGATAAGCAGTTTTCATCAGTGAGATGTACTTGGGCAGACTTGCACTTCCTGGGCAGGATTCATTGTGGTGTGGCCACAGCAACACAACTGCAATATAGTAGAGCGGCAAATTGTCACTCAGTGGGATCTGCTCTCTTAGAGTATGGCAAAGGAGCTGAATAAGTGTCTGGTATGGCAGAAGGAGCTTAGATTCCAGTTTGATACAACTTAACACAACACTGACAAAAATGAGGTTGATTCTTTCCCTCACAGTTGGATTGTGTGGACGTTTGCACACAAAATCATAACGTCTGGCGATGTTCTCCATTCTTCCTGGGGAGGTGTCATTTGAGAGACAGTTCAGAATCCCTGAAAAGGTGTCAGCTTTTTGCCCCTCCAGGTACTGTCTTTCCTGGAGTAGTTTCAGCCACATTGATGTGTCCTTTTTCTTCAGTTGGGCAGAATCAATCTTGCAGAAAAGCTTTGCATACTTACTAAAACATCTGGCAATCTCATTATGAATCTGCTGTTCACGACTGTCTTTCATTCCAAACCTGGTGCCCAAGTTGACATGAAATTTCTCAAGGAAGTCAAAGTTTGCCTTCATTCTGTACTTGAGGGTGTTGAGGACATCTTCACTTTCTCTAAGTATCAGATAGAACCTCTTGTGTTTGTTTGCCCATCTATCACGTTCCTCCACATCCTTAAGTTTGATACCTCCAGAAAGGATCTCACACAAAATGTCATGGCGGACATTGTCAGAAGAAAATATTGGGGTCCTGTCTAGCATCTCAATGATAAGAACTCCAACCTGAATTTCTCCAAGGCACCCTGAAACATTGAAGAGACTGTTGTCTCCCTCAGTGTTCAATCGCTGAATGGACTCCTTTTTTGCAAGGATCTGTGCTTCCTTGAATGCCTCTATTGCTGACTGTGCCATTTTGAGAAAGACTTCCAGTGTTTCAGGACTAATGGGTTCCCCCTTGTACTTTCCAATGGCATTCTTCAGCTCATGCTTGATAACTTGTGCTGATGTGTCAGCAATATATGAATTGTCTTTGGAGAGCTCTCTAGCTGCTTGTGCCCAAACTTTTGCTTCAGGGAAATCCTTCTTTCTTAAGTAGTAGTACCTGGCCAGTAACTGGGACACAATAGCATCTTGCTCAAATCTTTTTGAGGCATTTTGCAGAACCATCTCTTCCTGTCCTGGGGTTTCATTTGCAATGTCTTGAATTAGTGGGGAGAACTGAGATTCTTCCTCAACAGAATGATATCTCTTTACCAGAATCTGGCGAACATCTTGCAGGAGTTTGTCTTTGCCTTGTGTGCTCTCATAAAGCGCATTTGTATTCAGCAGAAAGTCAATGATCTCGGCCTTGCTGATGTTGTGATTCTTTGTAAGTTCCTGCAGACAGTGCCATGCAATGCTGGAATGGATCATCTTCACACCTTTGAATACAACCTTATCCTCCACTGAGCATCTGGCAATCAATGGGGAAAATTTTCCAAATCCTTCTTCAACTTTGACTGAACCACAAAAGGGTTTTGGCTGAAGATCAAGAAATTCCTCACAGAGAGAGATGGAGAGAGAGGAACCCTTGCAGTAAACATCAAGAAGGACTAAAACAGCAAGGAGTTGAGCATGTTTCTGATTAAAGTTGAAGCTCTTCAAGGTGTTGCTGGCCACACCTTTGACATACTCTGCCTTAAAGTTCTTCTTCATGATCATAAACCCATAGAAAGTTTCAGCATTCTTGTGTGTCTTCTCAATCTCCACAAGTTTTTCCTCAAACAGCTTCTGCTCCTTCTCAGAGAGATCATTTCCGATGAACACTGTGTTTTCGGTTTGCTCAAGTGGATCGTTGGACTCCGACCTCATACAGTTCAGGAGAATCACCTGCGTAGTCTTGGCCAGAATACCCTTCTTTGCACATTTCTTTTCAATGAGCTCTCTCAAGTCAGATACTTTTTCCTTGTCATCAAAGTCATCTACCATCAGCAAAACAGGGATCTGTGGAGATTGCTCTGTATCATTATTTGTCAACAGTTTGAGTACTTGATCAGCTACTTCAGCAAAGTCAGCCTTGCAGTTTTTGAGGACAGCACAACGGAATCTGTGACGAAGAGCCCACAATGTATGCATGGCCAGAGTTGTCCCACCACATCCAGGAACATGCATGAGGTGGAACAACACACAGGCTTTGGTCAGGGAGCACAAATCTGGTATGACTGTGTTCACAATGTAGTCAAACTTGTCCCGTTTGATAAATGGTGTGGATCCAGGTTCTTCTGAGAAAAAGAAATTCCACCATGACACTTTTCCCCCTTTGTAAAGTTCTCCTCCGTTTTCAGTTTGTCCTCATTACCTCCCTCACACTGGTTCACACACAGAACATCCAAGGTGTCAAGACTTCTCTCCACTTTCTTTTCCAGCAGCACTCTTCCTCCCCCACTACACGGTAGGAAACGACTCAATCTACGGTTTTTGGACAAAAGACTGAGGACAGTGCCATTGATTTCAGCAAAACTGAGCTCACAGATGCATCTACTCGAGATGTCAATTCCACACCGTGCCTCAAGTAGGTCTCGCCAGGAGGTGAATGCTTTGTCGTTTTCACATAAGCAAAGGATTTGCTCTGTGCCTTTGAGCTCCTGGTAGAAAGTCATAAAAGTCTCAACCAGAGGGTCCATCTTTTCGTTCACTGTTGATAACAGTAAGAAGATGATGAGAAATTTCCTCTTTTGAAGCACATCTTTCCGACACAAGAAAGAGGCCACGTCTCGAACAGATGCTCCCTTTTCCATCAGCCACTTGTCTATGTCTGAGGGTCTTTCATTCTCAACACCCCCATTACAGAATACCCAGCTTGTTCCTCGAGTTAATTTCAACTCTTTAGCGATATCCTCAACCCCTTCTGTTATTTTATACTTCACTGGTAAATGAACATTAACAGGGCTCATCTCTTCAAAGTGCTTCTGTAAACCATGTTTGGCCGATTCTGGATCAAAGTCTAAAACAGCAGTTGGGTTCAGTTCAACAAGAAATCCAAGTGACTCAAACTGCACAGAATATGATTTGTTAGTTACGATGACATACTGTTCAAAGTGTGACTTGTCTAAAGAAGATGACCCACCAGTTATCATATCACTTAATCTAGTGCCCTGAGTACTGCTTTTTATCACGTTTAGGTGTTTCTCTTCTGCTTCTTTTCGGAGTTGAGACAGCTGAGCCACCCTTGCAATGAACTGGTTGTAATCCTCCATAGATTTGGAAGTTTTGGCTTTTGGGAGGATATTTCTGCTGCTAGCACTATCCCGGATATAGAACTGCTTTGGCTCTGATATCCACGTCCATTCCTTCAATGTGTTGGAGTGGTATTGTTTGTCCTCACAGATTGCAGAGTCAGAGACGATGTCCACTTCTATGACATACTTGTTAGATGATGTCCAGTTGTTATTGAGAACTCCAACAAATCGAGGAGGTTTGATGCAAATTTGAGCAGTCTGTTTGTGTTTATGCCCAAAACAATCATCTATGGCCTTTTTCAGTTTCTTTATATAAGCCTCTTTGTCTTTAACAACCACACCCAGCACTTGGCCATGTTTGTAAATTGGCTCGTCTCCTATTCCAAGGTGGATAGTACCATTGGTGCGGCTATTCAAGCAAGCTGAAGCAAAGCGAATAACCTCATAAGTAAACTTGCTCATTTTAGCTTCATCTGGTGTATTGACAAAAGCTTTGTATTCATGGCAGGGTTCAATGAAGTCCAAAGGACCAGATTCAGTAACATGAAGGATGCTGTTCTCCCTGTACCTATGTGTATCATGGTAACGGCAAAATGGATAGGGTTTGCAGGTACTTTCAGACTGATTTGGGGAGCTTTGTGGATTTCCCTTCTGTGATTTCACTACCTCATCTCTGGCATGAATGATAAGTGCTGCTGGCCCAAAATTTACACCAATTGACTTAAAATGTGTTGGGTCCATAATCTTCAGACTACGTCCAGTGATGTCCTCCTTACACAGTATTTCTGCAACACTGTCATCCACCCCATCCAGCTTGAGAACCCAGTCCCTCACTTGCTGCTTGCTCCAGTCCTTGATGTCAGGTGGCAGCTCCTCCCCATGACTCTAAAATACAGACATGCCGTTACTTTACTCTAATTCAAAATTATTCACTGAACAGTAGATGATGGACTTTGATACAATTTTACATGGGACCTCATGTTATTTAGCCATCACATACCTTAATTTCGTCTTGGTCCTCCATAACAGCCTTGCTTTTCACTTCACAAACTCAGATCACTAATGAAACAAAAAAGAAGAAAAAAGTTAAAAAAAAATATTGTACTATGTGCATATCAAACATATTTATAGGTCATATAGCAGTGCCATTTGAGCCCCCAGGAGATAACATGGTCCATGTTTTTGAAAATTATTTAGGATTTATTTCAAAAAGGTTGACTTCAATTTTTAACCTTACTCTACCATAGAACACAATAATCAATGACCAGCAATGTAAATACTTTTCAGCCTATATTCAACTGAATATATTACAAAGACATCATATCTAATGTTCAAACTGATACACTTCATTGTTTATTTGCAAATATTCATTTATTTTGAATTTGATGCCTGAAACATATTCTACAAATGCAGGGCCGCCCCTGGCCAAGTTGGGGCCCTAAGCAGAATTTTATTATGAGGCTCTCCTCCACGCCATTGATGAGCGGAGGTATGTTTACCCTTTAAATTTCTCCATTGTGGGTCATATAAAGGATTATCTTAATTTATCTTATTTTTTTAATCTTATATGACTGTCATGCACTAAATTCACCTAGAGATTTCAACAATTTACCTCCAAAAATATCCCAAATCTTCCATTGATAGCATAGATTGAAAGGCTATAAACTAGGCTTTACACAATCAAGATTTTGGGGCTGATCACTGATTAGTGAGTTTAAAAAACGATCACTGATCCGATCACAAGAGGGAGCAATATGTCTATTTAAATAATTAAGTCGATCCAATATAGCCGATCAGATCGATGGAAAAACTGCTATCAACCTGGCCCAACATATGATCACCAACTGTTCAATTATTAACCACTTCTTTTTCAACAGAGATGAATGTATATGCAGTTAACTAGACATTCAATAAATGATAATAGGGGCTTCAGGGAAATTTAATCTCCAGTCCACATCTAGGTTTATTCTAGTGGGTATATGCTAACGGGAAACAAGTGTGCTATGCCCTGAGTCCACATTTCAAATTGTTTTTGTAAGTCAGGGATGTCATGTCCTCCAAGCTAAAGAGGAAAATGATCATCCAGATTGTTTTCAGCCCAAAGTTCAAAAGCCAGCATCTGTGATGGTTTTGGGGTGTGCTGATGCCCATGGCATGGGTAACTTGCACATCTGTGAAGGCACCATTTATGCTGAAAGGTACATACAGGTTTTAAAGTGACCTAAGCTGCCATCCAAGCTTCGTCTTTTTCAGGGAAGTCCCTGCTCATGTTGTTTTTGCTGCTACAACAGCGTGGCTTCATAGTAAAAGGACAGATTGTTCAATTTGATCAAGATTTGTCCTTCAACTCTCACATCTAAAACAAATCCCAAACAGCCTTTTATTTATCTCCGTAACATTGCAGAAATCAGGCCTATACTGTCTCAGGGTGATGCTGAAAAACTATTTTGTGCTTTTGATACCTCTAGATTGAATTATTCTCTTTTAGCATGGGTGTCCCATCAGGTTGCTTAAGACTCTTCAGCTGGCTCATAACTGACTAGAACTAGGAGAAGAGATCACATTAATCCTGCATTAGCTTCTTTGCACTGTCTTTCCATAAAATCTCAAACACAATTCAAGATTCCTTTTCTTACTGTCAAAGCACTCAATTGTCAGGCACCAACATATCTGAAAGGGCTTGTAGTGCTGTATGACCCCTCTTGAACGTTACGCTCCCAGAATGCAGGCCTACTCATAGTGTCACCAGTGGTATGGGAAGTAGAGCCTTCAGTTATCAGGTTCCTCTTCTTTGGAATCATTTATCAACAATGGTCCAGGAGACAGACACCCTCTCTACCTTTAAGGGTTGAATTAAAGCTTTACTTTCTGATAAAGCTTTGTTAGGGCTGGCTTAGTCTTGGATCAGCCCATTGGTAAGCTGCAATAGATTTAGACTGCTGGGGTATTTTGCACACTTAGCTCCTCCCTCTCTATCTCTCAAACACTCTCTCTCCATCCTCTCTCTCTTCCCCCTTTTGTTTGTGCATGTACTATATCAGGTTCCTGTCTTGTAGGCTGCTCGGGATTGCTGATGTGAACGGCCTACTGTTGTGGACCTGCAACATATGCAAATAACTGGCCTTTCTTTGAGTCCCATTCCACCACCAATACATTTTCTAATATCAACCTTACAGAGATCAGTGAACTGAAAAACATAGTAGTTTCTGTTAATATCACACATAGCGGCCGTCCACATGGAGACAAATTCGGGAGTATCCACACAAGTTTTCAATCGTAAAGGCATTTTGTCCACATGGATACGGCATTTCAGGTGCCTGAAAACTCACATTTCTGAAAACAGATCCCAGAGTGGATATATCTGAAAACACCAGGCAAGCATTTCCGTGTGGACAACAAATACAGATAGTTTCAGAAACTACGATGTCATAGCTCTACCTCTCACTCAAACAGCATGAGCAAACCATGACAATAACAGAAACAATGGCGGAATACAGTGTTGCACTCGTGCTGCAGAAATCAATAAGCTTGCTATGGCGTTATACAGAAAAATCCTCTGCTCCTCTACTAGCACTGTGAGCAACAAGAGGACACGAAGAGCAACATACACCAGTGTTTGTTGACATTATTCATGATGTATGCATAAGCTTCATGTCTTCTTCTCTGGTTTTGGTGTCTGTCTGCAGCAGTGTTACAGTGCCACTTACAGGCCTGGCATATATTACAAAATTGTCAGTGTTTTTGTGTGGACAGACACATTTCTTGAAACAATGCCATTGTCGTCTCTTTGTGGACAAGGCCTTATATTACTGTAACTGTGACTACCAACATGGACGACCTGCTGCTGAGGACCCGTTTGACTCCAAGTTCTTCATTGTTCATCCGCCTTTAACAGAAACAACATAATTTAAAACTACTTAATTTGTAGTCTGACTAAATGCTGATTTAGTAATCAGCATCAGTCCTCTCCCAGTTGATAATCATTATGAGTGTTAACATTAATATTAGAACAATCTCCCTGTATATGTCTGTTATTAATAATACCACCATAATAACTACCTTTGCAAACATATAGAGAGGAGGACCCTCCTGAAAACAAGATGCCACATCTCAAGGGGCTAACCTCTTATAAATTTCTAATCAATAAAGATGAATATGATGAGGGGAGATTTATGCTCTTGGCATCTGTAAATGTGTGGCTATCATGAATTCTCATTTTTGTCACTGTGTGTCTTTCCACCTCTTAACCTGCGCCCATTCACACCACCAACACAGCTTAGGTGAATGGCTGTTCAATGTGAGTCTGGTTCTGCTCGAGATGTCCTGCTGTTTAACAGAGTTTTTTTCTGACCACTGTAATTGTTGCCAGTTGTGGCAAAGAGCTGTACTCATCGTGGATTCCTGTTTGGTTTGGAATAAAACTAAATAATATAATAAAAACATGGTCATGACATGACATGGTCAAATTACCAGCATTTAGAAATATAAATGCCATGTTTGGGATGATAATTAGGCTGCTTCTACTTTGTGTTTGGTGCTGTGTGCATGCCATAGACTGTAGAAAGAATTGGTCAAAGTTGTGACTTAAGTCGTTCGATTATCAGGAACCTTTTGGAGGGCGTTGACGCGTTGGAATGGATGCTGCCATATTGTGCATGCCACCTCAACCAAACTTAAGCTCAACCTACCCACACACAGACAGGCCATGTCAAGGCGGCTTTTAAAGGAATAGTTTAGAGTTTTCTAAGCAGTGTTGTAAGAGGTACAGTATGTGGCATTAGACTGAACACTAACCACACTAACAGACAGCAGCTCTCACTCTGTGCCAAAATACTTAGGACAAAGTCAAGGGTACTGCTGAAAATGACACCCTGAATCTGATTAATATTAAGATTCTTGGGTGAAAACAATCCACAAAAACTTTCACACTATAAGCAAATTATTTACAACTAAAGCCATGTACTCGCCAAAAAAATATGCACATCGTGCCTTCAAGTGACAAAATGTTGCACATGTATTTGTGTGCTCAAATGGTTTAAATTTATTGAGGCAAATGCTCGCCTCTCATGGGACAAGAGAAGGGGGCGAGTCTGCCTTTCAGTAAAAACGTGTGTTTCCACCTTCTCGATCCATGATGAACCATAGCAGATGTTTCTACATTCACTGTTTTCCTCCCGTTCTTGAAAACCAGAAGCTAAATATCCCAAAGTCAGATATAGAAACATCCACTTTATGATCCATAACATCCTTCAGAACCATGATGTCTGTGGGATGGCCCCCCTATTGCCGGATCTGCTCGGCTTTACTTGTCTTGTTTTCCCAGTACAGCCCGAGACCCACTCCTCCTCACTCCCTGGTCTATTCTTCACTGCTGGCTGCTGGCGGACTTCATTCACACTGTAGCTCATGAATAGTGTTAACTGAACTTACCGGATACTCAAACTGTTTTCTTCCTCCTCTGTCTGGGATGTCATCTTTGTCACTGTTCACTCTTGATGCTGATTGGCTGTCGCACCACAGCTTCAGGCAAATTTAATGCAGAAGTTGGATATTTTCAACTATGGTGAAAGGGAGAAAGAGGCTAAATTAGCAAACGCTTGTGTGACAATTCATGTCTTTCCTGTGACAATTTCGCCATGAATTGTCGCACAAACGGAAATGTCAATGTATTTCTGCCTCACAACAAACTGAAATTTGTGTTTGGTGTGAACACAGTTTTTACTTTTCCACTTGCAAGCTGCTCTGTTTTGGCACTACTTTACTACTCAGCACAGCCTATGCTGTTTGGCTATGTCCAACCAGGGGCAGAGTGAGTCGGGTGCTTTAGCGGAAGTCATATGATCTGCCATGGGCCTTGAGTAACCCCACTTTAAAAAACCTAAACTATCCCTATAGCCATTTAACTCATGTAGTTTGATTTTCCAATATACATCATTAGATCAAAGCTAACGTTAAGCATTCCTTGACATCCAAGTTGTAATTTAGTTTTATAGCTGAAGATAAAAAGCAAAAATACTTTTATTATTTTAAGATATTATCAATCATATTTCGCATGCCCATCCAAGCCTGAGGAAGGACTCACTGGATGTATTAAAGCCGACACAAAAGCATTAGCTCTGTGTAGCTTTATTCTCAATCTCCTCAATTATTTTCACACTGCTGTACGATCAAGTCCATAAAGTGTCCACTTCCCCTAATGACAGATAACCCAATAAATTTGACTGTATGCCAAAAAATAGTAGGAAATATAAAGAGTAACTGAATTCAGGCTTGTATTCACAATGTTGTTAAGATCACAAACTTCAATTTTCATACTTTTTTGTTTGCTTCAGACCTTATTATCAGCAATGATTCAAGTACACAGTGGAAAAAATCCCACAGGCACCGACCGCCCAGTTGGCCTATGCAAAACTGCTGTGACGTAATTTTGGCATTTATGCCAGCCTGCAATTTGGAGATAACACTTTACATCCCTATCTGCTTTTCCTCAATATACACACTTTACTCTCAAACTTTTATTTCCACATTTCAACTTTGTCATTTTGTCAAGTTTTTTGCTGTAAAAATGCCCTCCCTTCATTGTTCTTCCTCGTACATGACCTTAACACTTACATATTTCCCTCTGGGTTCAGGTGAGGACATAATAAAACCAGGAAGAAGATGAATACTTTTCACTGTTTCTGAATTCACAACAGATAACTCTATTCTAGCAGTTATAGCCATGAGGAAACACACTTTTGGTTGCGAATACCTAAAATTAGATTTGAATCAAGGCTGATCTCAAGCAATAAAGAAGGAAGAAGTTATGCGAGGAAGATTTTAACAACCCGTCTTCTAGGATGTCATGGATAAAAACAGAACATCTAGGTGTCTACTTGAAGATAGGTTTGAATTAAATTACTGCAGATACTGGTTTTGATTAAACTGAAACATTTTATTACGACAAAGCACAAATGTTTGTCTTCCTGATCCACGCATGTTTAATTATACCCTTACTGAATACTGGCAGCACTTACCCCTCTGAAAACTCGTCCATACTCTGTAGTTGTTGAAATGGCTGAATGATGATGCAGCAGCCGAAGCAAACAGGAGAATCTCTTTAAACTTGCTTGTAGGCAGGAGACACGACAGGAATGAAAAGTAACGGAGAAAAGAGTTTCTTGAGCAGGGCGGTCTCTGCTGAGGAAACGAAACTTAAGCAGCAGAAGTTGCGCACTTGGGTGAAGTTAGATGTTCACAGATTCAGACTTTGCGGGTCAATAATTCATCAATGAAACAACGTAGTTACAAACCCGACCCCTCTTTTTAATCACTGTCATGAACACTGTGAGCTACAGCCTTGTTTTTCTCCAAACGAGGCGTCCTCCGAGCCAGACAACTTCACCTGGTCTCAATACGCTGCCGGTGATGGCTCGGTGGCTCAGGGATCGTCGGCAAATTACCATAGAGAGGGAATGCTATGAAAGAAAATGAAAAAAAACTATAAAGAGATGAAACGTGTTCAAAAACACAGCAAACATAAATGACCTTAGGTTATTCATACTACATGTCATATTTTTTAAGAATTATGAACTAAAATATTTTACAGGATTATTTATTATTATTATTTGATTTATTTGATTTATTTGATTTATTTGAAAAGAAAGCCAGTGCCATCAAAGTTATGAGGTCTACCAACAAAATGATGATAAATTATGAATGGTGACTTCTCTTCTTTAAATTACAGCTCTTACTTGAGAGTAAAAGGTTTTGATTTAATTTATATGATTTTTTTCAATATAATAAATTGGGTAAATTAATAATTAATGACAATAAAAACTGTACTAACTGTACTGTTGTTGACTGTAGTGATACCAAACTCAGTCTGATGATCAAATATATCTTCTAGTTTATACTATAGCTCTTACTTTGAAAAAATATATTTTTCTTTAATTTATATGATTTTTTTTATGTATTAAATAGTGTTAATTTATAGGTAATAACTATAAAAACTGTAATAACTTTTCTGTTGTTGACTGTACTGACACCAGACTCACCCTGATGATTACCTAAGAGAAATATGTTTAAATGTAATTTATATCATTTTTTTAATTATTAAATAGTGTTAATTCAGATGGGAATGACTATGAAAACTGTAATAACTGTACTGTTGTTGACTGTAGTGATACCAAACTCAGTCTGATGATCAAACATCTCCTCTAGTTTATACTCCAGCTCTTACTTTAGAGAAATAGATTTTAATGTCATTTATATGATTTTTTTTATATTGAAGTATGTTTATTAATAGGTAATGACTATAAAAACTGTAATGACTGTACTGTTATTAACTGTAGTGACACCAAACCCACCCTGATGATCAAACATTTCTTCTAATTTATATTGCAGTGATTAAAAAGAGAGGGGTCGGGTTTGTAACTACGTTGTTTCATTGACAAGTTATTGACCCGCAAAGTCCGAATCTGCGAATATCTTTCTAACTTTACCAGTGTGGAGTGCGCAGAGCTGGTGTTCCTGGGCAGACTTGTGACTTGTTGCCCCCCCCCACCCCCCATTATCTGTCCTTCATCATCACTTTGTAAATATTTAAGAAATGATACCCAGAATGCTAAAATGGTCTTTTTTCACCTTGTAGGTGTCGTTTTTTTGTGTATTGCAGTTGTACATGTAGACAGGAATTTGGGTTTATTTTGATGCAATTCTATGCATTTCCACACTTTATAAACAAACAAAGAGCACAATGGGTTCTAATAATTGCTTATAATTAACTGACATCTATAACTATTATTTAACATATTACATACATTTAGCATTTCTATTCATTTCAGTCTCTTCAATCATTGTTATTTTATTTTTGGGATAGTTATTGTACTAAGTGTTATTATTGCTAGAATTGTTTTTTATAATTTGCAGAAGTAGCAATAGTTGTAGGACAAAACAGAGGTTTTAATAATTGGTTCAAAGGCTCAGAGAGGAAAACTGACCTCCAAAACTCCACAAACTAGGACTTAACCCCAGCCAAGAAACACAAAATCTTGGGGTAGGTCTTTGATATTGATTTTAACCTTAAAGTTCATTTTCAGGGTGTCACAAAATCAACTTTTTATCATTTGATAAACATACGGCTATTTCTCTCTCTGAGCCAGACAGAGAGACTAATGCATGCTTTTATAACTGGCAGGCTAGAATTCTGTAATGCTCTCCTCTGTGGTCAGCCTAAAAGCCCAATAAATCAGCTACAGCTGATACAGAATTCTGCCGCCAGGGTGCTGACAAAGACCAAGAGGAAAGCTCATATTACACCTACACTATATTGCCAAAAGTATTCGCTCACCCATCCAAATAATCAGAATCAGGTGTTCCAATCACTTCCATGGCTACAGGTGTATAAAATCAATCACCTAGGCATGCAGACTGCTTTTACAAACATTTGTGAAAGAATGGGTCGCTCTCAGGAGCTCAGTGAATTCCAGCGTGGAGCTGTAATAGGATGCCACCTGTGCAACAAATCCAGTCGTGAAATTTCCTCGCTCCTAAATATTCCACAGTCAACTGTCAGCTGTATTATAAGAACGTGGAAGTGTTTGGGAACGACAGCAACTCAGCCACGAAGTGGTAGGCCACGTAAACTGACGGAGTGGGGTCAGCAGTTGCTGAGGCACATAGTGCGAAGAGGTCGCCAACTTTCTGCAGAGTCAATCGCTACAGACCTCCAAACTTCATGTGGCCTTCAAAATTTCCTGATTTTTAGTGTGCTAAGGTGTATATGGAAAGTATGTGTATTCTGATATTAATATGCTGTATATATGTAAATATACTGTATATTTGTAAATATACAGTGTGTGTATATAAATATATATATATGTGTGTGTGTGTGTAAATATACTGTATATATGTAAATATACAGTACATATACAGTACACACACACGTATGTATATATGTGTGTGTGTGTGTGTGTGTATATATATACATACATATATACACATACTGTACTGCATATGTGCTGTATATATCTATCTATCTATCTATCTATATATATATATATATATATATATATATATATATACATATGTACATATATATATATATACAGTTGCAGGAAAAAGTGTGTGAACCCTTTAGGATTACTTGGATTTCTGCTTAAATTGGTCATAAAATATGTTTCTGATCTTCATCTAAGTCACAACAATAGACAAACACAGTCTGCTTAAACTTATACCACACAAACAATAAAATGTTTTCATGTTTTTATTGAACACATCATGTAACATTGACAGTGCAGGGTGGAAAAAGTATGTGAACCCTTGGATTTAATAATTGATTGACCCCCTTGGCAGCAATAACCTCAACCAAACGTTTCCTGTAGTTGCAGATCAGACCTGCACATTGTTCAGGAGGAATTTTGGACCATTCCTCTTTACAAAACTGTTTCAGTTCAGCAATATTCTTGGATGTCTGATGTGAATGGCTCTCTTGAGGTCATGCCACAGCATCTCAATCGGGTTGAGGTCAGGACTCTGACTGGGCCACTCCAGAAGGCGTATTTTCTTCTGTTGAAGCCATTCTGTTGTTGTTTTACTTCTGTGCTTTGGGTCATTGTCCTGTTGCATCACCCATCTTCTGTTGAGCTTCAGTTGGTGGACAGATGGCCTTAAGTTCTCCTGCAAAATGTCTTGATAAACTAGGGAATTCATTTTTCATCGATGATAGCAATCTGTCCAGGCCCTGAGGCAGCAAAGCAGCCCCAAACCATGATGCCCCCTCCACCATACTTCACAGTTGGATGAGGTTTTGATGTTGGTGTGCTGTGCCTTTTTGTCTCCACACATAGCTTTGTGTGTTCCTTCCAAACAACTCAATTTTGGTTTCATCTGTCCACAGAATATTTTGCCAGTAGTGCTGTGGAACATCCAGGTGCTCTTTTGCAAACTGCAGCATTTTTACAGCATGGCTTCCTCCGTGGTTTCCTCCCATGAACTCCATTCTTGTTTAGTGTTTTACGTATCATAGATTCATCAACAGAGATGTTAGCAATGTGCAGAGATTTCTGTAAGTCTTTAGCTGACACTCTGGAATTCTTCTTTACTTCATTGAGCATTCTGTACTGTGCTCTTTCAGTCATCTTTAAAGGACAGCCACTCCTAGGGAGAGTAGCAACAGTGATGGACTCTCCATTTGTAGACAGTTTGTCTTACCGTGGATTGATGAACATCAAGGCTTTAGAGATACTTTTGTAAACCCTTTCCAACTTTGTTACAAGTCAACGATTTTAATTGTTGGTCTCCCTGAGAGCTCTATTGTGTGAGGCATGGTTCAACATCAGGAATTGCCTCTTGAGAATAGGCAAACTCAAAACTGGTGTGTGTTTTTCATAGGGTAGGGCAGCTTTAACCAACACATCCTATCTAATCACATTGATTGGACCCCAGGTTGGCTGACTCCTGGCTCCAATTAGCTCTTGGATAAGTAATTAGCCTAGGGGTTCAGATACTTTTTCCACCCTGCACTGTGACTGTTTACATATTGTGTCAAATAAAAACATGAAAACTTACCATTTTTTGTGCTGTATTAGTTTAAGCAGACTGTGTTTGTCTAGTGATGTGACTTAGATGAAGATCAGAACATATTTTATGACCAATTTAAGCAGAAATCCAAGTAATCCCAAAGGGTTCACATACTTTTTCCTGCAACTGTATATCTATATATATATATATATATATATATATATACACATATAAATTATATATATATATATTATGTTGTCTGCCGCACATAAAGTAATAGTGGGAGCTTATATATATATATACACACAAACAGACGGATCTTGCCAAAAATATATATCCCATGGAGGAGGATTTAAAAAAGCCAAAAGGACATAAAAAACGATCTAGTATAATTAAAAAATAATGAAATAAGTAACAAACAGCTTAACCTGTATGAGAAAGACTTCCCAACAGAACTGAGATTTTTTTTTTAATATAATAATAACTGAATTCATAGAGCATCCTCAAAAATAAATTTTTACAAAGTACTTTGACAATTAATAAGAACAGACATAGAGAACAAAGCACAAGAAATCAAGCACAAAGGAAACAAACTCAACCTGAAGAACTCAAATAAAGAGACCCAAACAACAGGGAAAACTCAAAAATGTCAAGAAGTTGATAAAACATAGGACATCAGAGAACACCAGGCAATGCAAGACCCAAGCAACATAAAATAGAGCAGGAGGACCAATAATACAGGGATATAAAAGCTATAAATAAGTAAATAAAGAGAATTCAATGTAGTTAAATAGTAGAAAAAAATATACTCATAATATAAATATAAAAATCAATGTTTTCTCCCTTCATAAGACGCAAGTTAAAAAGTTTTTGCCCCAAAATTACTCCTACTTGAATATTCCAAGTCTGAATGGTGCTTCACGTGTTCTTCCTTTGCCTTTATTTTGAAATTCCTTCAAATGTTGCGCACTTCCGTAGAGCGCTTGTACTTCCTGCTCCGCCCATATGTTGCCAAAATGTTATCGTATTTATGAGAAAGAATGTATTTGACTTTATGGCATTTATTCAAACAGTTTAACAAACCACTGGTGGTATTTCATCATAATAAATAATAAGTATCTTCTAGATTTGTTGCCATTTTTAAGCGGGAGGTCAAAGGTTACAAACAAAATGGCTGAACGCTGTGCAGCGGTGATCACACTGCTGTGAGCAGCCGAACTGGACAGGATCTACATTCATGTTTCTCCAGGCTGCAGTTATCGTCTGGACTCATCTTTATCCTCTGAACCACATCGTTATGATCGACTCCAGCAGAAACTCTGTTTTTATGCATTAAAGCTCCGTGAGTCTGAAGCATCTCCTGGAGTTCCAGCAGTCGATACAGAGAGTGAACTGTAGTGTTAGTTACTGTGGAGTTTCTGATCCTCTGAAGCTGCTCAACAGTTTCATTTATGTTGTCTTTATTGTCGCTCTTTCTGCCTCAGTTTTGCAGTCTGTCCCTGAACTCTGAGTTGGAAATGTAACAGTGTCCTGACAGTCTGAGCCGAGGAGGACACGTCTCTGAGTTTGTTATGCTCCGCTGAAACATCAAGACGAAACAAGGACACAAGGATGAACCGAAAGAAGGATAAAGGATTTGAGAGTCCTCGACCCTTTAAATTATAAGTATTCTTATATTTATTAGTGCTCATTCAGTCACATTCAGTAGCAGGAGTAACCCTTGGTTGTCAGAGAGCATCAGATATTTTGAAGCCCATGAAACAAGTTTATCCCTGTAAATAAAGACCGTAGAAACCCCCAATATATCTTTTTTTTAATAACTGAGATAAATTATCTATTAAGATAAACTAGGAGAATAGTCTGAGCTGTGCTTTGACACTGTTTTTTTCTGCTATGTCCTACACGACCCACCAGGTGGTGTGCATCAACAACATAAACTTCCAGAGGAAATCCGTGGTTGTAAGTACAACATTTCAGCTTTCAAGTTTTGATGCAGAAGGCGACGAAAGCCTCAGGTTTAAGACTGCAGTTCAACATTTCACACAATCATCTTATTGCACTTTGTGGTGTTTATGTGAAATTTGGAAAACATGTTTCATGCTCAGGCTTTTTTTGACATCTGTTTTTATTATAGTTCTTAGCTTTAGCATTCATAATGGTGCCTCACTCAATGCCATTTTAGCCCACCAACAACTACATTGATACCAGTGATACTGTCTAAATTATATTTTGTTTGAAGATATGTAGATTTTTTCAACAATACTCTTTATATATCTCCCAGTACATCATATTAGCCACGTATTTTGCCTATGTCGGCTGTAAAATCAGCAAAAATGCCAATGTACCTTAATACTCCACCCTATAGATGTACTAATAAAACGCATTTTTCTTAAAATAAAACTTTAATTTTAAATCATTTTTGTTTGGTGTTAATAACTTAATGTATATCAGTGAAGGGTATGCATGGTGGAACAGAAGATAATGCTGGTGCCTCACAGCCAGAAGGTTGTGGGCTTGAGTCCTCAGTTGGACAGTTTTTTTGTGTGGACTTTGAATGTTCTCACTGTGCATGCTTGGATTTGCTCGAGGCACTCTGGTTTCCTCCCATAGACAGAAACATTCGGTCAGTTTGTGACTCTTAATTTGCTCTTAAATGTAAGTGTATGTGTTAATGGTTGTCTGTCTCTGTATGTCATCCCTGTGATTGGCTTACGAACAGTCCAGGGTTTTAAACTCTGACCCCTTGCAAGGGATAAGTGGTATTGATTAGAGATGAATGGATCTACACTAAAGATCATTGATGGTAAAACTGAATGTTGTTTTTTGTGAATAATGTTTATGTCTGAAATAGCAAGACTTTCACAGAACTAGAGTGCAAGAGAGACTTGATGTTTCATTTTTATTTCATTTTTTAAATTTTCTCCCAAAAAACTTACTTGTTATTAGTATTAGCTTAAACAAGTTTGGAAATATTGGCATATCAAATACCACATCAATGAAAATGCATCTCTACACATCATATTTCATCTCAATTTTAGGAGTTAGGTATTCATATTATCATTTTTCATTTGCTTGATAAGCATATTTATATGTCCGCCTTATGTGGAGCATGAGGAACACGTGTATTAAGAGATTTGCTGTTTTACTGCAGTAAGCAAAACACATTTTTAAGTTATTTATATTGATGTTTCTATGTAGTTATTGAGACCATCTGGTGACTTTTAGCTAAATATATTGGTGGTTGTTGAAGTTTAAACAAAGTTTGAAGACAGCATGTGTCTGGAAAGAAATTCTCCTGTAATGTCTAAACGTGTCTGACTGTTTTTTATTTTTAAAGTGGGATTCATTTGACACCCTAAGTGTGCTCATTTGCTGTGACTTCAACATGTCCAGATGGACTTGACTGAAAGTTGACAGATTACACAGTCAATATTTTAACAATAACACTGGCAATGAAAATAAACTTCACCGTTGATAAGACCTGTGTTTACGTTTTCACCCCCTAGGGCTTTGTTGAGTTGACTATTTTCCCAACGGTGGTCAACCTGAACCGCATCAAGCTGAACAGTAAACAGTGTCGCATATACAGAGTCAGAGTAAATGACCTGGAAGCCCCGTTCATTTACAATGACCCCACGCTGGAGGTGTGCCACCATGAGTCCAAACAGTGAGTAAATCAGTCCACTTTTCTTCTTTGTAAGTTTATTCTCTATAAGTATGGACCTCCATCAAGGAGTTATATGTCTTTTTGTCCATTTCTGGTTTGTTTGTCTCTGAGCAGGTGACTCAATAACTTTTTTACAAATGTCAATTAATATTTTAGTGGATGTTGGTCAAAGCACAAGGAAGAACTGATTAGATTTTGGTGGTGATCAGAATACACACGTGGATCCAGGATTCGTTTTTGCAGGATTTGTTAATGTTGTGTCATCAGGCAGTTTTCCACATTTTCCAGAGCAACTTGTCCAATGCTGAGGTCAGACTATATGATTTTTTTGGTCAGTAGCAACATCGATATGTCAGACTAGAAAACCACAGAGCCATAATTTCACGCCGTGACTTGACTGACAACTGATGTGATGATGTTGAAAGGAGGAGGGGCAACACCGAAGACGGCAAACAGACATACTGTAATTAGAGTACAGTACTTTAGTTTGTATTTACAGGCCGCATGTTGCACGAGATGTAAAATTGCTGATAAATGTCGTCAGTCATCATGTTAAATCTGCTGTTTCTGTCCATCATTTCTCTGTTTACAGTCTTTGGTAGCTTCTCTTCATCACATCATAAGAGCAGAGATGTTCTTTTTCAGGGCTTTGTAAACCTTTCATCTGTCTCGTAGTTCTGGAGACTCTCTCAAGGCACAAACCTCGATTAGTTAACATCCGTGATCGTCACACATGCAGAACTCCCTGTGCTCTCATTGGTCAATGTCTCTGTCACAGAGTCATGAGAAATCCCAGACTGGTCTGTTGTTGTCAGTCATTATGGCACACTACACGAGATGGAATGACCAATTTTTGTGGCAGACGGGTCCCAAAACCCTACAACTGTTGGCTCAACCATAAACGTGCATAAAATCGTGTAGTTTGACACTGGTATAAGAATGTCAAAAAGTGTTGTCTGTTTGTTTAATTTTAGTTTTTTATGTTGCCTTTTTAAGCCAGTCTTTGACTTATTCCCTTGAATATTTACCAAAATACAGTTTTTTGTAAACCTGTGGTCCTCAAGCCTCTAAAAAGCTGTTTTAAAATGTTGGCAGAACTCATTAAGATTTTATAGCACCGTGAATTCTTATGTTTTTTTATGATGGTGAGGAAAAAGAAACATACAAGCTTTTATTTTTTAAGAACATAAGACAATTATGATGCCTTTTCTTTCTATGTGATGGGGACTTTTGGTGGCAAAAGTGTTGATTATTTAATCAACACTTTTGCCAAACTACAATTTAAGTAGTTAATATTTGTCTTTTCAGGAGAAACCTGAACTATTTCTCCAGTGCATACACAGCAGCAGTCAGTGCTGTAGATCCAGATGCAGGACACGGAGAGCTGGTCATCAAGGTTCCCTCTGAACTTTGGAAACAAGGAGATGGTAAGAGTGTAGTACAGAAGCTCTTTAAAATAAAACTGTCATGAATAGTTGAACTTATATTTTCACCATCTATGGAAATATATGAAAATATTTCAGTTCTTCAAACTAAAAGGTGAACTTGATTTTTTTGTCACCAGATTTGAAAGTCCTAAAGGTCTACATTGAGTTTTCCCTGGACCAGCCCAAAGGAGGTCTCCACTTTGTCGTTCCTGATGTAGAGGGCAGCATGGCGGAGAGAGGGGCTCATGTTTTCTCTTTTGGGTACCAGAACTCCACCAGGTAAACAGATGATAACTTAACCTGATCAATTATAGCTTTGCTTTTGAGCTGAGACAGTATATTTCAAATGATGCCCCACATACACTTAAAGACTTCAAAGATGTTATAAATACTTTCACGTAACTGTAGTCTGTCACCCTATGTATTTATATATATATATATATATATATATATATATATATAAATATATAAATATATATATATATATAAATATATATATATATATATATATATAAATATATATAAATATAAATATATATATATATATATATATATATATATATATATATATATATATATATATATATACACATATATATATATATATATATATATATATATATATATATATATATATATATATATATATATATATATATATATATATATATACATATATATATATATATATATATACATATATATATATATATATATATATATATATATATATATATATATATATATATATATATATATTTGGGGTTTTTTTTTACAAACACATTTACTAATTAGCACCAAAATTGTCTATCTTTCTGTCTGTCCATTTATCTATCTTTGCTTTGATCTTATTATTGTTAACACTACTATCAATGCAATCATTGGCTGGAAATTACAGGGTAGCCTGTAATACAAAATTACATGATATGATACATGGTCTACAGTATTGAATAAACCATGACCTGGCAACCCTTTGATTATCAATGTTTAGAAATACAATTGTACAGTGATATATAAAAATGTCTAATTAACAGAGAAATATAAAGTGTAAGTACAGCTGAGGCACTAAAAATCTGTCAAGCATTGCCCTGAATATGACTGTTGTTTGATTATCTTAAGTGATCAAGTCCTAAAGATCATCATACCTAAAAACAGAGATCATAGGAGCATGCTCTCTAGCAAGACTCTCAGGATTTTGTTCTGACTTTGTCAATTTTTCTGTGACTCAAAATTTACCTGACAAACTACTAAGTGAAATGCCAGCACAGGTCATCGGTGTGTTTATTCTTGTTTTTGTGTCCCCTCCCTCAGATTCTGGTTCCCCTGTGTGGACTCGTACTCAGAGCTGTGTACATGGAAGCTGGAGTTCACTGTGGATGCGTCCATGGTGGCGGTGTCCTGTGGCGATCTAGTGGAGACGATCTACACCAATGACATGAGGAAGAAAACTTTCCACTATCTCCTCCCCATCCCCACAGCAGCTCCAAACATCTCCCTGGCTGTGGGGCCTTTTGAGATCCTTGTGGATCCCTACATGCATGAGGTAGGTTTTATTTAAAAAAATGGAGACTAAGGCCCTGGCCAAGCGGAAACAAAAAAGAGTATTTCTGTACATTATGTGTTTTAGAATGACAGAACTTTGTCAACCACACAGCACCCCTAAAGTTAATCAACCAAACACTGATTCACAGCTTTCTGCAGATGCACTACTGGAATATATGTGTTGATATAGCTTTTCCCATTCATTGAGGCAGCCTTTCCCAAAGTTTTGGTACAGACCCAAAATGTGTTGCAAGCCCAGACCGTCAGATAAAATCACTAAAATGACTGAGGTATGGTAATTTTTATCCCCTCCCTCCCTTTACATGACTCTGCTTATTGACATCTGCGTGCACCTTTTTGCTCGACATTAAGAGGGAGAGAGAGAGAGTGGTACGTGAATCTGAGTGAAACTACAGACTGCGGTGTA
Organism: Cetoscarus ocellatus; assembly: GCA_037902135.1. Classification (NCBI taxonomy): domain Eukaryota; kingdom Metazoa; phylum Chordata; class Actinopteri; order Labriformes; family Labridae; genus Cetoscarus; species Cetoscarus ocellatus. The sequence continues at coordinate 1,171,716 of JBAMNC010000640.1, read as the reverse complement.
CGAGATCCAAGTGAAAGTGTTTCACATCAGTGAGGCATGAAAGAAGAGCATGAGAGAACTTTACTGATGTCTAACAACTTCATTCAAAGCAATAAAACAGCTGAAGAACCATTCATGGGGAGACCAGGGGCAGTTGTAAATCATGGACATTTTCCTGTCATAATCTACAAATATTTGGAAATAACATCCTCGATTACTCACACTTTGACTGTCTCAGTAATGTTGCCTCAGATTCCTTTTGGTTTTTTATTACTTTAAAATCAGCTACTTTTTTAATTCAACACAGAAGAGCTTTACAACTATTCAAGTGAAATTAGAGCTTCAAATAAATTAAATTTAGTCAAAAGTATATTTTACAGGTTAACATTTTTTTAGCTCTGTATCAAAATATGAACAAGATCAGATGTGAGAATATTATATTTATATAATATGTTGTCTGCAGCACATAAAGTAATGATGGGAGCTTGCAGCAGCAGAGCAGCTCTCTGTCCTATAAACACATTCACACAGGCTTAAGACAATGAGTTACTGTGGAAACAGCGACGGAAAGTGAGTGATTGTCTGCTATTTATTTTCCTTTCCCCAGTATGACTTAAAGGAATAAACACAACTCTGAAATGGGCTCCATTTGGCTTTTTAAGTACACAGTGAAACAAAAATAATTCTAGTGCTTCATACACAATTGCATGACTGTGTTGTGAAAGCTATGTACAGTCAGGCTGCATAAATAAAACTGTGCTGAAATCATGCTCATTTAGTCCAGTGGTTTGTATGAAATCTAAGATGAATTCACTCACCCTTGAGACGAATCAGTGCTTCATGCAGGACTAGAGGTATCGTCTGATTTCAAAAGAGAGAGACTGAAAACAAGAGGAAGAAAAACAAGAAAGTGAGACATAACAGTATTGAAATGGGGCCTGAAGTTTCACTATAATAAAGATTTTTTTTCTTAAATTTTCCGAGGTAAGTTATTATGTTTTAATAAGTTAATAAAGGTTTTCCAAATAGATGTGCTCAGGACTCAGCTGTTGGTCTTGACCTGTATTTTCAACTGATGACCACTAGATGTCTCTTGACACAACACAGTTGAGTTAACATTCACGCTTACAGGTTTTATCTTTTTGAGATGAAAACAAAGCATATACCATAAAGAATTGTTGTCAACCACTTACTGAATCAGTCTAACTTATTTGTAATGTTGTGAATGTGTTAAAAGCTTGTAAGTGATCAGGATTTTTCAAAAGTTTAAATTGTATTTAGTTTTAACTTTTTCTTTTCAATTTCATTTCAGTTTCTAATCAGTCTTTTAGTTTTGATGTGTTACTTTTGTGAAAATGCTAAGTTTTGTTTTTGGGGTTTATTTGTTTTGATTTTGTCTGTATTATAATAATTTCAGAGAAGATTTCAAGTAGCTACTTTTTAGATACACCATAAACTAAAGAATATAAAAAGAAACGGGTATTATGTTCTGCAATCAACAAGCTTATCTAAAAATTCACAACTTCAGTTTTTCATGTATAATAGCCTGGTTCTAAGTTTTGTTTCAGCAAATGAGAATGCTTTGTTTTACATTTAAGCTCATTACATTTAAGTTATTTTGGTTTTTGTCGAGGGATCAAACCCTCTACCTTCTGCATCCTGATTAGGGATGCACGATATTGTTGGAGCAGTATCTGCAGGTAATTGCCTAAAATGTTGATCATCAGTATCGGTATAAAAATTTCAAAGAATAAAAAATAGGTCCATTTTAGTTTGATGAAGACTGCATACTTTTGTCCAAAAAATGTTGGTAGGGATTTAAGGATCGGCATATCGGATATCTGTAAAATTCCAATATTGTGCATCACTTATAAAAAGTACAATTTATCAAATAATATAACAAATTTCTAGTTTCTAACACAAATAAAGTGTCAACATAAAAGGAACAGGTCGATCATAGGAAAACACAGGCTTTGAGCTCTTGACATAAAGTATCAGCATCAATATGGGCAATGATGGGTCAGCAAAAATTCAATATAGTGCATCCTTATGCTTAAATTCCTAAGCTCAATATTGCCAATACTGAGACAGATAATGGCTATTTTGGTCAAGAGTTCATAGTCTCTTCTAAACTTAAATTGACCGGCATCTTACGTTGCGACAGCTTACTGGTCAGAGACGGATGTGAGAAAACATTTAATACTCGTGTCAACGATACTGTTAATTTTAAAATTTAAATATTCAGCCATGATAAGTATACGTGATGCAGCATTTTGTACCAGCTGATGAGTCTTAAAGGTCCAATGTCCTGCAAAATCAGTTTTCTTTGCTTTTTAATGTTGTTAGAAGGGACTTGGGGAGCAGAAGATCATGGTACCTTTTACTAAACTCTCAGTTCACAGAGAAATGTGCTGTGTCTCTTTGGAAATGGCCCTTAAAATGCTCTGTTTTTTACTTCCTGGGGTTTATGATGTCATAGCTAAACAGCCTCCACCTACATGTGTGTTATGCTCTTCACAGGTAGACACCATGATTGTTTGTGGCCTGTACTGCATCCTGTCCCCTCCAATTTGGCATTGTTTGGGCAGCCAATCAGAGTAGAGCTTATTAACATAGCCTCCCTGTCCCCTCTGATTTGAGAGTTTCTAAATGGGGCGAGGAGCCTGAAGAGCTGCATTTGATCATCTATGGAGATAAAAAATCAAATCCTTGCTTTGTAGACATCCAAGACATGATGTGAACAGTGAAATACACCATATAGCTGCTTGCTGGGACAGCCCAATAAAAAAGAATTACAATAATCCAACATAGAGGTAACAAAAGCATAGACTAGTTTTTCAGCATCGCTCCACAACAGGATATGCCTAATTTTTGGGGTTTTTTTTATGTGAAGTCAGAAACGCCATACAAGCTCAAGTCTTCTTACTATTTATCAGGAACCAGAAGATGAGCTTGTCAGTGTCGTACTCAGCATCCATGTTAACTTTTCAGAATTTTGTTCTCTCTGCTCACAGGTGACACATTTCTGCCTGCCTCAGCTGCTGCCTCTGCTCAAGCACTCCATGTCTTACCTGCATGAGATTTTTGAGTTCTATGAGGAAATCCTGACATGCCGATACCCTTATGCTTGCTTCAAGACTGTATTTGTGGACGAGTCCTACGTGCAAGTGTCCTCCTATGCCTCCATGAGCATTTTCAGGTAAGCATGAGGTGAAGCTTTTGATTCAACACTGGATCATCAGTCTGCTTTCATCTTGAGTCCAAGGAATTATTTTTGATTAGCCCTCATTTTTACACAGACAAGTTTTCACTCTGACTTTACCCGGATCATTTCCTCGCTCAGCCCAAGTATTTTATCCATGAAAAGTCCAGGTAGCTCATATCTGAATGCTGAAGCTACTTATGGGGAAAATTCCCTGAGGCAAATGGGGAGGGCTGATTACATCATCCTGTGCAACCAGTGCAAACCAGAAAAACAGAGACTTGACAGGACGGATAAAAACAACCACTGTAGAAGGAGAAGTTTATATGATTGTGAGGGGGTAACACAAACTCAGATGTGTGTCTGGACATCGGAAGTGTTGTTTCCACTAAACATTAGCGTTCTGTAGATCATCTGCTCCAAAATCATCACCAGTTGGTCTGTTGTGCATCCAAAGAGCCCTCCTGCACCGCTGTTGGATATGGAGCTAAAACACTGCAGCTTTATTTCTCCAGTGTTATCACTCCTGTCAATTCTTTCATCAATGCTGTTGATAAGTCAACCTCAGCAGTGATGGCGCGTTGACAGAAAATGACATGAAATCTAAATTTTAGCACAGATTTTGGCTTTTAAAGGCTGTGGTTTTAAACTTTTGATTAGCTGACAAAAGCATGTTTGAGTTTAAATGCAGTTTTCGATAAATTGCATGCACAGTGTTATGTCTCTCGCTCCCATTTCTTCTTTTTGCATTTTGAAGCTCTACTTAGAACCTTCTTAAGATCAACAGTGCAAAATGCAGATTCTTGCAATTTTTCAACTGGTCTTAAGATTTTAATCGGGAGTGTATAAGCTGAAATCCATTTACCATTTACACTCCAAGCTAATTCAACTATCACAGATTGCACACAACTTCACATTTTTCTGTATGTAAACAGAATTATTGCTACTCCTTCTGCTGCTTCTACTCCCGTATCTGAGTATTCAAAGTGACTGTGTTGCTGTTCATGTCTTTATTGCTTTTGTTTTTTAGTACCAACCTGCTCCACAGCGCCATGATCATAGACCAGACCCCCCTGACACGCCGCTGTCTGGCTCAGGCCTTGGCTCAGCAGTTCTTTGGTTGTTTCATCTCCAGGATGTCATGGTAAGGCTTCATGAAACCTTGTTGTCAGATGTAAGTCAGGAAAGTCCAATCAAACATACATTCAATAAAACAGAGGTGAAAACCCTAGCTTTATTTGATTATGAGTCATAAATTATACCACTTTCCACAGTGCTTAATCTTAACAGCACTGGATCAAAGCTCCAGCTAGTCTCATGTCTTAAGACTTTGCGATTTTTTTCACTGATTATGATGGTCCCTGTCAGAGTAGGCGACCACAGAGCCATAATATCGTCCTGTGACAAACATGACAGGCTGCAGGATTGAAAATGACTGCTTTTAACAACCAACCTGATGACATTGGAATGAGGAGGGCTGATGCTGAAAGCGGAAAACAAACAGAGACGTCACTTTTGGTCTGTTTACATCCATGATTGTCTCATATGCAGAGCTCCCAGTGCTCTCATCAGTCGAGTCTCTGACGTGAAGGAGAAAGTGTAGGAGGCAGGACAAAAGTTAAACATGCTAGTCTTTCTGTCGCAGAGTCATGTGGCGTCCCAGACTGGTTTGTTGTGTTTAGTCACTGTGACTCACTACAAGAGACAAAATGACCCATTTTCATGGGGTCCAAAAATCTTACGACTGTTGGTTTTGGCCATAATCATGCATAAACCATATTGTCTGACTGTAGCAGTAATCCCATAACAACGTAATATTGTTTTTCTGCCTGTGTGATCGTGTCGAGTTTGATCAAGGCATTTCTGTAAAAACACCTTCTCAGACGGTCAGTCTGTTGTTTCAAGATGTTCATATTGATTCTGTGATATTGAACTCAAATCACAGCGAGAAATGGCTTTGTAGGAACACAGATGAGCTCGGCACATGCCCTGTGTTACATACAAATCAAAAATGCTAGGCTTTATGTCAAAGATCCATGAATGTCCCAGAGCAGTCTTGTACTTTACTTTTTGTAGTTCATTGTGACACATTACACAAGACAAATCATCAATTTTTTATGGCTGACAAGTCTGGAAATCATCAGACTGTTGAGCCGGGAGATAACAGTGTCAAACTTATGTAGTTTGACCTCAGCAGAAGTCAGGCTACAGTTACAGTTTAGTCAATTTAGTGATTCAGTGATTAAAGAAATGTTTGTATGTGTACCTAATAATGTACATATTTGTATGGTGCTACATTAGTGTGGGTCTGTGTCTTGCTGTTGATAACCATAAATCCATGGCGGACTGGTGGGTGAGGCAGTGGTTGGGAGAACTTTCTGTGTTTGTTCTGAGTATTTTCAGTATTGTCATGTTTCTCTTATAATGTCAGAGTGATGATTGTACTGTCATGGTTTGTTTCTTATGTTTTTTTTTGTCTGTATATTGGTCTAAAGCCCACCTTGAACACGAGAGGTTTCATCTCAAGGAGTTATGCCTTAATAAATTAAAATTGAAATTTTTTTAATCTGGCAGACTGTGACCCTGTAAAAACGGACTTGTGACCCATTTTGGGTTTGGACCCAGACTTTGGGATAGGCTGCCCTACATAAAAGCCCTGTCCTGCTTTAACAAACTGTTGCTGTCTGGCATCAGAGAGCCTTTAAAACTCCTGAAACAGACAGTTTAATAATTGTGCTCCCTCCAAACAGAAACTGGGCAGGTCTGTGGGCTGCTGAACTCTTCTGTCAAGTCCTCCTTTTTCATTCTTCACACCATTTACTCTGTCTGTTTTATGAGTGCTGCTGACTGTAGACCTGTGAAGGTCTTCAAGGAGTGACTGTCTGAATGTGTACACTGTTATCTGCAGCTGTACCATTCATCGTGTGTTACCCTTGACTTTGACAGCAGGCCACCTTTGAAGGGGGGTCATCTGAAACTAGAATGAATACTTGAGATATTTCCAGACAACTGGTTTCAGGTACTAGTTTGTTGAAAGCATCCAGAGGCTTTGATGAACATCAGGGGTCATATTTGTATGAAATGGAAACAAACTGCCATCATTGTTTGGACTGACATCAAGTACAAACCACTAAAGATAGAGCCCAGTGATTGTCTCTGTTGCATTCTGGTCTTATTGAGGAGTGTGGTAACATTTAGCCCTCAGATGTTTTCATATAGGGGAGGTGATGAGAGATATACAGCAGAGCTAAGCTGCTTTGTCAGTAGAGTCAAAAGTTGGGCCAGTTCTGGCCTAAAAGACATGATGGATCACTCTGTTAGTGCCTGGCTGCTGTGGTCAGAGTGTGCGAGAGACTGAGGGAATAATTCAGGAGGGTTTCTTGTGGAGAGAGGCCCATCAGGAGGACTTTAAATGAGAATTCAGATATTCTTAAACAGGCTGGGTAAGCACATAATTTAGGATGTAGATGACCAATGCAAAGGATGTATGTAGACCTGAGGATAAACTGCATTTTCATCATCAATGTGAAACAAAAATGCACAATGAGCCCATCACAGAAGATGCCTCTGACGTAATAAATAAATAAATAAATGAACATACACCCACCAATAATGTACCTCCCGCTGTGTAATCTACAACCTCTCGCCAGAGAGACAGGACACTAACTATCTGCTTTCTTGCTGTGCAGTCATAATATGATTCCTTGACCCTGAAAACCCATACATAGCACTCGGAATCATGATAAAATCATTGGTTAGACAGTTATTGAGCAAAAATGATCGTTCCGTAATGGCGGTTATTTGGATCACCACCATCTAATCATTTTTAGGTGGGCCATTACCAACATCTCCTGAAAATTTCAGCAAAATCTGTCCAGTGGTTTTTGCGTAATCTTGCTAACAAATAAACAAACAGACATACGCCAGCAAAAAGATAACCTCCTTGGCGGATGTAACTAAGGTGATGTTTTGAGAGAAGTTGTGACCCTGTTCTTTTTTTAATCTTTTAAAACTTTGTGTCATTTTAACTGTGATCTTAAATCAAGATCATGCTGTTTTTTTAAAGTGCGCGTGGCTCAACATGATCTTTAACCATCTCTCTCTCTACCTCTCTCCTGACCCACAACGTCACATAGCAATAGCTAATAGCTACAATAACACTGACACTCCATCACCATGTTATGTGTTACATAAATAAAATGATCCCGTGAACTCACTGCTGTACGGACAAAAGCTGCATAGATTGAGATTATATAAGACAGGTCTAAAACGAACGAGGGGCAGAGTGTATACGGTATATTAATTAACTGATTGGGCATCTCTGTCATTTCTCTGAAAATCAGTAATTATCCTGACCAATCATGTGCCTGTATGTGACACCCAGATAAACACCTGCTGGTTAAATTGTTTGGAAATATTTACCATACAGACGCCTGTTTGATGGGTGGGAAGAACTGGAGCTGATGTGGTGTTCAACCAGAAAGCCTCAAAACTGTTCAAACAAAGCCTCATGGTTTTATTGGTAAAGTAATTATTCATAAGAATGAAATTAAATATTAAATAAAATATTAGATGTCATACCTCTCCACCAAGGCCTGTTGTGGCCTCCACATCAGTTTCATATCATATTGGCCTCTGAAGTAGGAAAAATTGTCTTTATCTGCTCCAAACGGCTGTGAAAGACAAACCCAAGACTTTGTAGAAAGTCCTGATGGTTAAAATAGTTGTCCATTTTTAAATCCTTGCTGAAGACAGCTGGATTGCTGCACAGACCAAACATAAGAAGTGTTAGTGAGCCCTAACATGCGGATGATAACAGTTACATCATGATGTGTTCAATGACAGCTCAGAAAAATGACAATTTAACAAAAGAGATAAATATGTCAAATACAAATAAATAAAGACATTTTAAATTTGTTTAAAAACTTGATGAGTAATTCAAACTTTTGTGGGTTAATTTGTTAATTTTACTAGAACTGTAGTAGATTTTATTATTTAAGTCTCTGTTTCTAAACTGTATCAAGGATGTTTAATAAAGGTTTTTTTTTTTATTTAAAATTGCTGAAAGAAATGGTTAAGGAATAAAAAATAGCTTTGTCTTCCCATTAAATCTTTGCTGTTCTTGTAAAATGTCCTGGAAACACCTCAGAATGAGACCAAAAAAGTATTTTAATAGCCAAGGCTGTCAAAACCAAACTAAACAGAAAACCATGACCAAAACACTGAACCGTGGCCTCAATGTATTGTTGCATCCCTAGTGTCCCACATTTAAGTTATGGTTTCAGAACACTCTAGTGAAGAAGTGTGGTACTAAAAGTCGACATCAGAAGATATAACTCTCCTATTTGATTCACAATTTAAGACGTTAGTGAAATTTGCTTTACACAGTCAGTAAAGACTTAAAAAGGTGTAATTCTGAATGCTACATGATTTTAGGCACAATTCCAATGTGGTTGACCCCAGCCAGCTATTGAAATTAATTGAATAATTACCACAGAAAAAAAATTTTCTAGTTCTTCTCTGGAGAGAAATGTTTATGCCATCCTGGGTCTTCCTCCACTGCCCTCCTCTCCTCACTGACCTCTAAACACACTTCAGATGTGTGGCCTCTCCTCTGCTGTTGAGTCGGCTGGTGTTTTGTGAGAAGAGAGCACAGGGAAGCCTTTGATTTTTGCCAAAGCATGGTGCTGCTGCCTGCTATCAATTAATCAGAGTGGGGGTTAACTGGGGTCTGTAAGTGAAAACAGGTTGCGCTCAGTAGGCCATCAAAAGTAAAGAACTTATGTTCTCCAAAACGATGAAACTGTACGGACAAAGAGGAAGGTTTGTTATGAACTGAAGGAAAACAAGACCTTTGGCAAAGCTTTAACCTGGACCTCCTACGTTAATGAATGCCCGCTGATAAGATGTGACAGACTGAAATGCACTTAATGTTGTGCTTCAGTATATTCTGCATTTGAAGTTTGTTACACATTTTTCTCATATTTTTAGGAAGATGGGATCATGAAACACTGTCAGTTCACATCTTCAGAGCTCCTCTTTAGAGTCTAGTCTTTAGTTTAAAGTCAGAATATGGTTCTTCGGTGTAGTATGAGGTCAAATACTGTATCAAATTGTTCCGCTTATGTTGATTATAGCAAAAACATGGATCAAATCATCTTGACCACATAGACCAGACTGGATGCATGTCAGCATTTTTAGCGGTGGAACCACCAAAGTTGAATTGGCATATTGTCTCCTGTTTTACAAGCCAGTAAATCCAGTCTGATAGATTCATGAGAGCCACCATGCCAGGTTTCTTCCCAGAAATATACAAAGGGTAACAATCACTATAACACAGTGGGAGAGCAACACAAGCGAGGCCTTGAAAACTTAAAAAAATTATGTCCTATTTTCCAAAAAGCCCATTACAGTGAGAACAGCTTGAGAAAGTGGGGGCCCATCATTAACTTCAATATTTATTATGGTAGTTAAAAAATGAATCATTTATATCGACAATAACCCCCCTGAAAACAGTTATAAATTAAACTCATGATGGTAAAACTTAAAGGTTTTTACAGTGTGATCTGCACTGACATGATCTGTTACCTCTGCAGGGCCGATGAATGGGTGCTGAAAGGAATCTCAGGCTACATCTACGGTCTGTACCTGAAGAAGACATTTGGAGTCAACGAGTACCGGCACTGGATCAAAGAGGTAACAGTTTTTTATCACGACACCTTTTGATTTCACCAGAAAAGCAGATAAGAAAGTGGGAATAGACTGAGTTATGCTAGAAATTAAGACACTAGATACGAGTATGTTTGCATGCACAGAATTATGTTTGTAGCTCCATAAAGTCATTTAACTGGACCTCTGCCCTTGTCCTAAAAAGTATATCGACATGAACAAAATTATTGGGACCCTTCTGTTAAAGAGAGAAAAACATACAGTGGTCACTGAAATATATTGAAACAGACACAAGCAATAATAAATAAACCTGTATTTAAAATTAGCTAATGGAAATCAGACATTGCATTTGAATTAAAATCGAAAGGGTACCAACTCTTTTGTCCACGTCTGTATCTTGGCTGCTGTAGGTGTTAGTGTCCCACTTTCCTGCTGCAAGAATGCCTGGGCCAGTCTTTGTCCAATTCAGTGTTTGCATGCAAAAAAAGCCGGGGTATATCAGGGCTCCCACGCATCCTGGAAAACCTGGAAAATGACTGACCAATTTTCCAGTCACGTAAAACATATGGAAAATGAGGAAAAACATAAAATGTCCTGGAAAAGCTTATTTTGTCCTGAAAAATTATTCCTTAGTAGTGAACAAAAATCAAACATAGTAAAAGAAGTAAAATGTACTTGGTAACTAATGCACACTTAGCCATAAAATATGAGTAGAAAAAATACTGCAGTTTAAGGAGGAAAATATAAAAACTCAAAACAATGGTGACAAAAGGAATAATCAAAATGGCAAAATGAAATGTAGGCTACTTAAACAGTAAATCAACAAAATCTATTTATAAAAAATTTCAGTAAATTAAGATAAAAGAAATAAGTATAAACCATGAATTTATAATAATAAGACACTACATGAAAGCCAGACTAAAAAGATAGCTAGCAGACAATGTTCAGCTATGGTGGAGCTAGCTAGAGATGTTGGCCATCAACCATTAATCTTTTTTCTAGATTAACCTGAGAATTGCCCACACCAATATTGTAACTTCAGTCAGTTATGTGACTCTGAAATCTGTTGGTGTCATTGTGCTATTCTGTGGTAAACTTGTCATAATTTCTAAGAATGTCAGATATTTCATAGATTTGTTACAGCCATAGACTTCACGTGTAATCAGACCTCTGGGGTGGAAGAGGCATAAGCTTAGCAATGTGGGTAAATGTACAAAATGTAAGGTACAACTGTAGAAAAGGACACTGCAAAGTGTGTGAGTGCGCATGTGTGTGGGTGTGTGTGTCAGGGGGGGACATCCTGGAAAAGTCCTGGAAAAAGATTTCTAGAAAAGAGTGGGAACCCTGTATATGTATTTATTTAGTTATTTATTGTTTATTTGACATGGACACACAGTAACATTGATGCTGTGATCTTTAAATATACACAGGTCCCAAATGCACTGCTGTAAGTGTTTATAGCACACTGCTAATTTTCAACACCAGTCCATGGGAGGCTTTTAAAGATTAAAATTGTACAGAGAGAAATTTATGAAGAATAACAGAGATACCCATGACACAGTTCATTAGAAAATATTTCAGAATTAAAACATCCAGAACAGACTCGACACCTTTAACGTTGTAGCACTGTCTAAGATAGAACTGCTGAGCCTGTGCCATTTTTGCACAGGCATAATTCAAGAGTTGTATTTTAATTCAGAGAGTATAAGAAAGTATTTTTGTTAATGTTTTGTGAAAATAGCACAGCTTTCAGTGTTGATAAAGGCCAGTAGTTCTCATTTACTTTCTATTGTGCCCTGACCTGGACTGTTCAGTGTATCTTTTTTTAGATTGCCAGCCCTAATGTCACCAAGTTGTGTCGGGCTACCTTAAAAAAAATTCAGCATAATTTCAGGCAAACCATTGTTTTAGCGTGTTTTTCGAAAGACCAATTTCTGTCAGACTAATACACTGAATCTGCTTTTTCTGCATGTTAGAAACTGTTAAAGCAACGACTACTAAGTTGACAGCTGGCTCAGGAGACCACAATAATAGGAGAAAATGCTACATCTAAAGTACATTTTGACATTTGATTTTCTGTGGTAATTTTTAGACATAACTTAAATGGATGTACATCTAAAATATACAGCCAACTGTCATTATTTTCAGATCTGGAGACTAATTTAAAGCCAAAGTGATCAATAACAGAGGTGTATTGTTTAAGGGAAGACAACCAAGCACAGGCATAATCAGTGGGCAGATAAATCAAGTAACAAAGTGATAATTTCCTACTGACTTGTGAACAAATTTCACATAAAAAAATATTGAATTCTTTGTAAAAAACCTTTTTTTTTCTTTTCTTAAGTTTTTATCATTCTTGTATTTAGGGATGCACGATATTGGATTTTTGCCGATATTTATCGCTTTATTGCTGATACGATACCGATGTTACTGGTCAAGAGCACAAGCCCTGTACTTAACAAAAATGGACTTGTTTCTGTCAGTGTTAACAGTATATTTTTGTGAAGAACAGATGTAAAGAAAAGAAAAACAGCATTTAACTCTTGCAAAAATGAAACCCTTGATTTTTAAATGTACCCATGCAGTGATGAGAAGGTGTATCAATATGGTACATTTGTGTAATTTGCCAATATTCCAGCCAATGTATGGTTGATAAGTGTAGCCGATATATCAGCTGTAAATATCTGCAAAAATTTCAATATAGTCCGATACTGAGACTTAACTTTTTAGACTGATAACTTGAAAAGAATGATCCACTTGTTCTGTGAAGTAAACCAAGTGACTGATTAATCAATTGTTTTGCAGGAGTTGGACAAAATCGTGGAATATGAACTAAAGATGGGAGGAGTTCTGTTGCACCCAACTTTCGGTGGAGGCAAAGAAAAGGACAAGTAATTCAATTCATATCAACTTTAATCCTTTTGCAGAATTTTCACTCACTTGTCGTACATGAATGCCATCCTCACCAAACCTCCTTCTCCTCAGTCCAACCCCTCACCTTCACTTCTCCATCAAACACCCCCACACTCTGTCCTGGGAGTACTTCAAGATGTTTCAGTGCAAGGCTCACCTGGTGATGAGGTTGATAGAGAACAGGATCAGCATGGAGTTCATGCTGCAGGTGACTACAAGCAGCCCTCTTTGTTTCAGTTTAAACTGATTAACAAGACGATACAAGAGAAAAGGGATGAATGATTTGTCTTGTGCTGTAAATTCAAAGGTTTTCAACAAGCTGCTGAGCCTGGCCAGCACAGCCTCCTCTCAGAAGTACCAGAGCCACATGTGGAGCCAGATGCTTCTGTCCACTCACGCCTTCCTCAAATCCATCTCCAACGTCTCTGGCAAGGACATTGGGCCCCTCATCAAACAATGGGTGTATCCTTTTTTAATAGGGTTGTTTAGATGAAGTCTTACTCCAGCCCGTGACTCTGAATTAGACAGTTTTTCCTCAAGAATAGCCGTCATCAAAAAACATGTAAGGCACATCGCAGGTCCAGCTTAGAATAGGATTGTGCAGCTTTTGATATCATGTTATGTTCAATGAATTTAATCGTTTTATGTTTTTCATATTTAAACACAAAATATAATTTAATTCCAGGAAAAACACATTGACAATCTGTTTTGCCGATTGAAATTGTCAGGGCTATATCTTACTTTTTGCACTGGCAACATTATGCATGCTATTTTCAAACATGCCAACCTTAAAGAAAAGCTCTGGGTAACCCCGCAGAAAACTCCCAGACTTTTTTTTTTTTTTAATGTACATTTGTCCCTTAGAGCAAAAGGATTTTCAGCAGTTTTCCAGTCTGTCAGTGAAAACAAAGGCATAGGGCAGAATATTAGGGTGCCAGCAGGGAAGTCGTACTCCAACTGAGCCCATTTTTTATGATTTTTCCGTTCTACTGATTTAAATATTGATTCATTTAATGCCGCAAGACGTGCAGTGTTTCCCACAGCACTTCATATTAAAGAAGCCTCTTAACAAAATGCTTCCTCCATTTTACCAGGATTACAAAAATGTAACAACTTTTGTATATGTATTTTTTTATTAAAATGGCATTCTACTTTTAAAAAGCCTCAAAAATAAATGTGCTGCTTCTTTCTGACAAACCACAGACATTTCAATATGAACTATTCAGGATGTATTTCACAAGTCCATCTGAGCAAGAGCCCATAGAAAGTGTTTGGAAGAAGGGCGGAAACTTTTAAATATAGCCTTTATTGTCATTATATCACAGTGCTACGCAAATGTCAAAAACTTCACCTTAAAGTGCAAGACATGCAGACTTACAAAAACTAAGAACAAGACAAGAATAAGAAGCAAATGCATTCAAGTAGTGAGTAGAGATTTAAGTATTATGTGTGGCATGCTGTGCATAGTACAGAATATTAATGAACATATTCAGCAGAAGAAATGAATATGTACAACAGCAAATCAATATTGCTGCATAATAACAAAGCCAAAAAAACTATGTATGTAAATTCATACATTGTGGTTTTTTATATATTGCACAGATGGAAAGAATAGGCAATGTATACACCAGGGGTGTCCAAACTATGGCCCAGGAGCCAAATGCAAAAATGAATCAGTTGGATGAATAAAAACATTTAAAGTACAGCAGCACTTGCCATCAATCATGCACAATTTTTTGCAGTATTTGTTTATCACAAGGTCCTGTGTACCAAGTATATTGCATTATTCATCTTGAGACACCAAGAGTCCCCCTTAATTTTGGCACATTCTTGCATCTTACTCTTGTTTTGTGTCTGACGATGAAGATGAGCTGTCAGTGTCCCCCATCTCTGCTGCTCAGAGGGTCATTCTCACCCTGACCTGGGCTGAATCCAGTGATAGTCCGGGCTATCTCTCTCCAAAACCTGTTGTTAGAGAAGCAAAGATATATTTTCCAAGGAGAAATGTTTTTAGTATTGATCTTTGTTCTTCATTTAATGAGGAAATGATATCCAACTCTGATAAAACTGCTACTGAAGCAGGTAGCATCTATGCTAATGTGTACACGGGCAGGTCAGTGCCCCTGTAGACTGAACTCAATCATTTCAGCCTGAAGCTTTGCAAAATAAATCTGATCCAGCCTCACTGCAGAGGTACCCCTTTTTGTCCAAAGGCAGCCCTGGTTTGTACTCAAACATACATGAACAGCACCTTTGCCTGTAACCTGTTAATTCCTTTGGACTCTTCGTGGTTATTCTGTGTACAGGTACAGGTTTTAGTCTTAACTCTGTTTTCTCAGAGACCAGAGTGCTGTGGTGAAATTCTTCGGCAGTTTTGCCTTCAACAGGAAGAGAAATGTGCTCGAGCTGGAGATCCGGCAGGACTACACATCATCTGGGACTCAAAAATATGTGGTGAGCATTCAGCAGGAGTGTGTGGAATGGGTCTGCCTCAGATAGGAGCACATGAACGTAATATGGATTTTACTTTTCTCAGAAATATACACATCAAGAGATTACTTTCATACCTTTCATACCCTAGGCTTGCCTGAGGGCACACCATTGTGTTTCGGTGTGCCTCGGGAATTTGTCCAACCAGAGGAAACCACCACCAAATACTCTTTTGAGATGAATTCATGTTTGCATTAACCTTTAGCACCTTCTTCTGCAGTGAACAGAACTAGGAGGTGGAGGATTTTATAAGATTTTTATTTTAAGATTTATAAGATCTCCTGATTTTGTGAAACATGATCTGACAGGTTTGAAAGTATTGCTAAATAATTGACATTTTTACCACATTTTCTAATTAGTTTAGCTTTTTATTGGATAGGTTTTTCAATAGTGATCCCGTTTTCTTTTGGATTTGATTCGACTTTAGGTTTGTATAAACTTTCACAGACCAATGAGATTTTGCAATACATGTTAAAGGGGCTATTCTGCTTTTCTTAATATGGTGAGCGCTGAGATTTTGGATTGATATTAGGTGTTCCCTGAGGAAAAAAATGTATGAAAACCATTGTCCTAGATGGCTCAAACTATTAATAAATTATAACGTCATTGACACCTCAGGTCAGTTTTGATTATCTTTTTTTTTTTTTCTCTGATGACCATTTAGACTCTGTTGCCACCATTATATGAACTGATTTCATTATGGTATGATCTGTTCCTGTTTTTATTTAAAGTGATTTATTTAACTGCTGAGAAAAGTATGTGTTTACAATTACGCTTGACTTCAAATATTGCACACACATTTCTGCTCTTCCAGTAAAGTCCTCCCATGAACAGCGGACTCTCAGCGTTTGTACGAGTGCTTGAAATCCTTAAAAATGTTGTATTTTAAAGGTTTTGAAAGTCCTTGAATTTTGGACAAGAGCTCAAAAGTGCTTTTTAATAGGGATGCATGATATTGGATTTTTGCTGATATCTGATATGCTGATATTTCTGAACTCATTATTGCAGGTATTTTTTGCACTTAAGAATGTTGTCTGCGCCTTACTATAATGTACCTATTTCTGATTCTGTGACATTTTATTTGCATTGGAAACAGAAAAAGGAACAAGAAAAGCAACAGTGTTTTCTCATTAAACAATAATATTGCTGTGTTAATGTAGACATGAAGTGAAGTTGAGGTGAAGCATTATGTTACATTAAAAAATTCTGACATTCAGCTGATATAGGGGATGTACTCGGACGATATGTATTGCTGATATAAGGACTGTAAATATCTGAAGAATTTTTCATATCTGCTGATACAGATATTGAACTTCTTCAGCTGTTATCTGCTAATACTGATATCAAGCTGATAATATTGTGAATCCAGACTATATTTTCTCGTTATAAATACCAGGCTAAATAGTTTGCACTTGCCAGCACGGTGGCACAGCAGGTAGTGTCACAGTAAAAAGGTTGCTGGTTTGATCCCTGGGTCGGGCCCGGCCTTTCTTTGTGGAGTTTGCATTTTCTTTGCTTGCATGTGTGAGTTCTCTCTGGACACTCCGACTTCGTCCCACAGACCAATAACTGCTGATTAAGTTGATTGGTGACTACCAACTGCCCTTAGGTGTGAATGTGAGCATGAATGGTTTTCTGTCTCTCTATGTGGCCCTGTGATTGGCTGGTGACTGATTCAGGGTGTACCCTGCCTTTCGGCCAATGTCAGCTGGGATAGGCTCCAGCCCCCCTGCAACCCTGAAAGGGATAAGTGGTGTAGATAATGGATGGATAGATAGTTTTCACTTGAGGGCTCGATAGAGAAACAAAATAAATCTCAGCAGTAATCACTAATCAAAGCTCTGAGAAAGCCTCTTCGGCCCCTCTGACAGACGGTGTGTGTGTCGGTCTGTGATTGACACCTGTCAGTCTTTTGCTGTGGGAGTCCGCCCACTGAACCTTAATTCATAAATACCAACATTTACAATGGAGAGAGACTGTGATGACTGGACAGGACGTCAGAAATACACAACAGAAGTCAGAGTTCAGAATACAGCAGCAGGGCAGAGCAGAGCTTTAAAATATGATCACAATTTACACCCTTACTTCATTGCTTAGAAAACATGCTGAAAAGCATATCAGTAGCATTGAGTAAAGAGTCAGAGGAGCACTGTAGCACTCAAAAGTAAATATGAAGCAGTGTCACTACATGCAGGATGATTATACCGTAGAAAGAAAGCTGCAGTGTTTCAGCTCCATATCCCACCGCAGCACGATGTGTGGATGCTTGAGAGACCCAATGGTGATTGTTTTGGAGGAGATGATCAACAGAACTTTGATGATTTGCAGTGAAAAAACACTTTCAAATGTCCAGAGGGGATTGGAGTCTGTGTTACTCTCCTTGCCGTCAAATAACATCACACAGCAGCAGCTGTTTTATCTATCCTGTCAAGGCTCCTTTTTATGGTTTCACACCGATTGCACAGCCCCCCCCTCTCACCTCAGTGAATTACCCAGGCTATTCACCGCTGCATTCACACTTCAGCTCAGTCTGGGGAGGATGAAATACTACAGGGGGCCCGAGAAAATTACCTGGATAAAGTCTGGGTGAAAAAACTCGGCTGCTTATGCTCACACTTACGGCTCACCAACGTAAAGTTCAGATAATTTCAGGGTTTTTTTCTTCCAAGTGTGAATGGGGTTATAGGGATCATAAAGGAAACCACTTTTTTAAGTGTATGTTATGCAGAAAATTAAAAAATGTGACATAATTTGAATTGGTCTTTGGCCTGTATTTTAGGTAAAAAATCTAAGGAAAGACAGTTTTTTGTGTGGGAAATTAATCTTATGTTGACCAAATAATTTAAGTGTAAAATTTACAAACGTTGCTTTTTCCTTTAATTAATCATCCATCTGTGTACTTTTGTTACAATAGACAATTAATTTTAATGTCATCTCTTTTAGTATGATCATGTAGTGAATGCATCCTGAAAGTGCTTGAAAAGTGCTTGAATTTCACCTTGTGCTAGGTGTACGAACCCCGGACTCTATGATATAGAAGCACCACAACGTGATCTATTCATACTGACTTTGTGTGAAGTAAACGTGTATTTCCCTGCAGGGTCCCATCAAAGTGACAGTGCAAGAGCTGGATGGATCCTTCAACCACACGCTGCAGATCGAGGAGAACAGCCTCAAACATGACATCCCCTGTCACTCCAAGAGCCGACGGTATATTCAAGTGCTCACTTTTTTAAGAACATATTGTTAATGGATGAAGGTGATGTAATTATAAAGAGAGTTTGGGGTCTGCAACCTCTAAACCTGCACAAAGGAGATGGAACAAAAATTCAACAAGCCCTAATTTTCCTGCCAATGGATTAATGTGAAACAGCACTTTTGCATTGTAACAGCATTTTAACTTTAAATGACATTGGCTGCTTCTGTTCTTTGGATGGAATTAAGCTGCATCAGCATTAGTGACATATAAAATTATATAAAGTTTGGCAAGCTTGTTTGGATCCAGCACATTAATTTTGGTTTTGGCTCTCAGCGATGTCTTAACTGGCACAGCTAATAGTCCTGTCACCTCCCAGCGTACAGTCACAGATAAACTTAAAGAAACAAAGAGCCTTTCACTGAGAAAAGTGATGTTTAATGGTCAGAAATCTGATAGTATATTATTTGTAGTAATTATGTGGTGGCTGTACTGCTGTATCATAAAAGTCAATACCCTCGAGTCCTTTACTGTAAGCCCTGTCGTCAATTTTCATTTGACTCTGGTGGTCCTACATCGTCTCCTGATTTATTAATCCAGCGTGCATTGATTCTGTTCGTGCTGTTTTTCTCCCCGGTCCTCTTGTTTCTCTTCTAGTCAAACAAAACTGTGGTTAAGAGTATTCACAAACATACTGTGGTAGGGAATTTGCCTCTCAAGTTTGTAATGAATATCTGATTATTCTGTTGTTTTGTTGCAGAAACAAGAAAAAGAAGATCCCTCTGATGAATGGGGAAGAAGTGGACATGGATTTATCTGCTATGGAGTAAGACTTCACTTCTGTACTGTCCCAAACATTCTGTGAAACCCTGAGTGAAAATGTCTTTTAAAACGTTAACAAAAACTTTAGAGGGAAAATTCCTCATTCATAAATACAAATTCTTGTCCTTTATATCTGTATCATAAGTTCGTTCTTAATTGGAAATGGTTTTTAAAGGGAAAGGCACAATTTTATGAAAAAGTGCACATTTTTGATAAGGCTGCTGAAAACCCTCTTCTTTTACAATGCATCATTTTACATCACTAAAGGGTTTAAATCAATGTTCAGTAGTAGAATTTTAGCAGTCTCTAAATATTATATTTGTGTTATTTTAACATTTTACCCTTGATTTTACCTATCTGTAAGATGGGTTAATAATATGTTTGATTTTGTTGCATAAATTCATGTTTAAGAAGACATTTATTTATTTATTACACTGTTTCCCCACCATTAAAAGCATACCCTATGAGTCTGAACAATATCTGGTAAAAGTAATAGTGCAACATTCTTTGCTCCTGCGATGTGTGTTGCTATTTGTAAGGACAGTTTCCAGATAAATGTGGGGTTTTTTTTATGTATGTAAGCGTCTTAACAAATGCTTCTTTGTCAAGATGTTCATTAAAAAGGCATACAGTGTACCAAGTATTTTTAGAATTATATTTAAAGAAGACTAAAGCAAGAAAAACAAAGACTCCATTTGGCATAGTTGCTCAATAAAGTGTAACACTGCTGTTTCAGTGACAAGCATTGTCTGAAGCTTTGACTTTAAATGTGCAGAAAACACAAAACTGTATGCATGGTCTTTGAATAATCCCTCTGATATTGACATCAAACAGGCTTTCATTGCAGGTATAGTTTGGAAATATAAAAATTGTTTAACTTGACTCACCAGATGGACCGTTCGATATGTTTTACTAGTCCTTCTGGGATCGAGGCATAGAAAGTGTTTGAGGATGGGAAGAACCTTTCAAAAGCCTATCTGGCAGGTGATTGGATGATGGTTCTGTCTGTCACATTCATTACAGGCCAATCGGATAAAGTAGCAGGCGGATGCTAATGCCAGGCTCTAAAGGACCAAACGTGAGCCGCTTTGTAGAACAAATTCTTGGCAAAACATGTTAGAACTGGAGCAAAAACTATCCTTTCCACAGAGAAGTGAATTGTGTTATTTCTTTTTCATTTAATAAAGAAACGCGGTCCAGATCTGATAGAACTGCTACTGAAGCTGTTAGCATCTATGCTAATATCTGTGCGAGCAGTCACTTACTGCTGTCGTCTAGCTCATAGCTCCCACCTCCCATCTCTTACTGCTCTAAAGTACCCTGATTGGGCCGCTCCACTTTGAGCTACTCACAGTCATCGTAGTTTGGTGCTTGGATAGATGGATCTGCCTGATTTCAGACAGAGCTGATCTCGGTCACTCTGGCTGGTGTTTCGGCTCGTGCTGTCTAGCTCATTTAGCCCGAACTATCCCTTTAAAATGAGGAACTGCCAGCATTACCTGTACAGCCATGTTTTCCAGCATGCTTTGTGCTTTTTAGCAGCTACTTCAAATAATCAATAGATGGAGTCAGATTCTGAATCACATGAGGATGGGGAAGTGTGTAATGTCAGAGGTTGGGCTTGCTCTCATATCAGCACTTGCTGAGGCTTTTGGTAGATTATAGCACTCTAAAAATAGTCTCCCATCATTTAATACAGATGTAAAGGTAGCTGTTGTGTAAAGGACACAAGGACACAGACAAAAAAGCTCTTAAGATGGTTTTCCAGCTAAGATTTTGACCATTTACAAAGCCTCGAACAGCAGCTGGACCTGCATGATTTAACGTCTGTAATCTAGCAGATCCATCTCGCCAAGCTCCAATCTACAACGATTGTGAGCGGCCCAAAGCAGGACGGTCAATCAGAGTCCTTTAGAGACAACAGCAGGAAGTGACTGCACTTGCAGGGATTAGCATAGATGCTAACATCTTCAGTAGCTGTTTTATCAGATCGTGACCACATTTCTTTATTAAATGAAAAACAAATGACAACACTACAAACTTCTCCATTGTAAGGATATTTTGCTCCACTTCTGCTTGTTTTATGAAGTAGCTCACCTTCTGTAGTGCAGTAGTTTCCATCCAATCACTTTCTATGGACTCTTATCCCGATGGACTAGTGAAATATATTGATCTGTCCATCTGGTGTGTTAGGTTACATTTTACTGACATGTTTTATAATCTACATGTTGATTTTAATGTGTAAAGTACTAAAAGATCTGTGTTAACCAGGTGTAAAAGTTTTAACTTGCTTTTATGTCCTCAGCGCTGACTCTCCTCTGCTCTGGATCCGCATTGACCCCGACATGTCCATCCTGAGGAAGGTGGAGTTTGAGCAGGCCGACTTCATGTGGCAGTACCAGCTGCGCTATGAAAGAGACGTGGTCGCTCAGGTGGGCTCATAGCAAGAATGTCTTCCTGGTTATAGTGGTATACCTTTAATGGTTGAGGATTTTGCTTTTCATCTCATTTTCAGATTGTACTTGTAGAACATTATATAGAATTTGGCTTCTGTTGTGATTATAAACCCTAATTGCCACCAAGTATCTGATTGGATATCTTTGACCTTAATATGACTTTGCCTTTTTTCACCCCCAAAATCTTAAACATTGTAAAGCAGCAGCTAATGATTGATCCAATCCTTTTTGATCTTAAGTCACCTTTCCAATTGATTTTTACACCTTAAAGAGGTTGTGTTACGCCTTAAATCAGGTCTGATTGCAGTCATTGGATCAGGCAGGTCCAAGGTTATGCACTGTTAGTATTTCAGATCGTATTATTGTTGTTTCATGCATTTCAGGGTTGACTTAATCCAGCCTGTATTTCTTTTTTATAACTGTATCTGTCATTGTTTGTGGTATTGTGCTGTTGTTGTGTCTTTATCTTTGGTTTTATGTTTTCCTTTTATGTTTGGAATTTTGAATGAAAATTAGCATTGTGCTAAATATTTATGGTGGTATTGTATGGACTCCCAAATTATTATACATTTATCAATATGCACTGTCCTATCCAAATAAGCATTTAAATAAATAAGCGATCCTTCTGCACTGTACTCAGAGGCAAAATGACTTTAACTCTGCATTCAAGAACAGCGCCTGTTATGGTCCAGCTCCTGTTTGAATGTCTTTTATATGGGCACAGTTTGCTAACCTTGCAATGCAGCAGGATTAGACAGATACTGTGTCTGTCATCAGGCAGATCTGTCAGTGGAAGTGATCGTTACCGGTCAGAAAATGACTGGGCTTTTCAGCAGCCTTTAAACAACTAGGAGGCATTAGCTAGGGATGGGAATCACGGCGTTCCTCATCATACGATACAATACACGGTCCATGATAGTGATATAGTAACACTGCAGCGATTCTGCAATAACTGAAATATTGCAAAAAAATAATGTAACAAATGTCAAAGTAATCGATTTTGTCTGTCCCTTCAATATTGTAGAAGCTGAAGTGTATCCATACTTTGGATTTATAAGTGGCTGGGGCATCCTTCAGTGTACTTTTCTTCGTGCTGTTGTCCAACATGTTCGCTCTGTAAACTTTCTCTTCTTTGGCTGGTAATTTCTGTTGAAGTTTCACTCATTCAAGTGTGTAGCGCCCCCTTGAGGAGCCATTAAGTAGCATCTCAGGGAGAAAAACCAAGAAGGACGTACAGCATGTTTAGAGGCCCCACATTTTATTCATTAAAATGTTGTTATTTGGCACCAGCATATCAATAATCATATCTCAGGTGGAAGGACGATAAACCACCCCCAACAGCTGTGAGAGTGGTTTAGTTATTCGGAAAGCAAGAAGTGACTGCAAACTTCTGGCTGGCCTTCTTTAAATCTTCTGCCTTCCAAAACCAGTTTTCATGGAATTTTGCCCAGATATGTAAGTGAATATACAGTGAATGTTTTAGACAGTCCGTCTTGTGTGTCAGGCTAACTGGCCACAAAATAAAGGACACGGTTGAATGTTGTTTTGGGAGCTCTGCTGCAGCACTGCTAATGCTGGTGCTGCTAACTGCAGATGAGACCCAAACATGCAGGGTGTGAGTATGAAGTCCAGGCAGCGATGAGCTACTTTCATACTCTTGGTGTCATCACAAGGATGGTAGCTTTTCAGATGGTGAGAGATTTGTTGTGTTTTCCATCCTGGTTGGCACCAACTGTAGACGTGTTTTGCTTTGTCTGGTCTGTGCTGCTTTTTCATTCTCTGAACTGTTCAACACAACAAATGTTGAGGCACGTTTCTTTAACAAGGATGTCCTTAGATTGGAAGAGTTTGATTACAGGTCCACCATGACCTTCACGTCGCTCCGATCCACTTTCACTTTTTTATCTCCTTTTCTCTGATTGTACTTAGTGGGCATACACAACATGCAGACTTTGAAGTCTTCTTTTGTTTTGGTGAAAGACAACGGCATTAAGGCTGCATTAGCGCCACCCAAGTTGGAGCATGGAGCAGAGTAACTACACAATTAGAGAAACACACCGACTCAAAGCTTTTGTGTATGATCTCTGCCATGCTCTATCGAGTAAATACACCCAAAGTTCATCACAGTCACTCATGTAGTTTTATCGTGATCCCGTTTCAAGATTGTTTTGTCACCCAGTTTTCTCTCCATTATCAATAAAGACAATCAAACACAAAAGACATCTTATGAAAAATGAAAGTAGTAAATATATAGAGTTAAGAAGCTTGGAGCAGAGAATTCTGGATATTTTACTGTAAGAAATACAACATTTAAATTAGCAAGTTCCTCATCGTTTTTACCATCTTACATCTTTTCACCAGGAGGAGGCAATATCGGCACTGGAAAAGTTCCCAACTCCTGCCTCCAGATTGGCTCTGACTGACATCCTCGAGCAAGAACAGTGTTTCTACAGAGTCCGTATGCAGGCCTGCTTCTGTTTGGCCAAGGTATGTGTCACTGGATCTGCAAGTTAATTTTAAAGTCTCAGTTAGACGATATGAAGCCTTGAGGCTGCAGGTCAGCCTGGCTGCAATAAGGGAACTCAGAATGGCAGAGTGACTCTAAAGGATATACTTCAGGGTCTTCTCTGTAACAAATGGGTGAAATTTTGAGATGAACTCTTGACCCACTCTTTAAATGAGTGTTTGTGGGAGCAGATAAACAAAGAGTTACTTTTGAAGCTTTTTCTGTGTCACGGGCCCAACAGCAATTTAGTGAAATGAATATTTAAACCATGTTCTTTTCTTTGGCTGAGAAGAAATTCAGGAAATGTCTCTCATGCCAGAGCGGTTTCAAATACTAGTTGAATCGGTCAAAATGTAATTGAAGCCGGATCACTGAGCAGGCCAGGGCAATTTCAGGCAATTTGAGCCTGTCAGTGTTGTTTAATCCAAGCAGGCACGGTAAAGATCGGAGACTGGGGCAAGCTCCCAAGTGTCTGTCCTTGTAGGTGTACAATAGGTGAAAGTAGGACACAAAATGCTTGATGTGTTGGCGAGAAAATGGAGCCTGATTCATTCATGATAGACCGGCCTGGTCCCCACTATAGAACCAAAACACTGAACGTGAGCAGTGGGCTTCCACAGGAATGCTCACATGTATAAGGGGTCAGATTTCTGTGTATTTTTAGCTTGACAAAAACCTGAGGAGCTTCAATAAGAGGGCTTCCTTTCTATGACTGAGTTCTTTATTGGCAGACTTTTAAGAGATAATAATAAGAATAATAACTTTATTTATATAGCACCTTTAAAAACAGATGTTTACAAAGTGCTTAAACAGACAAAACAAAGGCAGAAAAAGACAGAACTCTGGAGACAGTAAATCAAAAACCAGACCTAATGAGTCAGACAGCATGACACAGAGGGTCATGTAAAATAAAACAACAAAAGGAAAGAAAATGGTAAACTGGAAACACCTGAAGTACTATCTGAATATACTAAATTAGTACAGCTTAATATGTCAACATGTGCATATGAAGAACATTCATAAAGAAGGTATAATGATAAGGAGACGATAAAAGAATAAAAAGATGATCGATTTATAGAAACATAGACAAATAGATAACAGTTGGTAGTTGACGACATCACATCAGGAAGATGGAAAGAAGAGGGTAGATAGAGGACGGATTAAAAAAGGGAGTATATTAAAACGTAAGAGGATAGTAAAAACAAGATTAAAACGATGAGAAACTGATGAGGAGAGTAAGAACAGCAGAGATTAAAAATACTTTCATTTGTTATTGTAAAATAAGTATGGAGATAAATAGAATTAAATAAATAACAAGGTTGATAAACAAGAATGTAAGCAATTTAAAAAAGCATCATGTAAAAGCAAGTCTGAATAAGTGAGTTTTAAGATGTGATTGTGAAAAGTAGGAGAAGGAAAAGTGAATGTAGATAAAAAAAGGCTGGCAGCAGAAGGCGGCAGCAGAAATGTATTTAATGAGTGTACCGACACTGAACTGCAAACAACACAATACTGTAGTAGGGTTGTCATGATACCCGAAGATTTGGCCATCCTAAGTGTGTGGTTTTAAATTTCCAGGCCTGGTAGTTTTGTTTTTGTCTTCTCTGTTAAATCTCATCAGATGTGTCAGAGGTCACACAAATGTTGTTTAGGTGGTTTGTGGTGTGGAGCGCCTCAACAGAAAACAATCTGCTCGGGTGTAATTTGCTCTGGAAATAATAAACTTAAAATGGCCAAACAAAGTCTTGAAGCATGCAGACCGTTAGGGGGAGGGAGATGTAGAGAAATGTGAAATGATTTGTAGATGAAAGGAAATGGGGAGGAAAGGAGGGGAGGACGGTAAGTGTAGGAAATGGGAGTGAAACAAAGGTTCCTCAGTTTCCTCAGAAGTCTGAAACATGCGTGTCAGCTCTCTAGTTTCTTATTTTTGTTTCTTATGATTATTCCTTCTGTCATTCTCATTTTGTTGTAAACTTTTCTTTATAACGCTGCATTTTGAAAACAACGCTGACTTCCCTTTAGCAGGCCACCCATCAGTTTAACTCTTTCTGCTCTGAAGCTCCGTCGGCTGAATAATCTTATTCTGCAGCCACAGGAAATTCTCTATTCTCTGGATTTGGTCTCTTCCAGCTTTAACCCCACTAGATTTCCGCCATCCGGGTTCCACCTGAACCAATATTTTTCCAGCATGATAAACTGAGTGGAGGTTGAGATGGCAGCACTTCACTTCTTTCATCAAGTTGCTGTATTTGGCCACGGAGCCCCCAACAGACTCCACTGTAATGGCTTTGGTTTAAACGTACACATTCATATTGTCACACACTTCAAAACGTACATAAACACACACACACTCACATACTTACTCACCCACACTGACCACAAAGTAAATTATGACTGCCTTTAACCCTGAGCTGCATTGTGGTTGATCAGAAAGGCGTTTTCTTGCTTGTTTTTGGTAGAAAATGTGGAGAGAAAGAAGAAAAACAGCCCCAGGTTCAAATGAGAAAAACTGGCAAAGTCATTCATGCCTTAAAAACTCTCACACTAAAAATACAGATGTGTGCTTTAATGTGTGTACGCTCACACGCAGAAACATTGTGGTGTATGTGCCCCCCTTTATTTACTTAACCAAATGACAACATCCTGTGTCAGTGACCCTTGGCCCCATATTACACATTAACATAAATTCCCCAATATCCTGTTAAAGCCAAAGAACGCTGGAGCCGTTGAACTCCATACCTGAGGAAACCTTGTGTGCTTCTCGTGTATGTTTGGCTTTTTCTTTGTAGTTTTGTTCTCACCACAAAAATTATAATAAACAGAAAGGACATTGTTACTCAACAGACATTTATGTTTCATTAAGTTTGTTTTCAAGGCTCTACTAAACCTTTGTAACTCATTCTCCCATGAACATTTTACAATCCACATAAGGGTCAACATTTTTTATTCTTTGATCCTTAGTGGTACCACCTGCTTCAGTACAGCATGATCCTTGTCCTTCTAAGTTGTTAGTGCTTCCATACTAACTGTGGGCAAATAGTTTGCCTGATTATAGAAAAGAAGAAATTAACAAATGTTATTGCTTGTCCAGAACTTTTGCTTTTGTTTTTGTATATCAAAATTAAAACTGTAATACAGTGAAAACTCTGTTTGCACTGCAGCAATCAAATATGAATCTTTACAACTAGAATTATCTGTGATGTCTGGAGGTGTCCAACAGGGAAAGCAAAGTGTTGTGTTAGGGGAAAGGCTGGGTTGTTTTATTGTGGTAAAATATTATGACTTGAAGAAAAAGGTAGATGTTTTTATCAGTATTCAAAGTCACACTGACCAAGGCCTTAAACCGTCAAAATATCTTGAGTTTGTTCACAATTAAAGCAAATCCTGTAATGATTTTTTTAGTGTCATGTTCACAAGCAGAGGGGAAAATGAGACCATCCATGAGGTTGACAGAGATTGTATCATTTTAAAAACGTGGTAGAAAAACATTGCAGACAGTAGACAGTGAAGAGTTTCCTGGCAGTTTTTGTTCCTGAGAAAATAAGAAATGACTGAAATACTGGATGCCAATGACTTCTATTTTTGTTGTTTTGATATCAAAAAATGTTGGATTTGTGTTAATATTGAGGATGCATAATATTAACAGCATGGTATCGTAACTGCAAATATTAGCTGAAAAAGCAGAATATCAGTATCAACAGATATATAAAATTTTGGACTATATTTACAGCCATAAATATTAGCCATATGTCAATCTATGTATATTTTGGCTGTAAAACCCACAGAATGTGTCAATGTAGCATAATGCTTTACTCTATCTCTGCTGAATGTTTACATTTTAAAAACAATAGTGTCTTCTATTAGAGAATGAAATATTGTTTTCCTTGGTCCAGATCAATTTCCAACACAAATAAGTTGTCACATTGAGAGGAACAGGTCAATTTTAGAAAAGTAGGTACTTCATACTCTTTCCAAAAACATACCAGTATCAATATTGTATCAGTAATGGAAATGTCAGATATCAGCAAAAATCCAGTATCGTGTATCCCCAGTTAATGTCACATAAAAATTAAAATTCTGATACTGTGACAACTCGTGCTATCTGCAATCACATTTGTTAATTTTAACTTTTAATTGAAGTGTGATGACAGCAGCTGTATCATGACTGACAGAGATTTAGCACTTGAAGAATAAGTTCATTTTCTGACTCTCCTCTCATGTGTTTATTCTTAGATTGCCAATTCCATGATGAGCACATGGCAGGGTCCACCGGCCATGAAGTCTCTGTTCACGCGGATGTTCTGCTGTAAGAGCTGCCCCAACATCGTCAAGACCAACAACTTCATCAACTTCCAGAGTTACTTCCTTCAAAAGGTGAGGAGAGTCAAAGGATGTCACAGGTTATAACAATAAACGTATTAAAAACTATAACAAAGTTTTCACTAGTTCCTAACACAGAGCCTTTGTTGAGGAAAGGTGAAAAGCTGTAACGATTCTTACTGTAGTGTCTAGTCAAGCCAACATTTTTGTGTAGTTTTACCAGGGCTATTTATTATTGAGAATTATATTTTCTCGTGCCATGGGCCTCAAGCAACCCCACCTCAAAAAACCTGAACAAACCTTGAAAATTATTTTAGATGAATAATCCTTGTCTGCAGTAAAATGTAAAAATTTATGCCAGTGTGAACTCTTCAGTTATGCTCAAGTAACATTAATCTTAAAGGTCCTATGTCCTGGTGTGTTGACTGTTTACGTCATGTCTTGGGTGTTTATCAAGCAAGGGTTTGATTTAAGTTGAATAAAAAAAATGATAAAAGTAATTTCTGTGGAATATCAGATGCAGCTCTTTTTCCCTCTCCTTTGGAAACACTCAGATCTGAGGGGGCGGGGAGGCTACAGGAGGCTACAGGAGACTATGATAAGGAGCTCTGATTTGCTGCTAGACGATGACTGATGGGAGGGGGCTAAGGGGTTACAGGCTGCAGTGGATTTTCAAAACAGTCATGGGGTCTGCCTGTGATGAGCAGCAAGCACACATGTAGGTGGAGTTTGTATAGCTATGACATCAAAAACCCCAGGAAGTAAAAACAGAGCATTTTCAGGGGCATTTTTTTTTAAAGAGGGACAGCACAAGGTGTCATGTTCTTCTACTGCCAAAGCCTCTTTTAACTACTTTAAAATGTAAGAAAATAGATTTTACAGGACATGGGACCTTTAAAATATTGCAACCAGTTGTATTTTCTGTCATAATCTAATGTCGTAACACCTGTTTTGTCTTAAATGTCCTTGACAGACGATGCCTGTTGCCATGGCGTTACTTAGAGATGTCCAGAACCTCTGTCCTAAAG
The DNA here is from genome assembly GCA_037902135.1 of Cetoscarus ocellatus. Taxonomy (NCBI): domain Eukaryota; kingdom Metazoa; phylum Chordata; class Actinopteri; order Labriformes; family Labridae; genus Cetoscarus; species Cetoscarus ocellatus. The sequence goes on along the minus strand of JBAMNC010000640.1, from coordinate 1,142,135 downwards.
ACGTCCTTAACTTCATCCTTGACCTCATCAAGTACAATGACAACAGGAAAAATAAGGTAAAGACACATTAACATGCATGATTAAACTGGTATTTTACTTACTAAAGTCTTTGTTTTCAGTGTTTATCATCCTTTCTTTGCATCTTATCTGCAGTTTTCAGATAATTACTACCGTGCAGAGCTGATAGAGGCGCTCACCAACTCTCTGACCCCAGCCATCAGCATCAACAACGAGGTGCGCACAGTAGACAATCTAAACGCTGATGTACGACTTATCCTGGAGGAGATCACACGGTTCCTCAACATGGAGAAGCTCCTTCCCAGCTTCAGGAACACCATCACAGTCAGGTGAGGAGAGGATTATTGTTGGCTAGGATGAACTTTGGTCCTGTGACTGCTCTTGGGTCTTCTTCACATCTTGATCGTTTCGGGGAGTTGTTCTGGTACAAGTGGGTGTTCCATGCTCGGCACGATTGATTTAATTACATCTGAACACAGCAATTGATCCCTGTTTCAGGACAAACGGCCTTGAGCTTGCCTGAAAGAGGTGGTCTGGGCTCACTTCCAGTCCCTTCCTTGAGTGACTTTGTTTGCAGTCAGGACACAATCGACTCAGCTAACAGCTAGATGAGCTGAGGTAGTATAAGCAGCAGTAGTAAGAATAATTGCCTGCAGCTAACAAACAACCAGGCTGATGACAAAGTCCTGATTAATAATGATGTTTTAGGTCCCACAGAGTCACTTTAGCCCAATTCACACTGCCGTTTCAAGGCGTAATATTTACCCTCTGTGACATTTCACCTTCACTGAGAACATTATGGAAACAGATTGGGGTAACGTGTTGATCCCCTCTTTGCTTCTCCAGAGGTAGTACCAGAGGTGTGATATTGGAGAGTAGGCTTGTGCTCAAAATATCAATACGTCACGCACTCCTTTGGGATACGTGTATCAATACAGATTCTACAGAATCGATACAGCCTCAGTGTTTTGACAGTGGTTGTCAGTACTCTTTGGGTAATGTTAACAATAGCACAGTTCAAAGTAGAGGCAAAGCTTCATGATGAAGCACATGTTACAAATTTGAACTTAGATCTGTGATCTTTGAGGACCTGATTTTAAGTTTCTTAAGTTGTAGAATCATTTAAAACTCATCCTTGTTCTTTTTCTTCTTGTAATAAAACCCAAAACTTGTCGAGAATTCTGTTAAAAGCGTAGTTAATGTTTACAACTTTCTTGTATCTGGATACATATCGTATCGTAAGGTTGCTGGAAATACCCAGCCCTAATTAAGAGAGCAAGGCACGCAGACTCATCGGAGATGGGAGCGCTGCAAGTGAGCGTCTCTGCCTTTGTGTGTATGTTGGGGCATGCACCGTGTGGCATGCATCCAAGCCGTATTGCAGCATGAACTGACACAGTTATTGCAGCCTCGCAGAATTAATGTCAATGAACCTCATTGCTGTGTTTTTGCATAAAGGCGCTGTGAATTGGGCTTTTGTTTGTACAGGCACATGCCATGAAAATATCAATAGGTTCACATTACTCACCATGTCTTCAGCGGATCATCACAGTACTCCATCTTATCTAAGCAGTCAATTTATACTTTTTAAAGGTGCTCTTTCCACATCACTGACAGTTTCTCTGCAGACACTTCTTCAGGTTTTATGTTGTAATAAGTCACCATGCTACCTGGTGTCCTCTATAGTCTGCTGTTGACACCAGTGAGCGTTATCGCCCCTCTTCTTGTTTCAGCTTATACTGCAAGACGTATCACACATTGCTGATTATGGTCATCTATAATCTTACATAGGACGTTTAACTTCCACTATTGATCAGAGTTGTTTAGTCGATAACTTAGTCTGCTAGCTTTATTCCCATAATGCAGAGCACGACTGGTAGTCATAGCAACGCTGACTGAATCTGAACAAAGTAACTGAGCTGTAGGTCTGGAAACTCTGTTAGTTTCTTCTTCAAGCATCAGAATAAACAGACTAAATTTCCATCTAATGTTGTGAAATAGAGAATCTGACCGAGTTAACAGCTTATCATGATCTGACCCTCAACCAGATGGAAAATGTTATTTCTTGAGGTATTTTGAGAACAAATATGCCCCAAGTGGACTCTATACAAAGGCGGTGCAGTCTGACAGTGCGCCTGGTTGATAATCAGAAGGTTGTAAGTTGGAGCTCAGCCCCGGCTGTTGCATGGCGATGCCACACTTAACCTTAAGTTGGTTCCACTGCTGCATCAGTGGCGTGTAAATGGGTATTAAAAGGGTGTAAATGTGTTAGTCAGTACTGATGGACAACAGATATAGATACTCCGACCATCAGTGAGTGAATGTGGGAGTGAATTGGAAGATGTGACCTTTGTGTAAAGCTGCTCTGAGTATCCAAAGAGACTAGAAAAGTGCTTTATGAGCTCAAGCTCATTACCATTACTATAAATTGTGCTACAATAGATGGTTATTGAAAAGAACAATTTTTATAAAGGGTTCCATACCTGATCTTGTGAAAAAAGCTTATCTTTTGCTTGAATGTCAGAGCAAGCTATTTTCTCATTTTGATACATTTTGATTTAATCTGTTGCTGTCTCCTCTCCTCTGGACAGTTGTTTGAGAGCGATCCGTCAGCTGCAGAAGAACGGCCATATTCCCAGTGACTCTCTGCTCTTCAAGTCGTATGCAGAGTACGGACACTTCGTAGATGTTCGCATTGCTGCACTTGAGGCTCTGGTTGATTATACACGAGGTGAGACATTTTTACATCTTATTTTTTGTCTCTTTTTATCTTTTGGTCTGGATTTGTAAAGTGGGTTTGAATGAGGTATATGGCATTAGCCTGACCATAAGCTGCAGAGACAGAAAAAGTCGGCAGAGAAGCTAGGGCAGTAAATTGCTGCAGATGGGCCACCCACAATGAAAACAAGTCAGAACATTTACAACTTCTTAGTCACTGTTAACCTTTCAAGACACTGAAAAATTAATTAATTTATTATTTCGGCTGGACTACTGCAACTCTGTCTACAGTGGAGTCAGTCAGTCCTCTCTCTCTCAGACCTGCAGTATGTGCAGAATCACTGCTGCAAGATTTTAACTGGTAAACAAGAACACATCGGTCCAGTACTTGCCTCCCTCCACTGGCTCCATCTTGGTTTTAGAGTTCATTTAAAAATTTTAATGCTTGTCTTTAAGTCACTCCATGATTTAGCTCCCTCTTACCTGTACACCCACGTACGAACACTCAGGTCCTCACATCACTTCCTCCTAGTTACTCAGACTCAGAGAAAACTAAGAGGTAACAGTGCCTTTTCAGCTTCAGGCCTATGCTTGTGGAACAAATTGCCTCCACAAATCAGGGATGCAAAGACTTTGCACTCATTCAGATCTCAGCTTAAAACGCAAGTTTTTGTCCTTGGCATCTGAAAGTATTTGAATTATCTTTACTTCATGGTTTAAATGCACTTTTTACATCATCCAGAGTTGAAATGTATGTTTTGTTTTTTTGTTTTTCTTTGATATATGTTTTTACTATGCCCTGTCTGTGAAGCACTTTGGTCAGCTGAGGCTGTTTTAAATGTGCTATACAAATAAAGTTGACTTGACTTGACTTACTTTTCCACTTTCAAGACACTTTGTTTAGGCACAGCCAACATGTCATGTATGAATACACTTTAATGAAGTTTTTTTTGTAGGAATTTGTGTTTTTTTTCCAGTGCAACATGAATAAAATATGAGAGTTCTTTTTTGTCATCCTACACTCTACATTTAGAAAAAGCCTAATTTTTGGTTAATTACTTTTAAGTTTTAAAATAAACCCTTAAATTTTTTAAAATCCAGACGTATATTGATGCTTTTCCTTTGCACACAGACATGTTTCCTTGTTTTTCAGGTGTCTTTTTCATTTGACCAACTGAGGAATGATTTTGACTCTTTCAAAATGAATTCATCTTTTGTTTCTTTTTTTTCTTTTGTCCTGTAGTTGAAAGAAGTTCAGTCGAGCTACAGTGGCTTCTCAACATGGTCCAAACCGACCCATCACATTATGTCAGGTACGCTAAAACCGAGCACACATCTGAAGATAGCTCTTATGTTTAAAGATTTTACAAATAATCAGGTTGTTCATTAGTGTGTATTAGGGCTGAAGGATGTTGGGGGGAAAAAAACAATATTGTAATATTTTTCCTTCTGCCCCATATTTTGCAATACTTTTCAGGAAAAAGATAAATGATGTGTCTTTTTACATGCAACACAATTTTTAACTTTTCCTTGACTGCATTTACATCCTGAAAGAAAAAAATGACAGAATTCTATCAAATGGAATAAGAAACGTATCTTGGTATGATCATGTTGCATCAGTTTTGTTAAAAACAGGAGTAAAACTCAGACTGATGTCCACGTGTAACCAGGAAATGCAGCTCATCCTGCTGTGCTCAGCTTCTCTCTGTAGCACTTTGGTACTGCTGTGTTTTGGCTTTACTGCTCTGGGAACACCCCTGGGCTCCAACCAGCATGTAACAAAAGCCCTTGTTTTCCACAACATGGTGAGGCCTTAAGTCTTTACACATAAAGTAATGGAGCTTTTTTCTCAGATCGCTCAGACCTGTGAGGCACCTCTAAAAAGCTAAGCAGGTCAAGTGTTGGCTGGATTTTCAGCGGGGTTAGTTCAGCATTGGCTTCGCTGTCATCAGCTTACGCTTTTCTCCGGTGGTGCCAAGTGAGGTGATTCATATTTCAAAAATATTTTATGCTTATACGTCAATCCTTATAAATCATATTTACCTTGTCCATTTTTTTGTCCCTTTCAAAGTCCAAAGAGACTCTAGACAATGCTTTTAAATGCCGGCGTTGCATTCCTTTTGTGTCTCTCCTGTGCTCCTGTGTTTGTTTACTTACTCTCTCCTGCACAATGAATGTCACCTCTGCCAAGCTCACCTGCATTGGCTCAACAGCACCACCATCTGGACTTGAAGAGTAATTGATTTTATTTCTGTAGAACTGAGAACTTTGTTTAATGTTGGAAATAACACTTTCATAAATATTGATACTTGGCAGCCGAGAATTTATACACTATTGCCACGCCAAATATCGCGCAACTATGGTGATTCAATTTCTTCCCCCACCCCTTATTAACACAAACCTATGTCGAAAAAGCCCATTATCAAGGGTTTACTGTTATTGGTAATTGCCTGTTAGTTTAAAAAATGGCAATAAAGTAAAATAAATAAATAAATAAATAATAAACAAGGTTAGACCCCCCCTCCCAAAAAAAAAAAAAATCATCTTTAGTGAATATGGGCAATATTTGTACCTACGACAAACATTACTTGCAGTTTTGACATAGTGTGAAGAAGTAAAATAGAAAATAAACGGCATCTACTGTGGTCCAATCTCTGAGTAAGCCTAGATGTAAAACAGTTACATTGTTCAGCCCTACTATGTATATTTCTAACTGTTATCACATGTCGGGATGAGGTGAAAAGTCTAAGAGATTTCAAAACATGAAGCAGCAATGTGGCTAAAAATAGAATATTTTTTTAGACAATTGATAGACCTAAAAACCGTTTTAACCCCATTAAAACCCTATTACATCCCTCTAAAGATATTTAGGTTTATCCAAGTTAAAAATACAGTGTCTGTCATCTTGGACATATTCACATTTATCAGAATCAGAGTCAGAATCAGAATTAGAAATACTTCATTAATCCCCAAGGGGAAATTCGGTTTTTAGACACATAAACAAACCTGTGCCTCTCTATGATCTTAAACTTAGCTGGATGTGATCATATAAGGAAACAATTAAATTAGCATGTTGAAAAGAGTCCAGAATTGATTTTCATGTGTTTTGTCTGTCTTTTGTTCCATCTTTGTCATCCAATCAGACACAAGATCCTGGGGATGCTCTCTAAAAACCCACCCTTCACCAAAACATCAGACTCTGCTCTTTGCAACGAACCTCTGGTCGACCAGCTCTGGAAGCTCATGAACTCAGGTTAAACACACACTCAGTCTATTCATAATATTTTGTATCGTCATTTTTGTCTGTGTGCTGTTTTTTTTATAACAGCCATTGCATGTCTCTCAGATGCTGAGGTCAGACTCCATAATTTTATGTCTGTTACAATGGTCGCTGAGTCAGATTAGGTGATCATACATCTATAAACTTGTACACTGACTTGACTGGACAGGTCTGAGTGGATCAGTGTGTGTCAACCACTACCCAGTAGGCCCTGGACAAGGAATTTGAGTAAGCACAGGTCTTAAGCTCTAACTGATAAGCTCCTGACTTTAGAGGGGTATTGGTGGCTCAGTTTAGAGGATTTGCTTGTCTATCAATCATAAGATTCAGGGTTCAAGCCCAGTTTCTGTGATCTATGTCTGTTGGTACTTTTCCATTTGTGGTATCTGCTCATCTCGGCTCAACTCTACACAGTTTGGATACCGGCTACTCCATTTTCAACCATAGTATGTATGTCGACAAAAGGGAAGCCCAGACTCGATCTCAAATCTCTCACAATCCGAAAAGTATATCATAAAACTGATACAAATGAATGATACCTTAATCATTTTACTCTTATTTGATAGGTTTGTTATTCATGTTCAGTCAAAAAAAATTGGGAAAAAAAGGACTTTAGCCGAGTTTTTATTTTGCACAAACCCAGATTCAATCCAAAATCACTCAACATTAAAAAAGATGTCTTAGAAGAAATGTCAGGACATGATAACAAAACCATTTTACTTTGATTTGGTACATTGATTCTTCATGTTTGGTCACAGTTGAACTGCTCAGCAATCAGTTTTGTATAACATGTCAGAAAAGCTTTCATCAAAATTTAAAGTTAACGATGACTTTTGCAAGAGTTTTCCCATCAAACTAACCAACCATGCTTGCACTCTCATTGTGAAGAGTGAAGTGAATATGACTGGTGACAAGTTTTTGGAGATGATCTTAACTTCCAGCACTAGAGGACTTTTTTCAGATACGAGGTGTTTTCAGAAAGCTTTCGTGGGTGCACGATGATGCCCCAGCACATCAGTGGCTGACTGTGTGAGATCGACTCAAAGAGCTCTATGCAAATTGTGTCATTGCACTTTGTCAAAAAATTTAATGGCCACGAAGGTCTCCTAAACTCATGCCATGCAATTTTTTTCTCTTTGGCTGTTTGACAAATGAAGTCTTCAAGACCCCTCCTCAGAATGTGGCCAGTCTATGTGATGTAGTTATCACCTCCACCAAGGAGGTTAAGTTTTTGCCGGCATTGGTTTGTTTGTTTGTTTGTTTGTGTTCAAGATAACTTGAAAAGTTATGGACGGATTTGGATGAAATTTTCAGGAAATGTGTGGACTGGGATAAGAAACATATGATTAAATTTTGGGACTGATCCGGATCACCATCTGGATCCAGGAATTTTTTAAAGAATTCTTTAACATTGCGAGATAGGACCATTTTCGGCATTTGTGCATATAACCTAAATGGTCAGGGCACTTGGTAAAAAACCTACCTTGGCGGAGGTTTGCGCTCTCTGAGTGCTTTCTAGTTTGGGCTGTGGACCCCCTGTGCGGTACAGAAGGGGCAGTGAATACATGCCGTGTCATGAGCAGACGAGCAAAGTTGTGTGTTTGGAGAAAGGGGAGGCATGGCTAATGGAAAAAAAATCAGTCTGAAATAATTGCTTTTTTTATTGAGGTTCCTTTGTCAGCATTCACAATGCAGTGGACATTTTTGATTTTTGTTGTTTGTATATTTTGTTTCTTTTTTAATTCCTTGGTTGTCAATGCTCTGGTAAATGTCAAAGAATATTATACAAAAATTCAATTACACAATCTCAAAACTTGGACGAAAGCAATTCTGACATGTTTTACAAAATCAATTTTTGTGCAGTCTGTGAAGAAATCTGAATGACCAATGTACCGTACGAAAGTTAAAAGACTATTCTATCATATCATGATGTCAGTTTTATATCTTTTTTTTAATTTATTTTGCATAAGGTTGAATCTGGGTTTCCTTTTTTTCAACTCACTGTAGACTTTACAGTAAGCGGGACCTCCATAACATTGCTGCCCAACCCTACGATGGCATCCTCACAAAAACAAAGGAGGAAACAAAGGCGATAGAGCTGCCTGCCCCTGCCGGCTTTTTGTAACAGTAGAGTAGGAGATGAATTTTGCTCCAATGACGGTTGCAAGCAGCAAAACAACATGATTTTTAAGCAGAGGACAGTTTGGGAAGTCATACAGCACCCCGAAACTGACAACGGACGGGTATTTTATTTCTGTGTCAATAGCCCCGACTCGTGGTGATACTTTGACCTTTCAGAGGTTGGCAGTGTCCGCGTCATGTTTAAACTGTGTTTCCACTAAGCAGTCTGGTTTAGTTTGGCAGTTACTGGTGTTTCCACTGTCAAATAAGGAGAAAAAGGTCAAAATAATCGAACCGAACTGACCCATGCTGCCCCACTTAGCTGACGGGACACTCTCCCTCCGGCTCACGTCCTCGCCCAAAGCCAATCTACAGCTGGTGGTGGAAATGCATACAAGTTAAGGGTTAACCGCCGTGAACTGAACCAAACTCTACTGAGCCAAACCAGACCTCTGGGTGGAAGCAAGGCTTGAGTCTCAGCTCAGCTCGCTTGGGACCCTGCTGGAGGTGATCCAAAAAACTGTGCCAGATACAAGGTACAACCCCTAATAGAGAAGCAAAACAACCACGTTAAGTTGGGCTGAGCCACGCGTGTCCTTTAGAAAGACACCTGACCCAAAATTGCTCCCCCTGCTGCATCAATAATTGGTTATGAAAGAGTGTTAACATGATTTGCTGATATGAATTGGTAGTTTGAGTAAAAACTTCAACCATCAGTGAATGAGCATAAGTGTCAATGGGTTGGTGTGTCCTTCAGTGTGCTTAATAACAAGCACGATCATCTTCTTGGAGCTGGTTTTGTCTTTGCCCAAGAGAAAAGATGATAAGTGAAAGATTAAACAGCTACGTCTGATCAGCCTGAAGAACAAAAACCAAGTCGAGTGTCACGCTCATCTTTACAGCAGTGTGGCTCAAAGTGTGTCGGATGTATAGTTACATTCCTCCGTTTCTAAAATTATTCTATCTGGTTGTTTCTTCGAGGCCTGAGCTGAAAAGTTTAAGGTCTCCTCTTTGGCTCTGTGGTTGTGTTACATACGTTCATACTCCTGCCTGCTATTGTGTCCTCAGGTTTCATTATTTCTCTCTCTTCCTGGGGGTCCTGTGCGTCTTTCAGCCAGGCCGTAACGCTTCAGTCTGCCAATCCAAATATCTGCCACCTCAAAACCCAAATAACATTATATGTTCACAATTCTATATCTCTCAAGACAATCGGCCATTTTTCAACATGTTATTAATTTATTGACTAAGTGCTTGCAATTCTTCTGCAGGAAAAATAAAGCTAATCATTATTTCCAGTGAATTTGACATTTGAAAGGCCAGCCGTGTGTGTGTGGCTGCTGGACACTCTGCCTGTGTTGCCAGTTTAAATACACAGTGACCATGGTGTGCTAACCTTAAATGCCATGCTATGAGAGTGTGTTGGTAGTTTTATTCCTCTCCCCTCGTAGCCCACAGTCCCCCACGTGTTAAACACACACTCTCACACAGGATGATGTTTCAGCGGCTGAAGGTCAGTGCTGAAAGAACATAAACTCTGAGGACTCTCTGCTGCTGTTAGACTCATCTATTTCAACTTTCTTCAAAAAGCCACAGTCCACCCCCACGAAGTTAGGCGCCGGGCATTTGGATCGTCAGCTTCAGCACTATTTAGTGTTTAATTCTTTCCAGCACTGAACAAAAACACAACAAAGATGATTTATAGAGTAAGGCAGAAGAACAAAAAAGAGGCGAAACATTTCCCAGAGCAGAAGGTACAATATGTGGGAAGGTTTACTTTATGCCCTTTTATAACAACATTTAGGAAAGAAAAATCCATAGACCACCATCGAAATCAGTCCCACGATAATTCATTGTGCATTGAGAGCTGATAATCTGGTTTTGTTTGTATTAACAAACTGTTGTCAGAAGATTTTTTTGTTGTGTCAGGTAAGTGGTAGGGGTGTCCCAATCAGGCTTTTTGTGGCTAATACCTATCTATTTTTAATCAGTCAGTTCAGATACTGGTAATGATTTGACCTGAATGATAAACTGTATTTTCATTGTCAGCCGGATATGAAAATGCACATTAAGCCTATTGCAAAGGATGCCTGTGAGGCGATTAGTAATGCAAGCCATCTTGCTCTGCTGAGCTAAACATGTTACAGGTGTATATGATGTTTCTCTGCACTCTTGTAGTTTTTACCTCATCTGCCACTTCAGATGAGAGGAGAGGAACTTTTAAAACTTACCTGAACTGTCGACCACTCATCTTAAAGGGACAATCTGTAGTGTTTTGAGTAATTTATGAGCTAAAAACAATGTCTACATTCATAAATATGTCCTCATTGGTGTCAAATTGCCTCTGCCAACAATCTGATTTGTCCTCCTGAGCGAATAATTTCTTATCTGTGTTTACATAGGGAGGGTAAGTCCTATAGAGGCTTCCATGTCCTTCCGGTCTATAAAAACTATGAACAGCCGAGAGGGACATAAAGCACTATGTAGTACTACGGGCTAAGTCTAAACGCATTTTCATTCAGAGCCAGTGTGATTGAAACGGAGAAGGAGCACAGCGAGATGTGCTTGTCACTGCCCTGGCAAATTTGAAAGCTTAACACTAATGATTCAATGCATTTTGCAGTTTGTTTGCAATAACGTACCTCTTCACCAGAAAGAAAACTCGATGAAGTGCTGAATGGCATGTTGACATAGCTTCTAGGGACATACCGGCTACCGTAGAGTTCAGTGGTTGCAACGCACATTTGAAAATGCGAGGCGCTAGACAGCACTATTCATTTGAATCCAAAATACAGTTTCAAGTTGTTTTCAAGAAGGTTATGACACGGGTCGTTTTGTTTATCTTTTTAAACATTAGCCCAATGCATAGTGCCTTTATGCAAAATTGGCACAGCGAGCTGTAAACCAGTCAGGGCAGACTGCACCCATGTAGGAAAGGGAACCTTAAAGAGACAGGAGCTTCATAACAGAGGCCCACTTCACAGTGTCTTTACGCAGAAGTGCTACATCCAGGTTTTGCTATATTTACATCTAGAGACATTCACATTAATTCCGCAATATCTGTCAACTCACGCTGCAATACAGCTTGGCTTTGCGTGTGCCCCCACATACATACAAAGGCAGAGACCGTCACTCACAGCGCTCCTGTCTCCCGCTGAGTCTGCGTGCCTCCTTCTCTCCAATATCATGCCTCAGACACTACCTCTGGAGAAGGAACAAAGAGGGAGTCAACTCATTCCCCCATACTATTTCCACAATGTTTACAGTGGAGGTGAAACGTCAGGAGCGTTAATATTATGCCCTCAAACGGCAGTGTGAATTGGGCCAGAGCCTCTCGGGCAGAGAAGGAAAACAGCACTATCAGGGGTACTCTGGATATGAAAACTAGATGTTTTTTAACGTTAGTTATTGTGAACATACACGGGCAGTGAATATGTGAACCTGATTTAATGCATTTTAAATGAGCTCTTTAAGACAGATTTCAACACTGGTTCATTGTTTTTATATTTAACAGGACTGAAAACAAAGTTTTGGGGAATCCAGCTCAGTTTATATAAGAGAATGACAGAGCAGCAGCTGAGTGGGTGCATAATTTGCTTACACTCAGAGGGTGAGCATAGAGTTAATCCACTGTTGATCTGGTTTATTGTTGTTGGTCACTATGACACACTACACCAGATGGAATGACAGATTTTCATGGAAGACGGGTCCTGAAACCCTGCAGCTGTCGGGTAGGGCTGTAATCGTTCAAAACTTTGTACTTTGACCACAGCTGTAGATGTCTTCTCATGTGCTTTCCTGATTTTTATTTTGTATTTTATTTCATTACTTCCTGGCCTGACAGTGGGGCCTGACTTTCTTGTCAAAAACAGCTCCATAACCCACTTTCTTGTCCCTAACCCCCCAGTTGAAAACTACTGTTCTTGTCTTTTTTAACTTTATCCCTCTATCCTCACACTGTTTCTCTCCTCCACCTTATCCTTCCCTTTCTCAGGTACCTCCCATGACTGGCGGCTGCGCTGTGATGCCATGAGCCTTTACTACACTCTGTTTGGTCTGACTCGGCCCTCCTGCCTGCCTCTGCCTGAACTGGGACTGGTGCTTAACCTGAAGGAGAAGAAAGCTGTCCTGAACCCCACCATCAAGCCTGAGCTGGGGGTGGGCCCTGTCATGGACACCCCTGCCAGTATAGGCATCCATGGAGTTGGAATGAGCTACGTGGCTGTAAGTCATAAAGCTAAAACATACATGAAGTTTGTGAGATAAACTGATTTACTTGGCTAGACAATATCCTCCTGACAGTTTAAGTGTGTAAAGATAACGTCACGTTTTCGGCCTAATTTGGGACGAGTTGCTCCATGGAGATACGTGTAAGGTTATTTTTTGCCAGGTTGTTCTAGCGATATGCACTCCAAAGATGAAGCCATCACATGCCATGCAACAGCAGTTCCAGTTTCATCGTTACTATGGTAATAATGATGTAATCAGGAGCTTCTCGGTGGTCTTAATGTTTGAATCTGCTTGATTTAGTAATGTAACATAAAACTTCTCAGATGACACACAAATAGAAACTACCTCATCAAAACGGTGTTATCTTGGGTTGGATCTGTGTAATTGTGGGTAACACAGAGCTGCCAGCAGCGCTTGGCTCTACTTCATTCCCATTGCATCACCATCAGACCCAGAAGAGCTGCAGAGAGCACAGTTCTGGTTTTAGAGACTGAATCAGCCTCACCGGGGTCTAGGGTTTCTGCATGCAAACTACAGTAAATACATGATGCCAGAATTTTAAAATCTGATATGACACTGGTATAAATCAAGTAGTATTTTTATTTTTTAATACAGTAGCAAGAGAAGTTGATATTCATAGGGCCAAATGCTGGGTGATTGTTTGATGTGGACTGGGATGTTGTACATCTGAGTTTGTTCACTTGTTGCTTGCCCATAATAGAAAATTGTTATAACAGGCTAACACAGGGGTGTCCAAACTTTTTTACATCAAGGGCCGCATATAGAGGAATACATGGATGATGGAGCCACTCGCGGCACCTCACTTTTAGTGTATTGTTAAGTTTTTAGGGTTAAGGGGTGGGTTATCACCTGTCAAGGGACCGGGGCCCTTGTAACCCCGGGCTATCACTAGATTCACTCTTAGTCAGGGCGAGATTGACCTTCTGAGCAGCAGAGAGAGACTCTGATGGCTTATCTCCACTGTCAGACACAAAACAAGAGTAAACTGCAAGAATGTTGGTGCTTGCAGTATACTTTGTAAATGAGACCTTGTGACAAAGTAATGTTATTTGCTGCTGTAATTGAAATGTCTTTATTCATTCAACTGTTTCAGGGGCCAATTCAAAATGGGCAGCAGGCCACATTTGACCCCCTGGCCATAGTTTGGACACCACTGGGCTAACAGATTCAGCCTTGCTTTGTCCTGCTTTCAACTTCAAAGGTCTCAAAGCTAAATGAAATAGACTGATTAACTAATCATGTCCATAAAATGATCATTGAAATAACTTATTTCTTAAGTTATAAGCACCCTAGTCGAGCCAGTGGCTGTAGATGCTTTCTGTGTTTTAATAATGATGCATAGCAAACAGCCTTCAGGTGCACTGCAGCCTCCGTCTAAGGTAGTAACACACTGCAACAAGCCAAAAGTAATGAAAAAATTCAGACTTTCAAATGAGATAGAAGTTGCATGACAATTTTGTGTTTCTATTAATTGTAATTGAATGTCATAAGTCGTAAATCTTCTATCTCTGCTTTAAATGGATTGTTTACTACCTACCAACCAGTCTTAAATATGGAAAAGATATTGGACAGAAAAAATACTTTTTGCTTATTAATTAGTTTTCTCTTTTGAAGATTTCATATTTTACATCAAATCAGGTCCATATATTATTCTCTTTATTACTGCTTGATTATGTTCACAATTATCAGTGTTCAACAAACATCCAGTTTTCATCACCAGAGTACTCCTGACAATGCTGTGTTCTCAGTCTGTCTGGGACGCCCTGTCAGAGCTCCTGCCCCTTTAAGGCCCTCTTCCCAACATGAGCCCAGTCCTCTCTGATTGGTTTACAGGTCAACTCTGTGGTCATTGGTCAGTTCAGCGCTGCTCTGTGCCATGATGTCAACAGCTCTGCCCCCATTCTACAGCCTTTGCTGCAATGGGCTTGTTACTGCAAGCCAATGGGCTCAAACTGATTAAGCAATGGTAGGATGTCATTCTGGTAGGTCTATTCAGGGGAGACGCTTTAGGCAGCTTTTGGGTTGTCCATAGAATTAATCACATGAAGGAGACATGGTTAACACACCAAAGGGCACATCAATCCCAAAAAAAAGCACAACATGGGCTGCTAAACCATGGTTATAGTGGGACCAGACAGTTTAGCCCCGTTTCCACCAGAGGGTTCAGTTCGGTTCGTCTTGGTACGGCTCGTTTTTTGTGGTGTTTCCATAGCCTAAAACCGGGACAGGACCCCTTATAAGCGAACCGTACCGTCCTACTTTTTGGGACCCTTCTGTTGGGGTGCCAAGCATACCGATCCGACCCCAGAAGTTGGAGCTAGAAACACTGCAGCCCATTGATTGGTCGAAGGAGACGTCACTTCTCATGCGACAGCGGTAAGAACAACACAGCCCCACCATGTTCAAATCTCCACTTGTCTTCGTGAAGATAACTCTAAAGGCTTTTTTGTTTGGAAAATGGCATCAAGATTGAGCGTCCCATGGTCTACTGTGGAGGTGCAGACCTTCCTCAGTATTCTCAGTGAAGAGAATCGTTGCTCTTTGTTTACTGTGTCGTGTTTTCTTCTTCGTTGTATTTAATAGCCGGGTACACTGTGTCGCGCTGCTATGACGTCATGCTATCGGCATCCGGCTTACACGCCGCCTACCAAGTAGGGTACGGCTGGCTGTGGAAACGCAACCAGGATCAGGCTTTACCGATCCAGCCTGAGCCAAACCTTGCCGATCCATACCAGACCACTTGATGGAAACGGGGCTTTTGGGACCCACCTGCCCAAAAATCACTTGTTCCATATGTCATGAAACAACTGTGTCATGGTAAACGATACTCATGGCCCCATATGGGACGCCTCTCAACTTCCCAAGAGGAAGTCTGGCATACCGGTCTGTCTCTTTGAGTTGGAACTATGAGACAGTGGAAAAGTCTGTGGACTTCTGAAAACATCCCTGCTGTAATGATGATTCATGGAAGCACCACGGTATTGAATAAAGAGAAAAAAAATCTCTCATTCACTTACCAAGTGTCACCACATCATGCTGGAAGATCTATTCAGGCCAGGGAAACAAGACGTATTGGGAAGCTGCTGGAGCCATATAGAGGGGGAGAAGGAGAGGTCCTTTTGGTTTACTTACAGAGAGGCTCTATCAAGTAAAGGAGACATGTTGAATGCACTAAGGTGCATATAAAAACTTAAAATTCATGATATGACCTCTTTAATACCTGATCTGATAGCACAGTAACAAAAATAGATGTCCTGCTTGCCAACATTCAGCATTTAATGTGTTGAATGTCAAAAATTGAGAAACACTCTGGATCATTGTTCATACCAACAAAAAGCCTCTATATCTGTACAGTTCAGACGGAGCTTTCTCTATTTATCTTGTGGTAACATGTGGTTTGAGAACTGAAAATATGAGGGGTTTTTAAGATCTGGCATTTTAATACCTGTAATCAATAGATTAACAGAGATTGTAGAGTTTTAAAAAGTGGTATTAACAAGTGTCACAGTGTTATAAAATATGAAAAACCTTTTTTAGATTGTGACATAACAATACTGAAAAAGCTTGGGAAAGGCTCGGCAGTAAACAGCTCAAGTCTTCTGTAATTCTAGCCAAAATAAACTGGCTTTTTAACCTAATAAACACCATGTTCAATATTTATGAAGAAAATCTGTCAACTTTAACACAGAGTGACTTTCTTCATGTTCCAGGTGGAGGAAGAGCCAGATCCTATTTCATTGGGGGTTTGTGGGGTGGGTCAGCCTCTTCAGGGTCTGAAGAGGAAGGCTGAGACCCCGCTCGGCTCCCCACCAGAGCCAGGACAGATCCTGCAGCAACAAGACGACGATGGACGGGGGGGAGGACGATACAAGATCAGGGTAACAGGCTCCTGTGATAAGACTTTAGTCTTTGGCTTTAGGTGGGACATGTGAGGAGAGGAAAGAAACATTGTTATTCTACCTCTAAGTCAGTGTTTCAGATCACAATTATGTTTTATAAGAGCAATTTAAATAAAATTAATCTAAAAAAACCAGCAATTATTTGCATTCACCTCATTTATGTATTAATAAACTTTCTGTATTTTATTTATATGCACTCAACCATAACTCAAAACATTGAAAACAAAGTACAGATATTCTATATGCAATTAAATTTGATTAATTTTGAGATTACTATCAATAGTTGGAGATTGATCGTGATTACAAATTCCAATCTCTTGACAGACCTAATATTATATTCTTTCTGTCCTCTAGTTTTCGCTTTTAATCACACTACATAAGGGAAAAACTGGTTTTACTGGTAACACTTGTCCAGCAATGCTTACCTATGTGATCAGCCCCTAAGCTAACTTCTTTGTGCAAAACATAGAGAGAAATTGAGTGGGTGCTGGAGTTTCCTCATTGGTCTTCAGTATTGTTTATGTTTGGCCCATAAATGCTCTGCTTTGTTCCAGTTCAACACTATGGAAGATGAAGACATTGATATGGAGACTGTACATGACAGCCAGGCCTTCATCCATCATCATCTCAATCTGTTGGAGAGACCATCTACACCAGGTTAACACACAACAATACATATTTTTCACAGGACCCCACTCAAAACAACTCAAAAACCAAAGACTTTCCCTCCTTTTTATTTCAGGGAAAGAGCCTCCATCGGTGGAGCAATCCATGCTCTCCATGCCCGCCACGCCGGTACCATCTTTCTCCGAAAAGGGAACCACCTCCTCCTCCTCCAAACACGGCGGGGAACACGGCCACCACCATCACCACCACCACCACGAGCATAAGAAGAAGAAGAAGAAGCACAAGCACAAACACAAGCACAAGCACAAACACGAGAGCAAAGACAAGGACAAGGACAGGGACAGAGACAACTCGCACGCCTACAGCAACAGCCCGGCCAGCGGCAGGTCCCTGCGCTCGCCGTCCCTCTCTGATTAACATGGTTTTCAAACTCCTTTTGGATTATTCAGAGTTAACGGGACATAATAGTCATTCAGTAAAGGATTGTATGACTGATGGAATCGTTGAAATTCTGTGTAGGTTGGATTTTATTTTGTTACAGAAGAGGAGAGTTCTGAAGACAGTCTAGTGTTTTTCACGCTGTGATCGTTTGGGAGACTTTTTTCATTACTCGTGATCGTTTCCTGTTTGGCTCGATTTGTTTGAATTTATATGAACACACCAATCGATACAAACAACCACATCAAGCTCGCCTGAAAGAGGTGGTCTTGGCTCACTTCCAATGGACTCCTGGAGTGTCTCATTTGCAGTGAGGCCACAATCGACCTAGCAATGCACCAACTGGATGACGAGTTAACTCATCACACTGCTGTGGTAGTATAAGCAGCAGCAGTGGTAGTAATAATCGCATTTTGGCTACTAGGCAACCAGACCGATGACAAAGTATGTTCATTGGTGTAAACTACTCTACTAAACAGCGACTTGTTTTGTAGATAGATTAGCCTGCTAGCTTCCTTCCCATAATGCTTAGCGCCACTTGTTGTCACAGCAACACTGGCTGTGAGGTAATCAATCAAGGCCAGCTCTGCAGTTTTGATTGATCTGGCCTGCTTCAAAAATACTGCACAGAGACACTGAAAGGGTCCAAAGGAAATATTCTCATTTGTAGCATTTTTTCAACTGAATCAGAACAAAGCAGACGCTCTGTAGGTGTGAGAACCAGCTTTGAGTCTTTCACATTGTTTATTTGGCAGCCCTTTTCCTTAAACATCACCCCCAGAATGAGAGGCTTATGTGCTGACATGATGAGGCACTGCTGTGCTCCAAGAAGGGAAACATGGGTAATCTGATATTTCTTTACTTTTAAATCCTAGAATATTGAGATATGGCCTTAAATCTATCTCTAAATATTTTTCTTCGTTTCAGTTCACATTTTTAAGTGATTGTTTTCTCTTCTTTACAAAAAAATTTAAAAAGTTATGCTTTGTTTATAAGTACTGAACAAAAGTGAAGTTTATTTCCCCTCCTGGGGTCAAAATGTAAGCCGCTAACTTATTTTTAAGGGATAGTTTGGGATTTTTGAGGAGGAGTTGTATGAGGTACATGGCAGTAGCCTGAACAGTAGCTACAGTGGCACAGCTCAGCTCTGCATCTGTGCAGAGAAAGTTGTCATGGGCGCTAGGGCTATACATTACTGCAGATGGCATAAAAACTTAAAATGCACAACTCTTTAAGTAACAGCTAATGTTAGAACATGAGCACTTGTTAGCTAACATGACTGTTTATGTTTATAATTGAATAGGAAAGAGGACCTGATGTAAACCAGTGAGCATATAGTCTAGCTGAATTCCACCAAGTGATGTGGTTTGGCTCAGCACTGATCAACATAGATTGTAGCAGAAAGCCCTGAGCTTGTGTTGTTACTGCCAGCTGCACCTCCACTTGAGGGCAGGGATGTGAGCCAGGAAGAGGGGGTCAAAGTCAAGTGTGACGCTGTAACAAAGTGCAACAGTGGAGGACTCCCAGCACCCAATGGAGCATTATTTTGTGCTTACATTCCTTACAGCAACAGCAGTAAAAATCACTAAATTCACGGCTTATTTGAGCGCCATGTATGTCTGGGGATTTTGCTTCTGTCACATGGTAATGGATGGTTTTTGTGACCAATCAACAGACTTCAGTGTTTTTAGCTCCACCCTTTTGAGGTCGGTTCTACACGCTGGGCACCCGGTCAGAGGGTAGCCCAAAATGGGACGGCATGGATGAGCTATTTGGGCACCTCTCCTGATTTGACAGTGGAAACACCTAAAGTTGCATGCTATACCATGCTGAACTGAACCAGACTGCTTGGTGGAAATTCAGTCTTAAAGGGACTCGTCTACTTTTTTGTTGTTTTCGTGTCTCCCCTCACTCCCAAGTCCATGACAAGCAGGTAGACATCATTCTTTCAACTCTGCGTGCAGTAACAGGGAAGAGATAGACAAAGCTTGCCCACCGCTAGTTAGCTTTAGCTCAAACAATGGGAGTCAATGGGTAATGTTAGCCTGCCTCTGCCTAGAGTCATCAGATAAACTCTTCAGCAACTCTAAAGGGTCCTGTGGGCTTGTTGTGACTCATTTTTATTTTTACCCCTTTATCTTCTACTGTCATCATATTATCTTCTTCTACTCCTAAACAGAGGCTTTGTTTTGTTGATTTACTTCCGCAGTTGTTTTCTGCAAGAGATGCAAACAACTCCAGTCTTTTGAATGGCTCTTTTAAGTGCAGTTGTGAGTGAGCTGTTTGTTTGGGAGCCATTCCTAAATTTGCAGGCAATTTCCATTGAATTCATTATTTTGAAAAAGAATTGTGTCTATCTGCTTGTCATGAACTCAGGAGTGAAGCAAGACATGAAAACAACAACAAGAAAAGCAAAAAATTCCTAGATGATGATAACGTTTGGTAGTCTTTGAGGGATTTAATGTCAAATATGTGTTAATATCATGTGACTGAAGAGAAGTACATCAGTCTACAGTGTGTTAGTTTCGTCTTTCAGCTCCCTGAGGTTGATGTTAGAGGAAAATGGCCGCTGTGTGAGCATGACCTTTTTGGATTAACCCTCTGGAAGAATCCTCTCCTTGCACAGACTCTCTGTGGTCTGAGTGTGTGTACTCTCATCATCACTTCCTGGCTCTGAACCACACGCTCCACTCTCCACAAACAGGCAAACAGTCTGCAGTCCTCCTCAGACACTCTCCCTCCACAGAGACACCACTCTGGTCTGCCTCATCCCTGTAAATCAATCCCAGCATTCAGAGCGCGGCTTCTGAGGGGAAACACGATGGATCACGGTCAGGATTGACCCGCTCTGTCTCTAACATCCTGAACATCACGTTTCCCCTTCTAATCTCATGAAAATTCACTGTACTGTACAATTAAAACCTAATAGTGTGTTCCTGTATGTCTTTAGTTTCTTCTTTGTCATTGTTGATTGAAGATGTTTTTGTACTCATGACCATTTTAACAGGATTAAAAAAGGCTGCAACAAGAAATTTGTGTGTGGGTCTACTCTGGCATGGTTTTTATGGTTCCACTCTGGGTTTGAAAGAGTAAATAGAAAAAATTAAAGTTCATTTTCCCCATTTCAGATTGGATCACAGGGTTATAAGAGTGAAATTAGGTCATTTTATGTTAAAAGATTGAAATTCAGTTTGATCAGTTTAGTGAGACAGACTTCACCTTCATGTAAAGAAATAATGATACACTAGGGTTGTGAGGGCTCGAGCTAGACCCTGAAGCAGTTATCAGCCAATCGCAGGGCCACATAGAGAGACAGTCGATCTGTCACACTCACACTAACCCCTATAGGGAATTTGGAGCCACCAATCAACCTAATGAGCATGTTTTTAGTGAATGGTTGTCTGTCTCTCTATGTTGCCCTGGGATTGGCTGGCAAACAGTTCACGATGTATCCTGCCCACTGTCAGCTGAGATAGGCTCCAGCCCCTGCAACCCCAAAAGGGATAAGTGGTGTAGATGACTGATGGATGAACGTACCTGAGGGCTGAAGCTGACAGGTCACCACGGCCACATTTGTCTGCTGTTTGTTTTTGCTTTGGGTTAATAAAATTATCATATCACAGTGAAATACTTTGATAAAACAAAAAGTTTAAGACAAATGTATTTAGTGAAATTTTACTTCAGAATCATTTGCAATTAAACCTTTTGAAGCTGATAAATTGTTGGACTATAGGTGTCATATTAGGGGGGCAGGTGTGTTTAGCTCAAAGTTTGCATCGGTCTTGAGTGTAGAGGCTGTAACTCATAAATCAATATTATCAACCAGTGACCTCCAAATCTAATTTCTATTGTGATAAGTCATTTAACACAAACTACCAGATTTCAATACTTAATAGGACCTCCACAGTGGTCATTTTGACCACTCATTCATTGAATATAAATGTATATTAATATATACATTAATGTGTTTTAATAAAAATAAATAAAAGGCTAAATTCATCTTAAATTTCACAATTGATAATTGACATAAGGGGACCTAAAACTACAGAGCATATGGTACAGTCAGCCATTTAGGTCAATAGGGGGGGCCTCTTCTTTAATTTTCATCGTGAAGATAAAGAAATGTAATGATCCTACTGCCCTGTGATCAGCTGGCAGCCAGTGTGGAGTGTACCCCACCTACGTATATATATATATATATATATATATATATATATATATATATATATATATATATATATATATATATATATATATATATATATATATATATATATATAAAAATACATACATATATATAATTTCAATATTAAGTACAACCCCCTGTGAGCTCTTGACCCCTAAACATTGGGAAGAAAAAAATGATATTTTACATTTAATTTGGTGTGCAAAAATGACCAGGCTGTAGAGTTAAAAAAAATACCATACTCCTAAAACAATAACATAGTTGTTTTGTTGTAGATTGGAGTTTGGTAAGATGGAGCTGCCTGATTACAGACATTGAATCAGGAAAATTCATCTGCACTGCAAGCTTAGATAGAAGAGCGAGCGTGTTTAGAAACAGGCCCTTGTCTCTCTCTCTGATCCTGCACTGTGGTGAGATATACTTTGAAACAACCATGGACCCATAGACCTCTGTCATTTTCTGTCACTCAGGCACTCTGAAATTATTCAGCTCAAAGAAGTGATCACTGATGTGTGAGGGGATAAATTCAAGAGAAATGCTTCATAACTCTCGTGAGAGACTGCCCTTTCACTCACTGTAGGTTTAGGATTTTATCTACAACAGTTTTAATATTAGACAATATTTAATGGTGGTAAAATAAACTGGATTTTCTAATAAAACATTTCTCTCTGAAAAGTCCACATGGAACAGTTTCCAGCCTTGAGAAGTGAAAAGTGTGTGATCAAATCTTATCTTATTCCTTATTGAGTAAAATGGACCCCAGTGTTACAACAATCCCTGGTCTCCCCTGTTTGTTTGTTCCTGTCTGTCTGTCTTTCTTTTTGATTATTTCTTTCTGTCTTTCTTTATTCTACCCTCCCATCTGTCCTGGCCTTCTGTGTCAGTCATCACTGACAGAGTTAAACCCATAATAACCTGGGATGGCTGAGCTGTCCTCCTCTTCTAACAAACATTTTCCTCCTCCTCCTCCTCCTCCTCCTCTCTGTATCATTTTGGTCCTGGCTGCTATAAAATCCCTCCTCCAGCTCGGCACCAGTAAGACTCCTGCCCGCACCTTTCAGCCACCTCCCCCTCCTCTTTAACGGTCCTCCTCTCCGGTGGTCCTCTGCTTTCAGAGTCAGCATCCCTCACTCTCCAACCTACAGCACAGGAGGACACACACGGCACAGAGGAACATGTTACTGCACAAACTGGTACGGTAAGAGTCCATGCATGCCTCGTTTCTAGATGTTTTACGGTAAATCGTGTGCGTAAAGCCGTGCGTAAAAGTCATATACTGTGTTTTTCCAAGACTGAGAAAAGAAAACTAAAGTTCTGTCAGCCTGAATACTACCCCCACACTCCTCTCTTGCTTCCGTCCTTCCTGCTCCGCATTTGCAGGACAAAAGTCGATGACTGTCATTTTGAAATGGTCTGTGATTGGCTAATCTGTCAAAGGCGATTGTTATGCG
This sequence comes from Cetoscarus ocellatus, assembly GCA_037902135.1. NCBI lineage: Eukaryota > Metazoa > Chordata > Actinopteri > Labriformes > Labridae > Cetoscarus > Cetoscarus ocellatus. The sequence goes on along the minus strand of JBAMNC010000640.1, from coordinate 1,119,149 downwards.
CAGCTGCTTGATGTGTGAGTCTGTTTCACTTTGAAGTGAAGCTGCAGTTTGACAGGTCAGTGAGAAAATTCACCAACATGGAGACAATTAACATAAAGAATGTGTGTTCTGGTCAAGTTTTCACATTTGACCTTCTTCTGCATGGACATGAGCCCGTTTACTTTTCTTCTAAAGCTGCTTTTGTTTAGGAGTCAACAAAGAAACTTGAAGGATTCTGCAATTATAATATAATATCAATGCAAATACAGTCACAGCATGACTGTAAGTCATAAGTTACTTTACTTTTAAACTAACGGCCATAAAATTACACTGAAAACATCTGGGAGTCATGATAGAATATGAAGCAGACAGTTACATTAATGTCACATTAACATTTGCAACTCCAAGACATTTTCTGCTGCTTTTAGACAGCCTGGGTTTTTTGTTATATTATTAATAATATGATAATAATAGGTACCCATAGAGTACAAACATCTGCCAAAGAATTTCCAAAATTTCTGGAGAGTTGTCCAAAATGTGGAAAACTGCCCAGTTTTGCACTGTTAACAAATTAGGATCCACATCTCTATATATGTTTTGTTCATATTTTGTGATGGATGCTGTCTGTGGAATGGAAACGGTGCTGTGGAAAAGTTATTGTGGATAAAATACTGAAATCTGCCTGATCCCACAATATGAAGAAATCCTTGAAAAAAATTCCTCCATCCACATCCAGATTTAAATCACCAACAAAATCTTCTTACTTCTCCCTTGTGCCATAACAAAAATATTCTGAAAACTGTCATAAAAATCTGCAGAGAACATGTTGAGTTATTATTGAAAATTATTGAAAACTGACCTTTCTCACAATGTTAGCAAAGTCCATGAAGACAATCCTCGATCCACATCCAGATTCTGATCACCAACAAAATCTTCTGCGTTATGCCATAACAAACACTAGAAAAGCACTCAGTGAGAGCAGACCTCCGCCAAGGTGATCCGGATCAGTCCCAAAATTTAATCAGTTCTTCCATGTCCCATTTCCGACAGTTCCTGAAAATTTCATCCAAATCCGTTCAGAACTTTTCAAGTTATTTTGAACACAAACAAACAAACAGACAGACAGACGGATAAACATTGGCAAAAACATAACCTCCTTGGCGGAGGTAATAACATGAAAATATCATACAAATCTGCCGTGAACTTAATGAGTTATTAAAAAATAGTGGAAAACTGCCTTAGATAGCAATGTCAATAAATAATTCATCTAGAAAAGCACTCAGAGAGCGCAGACCTCCACCAAGCAGCTTCGGTCCACTTAGACGAAAATGGTCCTATCTGGCAATGTTAAAGAATCCTTTAAAAAATTCTTGGATCCAAACGGTGATCTGTATCACCCCCAAAATTTAATCAGTTCTTCCATATCCCATTTCCAACAATTCCTGAAAATTTCATCCAAATCCGTTCAGAACTTTTCAAGTTATTTTGAACACAAACAGACAAACAGACAGACAGACAGATAAACGCTGGCAAAAACATAACCTCCTTGAATCTGCATCTGGATTCAGATCACCACAAAAATCAAACCACTTCTTTCTAATTCCATGACCATGAGTCCCTCAAATCAACCAACAAATAACTAACAGATGCAGCAAAAACATCCTCCTTGGCAGAGGTAAGATGATCTGTTAATTTTTGAGTGAATAGTCAAAATTTTGAATAAATGAAGTTGCAGATTTATGACAAGCTAAAGTTAAAATTTTCAGGTTTAATAAGTCTTCAATCTACTTTGAATTGGGACTTTATAACTGTATTAAATCACAGCTTTGTGACTTAACTGTACAAGATAGATACTCCAAACCCTGATTACAGTAATTCGTAGTGATGATGAAGGGCTGCTGCGAGTTATTGTCAAAAATGTGGAGAACTGCCTCATCTCACAATGTGAACAAATAAATTCTGGATCCACATCTGAATTGAAATCAACACCAAAACCTAATGACTCCTCCCTTGTGCCATGACCAACATTCCCTGGAAATGTCATTAAAATCTGCTGGGAGTTATTCTTGAAAAATGTGGAAACCTGCCCTATGTCGCACTGTTAACAAATAGTTTTTAAAAATTCCTTGATCTGCATCCGTATTTGGATCACCACCAAAGTTGCACTTCTTCCTTGTGCTGTGGCCAACCTGCCCTAAAATTTCGTCAAAGTATGTTTATGATTTTCTGAGTTATCATGCAAGAAACAGGCAAAAACACAATCTCCATTGCGGAAGTGATAATGATAATAGAAATAATAATAATAATAACTTTTTATGCACAGGACTTTTTAAAACAGAGGTTTACAGAGTGCTTTGACGTTCAAATATTTTTAGAAACAATGATCTCAAAGCTCCTCCTCTCCCTTAAACCAAACATGCTGTCATATCGTCATCATGATGAGGGATGTCGTTGTCTGTTGGGTGCATAAAAAGTTATAATAATAACTTTTTAAGAACCCAGGCCGGCAGAATCATGTATATGGGTCGTGCCTGGTTGCTTACCACTCTGCCTAACCAGCGCCCCTATATCTCTGTATTTTGACCAAAGACTGTAAAAGAATTTGATTTTGACTGGCACCATCAGTCTCCATCACTTCAGCAGTGTCCTACCTCTTTTGTTTGTTTACATTGCATTTGTTTTATGTGCATGCTCCATGTCTTCCTCTCTGGTTTTGATGTATGTATGTGGTGGCTTAACAGCACCACTCACAGGCCTGGCATAAACACAACAGTGTTTTCATGCCGTCTTTACAGAAAACTTTTTTCGTTTTTGTGTGGACAGGGCCTTAACCTCAAGTAAAGCTGCTGCATCAGTGGTGTGTATGAAAAGATTTGAATGTGTTAGTCTAAGCTGATGATAACTGACATAAAAACAACCATCAGTGAGTGAATGTGGGAGTGAATGGGCAGATGAGACCTGCGGTGTAAAAGTGTGTTGAGTCAGAAAGACTAAAAAAGAGTTATATAAGCGCAAGTTTGATTACATTTACCATTGATTAATACATCAATAGTAACCAGCACTGACTCAATAATCCTAACATACTTCAGGATAACCTGCTGTAAGCTCCTAAATATGGTGGTGGTCCCTGTCCAGAGTGTCAGTCCTCAATAACGACTACATTTACCCCTGATGGGGTTTTGTTTCAGTTCGTCTGGATCCTGTCAGCTCTGTGTGGCTCTGATGTTTGTTCGGCGTTTGTGTACGACCGACCCAGACGTTCAGGAGAAGATGGGACATCAACCAGGACAGACTGTAAGTACATCCTTTTTCTAACACTTAAACATGGAGACGGCTTTGAACTGCTCGACCCTGAGCAGGCGACCCCCCCACCCCCATGCCTTCAGGATGTTTTCTGTCCCACTGACCCTGAGTTAAAGACTCCATGAGAACAGAAGAGGAGAGAGAGGTGGAGTGATTTAAATCTCAAATTGATAGGATGGAGCTGTGAGCCTGACTGTTCATTTTCTTTTATAGTGGATTAGGGCTCTATTTTGACCACAAGAAGCATGTTGTCAAATGTATGCGGAACACAGTCAGACCATATTTTGCTATTTTGACAATCCAAAACACATTTCCTTGACTCACACAAAGGTCTTCTGATGAAAGTGATCCAGTCCTAAAGGCACCTCAATTATTCAGGATGGTGTTTTTTTATTTATTTATTTATTTATTTTAACAGTGTTTGCCCACCAACTGTGTTTAAGTTTGTGATGAAAACAGACCTTTTTCCATAAACAGGGAATGTAAGGTGTGCTTCTCTCATACTCTTATAAGTGGTCATCCACAAACTACATCACATTTTTTCATTTTTATGCACATCGTTCTTCAACACACACCCTGCTGCTGCAGTTTATCTGAGTCTGATCATCTATGAATATTCTTCAGTTAATATTTTTGGTTCACAAAAATATTACACCTTATTGAGATGTGTGTTACTCAATATTCAGTTATCACATCAGCTGATCCACATGTGGATGAGTATTATTATTGATGCGTAGAAACGCAGCAATCCAAAACAAGAGCGAAAGAGATGAACAAACAGCTTCAGCCAAAGATAACCATGGATATGCCATTTGTAAAGGTTTAACTTTGATTAATTAAATAAATTCTTTTAAGATCAAGAGGAGATCAGTGGTAGGGCTGGACGATTTCAGGAAAAGACCTAATTCTGATTTTTCTGGCAGATAATGTGATTTCAATTTGATTCATAATTTTCTTCAATTCAACCTTCAGTGCAATATTCACTATGTATACAGTATAGACAACAGTAAGGACTCAGTGATCAAAAGCACATAACACATTATTCATCATGTAATACTGATGATAAATAATCTGTTTTCATTATTTAAGGGATACTCCAACTTCTACACCTAAACAGAGGCATTGTGTTGTTGACCTGCTTACCAGCACTACAGTAAATGCAAATTGCCTGCAAATTTGTAGAACAGTTTGTGTAAAATAGTTGACACAACAGATCCTGGGTCAGTCAGGAGCTCTGCAAAAAACTGCAGCTTTGGCGATCACATGATTGAGTTGTCTGAAATTGTGATTTCGATCTGAAGACGATAAATCCTTCAGCTCTGATCAGACACCTTTCTCTGTTAATTCTCTTCATACAGCTGCTCAGGAGGGACTACCTTACTACTCCTACTGGTCATAATATTACACTGGCAGAGTATTGTAGGGCTTTGTTCACTCAAAATGACTCAAAACGTGACACTAAAGGCAAAAGTTTGATCTATGTCTCCTGGCTGCTCTCTGTTGTGCCAGCTGTGATTGTGTGCATGACGTAACCGCATTGATGACTTCAGCGTGAGAGCGCTCTTAGTCTTCTTTGTGTTTATGACGCCATGTACACTGAAAAATCTGCAGGACAAATTAACACCATCACATATAATATTAACATGTCTTAAGTGTCTGTATGGGCTTAAGGACAGGGGATCTTAAAGGGAATGAGAGCTGACAGTCTGATTGGTTTGATTTATGTTTCTGCCAAAACACACCCATGTATAATCAAGGCACATAACCCATCCCTTTTGTGCCCTGAGCCTTGCTTTGCGCCGAGAATATGCATCCTTGAAACAGCAAAATATAGACTGACACGCCCCAAACAACCTTTCACCACGTGCTTTTAGACAACTCACTTCACGCCATCAATACAGGACCCAGTGAGTCTTCAGAGCAAATATTTTAGAAGTATTTATAGTAGCAAACGTGAATCAGTGTAAGATGTTGATACTTACTTGGAAAAAGGAATTTTAAAAAAGGAAAAAAGAGGACTGTTAAATACTGAATTTTATATTTCACAACAAAATTCAACACACAAATAAATATAATAGCGGTTTCTTCCGCTGATGGGCTGTTTCTGTTTAAAGCAAAGGAAATATAAAGTCTGTGGGTTTATGTTCAGGTTTCTCAGCACATATTAATAACACACATGCGTTCAGTAAAAGTCACACTCTTCTCTTTAGCTGCCAGGCGGCTCAGACAGCAGTGTGAGTGTGTTTTGGACCTGTTTTCACATGTCTTGGCCAAATGTGGGTAGGACGTGCCTACAGCTACACACCGAGCCAAAACACACGCAGAAAACAACTCTGAGAGCGGCGTCAGTCTTGAACTCGATGTGAGGCTCAAGTGTAATCAGTCACCCAGATGTCATTTTCAGCTGACATAAGTCCACCCTGGGATCACTCCTCCAAACATGAGAGACATGTAATTACCAAAATGAGAACCGAGTTTCCACGCTGAAGCTCTGGAGGAACATTTCTGCCCAGTTTGTTTGCTAGTTTATTTTCTATATGAAGTGTCTGCCAGTGAATATTAAAGAGCAGAGAGAAAGCTGGTGGTGAAGAGGGGGTTACAACGGATCACTGTGACCCTGCATGGTCCAGATTGGGCAGCCAGAGAGGTTTTTCTTAAAGGAGAGCGAGTGTGTTTGAGTTGCTCTGCCCTGAGTCAACAGGAGTGAAGGATTTGAGCTGGTTGCAGCATCAGAAGCTGAAACTCATCTGCATGAGGAGGAGGCAGTTTGCTCTGCTGTGCTGCAGACAGCTAACCTTACGCAGCAGCTGCCGGTTTGTGAACAGACAGGTCCATCTTCCCAAGCTCCAATATGCAATAATTGTAAGCATCCATAAGCGGCATGGTCCAAACAGCATCCTTTATACCAGGAGGAGGTGGGAGCTATGAGAGAGATGGGAGCAGGAAGTGACTGCTCATACAGAGATTAGCATAGATGCTAACAGCTTCAGTAGCAGTTTTATCAGATCTGGACCACATTTCTTTAGTAAATGAAAAACAAACAACAGCACCTCTCAATAGAAATGATTTTTTTTGGTTCATTTCTAACATGTTTTGGTGAGAGTTTGTTCAATGATGTGGCTTATGTTTTATGTACATGGGTGAATTGGGCACATGCTCACGCTGCGACCGGCAGAGGGTTTCTATGTATGTTGGGTGGTTGTTTTCTATATTTTATATTGGGATTCCCGAGTTCCCCGATCTGTAAAACACATTTACCGTCTGGCACTAATAAAGAAACCTTGAACCTTGAACCTTGATTATTTGATTGTTGTAATGAGCATAATTGGCCAATCACCTGCCGGGTATGCCTTTGAAAGGTTCTGCCCTATCCCAAACACTTTCTATGGGCTGTTGCCCAGATGGACCAGTGAACCTCATTGAAGGGTCCATTTTGTGTGTCAGGTTAGGAGACTACAATGAATGGACCAACACAAACTGACTGAAAGTTACAGAACACCTTGTGCAACCATCCATCCATGATCTATACCACTTGGTATAGATAATGGATGTCCTAGGTGACATTGAACAAGAGGTTGTGCTCAAACTGAACTGGTTGCATGACAAATACAGGGCTGACATGTATAAACACACACACACACACACACACTCACACACACCTAAGGGCAATTTAGACTCACCAGTAAGCCTGAGAGCATGTTTTTGTTCTGTGTGAGGAAACCAGGGTACCTAGAGAATACCCACATATTCATTGGGAGAACTCCTGGAGAAGTTTTGCCTTGTCACCAAAGGCTTTTTGCAGGTATAGAGGCCTGCAAAAAGCAGGCCTAATATATGTCCTAAAGCCATTTTTGACTTGACAAAAGTGTGATCTTTCAAACACAGTTGTCTTCATAAATATCTCACGTACAGTCCCAGAGGTGTAAATATACTGTGTAAGTGTTTCTTGGGGGTGCCAGCAATCCCATGGAGTTGGGAGGGTTAAAGGATCACTAATTTGATAAAGAAACAAACCAAAAAGCGTAATCACTTGAACTCTGACTCAAGAGTAAACTGATTAGATTCAAAAGGTTAAAGGTCAGGGTCATTGGGTCTCATGTCACTTGCTTGTAGGATTTCAGTGCATCGCCTTACCACACAAACCACCCCGGCCCCTCCCTTTGGCCCGTCACTGTGCTTCTTCTGTGTACCTGGTGGAGGCCTATAACCACTGGGCGGTAGTGGTGGTTTATCTGTCCCAGCACTCTCTGAGGGGGAAGCTTTGAGGCGGGGAGAGTACATGTGCTGTACCGTGTCTGACTGTGCCAACTCTTTTGGCAGCATGAAGACCTGTAAGTGCTACACCTCGGCTCACTCATATAGAGCACATATGCACGTGAAGACACACACACTCACACATGTCCACACAGAAACTGGAGCTGAAACTCTCCTGTTGGCGTCCTGTGAGAGCGCGCTTGTTTTTCATGCCTCCGAGGACAGAGAGCATGTTGTTAGAAATGTAGCCGTGAGTTCAAGCTGTCTCCCTCTCAGATCTCCAGGATGTCTTCAGTTAAGGCGGGAGGTTCTCACACTACGGGCAGGGGGCCAAACAGGGTCACTGTACTTTAAATTCTGCATGAATACAGAGTGGGATTGTGTTTCAGTGAAGTTGTGGCTCCTCGTACTGAGATTAAATTACCACAGGGAAGGTCTCAGGAGGGTACTCAGAGTTTAGTACCGCCTGAGTTTGGCTTAAAACCATTTTCTTACAGTCATAATGAGGCAGCAGGCAAACTTTAAAGAGCCCTCACTGGTTATAATCTTTATGACAAAACAGCACAGTACACAAGGAAATATATGGTTACACTTTATGTGTTGAATAATAAAAAAAAATTCCAAATATTATTGAAAACGCAGCAGTTTCCTTAGAATTCAGTGTTATTTATTAGTATTTCATAAATGTCTAATAAAATAACCTACAATTGAATATATATTTTACAAGAGCTTCTGAACAAAACAGCGAAGACTCGAAAAACAAATTTCCCATCTCATTCCTGTTATTTATCTTTGCTGCTTTTCACCTTATTCTTGATCCACAAACTCATGAACACGTAAAGAGATAGTTTGTGATTTTTGAAGTGGGGTTGTATAAGGTATATGTCATTAGCCTAAACATTAGCCACAGTGACAGAGATCAGCTCTGCATCTGTGCAGAAAAAGTTGGCACAGAAGCTTGAGCTCAATATTGCTGCAAATGGTGCCACCAACCACGCTTGGTGAAACCTTGTGTATCCCTCTAATGTAGTACCCTCTTGGGAACCTTGATCCAAAAGTTTACACATGCAAAAAACTGCTATTGAATCATCAAACATCAATGTTTTTCTGCTTTCTTTCTGCATACATCTCTTAAACCATACAATCTCTGCTCAGATCTACCAAATATTCAATCATTTCCAGGATTCTGAATACATGTTGCCACTTTTATTAATGAGGAAACAAAAAAAGAGATATTTATCTTATAATACTGTATATGTTATGTGCATTTCTAGGAATGTTTTTCATGTGTATCTGAAATAGAAAGGTATGAGCCCGTGTGAGGTCATGACCCCCTGCCCCCCAAAAATGTTTTGCTAATGTTTTGTAGGAAACAGCGTTTGTTTGTTTTTGCACCCTCCTGATTTCACAGCAGTTATAAAATTGCTTTTAACATTGCCCGCTTGAGATATTCAAGACACTAATCACCAGCAATGCCCACTCTGATTATTCATGATATAGATAATGTCTATTTTTTTTTTTTTTTTTTTTTAATTTTAAAAAATGCCAACATGTACTCAAACTGGGATCTAAAGGGTTAAAATCCTAAAATTGAGCTGAGCTGAAGTGGTTTAAGAGATTGATGCAGAAAACAGAAAAAATAAAACATATGATAATGCAGTTAATGCAGTTTTTTTTGCATGTACATTTTTGGCTCAAGGGTCCTCTGGGGAGCAAAAAGTGTCAGTAGTATGATAGACCTGTTGAATAAACTGATATTAGATAAGAAAATTTGTCAAAACGAAACAGTCTTGCAGGAATTCATGCCATAATCTGTTACACAGCCATAGTAATCGCCAAAATGTCCATTCGCCCGTTATATGTACCGCTTATCCTTTTCGGGGTCGCAGGTGGCTGGAGCCTGTCCAAGCTGATATTGGGCGAGAGGCGGGGTACACCCTGAACCAGTCACCAGCCGAATCAACAGTCTTTTTGTTGTGAGGCTGGCACACTGCCTGCTGTGCCACTGTACCGCCATCACCAAAAGAAAAAAAATGACAAAAGTGTACAAAAATCGGCAGAAGAGTCTTCAAGAGTTGAAAAACACTTTTCGGTAAAAACAAGCCACAGAAACAGTGCGGGGTGATAATAACCTTCAAACAGATTTGTGTAAAGGGGCACTCTTCTCCACTGCTATGCTGCTTTGTTTTGGCACTACTTTGCTACATGGCAAAACCTACATGCGTACTGATCAAGACATGTCTGATCATATCATTCCTAATAAAGATTAGCAAAGTGTACCAATGTTCAAAGATTATCCTGCTGACCGGGCACAGTTGTGTTGACAGAGTGTTATTCTGGCTCAGCTTATCTCATTTACAACAAACATACAGGTTGTTTTCATCAAGTAAACCTATCCTTGAAACCATGGCTTCTGTTTTTGTAGGATAAAAGTGGATCTAAGCCAGATACTTACTTTGAAGATAACTTTCGTTAGGCCCCCACAGTTTTCCCTTTACATTTGTAAAACTGTGAATCTGCTCCATACAAGTGTAAATGTTACAGTAGGGAGGCTCTGCATGATGAGAGCTGTAGACTGAAGAGCACATTTGACAGCCTCTGGTATCCTCTGATCCTAAAACATCCTGAAGTGATTTTTTGTAGTTACACTCTTATTTCACCCAGTTTGATGACATGAGCTCATGATTTGTACACCTGCATAAACAAGTAATGTGGGTTTCTCTGGTTGTCCAGCTCCCATAGCAGTTACCTTCCTTTTAAGATAAGATAGTCCTTTATTGATCCCCAAAGGGGAAATTCTGGTATTGCAGCAGTACAGGGCAAGTACAGGGATAGTAGCATGCATAAGACATAGATCAAGGAATAGAAGATATATACGATTATCAAAATTAACTAACATACTAAGCACTAAATTAACAGAGTAAGTGGCGTTCAATTATCAAATTAACTAACATACTAAAATAAAATTTAACACAGTACAAAACAGCTGAGCCTCCTGTGCAGTGCAGTAAAGATAAAAATAAAGTGACAGTGATATTAAAGTGACAATGTGAAATGTAGCAGCGCTTATGACCACACAGTAACAGTGCAAATTATTTACCTAGAGTAATGAACCATGATCAGGGATATGAATCAATAACAGTACAGTATGGATAGAGGTGGTTTGGAGCATATGGAGGGTTATTATAAATCTATTAAAGTGCAGTCCAGTGTCATATTGCTTGAGTACATCCATTGCTGTTTTGGGGGGGGGGGGTCGGTCAGTGCAGTGACAAACTGCGGCCTCCGCTGCTGTTGTAAAGTCTGATGGCGGTGGGCACAAAGGAGCGCCTGAAGCGCTCAGTTCTGCTTCTGGGGGGGATGATGCGTTGGCTGAAGGAGCTTCCCATGACCCACAGCTCGTCGTGGAGAGGGTGAGAGGGGTTGTCCAGGATCGACATGATTTTGGCCTTGATCCTCCTCTCAGCCACAGTCTGTAAAGTGTCCAATTGAAGGCCCACCACAGAACGGGCCTTCTTCACCAGTTTGTTGAGCAATAACACTTTTTCATTCAGGCCTGTTGACTCTCCATCTACAGAGGGATTTCCTGTGTGTACTCCAGTATTCCCAAGTATCCAAAGTAAAAGGATGTAATTTTCAGTGCAAAAATCACTCATTTGTCCAGTTTTATTGGGGGTGGTTGTTTCCTCTTGTGAAGTGAGCTGGTCGGCCCTGATGGTGGAAGGACACACTGGCTGTGTTGTGTAGCTTAGTAGTGCCAAAACAAAGCAGCTTGGTTGTGAAAAAGTCATTATAAATTAACTGTTCGTAGCATGTAATCACCCTATGGTGTTTCTGATTTGTTTTCACACACAATTGATATTATTATGCAGAGTCTGTGGCACTGTCTGTAACAATGTATAGTCCTAGCTTTTTGCTGCATATGAAGAGCTGAGTTTGACACTGTGGCTAATGTTCAGGCTAGTGCCATGTACCTCATACATCCCCAACAAAGCTATCTCTGCCTTAAATGCAAAAATGCCTATCCTTGGGAATTGCCTTCATTTTTCAAAGCATGCAGCAACACCAGGTGAGTAAAAGGGCTTGGGCCTTGAATTTGATGTAAATATTTGAAGTTCTATAGTTGACAGTAGATCCAGTCAGGGTCACAGAATTATTTCTTTAAAGATATCCCCTCCCTGTTTTTTATGTCCCCTTTGCAAAGTCAGAAAGACATTTAAAGTTATCTTTTTTTTTTCCTTCCTCAGCTCGATCAGCATCTCCGTACGTAGCGACCTCGGGCTCCTGCAGGAACAGGTGTTTTGAGCTGGTGGAGCTGGAGCCTCCAAACTGTCGCTGTGATAACCTGTGTAAGACGTACAACAGCTGCTGCTCTGACTTCGATCAGCTCTGCCTCCGCACAGGTACTACATCATCCCACCTGCCCAGCTTCTTAATTTTTCTTTGTGAATTGGTTGTTGTTCAACTTTGTCTTTTTAAAGTAGCTGTAGCTGATGAAATCAGGCTTTGAGTTGTTGAGATGAAGCATAACCTTAAAGAGCCTTAAAGAGTCTATTTTATAATGCTTTAAAAACAAAGAAACAGATCAACAAATTTGACCCCAAAACAACTGGAGTTTTTCAACTTAAAAAATGACATTTTCTTTATTTGACATTACATTTGAACACTTCAAGATGAAATTTGATTTATTCATCTAACTGTCATTTTTTCTGTCCTGACATGACATATCAGATGGATCATTAAATGTATTTCACCAGTCCATTTGGGAAACAGCCTATAGAAAGTGTGTGGGAATGGGCAGAACCTTTCAAAGCAGATCTGGCATGTGATTGGATGATCGTTCCATTGATCACATTCACTACGGGTCAATCAGATAATGTAGCAGGCAAACACTAACGTGGCAGTGTAAAGGAAAAAATGTAAGCCACATGTATTTGTTATTCATTTAATAAAGAATTGCAGTCCACATTTGAAAAAACTGCTACTGAAGCTGTTAGCATCTATGCTAATCTCACCTCCTACTGTCGTCTCGCTCGAAGCTCCCACCTCTTCCTGCTCTAAAGGACTCTGATTGGGCCGTGCTGCTTTAGACCACTCACACTCGAAGAACTTGGCAAGATGGATCTGCCTGATTGCAGATATTAAATCAAGCTGATCCATCTGCATGGCAAGGCTAGGTTGTTTTCACACCTAGATCGTTTGGGAGAGTTGTTCTGATACAAGTGGGCATTTCCCGCTTTGGTATGTTGTATTTTAAATACATATAAACATAGCAATTGATCCCTGTTTCAGCACAAACAACCATGCCGAGTTTCCTCTAAAAGAGGTGGTTAAGGCTCGTTCCCAGTTGACCCCTGAAGCAGTTAGTTTGTGGTAAGGACACAATAAACTGAAACAAACAGGGTGATGAGTTAACTCATCACACTCCTGTAGTAGTATAAGCAGCAGCATTAGTAATAACAATTTAATTTTGGCTACCAGGCAACCAACTGATGACAAAGCACTACTTATTGATAATGGACAATGTATAACATACAATATCAACAGGTTAACATCACTCACTGTCTCTACAGCAGGTCATTGCAGGACTTAACAACATCGTTTGATTCTGCCTACCACATCATCTGATGGGCCCATAATTATGATGATTGACGGGATAATTGTCCTATCACCTATCTGATATGTTTTTAAAGGTGCTGCCCTCTCCAAACACTTTCTGTGGGCTGATACCCAGATGAACTATTAAAGTTTATTATGTAGATTTACTATGTAGATTTACTCAGCAAATGTAGTTTCTTCAGTAAGTTTCCAGGAAAGTTACTTAAAATGTAGGCCCTGGTTAGTCTTGGGCCACATGTATCATTCACAGCTTAAGGGTTATGAAAAATTTCTCATATTTCCTTGTTTCTCTCTCACACAGATGGTGGTTATGAGTGCAGTAAGGATCGATGTGGAGAATCTCGAAATGATCAACATGCCTGCCACTGCTCTGAAGACTGTCTGTCCAGAGGAGACTGTTGTACAAACTACAGGACGCTGTGTAAAGGTTTGCACAATTAAACATTCTTTGAATGGTATATTTCAGTTTGGACAGCTGTCCTTCAGATACCTCTGTGTTAATGCTGTCAGTTTTCTGAAAAAACAAGCACAATTGGTGTTCAAGCACACACATTACCCACTGCCTCACAGACAAGAGCTGGGGAGGCTAGTTATTCAGTTTAGCCCAAAGTGGATGACGAATGTGATGTTGGGTGCTTTTTGATGCAGGGGGAAATTGTTCATTGTACCAAGAAGGAAAACCAGGCACTCCAAAATTATGAAATTTGACAATGATGAAAGAAATGTTAAGAAGCCTTTATTGTAGTCCCTAAATCATTCAAAATACAGTATATAAAAAAGCCAATATCTTTCAACCACAGGGATTTTCTTCAGGGATTGCAAAAATCACTTGTTAGCCCTGAATAAGAAGACCTCTGTGGTTGAATATTTCCGTCCTTATTGTCACATTTTTCAAGTTTGAAGTGCCTGGTTTACCCCCTTTGTACCACAGACATGGGGCCTTACATCATTTTAATATTGACCTCTCCTGAGGCCACAGGGCGGGCCACATATCCTTGCATATGAATCTTGCAATCTTGACTTGAAACTTGCGATGGGCTTTTTTCCACACCTCTGTTGGAGGGCCTGCAGAGGAGAACGTGGTTGCACAGGGCTGAGCACTCCTCTGCTGCTGCACTTGGTTGGAGGGTCAGATGGGCCTGCAGATTTGTTGTGGATGAAGAGTAAGCCAGCTGCTTTGCACATTATCGAGACACAGCTTCCATTTCCTTGAGGTGTATTTCATTCATTGTCCGCTGAGATCAAGTGAGCAGCATGAATGTATGGTCGTGTTTATCATGGAGCGCCCTCTGTTAGACTCAACAGCTCACTGCTCCAGGCGCAGAACTTTATATTCTCTCTTCAAATGTTTATTAACAGTTCACATCCAGATTTTTACCCTGTCCTCAAACAGATATTTGATTACTGAGTATAAAGTGACAGCCCTACTCTGTGTAAATGTTTCTGTCCAAAAGGGGGAATATTTATTGTACATATATTTTTATTATATTACCAGCTTTTTGAAGACCATTAAAAAAAAATGTTGATAGGATTTTACTTGCCCAATGGGATGTGACACAATTTGGCATTCCAAGATGGCAGCATGTCACTCTGTCTGGAACATTGCAATCTTATTGTATCTACTCTATATGTAAAAGATTTAACACAATGAAAGACAGGATTTTAAGTTTTATGTGTTCTCACTAGACCAAAGCATTCAGCCATTTTGTTGCTCATATGTCATTTTTTTTTTCTGTCTTTGTGTTTGCTCTTGAAGGAGACACACCATGGCTGCAGGATGAGTGTGAGGAGATCAGGACTCCTGAATGTCCTGCTGGGTATGTGAACAGATGATTAGTTCTCATTGAGTCTGAAAAGTCAACCTGAGGGAAATTCTTTGAAACAATTTTCCTTCCATTCTTGTGTATTCAGGTTTGTACGTCCTCCTCTCATCATGTTGTCTGTCGATGGATTCAGAGCTTCTTATGTGAAGAGAGGGAGCTCCGTCATACCAAACATCGAAAAACTGAGTAAGACCTGTTAGAAGATTCTGTGTGGTGAAGCAGTATTGGACAAGGCCACCTGTTGAAGGTTACATTACTGTGTTACAGACTCAGAGAGATAACACGTTCTGAAGTTTTACCAATAATTAAAACTTTCCTGCATCTCAAGAGGTTGATGAACAGTGTAGGGGAGTGAGAACCAAATGGTGGCAGCAGGATTTATTCTTGCTCATTTTAAGTTTCCTGATATAATATGGGTTTGGATGAAGTTAAAATTGCACTGTAATGAATTATGGTATGTGATGAGTTAGACTTGACCTGATGGACAGGTCAACAGGATCATCAGCATAGGGATAATCATGACAGTTTGAGTGGATTTGTGGGGGATCGTTAATGAAAATGGAAATGAAAAGTGGTCCCAAGGTGGCGCCTTGAGGACCCCCTGTTTTAACAGTACTGTATCTGTACTGGATCCATCTATAGTAATGGCAAAGCTGGACAAGCTGATGCCATTCTGGAGGCTTCTCTTTGTCAATCTGGGAGTTTCCTGTGCTTTGTTTTCCTTTCAGGAACATGTGGGACCCACGCTCCGTACATGCGGCCAGTTTACCCCACAAAGACCTTCCCCAA
This sequence comes from Cetoscarus ocellatus, assembly GCA_037902135.1. Taxonomy (NCBI): domain Eukaryota; kingdom Metazoa; phylum Chordata; class Actinopteri; order Labriformes; family Labridae; genus Cetoscarus; species Cetoscarus ocellatus. The sequence goes on along the minus strand of JBAMNC010000640.1, from coordinate 1,103,382 downwards.
CCTCTACTCACTGGCAACGGTAAGGTGGCAGCATACATGTCAAGATTCTATTCATCAGTTTTGTTTCAGCATAAAGCTCACCTAATTACTGTTAACTTATTCTAAGTTAAACCAGTTTGTGTTTTAACTCATGGCTCAATTGTTCCTTACTGTGCCTGGGCACGATCGATCCTTCTCCCCCTCTCCCCTGTTGGTTAAATGTAATGCACTTGAGCTTATCCAGCACTTTTTCTAGTCTTACTGACCAAACAAACACTTTTACCACTGATGCACCAGTGGGTGCAACTTGGGGCAAAAATGTCTCTTGCCATGACTAGGTTTTTACAAATTAGAGATTACTTTAGGAAAGAGATCATGGTAGACCCCTCAAGTGAAGTGCATGGTGTGATCCAGGTCATAATCAATGCATACAAAGAAACCAAAGTTAGAATTGTATCCTGGCTATATAAAAAATTGATATGACCCTGCAACCTTCAAATTATTGGTAGGCAAACTACCAGACTGAGCCACTGAAGCCCCAAACTTTTTTTTTCCTTCAAGAACTAGAGCTTGTGCAACCCTTAGGCCACTAACATTGCAAAATTACATCTGAGGAGGGCTGGTGTACCAGGCCTTTCAGGGACCTATTTCTGTGGGCAGCCCTGAACATAGTCGCAGTCTCTCATTAGACCACAGCACTGAGACTGTGACAACAATGTGCAGAAGAAAATATTGTAGAAATGAAGTCTAGACGATACTGATGATGAGGCCTAACACATATTCAATAATGTCATTGATTATTGGTGTTTATATTGCTCATTTTACTTTCAGAAGAACCGTAATTGTCGCCATGTTTTAAGTTTACTTCTACCACAACAGGTGGTCACAGCTTAAGGTCTTTGTGTGCCCTCTTGTGGTATCTTTCATGAACACACATGGCGAGTAACAGGCAAGTAAATGAACAAAAATGCTTATGACATCAATTAATGCCAACATGAAGACAAAGAAAAACAACAAGTATGTCCCTGGCCATAGCAGAGATGTTATCAAAAATGTGGAAAACTCACCTACTGCACAGTGTTACCAAATGTTTAAGAAATGTTCATATCTGGATCACCACCAGAATCGAACCACTTCTTTCTTGTGCTATCCCCAACGTTACCTGAAAATGTCATCGAAATCTTTTGAGAACTTTTTGAGTTAACTTGCCCACAGACGAATGGACAAACACTAGCAAAAACAGCGTCCTTGGCAGAATTAATAACCAAAATCAATCCATGATATTTTAACATTAGGATACAAAAGTTGCAGTAAAATGTTATGAAAGTAGGCAGAGGAAACTTAAAATAATTTATAGTGGGTGAATCTTTGCTTGTCGTGGATGACAAATACCTGATTTTAACTCAGTTTAAATTCCTGTCAGGGTCTGTATCCAGAGTCTCATGGTATTGTTGGGAACTCCATGTACGACCCGGTGTTTGATGCCACCTTCACTTTAAGGAGCCGAGAGAAACTCAACCATCGCTGGTGGGGAGGACAGCCGGTGAGTATCTTCAGTTCTTCTCCTTCTATCTCTGTTTTGGTTTTCTGTTACCATCTGTCCATCATCCATGTTGTGCTTATTTTCAAATAAGATAAGAGTTTTATCCTTGTTTCTTTCATGATGGATGAATTTGTTTGTAGTTTCAAACCTAGGTCAAGTTTATCTGACAGATAAGAGTCAATAGGAGGCAAGAAAAACTTAAATCCTAAAGCTTACTAACCTGACACACCAGTTGAACCATTCAATATACTTCCCTAGTCTATCTGGGAAAGAGCCAATAGAAAGTGTTTGGGAATGGGCAGAACCTTTCAGAAGCATATTTGGCAGGTGAGTGGACGATCATTCTGTCAATCACATTTATCACAGGCCAGTCAGATAATGTAGTGGGTCGGCGTTACTGCTGCAGTGTAAAGGACAGAACATAAGCCATAAAGAACTTTACAGTGTTGTTATTTGTTCTTTATTTGATAAAGAAATGCAGTTCAGATCTGATAAAACTGCTACTGACGTGATTAGCATCTATGCTAAACTCTGTACGAGCAGTCCCTTCTGACTGTGGTCTCACTCATAGCTCCCACCTCGTCCTGCTTTAAAGGACGCTGATTGGGCTTTAGGCCACTCACAATCACTGTAGATTAGAGGAAGCTGGACTGCCCAGAGAGAACCCTCACATGCATGGAGAGAACATGCAAAGTCTACACAGAAAGGTTCTGACTGACCAGGGGGTCAAACCAGCAACCCCTTGCTGTGAGACAGGAGCACTACCTATTGCATCGACGAGCAGTGTTAGCCAGAGTGTAGCTAACACAACAGCCTCTGCAACCGCTGAAAATCGGCCTACTGTACAGTGCAGTATGACCCATTATTGTTAGTGTGTGTGTCACTCCCAGGACAAAATGGTCAAAGTCTGCTGTTGAATTGTGTCAAATCAGCCGTGTGACCTGACCTGATCGTACTGTTTGTCTTTTAGATCTGGATCACAGCACAAAAACAGGGCGTGAGGGCTGCCACTTTCTTCTGGCCTGTGTAAGTCTAAATTTTGTTTACTGTAAAGTGATTTTTGAAATCATTGTTGTTTTTCTCTGTGGGAATTTATTTGTCACAGACATCCACCAGGTTTTGCTGTGAGGGCATGAACTCTAAGCACATCAGCACAGTGCATTTAACTGAGCAGAAGATTTTGAATTTTTTCACCTTGGACTGGAATAAAAATGTTCTTAACTCCACAACAGACTCATTACATACTGGCCTCTGCAGCAAAAATGAAGCAACCTTATCTGCTCAAAATGACCAAAAAGAGGCCCCTCATACTGTGACAAAAGTCTTTTGGCTAAAAAATGTAATCTATATTTTGTCTTTGCTGAAGTCAACAGGCTGACTGTTGGGAACAAACTTAACAAGCCTTAATGAGCAGACATTAATACTTATCATTGAAATTTCATCATTGCTTGCTTATATATGAATGAAAGAACGTCACCTTTAACTAAGTCTGTCCAAGACTGAGTTTATTGTCCATATTGCCATCCTTCCATTGAACCACAGATCAATATCCAGCTGGAATCAAATAAACTCATGCCCACAAACTCATGATTGATGACCTTTAAGGTTCATGTGACCTCAAAGGCGCGGTCTTGTTGATGTGCCTTCTAAAGCATCAGGAAGATCCGATCCTACCTGAAAGAACAGGCAACAGCTTCTGGTACAGGCTCTAATGATTTCACTCATCAAATACTGGAACTCCTTTATAACAGGCCTCCCTGCATGCACATTTAAGCCTCTGCAGATGATCCAGCAGCAGGTCTGGTCTTTAATCAGATTGTGCTATCCAGATTGGGGGCCAAGACTGTAGTAGACTGTGTGTATGTTTGTGTTTGTGTGTTGTTATTTTTATTCTTACATGGTTGTACATTTTTTATGGGAAATGTCGGGTTTCAGTAATTGCATATAAGTGGGATGATTATGGATAAGGGAATGTATTATTAGCATGTCACTACCTGGAGCTTGCATGTACGGAGCCTGGGTCCATTGAAGGTGGTAATGCTGTTAGGGATCTCTTCACTTAAAGCTTGTCCTTTTACATTGGCACAAGTACTTTGTTTATCCTTTAAATGCATAAACTGCATCAAAGATGTTTAAGAAAATGTCTTGTTTCCATAAAAGTAAAACAAAGAAATTGTTTAGTATTAAAATAAATATTTTTGTCTCCTCAATAACCCCTTGCTGCAATGGAAAATGTGCTTAAAATTCCCAAGAATAGAAAATAATTGTATCAACAATAATATAAAAAAAAAACCACTTCAACAGCCAAGTTGTCAAAGCTGATTTGAACCTAAAACCATGAGCAAAAATAACAAATGCATCACGGATCATTAGCTGAGTGTGTTGTTGCATCCCCAGTAAACAGCACAGTTTTGCTGAGCCTTAGGCACTAAGTGCAGTTTTCATAACTTTGTGTTGTTCAGTCTGAGCTGCTCTTAAAAAGTTTCTCTTGGCACGTTAATATTTGTTCATGTTAACTGATATGTGAATCAGGGATTATAAACAGAATCACAGGGAGTTTAACACACTGAATAATGAGTAATTGACCATGTTTGCTCTGGCACCAGGTGAGGACATTTTAATAAATTGGCCCCTAAAGGGTACAACTTATATTTGTGTTGGGGGTTTCATACCACCCATACTTTCTGCTTGTTGAATAAGAAAACGATTGCTGTCAAATTCTGTTAAATTGGGCTGCTGTGAGTTTGAATATGTGCTTAGTAATAAGTGAAGCTTGTTAATGCAGGGTAGCAACACTAAACAGATTATTGCAACCTTATTTGTAATGGAGGGGCAATAGTTCTGAAAGTATTTGGATTTCCAGACTTCAGTGATTTATTTTTTTGATACATTCACAATAACATGTGAATGTGAATTAGACTAGTCCTGCACAGCGCCACCTTTAAGGGTGCACACCCATTAACCATTCCACCAAAGTCTGGAACGTTTTTGCAGTGTGAATGCTCTGTTAACCTTCAGGGCCCCCAGCAGGCTTGGAGGAGGTGGGCTTTTGCCGCATCATGCTTGCACATGAACTAGAACAAGCTCTTGTAAGACCGCTCCTCAACAGTGGACCACTGATTATTTGTTGCAGAGGACACTTGTGTCAATCCGCTTGTCCATGTTGAGCAAGCGTAAAGGCAGAGTTGAGCGCACAGGGGGTGCAAGGCTGGGAGAGAGAGAGAGGGTATGAGCAAGTGGGGAGCGTCAACCAGCTCTCTGAGGAAAAACATTTTGAAGGAGCACATGGGGAAAACTGAGGAAAAAATGTTGTTAATGTATACTTATGTGTATTGCGCAAGCATGAAAAACAATTACTTGATCACATTATTGATTGTTGTTTGCTCAAACTGGTTTGTTTTCTGCTCGACTGTAACTTTTACACAAAATATAATTTTGAGCTCTTGCAAAAAAACATGTTTTTGTGCTCAAAACTTCCCATTAATTGCTGGCACAAAATAACACCATAAAAGATCACCATAGGAGCTTTGTCATAGGCTTTCTCCAAGTTCACAAAACACATGTAGACTGGATGGGTAACTCCCAGTCTACCTCAAGAAGCCCTCCATCTTAAACAAAAGATAAGGAATTAAGGAAGTGATGCTCTGCTACCTAAAAAACTATGTTGGGGTATTGGTAGGTTGATCTGACTGCAGGTCATCATAAGAGACATATTGTTCATGCAAAATGTGAACGCCCATACTGAGCTTCACTCAGCTTGGTGTCTGAATTCCCAGCATGGATGTTGACACAAGGAAAAGCAAAATGAAAACAGTTCACAGTGTTGTTTCACCTGAGCCACGGGGTATTGTTTTTGTTATCTCTCCAAACAAACTGATTTTAAAAGTGAGATTCACAGATTTAGTTATAAAGATGTCAGTCATCATAGACAGACAGATGTGTTGCTTGAAAACTCATCAATCAAATAGTCTGACTTATTTTCATTTGTGTCAGTATTCTGATCAGACCATCGTAACATGTCTGTTCATGTTCCTGCTGTCCCGATCCAGCCTGTCATAAAGGAGCCCACATTTATCGGGACAGAGAAGGCTTTGACGGAGCTAGAGGCAGATCTCAGCTCAGAGATGGTGTTGGACTGTTTTTACAGCAATTTGTGTAAATGGTCCTGTTTACACTGTGCAGGGTTCTTCAGTGAACTGGGGTCACAGACGTAGCACTCTGTAGCACCGCGGGGGCCAGAGTGTGGTTTACAGAACTTTGGCGCAGAGAAGGAAAGAGCGAGAGAGAGACAGAGGATACAGTAGACAACACATTTCATAGTTTAGTCTTGTACACCAGTGTGGGATGGGCTTGGTAATGAGGAGCAGAGTTGGTGAGATGACTGGATGACTGTTGGGCTCAGCTGTATGGGAGGTCTCTGCTCCCTCTAACCACAAACAGAGAACAAGTGAAGGAAGAGAGAAAGAGAGGGGGGAGGGAACATTCATTGTAAGTGTGAACTGATGCTGGAAAATATAATGAGCTTTAAAAGTACATAAGTAGACTTTTAAGTAAGATATTGGGTAAGACAATAGTAAACTTCATATTAAGCCTACCGGAAAAAATAGATGCCAGGCCAAAATCCCCAAATCCAGGGGATCCATGTGCTCAACAGTCTTGGTTTTGCTCTGTTTAATGGCATGCTCTTTCACCAGATGTGACCATTTTTAAAGCAGAGCAGTGCAGCTGAATCACAAGATCACAACCTCTCACAGGAGTAACAAGAACAGCATACAAGCATCATGTGACTTTGCCTGTCTGTCGTTAACTTGCTACCTTTTTGCTCACTGATTTGACATAACGTTGATGCAGTAAAGGGATAAACATCTGGTGGCTGCAGATGTTTTATTTTGAGATTTAACACATGCTCAACATATTTTGTGTCTCATTTCATGTTTGAGTCAGTCTGCTTTTAAAGACCGGTGCATGCTGATTGGGAAAAAGGCTACTGAGCTCTGCTACTTACGACAGTCTAAAGAAAATAAATAAATCCCCTAAGCACCTTGTCAAGCTCCTGCGTTGCAGTTCGCACATACCACATGAAGATTGTAAATAACACTATAACAGTATTTCCATATATATACGTCAAACAATACTATGTATACAGCTGATTTAGTGTGGCAAAATCTAGTCAGAAGTGCTAATAAATTGAATATTACAGGAGCTTAACAACTGTTTACACTGGGGGCAGCCATCTTTGATTGTCAACTCGGGGGTGGTGAGGATCCCCCGACTTCCCAGTAGGTTAAAACTACTAATAAAACTATGTTGGCTCAACAAAATGCTACAGTAAGTTCCTGTGTTTAGAACTTCAGTATGTTGGGACTTAGGGGTTATGTATCCCTCCACCATCAACTGGTCTGGTAGTCAGAGGAAATGGCAAACACTAACTTCACTAAAACTGAACTAAAAGCAATTTTGTCTCAAGTAACAATGACATGCTGTTAGTTGTTGGTATGAGAGGATATCTTTATGAACCGTAGCACATAGAGGAAGAACTTTTGCAGATTGAGTCACAGGTAGAAAGAGAGATGGAGAACAGAGGCGCAGGACAGACCATGAGTTACCTGGTGGTGCAGAAGCATGAACTGTGAGCCCATGTCCACAAACTAGGATGCCCATTGCTGTCAAGAGTGGGACTTAGTGACACGGCTTCTCCTGGACCTTTCATCAGAGCTCCTTCCATCCATCCATCCATCCATCTTCTTCCACTTATCCGTGGTCGAGTCACGGAGGCAGCAGCCTAAGCAGAGAAGCCCAGACTTTCCTCTCCCCAGTCACTTCGTCCAGCTCTTCCCGGGGGATCCCAAGGCGTTCACAGGCCAGCTGAGAGACATAGTCTCTCCAGCGTGTCCTGTGTCTTCCCCGAGGTCTCCTGAACATGTGCCCTGAACACCTCACCAGGGAGGCGTCCGGGAGGCATCCTGATTAGCTACCTGAGCCACCTCATCTGGCTCCTCTCAACACGGAGGAGCAGCGGCTCTGCTCCGAGCCCCTCCCGGATGATCGAGCTTCTCACCCTATCTCTAAGGGAGACCCCGGACACCCTGCGCAGGAAACTCAATTTGGCCGCTTGTGATCACCCGTGATCTTGTTCTTTCCGTCACTACCCACAACTCGTGACCATAAGTGAGGGTAGGAACGAAGATCGAGTGGTAAATTGAGAGCTTTGCCTTTCGGCTCAACTCCCTCTTTACCACGACGGACCTGTGCAGAGTCCGTATCACTGCGAGTGCTGCATCCGCCTGTCGATCTCAAGCTCTATCCGTCTCTCACTCATGAACAAGACACCGAAGTACTTGAACTCCTCCACTTGGGCCAGAATCTCATCCCTGACCTGGAAAGGGCACTCCACCCTTTTCAGGTTGAGGACCATGGACTCAGATTTAGAGGTTCTGATTGTCATCCCACTCATCAGAGCTCTTTTATTTCAATTAAGCCTTCAAACTGCTGTTGTGTGTCATAGTCTTGATCTGTGAAATGGGCACTGCAAACACAATGCTTTGTCACTGCAGAGGGGTGAGTCCTGATGTTCTTATATAAAACAACAGGCCAAATTTAGTGAAGGCCCACGTCGTCACGGGACATATATTCCTATATTTCATACTTTTGAAAAAGGAAAATGATAAAGACATGATAAAGAAGAGTTATCCCCATCTCACAGCGGCCTTACATGGAGCATTTACTGCCAAGGTTCAAATACACGAGTTTTCCAAATTTCGGAGCAGCTGATTTGACCTCGGAAAACAGAGGAGCTGCTGGCTTAACTGCAGCCTCTCTTGTCTGGTTCTCCCACTTGCTCTCCCAGCTCCAGACCCTCTCCAGGCCTGGAGTGCTCCTGTTGTTGTTCTTGGTTTTGCTCTATTTTTGTTCTTGCAGGTGTTTTCCTCTTATTAAACTGCATTGAGCTGTTGTAGGCTGTACTGCAGGGGCATTCTAAAAATAGAATAATAAAAACAGAAAGGAATAATTTACCATCATAGCAATTACAATAAAAGGACTAAGTTTTATATTTTCTATAAATTGTACGTCTTGCAAATAAATCATACCAATATCAATTCTAAAAAAGTGAATAAAACACATGTGTGTCATTTTAAAACTGTAATTTTTCTTTTAAACTTTGACCTGTATGGGGTCAAATTTTACACCAATGTGCTACGGCCACACCTTTATCACCACTGGTGCCAGCCAGAGCCCTAACAGTGTCACTTGTACAAAAGAAAAAACACAGAAGTGTGAGTTTTGTACAAATCAGTTTAACAAACAAATACATTATTAGAGCAACATGTAAGAATAAAGCTCTAAAATTGTTTTTTAATAATTATTGTAAGGAATAATTAAAATTAACAGTTAAACATGCAGTGTCATATGTATCCCTTTAAATGCATAATATGTCTTATTTTATGGTAAACTTTAAAAAGACATATGTAACTCAGAAACATTAAATTAAACAAGTATGCATTGTGTGTTTCTCTCGTGTGCACATTTTTTGTATGTGTGGCTGCTAAATAAAAAGCCAGACAGCAAATCATGGTAACCTGCTTGAGGGCCTTTCAGATCACTTTACACCACTTTCTTAGGATGTATTTTGGGTGAATTTGTGTGGTGAAATTATTTTGTGTTCATGTTTCTAAGACATAGTGTAAAACCATTGTAAGGACAGAGGGTAAACATGGAGGTGGAAACCTGCTCTCAAGTGTAAAAATAGTGGGACTGGTGCTGCCCTCCCCCCACTGCCTCCTACACGAAGCCCCACTGAAGGCCCCAGACGTGGGCTTGATGCTCGACAGCTGTGGCCTGTATGACAGCCAGCTGCTTGGTTGGTGGCCTCATCACCACACCAGCAGCACACAGACCTCCTTTTCTTACAAACACTTTAACAAGTCAGAGGGCTTTTAAAGATTTCTGCCCCACAACCCTCAGCTTTATGAGGCTCTCTGAGAGTTTAATGAAGACTTTAAAGGTTCAGCAAGCATCTGTTAACGTCTTACGGAAGCTGCTATGGTTTATAGTAACCAGTGTTGTCCTTTTTTGTGCTTGTGTTTCAGTGTAATCCCATTAGAGAGAAGGATACTGACCATGCTGCAGTGGCTTCATCTCCCTGAAGGAGAGAGGTAACAGTCTTAGAGCTTGATGTTTTCTCATTTGTGTTGTTCTATTGGATTTACCGCTCAGAGGCCACAATTAAAGAGGTCACATAGAGAGGCAAACAACTCACACTCATACCTAGGGGTAATTTGGCATCATCAATTCACCTAATGAGCATGTTTTTGGTCTGTGGGAGGAAGCCAGAATGCCCGGAGAGAACCCACGAATGCATTTGGGGAACATGCAAACTCTATTCAAAACGTAAAAACTAGCAATCTAAAAAAATCCCCCCTGTAAAGTGAGAGTCTTTTTTATGTAGATACTAAGACTGAAGCTATTTGTGGAACCAGGCTGTTATACCACCAGTCATGTCACAGCCAGCCTCAGGGTTGATGCATTGAGGTCACATTCTTACCAATACACACCTCTATATGGGACCTAATTTGATGTTTATGATTGTTGTTCCAGGCCCTATGTTTACGCCATGCACTCTGAACAGCCAGATGCCTATGGTCATAAAATGGGGCCAATGAGTTTAGAAGTGAGTACTTGTTTTTCTGCAGCTACATGATGATTTAAAGATATCAATTAAAAGCATGCATTACAGCACAAAAATCAGACACGTGAATGTAAGGATCATCTGATGTGTTTCAGCTCAACAACCCTCTGAGGGTTATCGACAGAATCGTTGGTCAGCTGATGGACGGACTCAAACAGATGAAACTACACCGCTGTGTCAACATCATCCTGGTCGGGGATCATGGTACAGAGGCGCACGAAATACACAAACATTATGCTTCATTTTCAGGTGGTCAGGTGTGCAGTAAAGACCATATGCATGCTGAGTACACAGAGATAGAAGTAGCAATGAACCCTAACAGGGCCTTAGTGTTAACCCCAAGCCTGTTATTACCTCCGCCATGGAGGATATGTTGTTGGTAATGGCCCAACTTTAAATGATTCAATTGTGGTGGTGATCCAGATAACCCTCATTAGCAAATAATTGTTTTTGCACAATAACTGTCTAACTAATAATGATATCAACATGATTCTGAGCGCTAGGTGTGGGTTTTCAGGGTCAAGGAATCATATTATGATGATGACTTAGTCTTGGAAGTATTGCTTATAGATGTAACAGCAATACATGACCTACCTTGGCGGAGGTTTGTGCTCTCTGAGTGCTTTCTAGTTACACAATTTAATGACTTCAAATGCAAAAGTTTCACAATCATTGCAGAAATGTTTGAAACCTGCTCTGTGTGCACATGCAGCCCTCAAGCTAATTTCATATATCAATAAACTGTGAACGTGAAGACAATAATAACCTTTGGTTATTGGAATATTTTTTAATAATTTACAAGAAATTAGCTGTGTAATTGATTTCTATATTCTTTACAAATCTTTTATATGCATCACTAAATGCATTTGTATAAAAAGACCTGTAAGAGTAACCTGACACACCAGATGGAGCATTTAATATATTTCACTTGTCCGTCTGGACAACAGCCCATTGAAAGTATTTGGGAATGGGCAGAACCTTTTAAAGCATAATGATCATTTGTCATCACATTCATTATGGATCAGTCAGATAATTTAGCAGGTGGGCCCTTCTACCATAGTGTTAAGGACAGAACATTAGACACTTTGTAGAATAAATCATCCCTAAAACATGTCAGAAGTGGAGCGAAAATATCCTCTTTACTGAGAAATGCTTTCAGTGTTGTTCTTTGTTTTTCATTTAATACATAAGATGAGGTCCAGTTCTAGTAAAACTTGTACTGAATCTGTTAGCATCTAGCATCTCTGTACAAGCAGTCACTTCCTGCTTTTGTCTCCCTCATTGCTCACAAGTCTTCTTGCTCTAAAGGATGCTGATTGGGCCGCTCACCATTCGCTGTAGATTTGAGCCTCGCAAGATGGATCTGCCTGATTACAGACATTGAATCAGGTGGATCCAGCTGCTCAGCAAGGTTTCTGTAAGATATGATTGAAGAAAAACAGTAAATATTGTGTTAATTACACTTAAAAATTTGTTTCACTTAACTTATATTCTTCAAATTCTTCATTCTGTTTATTTTTTAAGTCTTCTTATTTGCATTTTAACCTCAATTTTCTATGTTGGTGTAGTTATTTTTTAGAAAAGCCAAACAAAGATCCTTTTGTTCAATTAGGTTAGCATGTATATTATACAATGTGCGTTTTGCAGTTTGTAGTGTGGCCCTGTAATGTGGCTCCCTGGCTGTCTGAAGTTGGCCATCTCTGGTGTACAGTATATCTCAGAGGTACTGCAACCCCAATCACAAAGGAACATCTTTAAGTAACCTCATTAAAGCTTTCGCTGTCACACTATCACCCTCCTGTGTGTCTGCAGGGATGGAGGAGGCCCACTGTGACCGCACTGAGTTTCTCAGCAACTACATGACCAACGTTGACGACATCATCCTCACCCCTGGATCCCTGGGCCGGATACGCCCAAGAAACCCCAACAATACTAAATGTAAGAGAGAAAAGAATATTGTTGTATTTACTGGGATGTTCTTGTAGTATTTTGATTCATAAGAAAGACAGACAGACAGACAGACAGATAGATAGATAGATAGATAGATAGATAGATAGATAGATAGATAGATAGATAGATTGATCACAACATCACACATAGTATACTACAAGAGAAAGTCAGTGGGGTGTGGTAATAAACAGTCCAGGTCATGAGCCACTGAGCATTCGAGCAGCCTTTCCCCAAGTTTTTGTCCTGGTTGCGAATCCAGTTGGTTGTAGACTATCAGACTAAATCACTGAAATGACTGTGAGGAGCTGTCATTCCTGTCCTGTTCCTCATCTTTACTCATTGACGTCTGCATGTGCCCTCTGGCTCAACAGCATGAAGGAGAGGACGGTACATGAATCAGTGTGACACCGCAGATTTTGGTGTCCAAGATGTCAGAGTAAATTTCTGAGGACAAGTTCATCAACATTAGCTTTGCCGAAGCCCCATAGGTGCAGCAGAGAGGCTGCGTCATGTAGAGAATGTTACACTTTTATCAACAAGCAGGACATCATGATCTGATCTTCATCAGCGTGCACAGTCCTTACAGTTCTGGAATTATTGTCCTCTAAGTGTCTGCAGAACAACCTCATCCTGTTTTATATTTCTCCTGCACTTTAGACACTTTGTTCAGGTTCTGCATTTGTTGAACAACTTTTTTCTCAGGAGTGCAAACATAACAGTTCATTAGGTTCATGTTGACTGGAAGTATTTATCAAGAGTCCAGAACATTCTGTTGCATTGTTGTACTGTACAAACTTATAAACTGCTGTACTTGTTCTCTGTTTTGATTTCAGATGATCCCAAGGCTGTTGTTGAAAATCTGACGGTAAGTATCAGACCTGCATGAAAAAAATGATGGATAACTGAATGATTTGTGTCACAAAAACAGGGCAAAATGCAATACTAAGTGATGATCACAATCAGACATTTCTTTACTGACTTCAGTCATACAGTGGAAGCATAGTGACACAATGAATCAGAGTGCTACAAACATATACATATACTCCAGCAAACAATATTAAAACAAAAGATGGTACCCATTTGATAGGATATTTTCATTGTACTAAAATGTGGAATTTTGCATTTTAAAGGGGGACAAAGAAATAATTAATGCTGACATGTAGACCAAGAAATTTAGACAAGGTTTCAACTTTATTCAGAAAAATATAAAAAGAAAAATGTACTAAAATAAATGCTGCATAGTAAATTAAAAGGTAATGCAGAACAATATCTCAGAGTGTTCCATCGTAACATACACTCACCGGCCAACCTGTATGCCCTGCTAGTACTGGTTGGACCCCCCTTTTTGCTTTCAGACCTAATTTAAGTCTTCATGCATAAATTCATTGAGGTGTCATTGTGTTGAAAACATTCCTCCAAGGTTTTTGTCTTTACTGACATGCCATTATCACACAGCTGCTGCAGATTTGTCAGCTGCACATTAATGGTGTGTATGTCCCCACATCTGAAAGATGCTCATCTGGATTGAGATCTGGTCACTGTAAAGCCCTTTGGAGTGCGATGAAATCAAGGTGATGTTCAGGAAAACAGTTGGAGATGATTGGCTCATTATTCTGCTGGGATTATAAAGCTGCTGCCATCAGAAAACGGGTACACTGTGGTCATATGCTGCATTCAAGCTGTACTGGGAAGTCTGGATTTCCGAGTTCCAAGTGGAAAATTTCATCTGATACACCCCCTGAGGTCGGAATTTCCTAATGGGAAGTCGGGGGATCCTTACCATCCCTGAGTTGACAATCGAAGATGGCTGGGACACTGTTGGCTGGGACACTGGGACACTAATAACTCGGATAAGACATCATTCCTACTCCCCTCGTCCCAGTTCTGATGTAAGTGGAACGCAGCAATAATGCTTGGGTCAACTGTGGCATTTGACCAAAGCTCAGTTGGTACTAGGGGGCTCAAAGTGTGCCAGGAGAATATCTCCCTCAGTATTACACCACAGCCTGAACCATAACTACATGGTAGGATTGACCTATCCCATCTTGTTTGTTATGCCTAATTCTGGTCCGACCATCTGAATGTTGCAGCAGAAACCCAGACTCATCAGACCAGACAACATTTCTCAAGCCTAGTATTGTCCAATTTTGTGAGCCAGAGAGTATTGTAGCCTCAGTTTCCTGTTCTAAACTGACAGGATTGGCACCTGGTGTGGTCCTCTGCTGCTGTAGCTCATCTGCTTCAAGACTGAACATGCTGTATGTTCATAAATGGTCCTCTGCATACTTTACCTGCAACAAGTGGTTATTTGAGTTACTACCTTTCTATCATCTCAAACAACTCTGGCAATTTTCCTCTTATCTCTCATCAACAAGGTACTCTTGCATGGAAAACTGCCACTAACTTGATATTTTTTTTATTTTTTCATTCCCTGTATGCCCTGGAGGTGGTTGTTGATTAAAATCCCAGCAGATTAACTGTTTCCTAAATACTCAGATTGGCCTGGCTGGCACCAACATCCATTTCACATTAAGAGTCAATTAAGTCACCTTTTTCCTGCTCTGATGCTCAGTTTGAACTTCAGCAGATCATCTTGACTATGTGTAAATGCCTGATTGCATTAGATTGCTGTCATGTGATTGGTTGGCTTGCTGTATGCATTCATGAGTGGTTAAATGGGTGTACTTATAAAGTGGAAGGCGAGTGTAAACTTTATGCTGTTAACTGTTGAACACCTTAAGCCTAATTAAGTTGTAGGGTGTAGATGGAAGCAGCGGAAAAGGTAAAATCACTTTGATAAAAAGCTCTTCTCAGTCTAATAAATAATAATAAAACACATGTTTCTCTGTTGCAGTGTAGGAAATCAGAGCAGCACTTTAAACCGTACTTGAAGCAGCACCTGCCAAAGAGACTGCACTATGCCAGCAACAGACGGATTGAGGACATTCACCTCCTTGTGGACAGAAAGTGGCACGTCGCCAGGTACAGCGTCAACATGAACCTGACTTTTGAAACAGAAGAAAACTGTCAACATATCACATGAGACAATATGTGAAACAGCACAACAATGCACATACTGTAGTTTAAACAAGTTATAACTGAATCTTTGTGAATAGAGGTGTAACTAGGGACTGATTTTCCTGTTGCTTGAATAGAATAAACAATATGAAAATTCAGTGCACAGTACAGTGGCAGTGTCCAAAATAACTCCATGTCCACTAAGACTGAACACACCATTTTGTAGAGGGGTCCAAAATCTGAGTGAGGATAATATAGTGATCTTAGTGTTCCCATAATGCACACTAAATAGTAGAGAACAACTGATAGTCACTTGGAAGCATTTGTTTTAAGATTGTACCCTTACTGAAGATGATATTAGATGGACTTTAAGGACCCCATTGTGAGTGATGATCACAAAGTGTTGTTAAAGCATCATGCACTCCTGTTTGCGCCCAGGGCTGTGTTTGTCTGAAAATGAGGAGTGGACAAGTGCAAAGCTGGCCTGTTCCTAACTTAAAGGAACAGTTTTGTTTTATTGAAGTGGAGTTGTGTGAGGTTCATGGCATAAGCCTGAACATATGCCACAGTGTCACAGCTCAGTTCTCTCCTGTTCAGTAATACTCAGGACAGACTCTTAAGCTATGTTCACACTGAACGCCACTTTGCGACTGAAATCGCGTCGCCCACTGAAGTCGCGTTGCATGTCCATAAATACCTCATTTTGGTCACCGTCGCCCATCGCCATCGCTCAGTGAAGTTATGCCCGCTCGAGTTTCACCGGGATCATGTCATGTATCATATAATAAGAAATATCAGTTGACATTATTCCAACTGTATCCCTTTCACTCACCTACCAACCACAAAAACACTGCAGCTGATGGCCCTGCAGCATCACCTGTGAGTTCTCTGCGGTCCCGTCTAGGTGGATTGTCACTCTGTGAACCGGAATGAAAACTGTCTGTCACGGGTACCGTCACACACCCACACAACGCTGATTGGCTGTTGCTGCACGGCCACATGCAACATCGCCTGGAGAGTTCAAACTTTTCAACTTTGGCGACTAAGTGACGAGCAACGTGGTCGCCCAGCGTGGCAGGAGGGTTGGCCCCGCCCCATCGCGGCTTTACATGGAGAGTGGTCGCCGAGGTCACAAAGTCGCGTTCAGCGTGTATGCACCTTAATGCTTTACATTGATGTAAATGGTACCAATTTCTCTGCTTAATCAAAAGAATTGTGGGAGAAAACAAGCCACAAAAACAGTGTGGGGTCACACTCTACAAACAGTTTGTTTACATCTACTTGATTTTCCACCACATCACCACTTTGATTAGACACTATTTTGAGACAAGGCACTGCCCTTGTGTCCTTCTGCCAGCAGCATAAGGATCAAACTGTGGTCTTACCTGAGTTTTGCTAAATACACATTTAATACTTCATCCCAAATAAAGATTAGCCGAATGTACGAACAAAATAAACAATCAGTTTAAGCAGAATACTTACTCTGAAGATGAACTTTCATTCAGCTCCTCTGTTTTGTCCTTGGAGTTCTAAAACAGTGAATCTGGTCTGTACGTTCATAAATGTCCATGAAATCAACAAGGCTCTGTGTGATGAGAGCTGCTCACTGCAAACGAAATTATAAAAACCCAGATAGTATCCTCTGATCCTGAACACCCTGAAACATCATGAGGTGATTCTTCTTTGCCACACTCTTATTTTATCCAATTTGATGTGAGCTCACGATTCATTCACCTGAATCAACAGGTACTCTTTGTTTCTCTGGTCCTCCAGTTCTCAGAGCAGCTTCCTCCATTTTCAATTCAGACATGTTAACTCTCCATCTACAGAAGTTTCTCCTGTGAACTCCAGTTTATACAAGTTTTCCCAAATATCCAAAGTAAATGTGTGACACATTCACTGCAAAAATCATCAATTTATCCCATTTGGTAGCAGTTGTTTCCTCTTGTGAAAAACTAAATCTAGTCAGCGCTGTCTTTGGAAGGACACATAGGCTGTGCCAAGTCTCAAAATAGTGCCTAATCAAAGCAGCTTGGTAGTGGAAAATTAAGTGGCTATAAACAAACTGTAGCGTGTGATGACTCTGCGCTGTTTGTGCAACTTGTTTTCTCCCACAATTCTTTTAATTTTGCAGACAGTAGCACCATGTACAACGATGTATAGCATTAGCGTCTGTCCGGAGATTTCTGAACAGATAGAGCACTGAGCTGTGACACTGCTGCACATAATCAGGCTGATGCCATCTACCTACCACAACCCCACTTAAAAAATTCGATTAAGGTTGCCAATAATGACTGAGCTTTAAACCTCCTTATATATGATCTAAAGTCTGTGGCGCAGAGTGTTTCTGCTATTTTGAGGATTCAGTAGAGAGACTGGCACACATTCAGGAGATCAAAACACCTACTGAACTGAGATTGTTTCACTCACATGGGATGCACAGCAGCACAACTTTACAGTTAAATGTCAGAGCAATTTTTGATAAATTCAGTTAAAAGTTCATAATGGGATGTCGAGCTGAGAGACCATCTGTTTTTTTTGCCAGTGCTCCTCAGCGCACTATTCCCATGTGTTCCAGCACACGTTATACTCCTAGAAACAACAACACACATGATTACAGATTTTCACACGAAATGGAGCTGCATTTCTAAATTATGCTCATAGATAATAAAGAAGGCTGTCCGGTGTGTTTTATGCATGCAATAGAGAACAGAGCCAAGGATTCCTGTGGGGAAAATTAGGGAGCGAATTGCTTGAAGCCCGGGGTTATTTGATGTACAGCCAACAGGTCTATCATCAGTATACAGATCATGAAGGTGAAAGGGGAACTCAGGTTGATTTTAGGGGCAGCCGATCCTAAATTCTCTTTTGGTTTTCAGGAGTACAGGTGTGAGAACTCTGCTGTTTTTGTGCCCTTTAAGGTACAGTGAAATTCTGTACAGTCATCGGTGTTGATGTGGCATCAGCCCACCCATCTGCGAGCCTTTTTACTGCACATCTTGTTTTACTTAAGAACACGTTTAATGTCAACATGGCTGCTATCAATGCATCATTAACACGTGTAGTGCTGAAAGGTTTTAAGATGTGCTGTCCCAAAGCCACACTCATGTAGGAAAATAAATGCCATCTTAGACAAACGTGCAGCTGCTGAAACATTAATGACGTCCTAAAATCAACTCTGACAGGCGTTTGATGTGGAGGACTGAAGGTTTGAGCTGCAGCAACTCAGTGACAGAGTAAACCATGAAGTCATCATGAGTGAAAACACTCAGTCTCAGCTTACCATGGTGTGTGTGCATGTGCTCATGCTGTGCTGTTTTGGTTTGTGACCTACACATACACACACTCTGCAGGGCTGCAAAATGAAAGAGATCTTTGAGGTTTCAGTGCAGCTCAGATAGACAGACAGGCTAATCGCTGGCACCAGAGCAGTGAGCGTGCACACACACACAAACTCACACATTAGTCAATGTCAGCACGAGCCTTAAAGAAACTCACTTTTCACACCAAATGAAAAACCGAGTTTGTCTTGTTTCCCCGTCAGCTCGTCATTTACATTTCTCACATGCTTGTGGCTTCACCCCCTGGACGCACACACACACCTCTACACACACACACGTATATTAGGCTGTATAAGTGGAGGTAGTGTTTAAATGGACACTTAATAAGAAGTGGCTGTTTTTCAATTAGGGAGCTGTGGTTACTTTTTGTGAAGGGGGGTTGTCCTGAGCCGAGGGCTAAAGGAGGTGAACATAAACATCGCGATGCAGTTTTACTGTTTGCGATCAGCGTGTTGGCCAAGTTCATCACTTATGTTTGAGGTGGTTTGTAAAAGAATCAACACTCCAAATCTCAGTCTGTTTCGGGTGCCTCAGTGTGGTCAGGGAAAACAACAGTTCTCAGTCCAAAATGTCACGCTCTGCACCTACCTCTCCTCAGGGTGGTGCCACACTATGCAACGTTATCACTGTTGTTTACAGCGGATGTCGTTGACCTGTTCATGTTGTTGATAACTGGATTATTAACATGCAAACACAGACTTTCTGTCACTCCCTCACCATAATACTATTTAAAAATACTCAGATGATACTAATACTGCTGACGTTTAGGATGAGACACAGTGATGAGTGGTGACCCAATGGCCGCTTTCGACTCTGAATGCCTTGGTCACAACAGATGTTGAAATCATATATCATATGATATCATATATGAATAACTTTATCAGTTTGAACATCAAAACACTTGTCATTATAGTGTAATTAATTGAATGTTGGTTGAAAAAGATTAGCAAATATGAATATATATATACACACTATAAACATAGGTCACAATCTGCATTTTCCAAACAATCACTGACTTCTGCTCTTCTACAGGAGAGTTCCTGAGGGGAGGAGGCACTGTGGTTTCTCTGGTGATCATGGATATGACAACAAGATCAACAGCATGCAGGTACCCTCGACTGTTATTTTATTTAAAAATCATTGTGGGCTATTGCATTGATCTTACCTTTTACACAGATCTATTTGTCTAAGGCAGGGGTGGGCAACGTTGGTTACTTAGAGACCCACAGTAATGTAATCCTCTTTGCAAACTAGACAAATTAATGCATATTATTGGGTACCTTCAATTTAATAATAAGGTCACTCATTACTGAAAAAAGTAAACATTGTTTAGTAGTTTTACTTATTCTGATGGGCTAAAGACAGAGTTCAAGCTGGTTTATGCAACACAAGTGAGATTATTTATTGATTATTAAAGTATGTTTCCTCACATTTCTGTTTGGTGTTTTACAAATGCATTCTGTAACACAAAACAGGAGTTTACAGCTACAGCAAATTATAGCTCAATTTTCTTGGAAGTATTTCTGTTTTCAGTGTTTTTATGGATAAATTTGTCTCATTTGCCTGTGCTTTTTTTTTCCCATTTTATGCCACTAGTTGTCCACCCCTGGTCTAAAAGACATGACTATTAAAGTGATGTAACAAGTGTTTATTATCAATAATGTATTTATTTTCATCTTTCAGACTATTTTCTTGGGGTATGGGCCTACTTTTAAATACAAGACCAAAGTTCCAGCCTTTGAAAACATTGAACTGTACAATGTTATGTGTGGTAAGTTGTATTTTAGAGCTCTCATTGTGCTTTAAAGGAGTTACTTGAAGTTTTTGATTTGTGCACATTTTTAATTTAAAGGGATAGTTCAGTATTTTTAAAGTTGGGTTGTATCAGGTACTTGACAACTGTCAGTGAAGTGGCTGAAAGGGCGCCCAGTAGCACTGCACCTTTAAGGAGAACGAGTTCAAATGAACAGTAAGGTACACTGCTGCTGATGGGTATGGGTATTTTGCGTAATTGTGTGCGTTTAACGTAACTGACCATTGTAAAGTATCTGATACAACCCAACTTCTAAAATACTGAACTACCCCTTTAATATGAACTCACTATTTAACAAAATCCAAGCTCTTGTTTGAGCTGAAAAACTGATTTACCTCTCTTTTTAAGATCTGCTGGGTCTGAAACCAGCCCCCAATAATGGCACTCATGGCAGTCTGAACCACCTGCTAAGAGCCCCCTCCTTCAAAGCCTCCATGCCAGAAGAGGTTTCCAGGCCGGTGGCCTCTGGTCTGGTTCCTGCAGGAATAGATGATCTGGGCTGCAGCTGTGATGATAAGGTCAGCCATGTTGACTCAGTGGCAGACCTGGAACCAGTGTCCTGTGGAAAAGGGATACCAGTTTGTGGGGATTGGCTTGTCTGCCAGCTGGACTGTAGTAATGATAACAACAGTGACACCAAAATCCATGGCTCGCTACAGCATCACATGCTAAACACAGACTGTCATATTTACAGATGATTAACTTAGTAAATCAGTAATTATTTCTCATGTAATGGTTGAATTATTTTATTCAGTGGTGACCAACATATCTTCCTCAAAGACCCACTTGATTGTACCCAAAGCCAGCATACACTGTACAGTTTCAACACAATTTTGACTTCAATTTTGAGTTGCATGACTGACTTTGAAGAGGGGACAGATTTCATTTCCCTACTGTGCATCATTTGGCATGCAGTGTACAGAGTATCACAGCCTGACCAGTTGGATAATTTTCTGACACATTTGAGGTCTCGCTTAGAAGACAGGGCGTGTGTCAAGAACCTGAAATTGGCGTGCGACCAAAATAATTCAGATTTATAAAGCCAAGCAAATACAAACCTTCAAGCAATGTTTTCTCTATAAATAGCGATCCACCTGGCCATCTGCTTACATAGATCAACCTCCTGATCCTCTCTCTACATGCCCACTTTTAACCATAAACAGTCCATATAAAATACCTTGTGAATAAAAATGTATAATGGTTTGCCAGCTGGTTTAATTAAAAATTGAACCGTGTGATGACGACGTCAGATTTTTAATGAATTAGAAGATCCTTGTACTCCACGTATTGATTGCTTCAAAAGAAATGATTATAGAATATAGAAATCGAAAAGTGACGCCATACTATAGCTGCTCTCCTGAAGTGCCAAAACATATTTATACATGTTTACACCAATTTAAGTCCATGGTATCACAGTTCCAACGTTAATCAGTGATATCTACCTCATTATAAATCAATATGTAAGAAAAATTTGATCAGTAAAAGAAGGTTTTATTGATGTATTCATTTGTTTAATCCTGACAAATTCAGCCAGCAATGTATCTGCTATATGAGTAGTTATGATGCTGTATGGGCTAAATCCACACACTCTAATCATTTATATATTAAGTCAGTGCAGGTGAAGACATGCGGCAGGACAAGAGGGCAGAGTGTGGAGCAGATGGAGCAGTTCTGCTGTGTGTTCTAACATCGTCATCATTTTTACACCCTGTGATGAAAATTACAATATTCTGAAAATTACCAACATGACGGCACACAGTTTTCATCCTCGTCATCTCTTTTTTAATGCCTCTTGGTGTTTAGATTCCCACATTAAACAAAGTTTCAAGTCGGTAATCTGCGCTCTGGGTAAATAAAGTTAAGGAAGCGCTGATGATTTATACTGCAGATTTTTGTTATTATTATTTACATATTTCAGTATTGAGAGGCACAATACAGCTTACTTGAAAAGGGCATAAATCAAAACTGTTTCATTGTTAATGATAACATGGATTGTGGAGTAAAGTTTGATAATTTGCAAATTAAATGCATCTGAGGCATCAGCTTACAGACTGACTTCAGTCTAACACTTCTATGTGTGTGCCATTATTTCCACTCTGCCACAAAAATGTTTGTATGTAGCGTTTGCTTACAGGTGCGCACATTTCACGGTCAGGTTTGTTTTTTGTAGATCACATACTTTGTGTGTAAGTTGGCGTACGCCAGTTCCAGGCCTCGTTTTGTGCACAAGCATCCTTTATAATGGGAACCCTGATCCTTCGCCTTTTTTTTTTCAGTTTGAGCTGTCAGACTGTGTCATTTCTATTTCAACCAGAAGTCCAAATGATGTTATAGCTTAACTTGTAGCTATGCTAACTGGTGTTAGCAAGTTTTTGAGTAAATATTTCAATTTTGAGTTATATCTGATGATCGTATTGATTCCTGTTACTAAAATGTTTCATCTGTTATAACCATGGCATCCACAGATGCAGGCTGCCTCGGGTCACCAGTCAACTGGGTCCCTTGTGAAACAATAGCTCTGGGTCTTTTCCATATGTCAGGGTGTTTTAAAAGTAGCATCATAGTAAGACAGCAACAGAAAGTCTGTGTTGGCATATAAATAGTACTGTAAGCATTTTTCCAAAATGTGCTTTTTCAGTGATCTAAATAGCTTTTTCCATGTGGAGAGAAGGACAAAATTTACAGAAAAGCTGTTTCTTCAGAAATACCCTCCCACATGTGGACATTGCCTTTGTGTAAAATAAAGTCCATCTGTTACTGTCAAAAGCCTAATCACACTGTTTTACCTCTGGGTTTGTAATTATGTAATTTAGACCATTGGCTTCATGTTTATACCCTTAATATAATTCGGTCTTAACTGAATTTTGTTGTCTAATGACATCAGTGTCATAAGCTTATCCTGTTAGCATGAAGTTCTTCAACATATGGTAACAGATATTTGCGATTGGTGTTCACTGTTGGTCATTACTCTGATGCAAGCTGAGTTACTGTCCAGCCATCTTCAAATATGATCATGAATGACTTTGTGTTTTTTCCTTTTTAGTGCTCAATCATAGGAACTCTACAGGAATCATCTACATGGGGCTACTAATCATGATTATTTGATCATTTGATTAATTTGGCCTTTGTGTGTGTGACTTAGCATGTAATTGAGTTTTGATCAGGGATGCACGATATTGGATTTTATCTTGACAGTCAATATGACAATATTTTCAAGCGTGTTTTAGCCCATATTGATACCGGTAGGTACACATTTTTAGTCTCTTCTGTACAAGAATCAACCCTTCCCTCTCATTTGGACAGTCTTTGAGTGTTACCTAAAATGTATTACTAGAAAAAAAACCTGTTTTGTTGTATAATTATTGATACTGAGTTGATTTTTAGATGTAGACATGGTACATTTGTGCCCATGTGTGGCCAATATGTATGGCAGATATATTGGCTGTAAATATTGGCAGAAATTATATCTTCAAATATAAATGATCACATTGTTAGGCTATCATCTGCCAACAATATCGTGCACCTCTAATTTGATTACCTTAAACTTTCTTTCAGCTTCCTCAAGAACTGAAAAAAATGTGTTGCCTCTTTGCTTTCTGCAGCAGAGCTGAGGCAAACGGCATGCAAGTTGGTGAATTTAACGTAACTTAACCTGCAGTTGCACTTGTCTAGTTTCATTGAAACCTTTTGAATTTTCCTCCTGAATCTTTAAACTGGGAGTGAGTTTGCCTCAGCTCTCTCTGCAGTGTGTGTCTCTTTGTCTGTGTTTGTGATTCCCATGTAGATCTCTGGCAAGAGATTGTTTCAATCTCCGATCTTTTTGCAGTTGCGTGTAAAAAGTAGGGGCCAGAGAGGTTTGAAAGTGACCCTTGTACGAGGCTATAACCTGGAGTCACTCTGGCTCTGTCTCTTACAGAACAAAGTGGAGGAGCTAAACCAGCGACTGAGGCAAGCCATGGATGGTCAGTCTTTTATCATGAAGCTAAATCTCATACACAAGTGACCAATGGTAGATAAAAGACAGCGCTGATGTTTTTAAATCTGGGTCCAGTGTGGGGTCAAAAGGTAAAAATCTACTTTGAAAATTGTAAGGAGTGCAGGGGTGAATTGTTTCAAAGCAAAAACTTCTATGTGGGCCACTGTATTTGTGGCAAACAAGCTGTATGTATGCGAGTAGATCCTTCAGTATTTCGACATGGGCCCAGGTTTAAAAATGTTTTATGAAACAGTAAATCAACTGTTTGGTCCTCAGAGATTAGTTTGATCAGTTGTTAACATAAAAAAATCCAAGCATGTATTTGTATAAAGTACATTATATCTGCTTATTCTATCCTGCATTTTAGAGTTATGATGTATGAATTAAGCATTTAACCTTCTGATTTCATGTCACATAAAGTTATATAAAGCTGTATCGTGATTTACTGATGCATCATTCTTCATTGTTGTGAACTGCTGTTAAATTGCAGTGACTTCAAAATGGCTGCATCTCCTCTTGTGCTCTCGTCCTCCTCAGACAGCAGAAACCTGCCCCACGGTCGACCTGCTGTTCTCTTCCGTACAAAATACTCCATCCTGCACCACAGCGACTACATCAGTGGATACAGCGAGGCTCTCTCTATGCCTCTGTGGACCTCATACACCGTGAGCAGACAGGTACTGATCATGCTGTACCCTCTAAAGCAGAATTACAGGATGGTTTATTGTGAATCCTTAACCTCGGCAAACAGACAGGAGATAACTATACAGGCAAGATAACATACCAAGATAACAAACTTCTCTGTTGTAAAGATAGTTTTACTCCACTTCTTACATGTTTTGACGGGAGTTTGTTTTAGGAAGTGGCTCACTTTCTGTAGTGCAGTAGCTCCCGCCTACAACATTATCTGATTGGCCGTTAATAAATGCTGATTGGTGGAACAATCATCCAATCACCTGCCTTATATGCTCCTGAAAGGTTCTGCCCTCCCCAAACACTTTCTATGAGCTCTTTCCCAGATGGACAAGTGAAATATACTGAACAGTCCATCTGGTGTGCCTGGTTAGCTGATTCGTTGATTGTGAAATCCTTTTAATATCATCCTTGTTTTTTTCTATTTGTGTGACACTTCTTTTGCTGCTGTCTTGGCCAGGACTCCCTTGTAAAAGAGATTTTTGTATCTCAATGGGAATGCTGCTGGTTAAATGAAGGCAGATATGTAAAGGCAGAGAAGTAAGACTGCATTAAGCATGCTGTAAAAAAAGAGACGAAACTTTGTTTTATCATCTGTTCTGTTTCTCAGTTTAGAGAATAGATCAGACAGCAGACTGTCATCTGATTGATGCTGTCTCGTAGAGGACGTGTGCTGTGCACACAAGCCTGTGGCCTGCACAGGCCTATTAGTGATATGGTAATATAGAAAACAAACAGTGCAGGGACACGTCTGTATGAACCTTCACTGTGAAGAGGTTGTCTGCTGTTTATCAGCTGCAGCTAATAGACCACTTACGAATACGAATTTTCCCTCCATGTTCAAATAAGTTCAGATCCGTGACCTTGAACCAGGGGGTTTCACCTGAATTATCCCACTAGATGTTGAGAAAAGAGGGTGAGGCATGTATGCATGGTGCTTGTGAGTG
Source organism: Cetoscarus ocellatus (assembly GCA_037902135.1). NCBI lineage: Eukaryota > Metazoa > Chordata > Actinopteri > Labriformes > Labridae > Cetoscarus > Cetoscarus ocellatus. The sequence goes on along the minus strand of JBAMNC010000640.1, from coordinate 1,077,436 downwards.
TAGTTAAATGCTCTAAATGTGTAATTTTGGAGTGAAGGTGATAATGTGTACATAACCAATCTTTAGACTAGATGGTAGTGAACCCCATGAAAAGGCTGGCTAGTGTAAAAGTATTTGTAAAATGCATCTGCTGTACGTTAAAGCTGTTTAAAAAATAAAAAATAAAGTTCAGATATATAACTAAGCTGTTTTATTACATAAAGGCACTGGCCACAGGTTATAAGTCACATTAACTCCTCACACTGACATGCTTCTCTTCAAATTTAGGGTGAAAGTGTGTTTATGTGTGTGTCCTTCAAGTGCCCTCTAGTGGCAAGAGTAGATTCGTCTTTTACTCATCGGGCATCAATCGTCTGTGTGTGTGTGTGCTCTCCTTCAGGTAGAAGTGTCTCCTCTGCCTGAGGCGCTATCAAACTGTGTGAGACCGGACACTAGAGTCCCTCCAGCCTACAGCCAGTCCTGCACCAACTACAGGGCCGATAAGCAGATCACCTACGCCTTTCTTTACCCTCCACGTGAGTCTGACAGCTGAATAACAGAGGGAGCACTAGACACAATGAAAAATATTCCACATTAAATCAAAAAACACTTCAGTGGATCCCCAAATTAAAGGAAACAACTGGAGCAAATGAGTCACTTTAGACATTTTATTCAGGTGCAAGGGACTAAGGTTTTGGGGCATCCTACGTCTTCATCAGGATTAAACAGTACAGACATGATTTGACAAACCTAAATACCCTTCTCTTTAGGAAGAAATATCTCTGATTGGATTATAGGAGTATGAAGTAAGCAAGCAATGAACCAACACTCTCACAACACGCATACATACATGTGCTCCAGTTGTTCTTCATTAGGGAATCCCTTAAAGTGCTTTTCAGTAGACTTTGATTCTGTTCTGAAAGCTTCAGCCTTGTTCTGTAGAGTGGCTGAAGCACAAGATACTCTTACCTGAAAGTGTATTGTATATATAATACCTGAAATCTCTGACTTTTTATTGAACATTTTGTATCTTTATTCTGATAATTGCAGTAAGGTTCTGTTTGTAGGTTGATACATCCTCAAAGTTAATCATTATAAATGCACTGATCAAGATAAAGGATGTATTGATTTGCAGACAGCTTTTATTTTCATAATTTTGAAGATTTAGATTATATCACGTATCAAATAGATTTTACAGCACAGGAAAATCCTGAACTACAGCCTGGGTCTTATTTCCTGATTTCATTGAGGCCTGCTATAGTGAAATGTTACTCTCCAGCTTCTTTGCTAATTTCTGAGAATATAACTTAACACAATAATGTTTTTTTCTATACTTACAGAGCTGTCAGCAACTATGGACAAAAAATATGATGCTGTCCTCATCACAAACACTGTCCCCATGTATCCTGCATTCAAGAGTAAGTCAACCAGTGTTTTCTCAAAAGCGTGGAGGCACGCTGACAGGGCCACGGCACGTTGTAATGGCTCACTTTTTCTCTTTCTCTCACAGGAATATGGAGTTACTTTCAAAGAGCACTGGTTAAGAAGTATGCCACTGAAAGAAATGGAATGAACGTGCTTATTGGACCAATATTTGACTATGACTATGATGGCGTCAGGGACTCGGCAGAGAAGATCAGAGAGTAAGAACATTTTTTCCTTAAATCTCACTTATTTTCAGCTCTAATTCCACAGCTGATCTTTATTGAAATGAATCAAAATTAGCTCCACAGCCTGCACCAACAGCAACATTTGGATAAAGCGATCATGCAAAACATGAAACCAAATAAACTCAAAATGAGTATCTTACCAACATTAGAAAGAGACACAATCAGGAGTGCTGATTTTGTCAAAGCATCAAATTTTTATTTATAAAAGAGAATCAATAAAAAATTAAATGTACGTCTAATGGGCTCAGTGTTTTGGGGCACTTTATAATCTTGGGCAGTAGGGTATTGTGCACTGCAACATACACTTTATTACTTCTACCAAGGAGGTTATGTTTTTGCCTGTGTTTGTCTGTTTGTTAGCAAGATTACGCAAAAACTACTGGACAGATTTTGCTGAAATTTTCAGGAGATGTTGGTAATGGCCCAACTTAAACAAAGATTCGATTTTGGTGGTGATCCAGATAGCTGCCATTAGCAAACAATCGTTTTTGCTTAATAACTGTCTAGCTAATAATGATATCAACATAATTCTGAGTGCTAGGTGTGGGTTTTTAGGGTCAAGAAATCTTATTATGATGGTTAATTTATCACTGAACTATTGCTTATAGATGTAACAGCAATATGTAAGCTACCTTGGCAGAGGCTTGTGCTTTCCGAGTGCTCTCTAGTATTCTATGGGCAATATAATGGGCAATAAGCAGTATAACGAAGACCTGAGCTCCCAGGCAGCTAGCACTCTGCACTTAAGCCCTATGGCACTTTAATTAGCACTCCAGCACTTTGTAATCCATTGTGTATAATTCCCATGGTCCCCCAACTCCCAGCCCATTATAGTTTGGACTGTATGTTGTTAAAGTTGTCCACGGTTTATATATGTTGCTTGTCTTTTAATATGCTCTGTGGGTTGTATTCCTATTATTGGTGTTTGTTTTTGTTTTATGAGTTTGACACCAGCTTGCCAGTGGGACTGGGGATGGAAGTTAGCCACTTGGCTATAATTCCATGTATTTACATGTCATGTCCATTAATGCACACTGTCCCATTTAAAAAAATCTCAAATCTCAAATTCAATTGCTTCCTTGAATACATCAACTACAAATCTTTCTTTTTCCCTTAGGTATGTAAGTGGGACGGTACCAATCCCCACACACTTCTTTGTGGTTCTGACCAGCTGCTTGGATTTCACACAAGCTGCAGATGCATGCAGCGGCCCACTCAGCAGCGCCGCCTTCATCTTACCACACAGACACACCAACGACGAGACCTGCAATGTAAGGATGAGAGACTCTCATTTTCACGTGCATCACAGAAAAACCAGTGCTCACTGTTCAGTGTGTGCTCTTAGGATGCCTTGCACACTGATGCATATGTATATATATTCTCAATAAAAAAAAAAAAAATTAATCAGAGCATTAACATATTTTAGCAGTGTCCTGTGTGTCCTTGGAGTAAAGTGGCACAAAAAAGTGGAGTGGAATCAGGGAATACAGCCTAAATTCTTAACAAACAACTAAACCCGCTGTGTAAATAGCAAAACCCCCTGCCACTTGGCGTGCACTGACCTTATGGGAATGAGAACAAAAACTCTGATTGGTTTGATCTATGTTATGCCCAAAACACACCCATGTATATTCAAGGCACCTGTTCTGTTCTCTTTTTGCCGTGCGTCTGACTTAGCACTGAGAATTTGCTTCATCAAAAAAGCAAAATAAAGACCAGCACACCCCAAACAGCTGTTCAAAAATAGAGCCCTAGAAGTCAGATAATTTTAAACTATCCCCTCATTGTGAAAGTCCTCATTTGAAGAAGTGAGGTGGGGTCTCACATGGGGAAACGTGGTAATCTTATTTTCTTCTCACTTTAGAGCTCAGAGGAGGAATCTCGCTGGGTGGAGGACCTCATGAAGATGCACACTGCCCGAGTCCGAGACGTAGAGCTCCTGACAGGCTTGGACCTTTATCGCAGAACCACCCGGACCTACGCTGAAATCCTCTCACTAAAGACGTACATGCACACCTATGAGAGTGAAATCTGATCACTGCTGGATCTGTGGACCTTACTGATCGTTTTTCGTCCGTGGTGGATTATGTGGTACTAAAGAGATGTGACCATCTCTGTTACACTGACCTGCAGCAGCTTTGGCTCTCACTGGATGTTATGCAGCATCCATATTGTGGTTCCTTCACTGAGTGGTTTCATCTCATTCATTTTATTGATTTTAACACCACTGAGATACTAGTTATGTTACCATCATTATCACATTCTTGAAAATGGCACAGCAGCAAAAAAAAACCTGGAGACAAATCAAATACAGAGAACATAACAAACATCGAAGTGAATTTCATGCTCCAAGATCAAGAAACAAATGTGTAATCCTATCATCTGGCATCAAGGTTGTTCTATTTCACACCATTTGGTAACATGGCTCCATTTAAATACCTGTATGTTTTATTGCCAAGTACATTTCACATGTTGTATAAGGGATTTGAGTCTGTGTTTTGGTGCCAAACAACTACCATGGAAGGGGGTAAAAATAGTAAGAGGCCATGAAAACAGCAGTTCCTTTGCTCACAGGTAACTAATACAGCATAAGATAAATGTAAATATACATATATATATTTATATGTGTATGTATATATACATATACATATACACACACACACACACACACACATATATATATTTATATATGTGTGTATATATATATATATATATATATATATATATATATATATATATATATATATGTGTGTATATATATATATATATATATATATATATATATATATATATGAATAGAATACAAAAAATGCAAAATTGATCTACAAGAGATGCATTGAAGCTGCTGTACAATGGTAAAGATATGTTAATGATTAGGTTAAAGTGCAAACATCTTCACACAGTGTTTAGGGTAAACAGAAATAATAAGGCCCAGTGCATGTCAATGTAACACTCTTTCACTGATCATTAAACCATTTCATAATAACGTGGTGAATGCAGTTTGTACTGCACTTTTAAAATATTTAATTTCATCATACTAAAATAACGATGGTGCAGCAGGTAGTGGTACTTGCCTCACAGCAAGAAGGTTGCTGGTTTTATCCCTGTGTTGGTGCATGCATGGGTTCTCTCAAGGCACTACATCTTCCTCCAACAGACCAAAAACACTCTCCATTCGTTAGGTTAATCGGTGACTCTAAATTGCCATTGCGTACGAGTATTAGTGTGAATAGTCATCCATCTCTCTATGTGGCCCTGCAATTGGTTGGGGACCAGTTCAGAGTGTA